>JAKEPQ010000634.1:2247500-2847500 GCA_024500445.1 Entomyzon cyanotis
ACTTTCCCTGATCCCCAACCTTTCCCTAAGTCTCCAACCTTTCCCTAAAACCCAACCTTCCCTGATCCCCAACCTTCCCTGATCCCCAGACTTTCCCTAAACGCCAACCTTCCCTGACCCCCAAACTTTCCCTGATTCCCAAACATTCTCTATCTCCAGCCTTTCCCTAAAATCCAACCTTTCCCTGATCAACCCAACCTTCCCTGATCCCCAAACTTCCCTGATCCCCAACCTTTCCCTATCTCCAACCTTTCCCTGATCCCCAACCTTCCCCGACCCCCAGCCTTCCCTGATCCCCAAACTTTCCCTGATCCCCAACCTCCCCTGATCCCCAGCCTTTCCCTAAAACCCAACCTTTCCCTGATCCCCAAACATTCTCTATCTCCAGCCTTTCCCTAAAATACAACCTTTCCCTAAAACCCAACCTTCCTGGATCCCCAAACTTCCCCTGATCCCCAAACTTTCCCTGTCTCCAAACTTTCCCTAAAATCCAACCTTTCCCTGATCCCCAAACTTTCCTTGATCCCCAACCTTTCCCTATCTCCAACCTTTCCCTAAAACCCAACTTTCCCTGTTCCCCAGCCTTCCCTGATCCCCAACCTTTCCCCCACCCTCCACCCCACTTCCCCCCCCCCTGATCCCCAACCTTTCCCTAAAACCCAACCTTTCCCTACAACCCAACCTTCCCCTGACCCCCAACCTTTCCCTAAAATCCAACCTTCCCTGACCCCTAAACTTTCCCTGATCTCCACCCTTTCCCTAAAACCCAACCTTCCCTGATCCCCAACCTTCCCTGATCCCCAGACTTTCCCTAAAACCCAACCTTTCCCTGATCCCCAAACATTCTCTATCTCCAGCCTTTCCCTAAAATACAACCTTTCCCTAAAACCCAACCTTCCCTGATCCCCAACCTTCCCCTGATCCCCAAACTTTCCCTACAACCCAACCTTTCCCTGATCCCCAGCCTTCCCCGACCCCCAGCCTTCCCTGATCCCCAAACTTTCCCTGATCCCCAAACCTTCCCTGATCCCCAACCCTCCCTGATCCCCAACCCTCCCTGATCCCCAGCCTTTCCCTAAAACCCGACCTTTCCCCGATCCCCCTGCCCGCCCCGCTCACCCCCCGCTCGCAGTGCCAGCTCGGTTCCCCCCGCTCGCTCCCACCCGAGTATCCCGAGCGGCGATAACGAAACCATCGCCCGGCTGTCCGAGCGCGGGGCGGAGCTGGGCCGGGCAGGTGATGTCGCCGGGGCGGGGAAAACCGAGTCCTCCTCCTCCTCTTCTTCCTCCTCCTCCTTTTCTTCCTCCTCCTCTTCTCCTTCCTCCTCCTCCCGTTCCTCCTCCTCCTCCTCCCCTGCCGCTCCTGCGCTGGGCGCGCCGGGGGAGGCTGCGGACTTGGGCGTGTGCCGGGGAGCTTTTGGAGCGAGTTTTGGATCGGGTTTGGTTTGGATGGGGTTTGGTTTGGATCGAGTTTGGGATTAACTTTGGGATCGACTTGTGGAGCATGGCTGAGCAGCCCGGAGCGCTCGGTGCGCGGCTGCGGCGCGGGGCTGCGGCGGGAGAGGAGCCGCGCTGAGCGAGACCCCCGAGCCCCCCGGGACCCCCGGAGCCGCCGGCATGGCTCGCTGGATCCCCACCAAGCGCGAGAAGTACGGGGTCGGTGAGTGAGTGCAGCCGGGATGTTCCGGAGCCGTGCGCCCCTTCCTGTCCCCTTCCCTTCCCTTCCCCTCCCTTTCCATCCCTTCCCCCTTTTCCATGTCTTTCCCTCTCTCTCACTCCTTCCCTTTTCTCCCACGCTATCTCATTCCTTTCCCCTCCCTTTCCATCCCTTCCCCCTTTTCCATGCCTTCCCTACTTCTCCTTTTCTCCCATTCCATTCCACCCCATTCCATTCCACCCCATTCCATCCCACCCATTCCATCCCATCCCATCCCATTCTTTTACCCTCTCTTTCCATGCTTACCTCTTTTCCATACCTCCCCTTCTCTCTCGCCCCTTCCTTTTTCTCCCACCCCCTTCCCTTCCCTTCCCTTCCCTTCCCTTCCCTTCCCTTCCTTCCCTTCCCTTCCCTTCCCTTCCTTCCTTCCCTTCCCTTCCCTTCCCTTCCCTTCCCTTCCCATTCCCGGTTTGTGTCAATCCATCGGGATTGGGGTGCAGTCAGTTCTGTGCTTCCAGCAATCCCTCAAAGTTCAGCGCCGACTTTTATAATTCTGCCTCTCCAGCCAAAAAAACCTGGGGAAAAACCTTTCCCAGGTTTTTTTACGCTGGGAAAAAAAAACCTCTAAGGCAGCAGAAAACAATCCTGTCTGCCGCTGTGGCTGGGAGGAGAGGCGGCTGGGAAAGGAGACGTTGTGGGGAAATTGAGGAAATTGGAAATGTTGATTTAGGGTGAGGGATGGGGGAAGCTGGACTGGAAGTGTCCCAGGTCTGGAAGTGTCCCAGGCCAGGCTGGAGCAGCCTGGGGTGGGGAGAAGTGTCCCTGCCCGTGCCAGGAGTGGAGCTGGATGAGCTCCAAGGTCCTTCCAGCCCGACCGTTCCGAGGTTCTGCGATTGTCACTCCCTACCTGCGCTCCGGTGAGAAGGATTTTGCTGAGTGTTCTCTCTGGCCGGAACACAGCCCCGCGGTGCTGCTGATAAAATTCTGCTTTTCTCGAGACTTTGAAACCCGCAGCTCTCTGAGGTCGGCTGTGAGAATCGGGCAGGGAGCAATTCACAGGAAGCCACGAATGACACAGAGGGAGGTTTTTTGATAATTTAGTCCACTGGAGGCTGATCTGTGCCACTGGACTTCCCGACGTGAGAAAAAGATATTTTTTAAACAGTAATTTCATTCTTGCAAAGTGTTCATCACCCCAAACTCTGGTTAAAGGGTGTTTGCTCAAGTTCACTGTCAATTTAAAGGTGCCAAACCTCACCCTGCGCGATTTTCACCGCGAAAATACCATATTTTTGCACAATTTTCTTATATTTCAGAGTGCAGGGAGGCAGCTCAGCTTCTCTCTTCCCCCTTATCTGGTTTCTCCAGGTAACCCTCAGGGTGTGGAGAGCTGCACACCCTGAACTTTGCTTCCTGCCCTGTTTAGCCATGGATTTCTGTTCTCCTGGCTCGGCGAGCTCCGAGATCCCCAAACTCTGGTGGAAAAATCAGATAAATCCCATCCTGCCTGGCTGCTCTGGGTGTTCCCTGAGCACACCTTGGAGTTTTTCCCCAGCCTGCCATGGCCTTGGGCAGCAGATGAATCACAGATGAATGCTCTGTGATTTCCTTTTGCTGGTTTTTTTCTTTATTTTTATTACCTTCCGGGGTGAGTTTTCCCCAGCCAGCTGCTCCTTGTGACAACTCCTCACCCTGCCTGGTGAGTAAGCAGGGTGGAGGGGAAAAAAAAAATCCCTTTTTCTGTGTGTTTCCACTCAAAAACTTCATTTCTGGTGTGATTTCCCAGTTTTTATTGCTGTGTCTGTAGTTGATTGATGTGAAATTTGGCTGTGTTGTTTCTTTCTCCCACAGTCCTCTCTATTTTTTTAAAATCCGTATTAGCCAGGGCTTGTCTTATTTACTTTTGTTGATTTCTGTTCTGTAAGTCGTTCCGCGTGTGGTGGGATGTGCCCTGGGACTGCTGGGTGGAAAAAAGTGATTTTTGGGTGTCCACAGACACCAAAAGAGTGATTTTTGGGTGCCCAGGGACACCAAAAAAGTGATTTTTGGGTGGCCATGGACACCAAAAAAACGATTTTTGGGTATTCACGGATATAAAAAAAAGGGATTTTGGGTGCCCACAGTCACCAAAAAAGCGATTTTTGGGTGCCCAAGGACACCAAAAAAGCGATTTTTGGGTGCTCAGGGACATCAAAAAAGTGATTTTTGGGTGCCCAAGGATACAAAAAAAGCGATTTTTGGGTATCCACAGACACCAAAAAAGCAGTTTTTGGGTGCCCAAGGACACCAAAAAAGCGATTTTTGGGTATCCATGGACACCAAAAAAGTGATTTTTGGGTGCTCACGGACAGACATCAAAAAAGTGATTTTTGGGTATCCACAGACACTGAAAAAGTGATTTTTGGGTGTCCATGAACACCAAAAAAGTGATTTTTGGGTGCCCACGGACACCAAAAAAGTGATTTTTGGGTATCCACAGACAGACACCAAAAAAGTGATTTTTTTGGGTGCTCACAGACACCAAAAAAGCCATTTTTGGGTGCCCACGGACACCGAAAAAGCTATTTTTGGGTGCCCAAGGATCCCAAAAAAGTGATTTTGGGTGCTGACAGACACCCAGGTGACTCAGGGCCTGTCGTGCTGCAGCTCTGGGGTGGAGTTTGCAGCCAGGACTGCAGGGAATGGATGGGGTAAGGATCAGCTTGATCCCCAGGCAGGGAATGGAATGTTTTAGGCGCTGCCTGGCTGTGTTTGACACACTTGGAATGGGAATTCTGTATTGTTGGTGTTGGAGGAGTTCCTTATCTCGGAGTGGGTCTGTGCTGAGCTCGGGGTTTGGCTTGGGGAGGATGGAGAGGGAGGTTGGAAATCCTTGGGCTGGGAGGGAAGGGGTGAGGTGGCTGCAAGGAGGGGAATGGCCTGGGAAATCCCTCAGATTCCAGGATTGACAAATCCCAGGGTTGACAGATTCCTGGATTGACAGATTCCAGGGTTCACGAATTCCAGGATTCACAGTTTCCAGGATTCAGGAATTCCAAGATTCACAGATTCCAGGATTCATGAATTCCAGGATTGACAGATCCCAGGATTGACAGATCCCAGGATTGACAGATTCCAGGATTGACAGATCCCAGGATTGACAGATCCCTGGATTCACAGATTCCAGGATTCACAGATTCCAGGATTCACAGATTCCTGGATTGACAGATTTCAGGATTCACGAATCCCAGGATTCCTGAATTCCAGGATTCTCAGATTCCAGGATTGACAAATCCCAGGATTCACGAATTCCAGGATTGACAGATTCCAGGATTGACAGATTCCAGGATTAATGAATTCCTGGATTCACAAATTCCAGGATTGACAGATCCCAGGATTAATGAATTCCAGGATTCAATGAATTCCAGGATTCACAAATTCCAGGATTGACAGATCCCAGGATTACAGGAATTCCAGGATTCCCAGATGAATTCCTGGATTCACAGATTCCTGGATTCACAGATTCCTGGATTCACAGATTCCTGAATTCACAGATTCCTGGATTAATGAATTCCTGGATTCACAAATCCCAGGATTCACAGATCCCAGGATTGACAAATCCCAGGATTCAGGAATTCCAGGATTCCCAGATGCCAGGATTCAAGAATTCCAGGATTCACAGATTCGTCAGGAATTCCTGGATTCAGGATTTCCTGGATTCACAGATTCCTGGATTCACAAATTCCTGAATTCACAGATTCCTGAATTCACAGATTCCAGGATTGACAGATTCCAGGATTCCTGAATTCCAGGATTCCCAGATTCCAGGATTCTCAGGTTCCAGGATTGACAAATCCCAGGATTCAGGAATTCCAGGATTCCCAGATGCCAGGATTCACGAATCCCAGAATTCACAGATCCCAGGATTCCCACATTCCTGGATTCCCACATTCCTGGATTCACAAATTCCAGGATTAATGAATTCCTGAATTCACAGATCCCAGGATTGGCAGATCCCTGGATTCATGAATTGCTGGATTCACAAATTCCTGGATTCACAATCCCAGCCAGGGGTGAAGTGTAAAAACAACCTCTGTTCAGCAAGAACAGCAGAGCTGCAGCGAGGATCTCACCAATCCCAGTGAGCAAATAAAATAAAACTCAACAATTCCACCTCAACGTGAGGAAAAATTCCTTTTCCCCGGAGAGGTGGAAAAACCCTGGAAAAGCTCCAGGAAAGGCCTGGATTCTCCTCTCTGGATCAATCCCAACCCACCTGGATGCTTCCTGTGGCTCTGCCTGGGCAGGATGTGATGCCTTGAGGATTTTTAGCTCCTGTTCCTCCTGTTTCTGCAGCTCTGGTGAAGTTCTGAAAACTAAAAGTTTTCTAAAATAACTTCTTCTAAACTTCTAAAAAACGAAAAGCTGGTGTAGTTCTAAAGACCTCTGTTCCCAGCGTTTGAGACAAAACAAGTGGAAAATCCAAGGACACTTTGCTGCCTCAGAGCCCCAAAATATGTAAATAACAGCGAGCTGGGGGCAGAAAATTTATAATAATAATTTTAATAATAATCATCATTAGCTGAAGGTGTGATTGGAGGATTAAAGCTCAATTTGTTAATGGAGAGAATTTCTAAAAAGTGAAATATTTGTGACTCGCTGTCCATTTTGGGTTTAGTCTCTCCAGCAGGCTTTTTCTGCCCTAAATTAATTAAATAAATTAATCTGATTTTTATTCTCCTAACTTTGTCAGCCTCTGTTTGAGGTAAGCATTTATTATGTCTCTGTTACTATATCTGATATTTGGTACATCAAATGCCTGATGTAACAAATATCTGATTTTTGTTATGTCAAATGCCTGATATAACAAATATCTGATTTTTGTTATGTCAAATGCCTGATATAACAAATACCTGGTATTTGGTATATCAAATGCCTGATACAACAAATATCTGATATTTGTTATATCAAATGCCTGATATAACAAATATCTGAGTTTTATTATATCAAATGTCTGATATAACAAATATCTGATTTTTATTATGTCAAATGCCTGATATAACAAATACCTGATATTTGGTATGTCAAATGCCTGATACAACAAATATCTGATATTTGTTATATCAAATGCCTGATATAACAAATATCTGATATTTGTTATGTCAAATGCCTGATGTAACAAATACCTGATATTTGTTATGTCAAATGCCTGATATAACAAATACCTGATATTTGTTATGTCAAATGCCTGATGTAACAAATACCTGATTTTTGTTATGTCAAATGCCTGATATAACAAATATCTGATTTTTGTTATGTCAAATGCCTGATATAACAAATATCTGATTTTTGTTACGTCAAATGCCTGATATAACAGATATCTGATTTTTGTTATATCAAATGCCTGATATAACAAATATCTGATTTTTGTTATATCAAATGCCTGATACAACAAATACCTGATATTTGTTATGTCAAATGCCTGATATAACAAATACCTGATTTTTGTTACGTCAAATGCCTGATATAACAAATACCTGATATTTGGTATATCAAATGCCTGATATAACAAATATCTGATATTTGTTATATCAAATGCCTGATATAACAAATATCTGTGTTTTATTATATCAAATGCCTGATACAACAAATATCTGATTTTTGTTATGTCAAATGCCTGATATAACAAATACCTGATTTTTGTTATGTCAAATGCCTGATATAACAAATACCTGATTTTTGTTATATCAAATGCCTGATATAACAAATATCTGATTTTTGTTATATCAAATGCCTGATACAACAAATACCTGATATTTGGTATATCAAATGCCTGATACAACAAATACCTGATATTTGGTATATCAAATGCCTGATATAACAAATACCTGATATTTGGTATGTCAAATGCCTGATATAACAAATATCTGATATTTGTTATGTCAAATGCCTGATACAACAAATATCTGATATTTGTTATGTCAAATGCCTGATGTAACAAATATCTGACATTTGTTATGTCAAATGCCTGATACAACAAATACCTGATTTTTGTTATGTCAAATGCCTCTGTTTTAGCCATCTGATGAACTCCAGAGGTTCCTTCCCAACCCTAAATATTCCAGAAATCCCACAGGGATTCTGTGGCTGCTGCTGCTCCCTGCCTTGGGAAAACAGTGGCAGAACCACTTGGATTTATTTCCAGCCCAAGCCTGGCAGTCACGGTGGGAAATTCCAGGCAGCCAGCAGTGTGACTCAGTGTCACTCGGCTGATTTCTGCCCTGCAGGAGGATTTTCTGCCCTGGGCTTTGTTTTGTGGATCAGAATTTCCTCCCAGAAAATAGCACCTGCCTCAGGCTTCACCTGGACTGCAGGTTACTGGAGTGGTTTTTTGGGAATTTAATCAATTTTTGGGCCAAACTGGGCAAAATAACTTATTCTGGTCACATGCTGCTCTGAGAAATGAGTTGTCATTTGCCACAGGCTTAATCTCTGGTCTGGGAATGGAAGTTACTGTGACATCTTCTTTGGAATTTGGTCAATTTTTGGGCCAAACTGAGCAAAATAACTTATTCTGGTCTCATGCTGCTCTGAAAAACTAATTGTCGTTTGTCACAGGCTTCACCTCTGGTCTGGGAATGGAAGTCAGTGCTACATCTTCTTTTTTAATTTGATCAATTTTTGGGCCAAACTGAGCAAAAAAACTTATTCTGGTGTTGTGCTGCTCTGAAAAAGAAATTGTCATTTGTCACAGGCTTCGCCTCTGCTCCAGGGCTGCAGGTTACTGGGGTGTTTTGATTGAAATTTGGTCAATTTTTGGGTAAAACTGAATAAAGTAACTTATTGTGGTATTGTGCTGCTCTGAAAAAGAAATTGTCATTTGTCACAGGCTTCACCTCTGCCCCAGGACTGCAGCTTATTGGGGTGTTTTGATTGAAATTTGGTCAATTTTTGGGCCAAACTGAGCAAAATAACCTGTTCTGGTCACGTGCTGCTCTGAAAAACTAATTGTCATTTGCCACAAGCTTTACCTCTGGTCTAGGAATAGAAGTTACTGCTACATCTTCTTTGGAATTTGGTCAATTTTTGGGCCAAACTGGGCAAAATAACTTATTCTGGTGTTGTGCTGCTCTGAAAAATGACTTGTCATTTGTCACAGGCTTCACCTCTGCCCCAGGGCTGCAGGTTACTGGGATGTTTTGTTTGGAATTTGATCAATTTTTGGGCAAAACTGAGCAAAATAACTTATTCTGGTCACGTGCTGCTCTGAGAAATGAGTTGTCATTTGCCACAGGCTTAATCTCTGGTCTGGGAATGGAAGTTACTGCGACATCTTCTTTGGAATTTGGTCAATTTTTGGGCCAAACTGAGCAAAATAACTTATTCTGGTCTCATGCTGCTCTGAAAAACTAATTGTCATTTGTCACAGGCTTCACCTCTGGTCTGGGAATGGAAGTCAGTGCTACATCTTCTTTTTTAATTTGATCAATTTTTGGGCCAAACTGAGCAAAAAAACTTATTCTGGTGTTGTGCTGCTCTGAAAAAGAAATTGTCATTTGCCACAGGCTTCGCCTCTGCTCCAGGGCTGCAGGTTATTGGGGTGTTTTGATTGAAATTTGATCATTTTTGGGCCAAACTGGGCAAAATAACCTGGTTGTTCTGGTGTTGTGCTGCTCTGAAAAAGAAATTGTCATTTGCCACAGGCTTCACCTCTGGTCTAGGAATGGAAGTTACTGCTACATCTTCTTGGAATTTGGTCAATTTTTGGGTAAAACTGAGCAAAATAACCTGTTCTGGTGTTGTGCTGCTCTAAAAAATTAATTGTCATTTGCCACAAGCTTTACCTCTGCTCTAGGAATGGAAGTTACTGCTACATCTTCTTTGGAATTTGGTCAATTTTTGGGCCAAACTGGGCAAAATAACTTATTGTGGTGTTGTGCTGCTCTGAAAAGGAGTTGTCATTTGCCTCAGGCTTCATCTCTGGTCTAGGACTGCAGGTTATTGGGGTGTTTTGTTTGGAATTTGGTCAATTTTTGGGCCAAACTGGGCAAAATAACTTATTCTGGTCACGTGCTGCTCCAAAAAACTAATTGTCATTTGTCTCAGGCTTCACCTCTGCTCTAGGAATGGAAGTTACTGGGATGTTTTGTTTGGAATTTGATCAATTTTTGGGCCAAAGTGAGCAAAATAAACTATTCTGGTCAAGTGCTGCTCCAAAAACTAATTGTCATTTGCCTCAGGCTTCACCTCTGCTCTAGGAATGGAAGTTATTGGTGTGTTTTGTTTGGAATTTGGTCAATTTTTGGGCCAAACTGAGCAAAATAACTTATTCTGGTGTTGTGCTGCTCTGAAAAAGAAATTGTCTTTTGCCTCAGGCTTCACCTCTGCTCCAGGACTGCAGGTTACTGGGGTGTTTTGATTGAAATTTGGTCAATTTTTGGGTAAAACTGAATAAAGTAACTTATTGTGGTATTGTGCTGCTCTGAAAAAGAAATTGTCATTTGTCACAGGCTTCAGCTCTGCCCCAGGACTGCAGGTTATTGGGGTGTTTTGATTGAAATTTGGTCAATTTTTGGGCCAAACTGAGCAAAATAACCTGTTCTGGTCACATGCTGCTCTGAAAAATAAATTGTCATTTGCCACAAGCTTTACCTCTGCTCTAGGAATAGAAGTTACTGCGACATCTTCTTTGGAATTTGGTCAATTTTTGGGCCAAACTGGGCAAAATAACTTATTCTGGTCTCATGCTGCTCTGAAAAATGACTTGTCATTTGTCACAGGCTTCATCTCTGGTCTAGGGCTGCAGGTTATTGGGGGGTTTTGTTTGGAATTTGATCAATTTTTGGGCCAAACTGGGCAAAATAACTTATTCTGGTCACGTGCTGCTCCAAAAACTAATTGTCATTTGTCTCAGGCTTCACCTCTGCTCTAGGAATGGAAGTTATTGGTGTGTTTTGTTTGGAATTTGGTCAATTTTTGGGCCAAAGTGAGCAAAATAACTTATTCTGGTGTTGTGCTGCTCTGAAAAAGAAATTGTCATTTGTCACAGGCTTCACCTCTTCTCTAGGACTGCAGGTTATTGGGGTGTTTTGATTGAAATTTGGTCAATTTTTGGGTAAAACTGAATAAAGTAACTTATTCTGGTCACATGCTGCTCTAAAAAATTAATTGTCAGTTGCCTCAGGCTTCACCTCTGCTCCAGGACTGCAGGTTATTGGGGTGTTTTCTTTGAAAATTTGATCAATTTTGGGGTAAAACTGAGCAAAAGAACCTGTTCTGGTGCTGTGCTGCTCCGAAAAACTAATTGTCATTTGCCTCAGGCTTCAGCTCTGCTCCAGGGCTGCAGCTTACTGGGGTGTGTTGCTTGGAATTTGATCAATTTTGGGGTAAAACTGAGCAAAATAACTTATTCTGGTCACATGCTGCTCTAAAAAATGAATTGTCATTTGCCTCAGGCTTCACCTCTGGTCCAGGACTGGAAGTTATTGGAGTGTTTTGATTGAAATTTGATCAAGTTTTGGGCCAAACTGGGCAAAATAACTTACTCTGGTCACGTGCTGCTCTGAAAAACTAATTGTCATTTGCCTCAGGCTTCACCTCTGCTCTAGGAATGGAAGTTAATGCTACATCTTCTTTGGAATTTGATTAATTTTTGGGCCAAACTGAGCAAAATAACTTATTCTGGTGTTGTGCTGTTCTGAAAAAGAAATTGTCTTTTGCCTCAGGCTTCACCTCTGCCCCAGGGCTGCAGGTTACTGGAGTGTTTTGTTTGGAATTTGGTCAATTTTTGGGTAAAACTGAGCAAAATAACTTATTCTGGTCACGTGCTGCTCTGAAAAGTAAGTTGTTATTTGCCACAGGCTTGATCTCTGCTCTAGGAGTGGAGGTTACTGCTACATCTGCTTTGGAATTTGGTCAATTTTTGGACCAAACTGGGCAAAATAACCTATTCTTGTCACGTGCTGCTCTGAAAAATGAGTTGTCTTTTGCCTCAGGCTTCACCTCTGCTCCAGGAATGGAAGTTACTGCTAGGTCTTCTTTGGAATTTGGTCAATTTTTGGGCCAAACTCAACAAAATAACTTGTTGTGGTGTTGTGCTGCTCTGAAAAAGAAATTGTCTTTTGCCTCAGGCTTCACCTCTGGTCTAGGAATGGAAGTTACTGGGATGTTTTGTTTGGAATTTGATCAATTTTTGGGCCAAAGTGAGCAAAATAATCTATTCTGGTGTTGTGCTGCTCTGAAAAATAAATTGTCATTTGCCTCAGGCTTCACCTCTGGTCTGGGAATGGAAGTTTTTGGTGTGTTTTGTTTGGAATTTGGTCAATTTTTGGGCCAAACTGAGCAAAATAACTTATTCTGGTGTTGTGCTGCTCTGAAAAAGAAATTGTCTTTTGCCTCAGGCTTCACCTCTGCTCCAGGACTGCAGGTTATTGGGGTGTTTTGATTGAAATTTGATCAATTTTTGGGCCAAACTGAACAAAATAACTTATTCTGGTCACGTGCTGCTCTGAAAAATGAATTGTCATTTGCCTCAGGCTTCACCTCTGGTCCAGGACTGGAAGTTATTGGAGTGTTTTGATTGAAATTTGATCAAGTTTTGGGCCAAACTGGGCAAAATAACTTACTCTGGTCACGTGCTGCTCTGAAAAACTGAATTGTCATTTGCCTCAGGCTTCACCTCTGCTCTAGGAATGGAAGTTATTGGTGTGTTTTGTTTGGAATTTGGTCAATTTTTGGGCCAAACTGGGCAAAATAACTTATTCTGGTGTTGTGCTGCTCTGAAAAATGACTTGTCATTTGCCTCAGGCTTCACCTCTGCCCCAGGACTGCAGGTTACTGGAGTGTTTTGTTTGGAATTTGATCCATTTTGGGGTAAAAGTGAACAAAATAACTTATTCTGGTCTCGTGCTGCTCTGATAAGAGTTCTCACTTGCAGAAAGCTTTTCACAAAGATTCTTTCCACACAAAAATCTCCTCTGGAGGAAAGAAAAACTGAACAACTCCCCAAGATTTCATTATTATTCTTATTATTATTCTTTAACTTTTATGATCTGTTTGTTTTAAACCTCAGAGCAAGAGGAACCAATGGTGGAATTAGTTTCCTTTTCACTCAGGTGAATTCATTCCTTTGCTGTAAAAACAATTCTTCCATTACTCATCAGCTTTGGGGATTGCGGAATATTAATGGAATGAGAGAAACCTGGAGTTTGTGGAATCCTGAATTAATTTATTATAAATATTTTATAAACAAGCAGCCAGATCCCTTTTCTGTGGCTTGAGGAATCAACAGAATTGATAATATAATTCCATCATATTAATGGAATGAGAGAAACCTGGAGTTTGTGGAATCCTGAATTAATTTACTGTAAATATATTATTAACAAGCAGGAAGATCCCTTTTCCTCTCTCCTTTCTGCTGGAGCAGCCAGGGCAGGGAATTCCAGAGGGATTTGGGAAGGAAAATGCAGAATTTGGTGGTTTGCAGGGAATTCCAGAGGAATTTGGGAAGGAAAATGCAGAATTTGGTGGTTTGCAGGGAATTCCAGAGGGATTTGGGAAGGAAAATGCAGAATTTGGTGGTTTGCAGGGAATTCCAGAGGGATTTGGGAAGGAAAATGCAGAATTTGGTGGTTTGCAGGGAATTCCAGAGGGATTTGGGAAGGAAAATGCAGAATTTGGAGGCAGGGCAGGGAATTCCAGAGAAATCCCCTGACTTTTCCCCCTGACTTTTCCCCCTGACTTTTCCCCCTGATTTTTCCCCCTGATTTTTCCCCTGATTTTTTTCCCTGATTTCTTCCTGGTTTCTTCCTGGTTTCTTCCTGGTTTCTTCCTGGTTTCTTCCTGGTTTCTTCCTGGTTTCTTCCTGGTTTCTTCCTTTTTTTTTCCTTTTTTTTTCCTGGTTTTTTTCCTGTTTTTTTCTTGTTTTTTTTCCTGTTTTTTTCCTGGTTTTTCCTGGTTTTTCCTGTTTTTTTTCCTGGTTTTTTTCCTGGTTTTTTTCCTGGTTTTTTCCTGGTTTCTTCCTGGTTTCTTCCTGATTTCTTCCTGATTTCTTCCTGATTCTTCCTTTGGCACAAGGGCTGGGTTTGCAGGTGGGAATTGGAGAGAGGAAAAGCAAAACAAACACTGCTGAGCTGAGAAAAAATGAAATATATTGGTGAGGAAACAGTGTTTGGGTAATAATTTGTGATAATCTTTATCATCCACATGCTGAAAATTGTTCACCCTTTCTACATGCAAACTTTCACTGAAAAAATCAACATTTTTTCACTTTATTTGTCTAGTGGGACATTTTTCTCACCTGGTGCTTTTAGGGGGAAAAAAAGTCATTTTTTCTGCCAACCCAACCTCGGCCAAGCTTCCAACCAGCTGAGCCCAAAGCCAGAAACACATTTCTCCCAGAGGTGAGGGTCCAAAATTCCCCAAAATCCTGCAATTCTGAATTTTTTGGGTTTTTTGCCAGCAAACCTCTGCTAATCCAATTATAAATAAGATCTACCGAATTCCCAAAAATCCTGTAATTCTGAATTTGGGGTTTTTACCAGCAAACCTGTGTTAATGAAATTATAAATAAGATTTACTGAATTCCCAAAAATCCTGCAATTCTGAATTTTAGGGGTTTTTTGCCAGCAAACCTCTGCTAATCCAATTATAAATAAGATTTACTGAATTCCTAAAAATCCTGTAATTCTGAATTTGGGGTTTTTACCAGCAAACCTGTGTTAATGAAATTATAATCCAATTATAAAATAAGAATTACCGAATTCCCAAAAATCCTGCAATTCTGAATTTTGGGTGGTTTTGCCAGCAAACCTGTGAATAATGAAATTATAAATAAGATTTACTGAATTCCCAAAAATCCTGCAATTCTGAATTTTGGGGTTTTTACCAACAAACAACCTCTGCTAACCAATTATAATTAAGTCAAATCCCAGGGATGATTAATTATAATTAATCAAATTATAAAATAAGATTTACCGAATTCCCAAAAATCCTGCAATTCTGAATTTTGGGGTTTTTTTTGCCAGCAAACTGGAACCTGTGCTAAGTTTACTGAATTAAATCTGTATCAATTGGGGTTAATTACTAACCTCTGCTAATCAAATTATAAAATAAGGTTTACCAAATTCCCAAAATCCTGCAATTCTGAATTTGGGTGGTTTTGCCAGCAAACCTGTGAATAATAAAATTATAAATAATACTGAATTCCCCAAATCCTGCAATTCTGAATTTTGGGGTTTTTACCAGCAAACAACCTGTGCTAATTATAATTAACCAAATTGATTAATTATAATTAATCAAATTATAAAATAAGATTTACCCAAGCAGCTTTCTGGGCTGGCAGTCTCCTTCAAAACCTGCTGACTCTGCAGAGTTTGAGTCGCTAAAATGATTAAAAAATGGGATTTTTTATTATCACAGGCTGTTCTTTCCTCCCTGGAACGGAGGGGAGGAGCGTTTTGAAGGAGAAATTCGGGGAGTTTTTGGCACTTTGTCAGAAATTGTAGCTAAAAGCAGCAGAGGTTGTGCTCTGGGAGGAGATTCTGGTCATTAAAGGTGAATTTTTTGGGGTTTCACTCTTTTTGGTTCAATTCTTTGGTCATTAAAGCTGAATTTTTTGGGAATTTCACCCTTTTTGGTTCAATCCTTTGGTCACAAAAGCTGAATTTTTTGGGAATTTCACCCTTTTTGGTTCAATCCTTTGGTCATTAAAGCTGAATATTTTGGGAATTTCACCTTTTTTAGTGCAATTCTTTGGTCATTAAAGCTGAATTTTTTGGGAGATTTCACCCTTTTTGGTTCAATCCTTTGGTCATTAAAGCTGAATTTTTTGGGAAATAGAATTGGAGGGGTTGTTTGATGGGTTTCACCCTTTTTGGTGCAATCCTTTGGCAAATAGGATTTTTGGGGAATTTCACCCTTTTTGCTGCAATCCTTTGATCATTAACAGCTGAATTTTTGGAGATTTCACCCTTTTTGCTGCAATCCTTTGGAAAATAGGATTTTTTTGGAAATAGAATTGGAAAGGAGGTTTGATTAGAATTGGAAAATTAGAGGTTTCACCCTTTTTGGTTGCAATCCTTTGGTCATTAAAGCTGAATATTTTGGGAATTTCACCTTTTTTAGTGCAATTCTTTGGTCATTAAAGCTGAATTTTTTTGGGAATTTCACCCTTTTTGGTTCAATCCTTTGGTCATTAAAGCTGAATTTTTTGGGAAATTTCACCCTTTTTGGTGCAATCCTTTGGCAAATAGGATTTTTGGGGAATTTCACCCTTTTTGCTGCAATCCTTTGATCATTAAAGCTGAATTTTTTCAGTTTTCTCCCTTTTTGGTTCAACCCTTTGGAAAATAGGATTTTTTTGGAAATAGAATTGGAAAGGAGGTTTGATTAGAATTGGAAAATTAGAGGTTTCACCCTTTTTGGTTCAATCCATTGGTCATTAAAGCTGAATTTTTTGGGAATTTCACCCTTTTTAGTGCAATTCTTTGGTCATTAAAGCTGAATTTTTTGTGAAATTTCACCCTTTTTTGGTGCAATCCTTTGGAAAACAGGATTTTTTTGGAAATAGAATTGGAAAGGAGGTTTGATTAGAATTGGAAATTGGAGGTTTCACCCTTTTTGGTTCAATCCTTTGGTCAAAAAAGCTGAATTTTTTGGGAATTTCACTCTTTTTGGTTCAATTCTTTGGTCACTGACACTGAATTTTTGGGGAATTTTCACCCTTTTTGGTGCAATCCTTTGGAAAATAGGATTTTTGGGGAATTTCACCTTTTTTGCTGCAATCCTTTGATCATGAAAGCTGAATTTTTGGAGATTTCACCCTTTTTTGGTGCAATCCTTTGGAAAATAGGATTTTTTTGGAAATAGAATTGCAAAGGAGGTTTGATTAGAATTGGAAACTTAGAGGTTTCACCCTTTTTGGTTCAATCCTTTGGAAAATAGGATTTTTTTGAAATTCCACCCTTTTTGGTTCAATCCTTTGATCACCAACACTGAATTTTTGGGAATTTCACCCTTTTTGGTGCAATCGTTTGGAAAATAGGATTTTTTTGGAAATAGAATTGGAAAGGAGGTTTGATTAGAATTGGAAACTTAGAGGTTTCACCCTTTTTGGTGCAATTCTTTGGAAAATAGGATTTTTTTGAAATTCCACCCTTTTTGCTGCAATCCTTTGGTCATTAAAGCTGAATTTTTTTGGAAATTTCACCCTTTTTAGTGCAATCCTTTGGAAAATAGGTTTTTTTGGAAATAGAATTGCAAAGGAGGTTTGATTAGAATTGGAAATTGGAGGTTTCACCCTTTTTGGTTCAATCCTTTGGTCATTAAAGCTGAATTTTTGGGAATTTCACCTTTTTGGTTCAATCCTTTGGTCACCAACACTGAATTTTTGGGAATTTCCCCCTTTTTGGTGCAATCCTTTGATCACCAACACTGAATTTTTGGGAATTTCCCCCTTTTTGGTGCAATCCTTTGGTCACCAACACTGAATTTTTGGGAATTTCACCCTTTTTGGTGCAATCCTTTGGTCATTAAAGCTGAATTTTTTTTGGAATTTCACCTTTTTGGTGCAATCCTTTGGTCACCAACGCTGAATTTTTGGGAATTTCACCCTTTTTGGTGCAATCCTTTGGTCATTAAAGCTGAATTTTTTTTAATTTTCACCCCTTTTGGTGCGATCATTTGATCACCAACACTGAATTTTTGGGAATTTCACCCTTTTTGGTTCAATCCTTTGGTCACCAACACTGAATTTTTTTGGAATTCCACCTTTTCCATGCAATCCCAGTACAAATCTCATTCAGGGAAGGGTTGGAAACGAGCCAGAAGTTCACTAGGGTGCAGTGGAGATAATTGTGCTCTGGGGAATTTGGAACTTTGATCCTCCATGGCATTTTCTTTTTGGAATTGCAGCTCTGGGTTTTTTTTTTTTTTTTTTTTGTTGTTTTCCTGGTGGAATTACTTCTCTGGGGGTTTTTTTTTGGGTTGTTTTCTCTTTGGAATTGCAGCTCTGGGATTTTTTTTTGGGTTATTTTCTCTTTGGAATTACATCTCTGGGTTTTTTTGGGTTTTTTTTGGTTCTTTTCCTTTTGGAATTACATCTCTGAGGGTTTTTTTTTTGTTATTTTCCCGTTGGGATTACATCTCTGGGGGTTTTTTTGGTTGTTTTTGCTTTGGAATTGCAGCTTTTGGGGTTTTTTTGGGTTGTTTTCTCTTTGGAATTACATCTCTGGGGTTTTTTTTTTCTTATTTTCCTTTTGGAATTGCAGCTCTGAGGGTTTTTTGGGTTATTTTCCTTTGGGAATTACATCTCTGGGGGTTTTTTTTGTTATTTTCCTTTTGGAATTACATCTCTGGAGGTTTTTTTTTTGTTATTTACCTGTTGGAATTACATCTCTGGGGGTTTTTTTGTTATTTTCCTTTTGGAATTGCATCTCTGGGGTTTTTTTGTTATTTTCCTTTTGGAATTACATCTCTGGGGTTTTTTTTGGTTGTTTTCTGCTTTGGAATTGCAGCTCTGGGGGTTTTTTTGGTTGTTTTCGCTTTTGGAATTGCAGCTTTTGGGGTTTTTTTGGGTTGTTTTCTCTTTGGAATTACATCTCTGGGGTTTTTTATTTCTTATTTTCCTTTTGGAATTGCAGCTTTTGGGGTTTTTTTGGGTTGTTTTCTCTTTGGAATTACATCTCTGGGAGGTTTTTTATTTCGTTATTTTCCTTTTGGAATTGCAGCTCTGAGGGTTTTTTTGGGTTCTTTTCCTGTTGGAATTACATCTCTGGGGTTTTTTTGGGTTGTTTTCTTGTTGGAATTGCAGCTCTGGGGTTTTTTGTTTTTTTCCTTTTGGAATTACATCTCTGGGGTTTTTTTTTTTGTTATTTACCTGTTGGAATTGCATCTCTGGGGGTTTTTAGGATTATTTTCCTGTTGGAATTACATCTCTGGGGGTTTTTTGGGTTGATTTCCTTTTGGAATTACATCTCTGGGGGTTTTTTTGTTATTTTCCTGTTGGAATTACATCTCTGGGGGATTTTGGGTTGTTTTCTTTTTGGAATTGCAGCTTTTGGGGTTTTTTTGGGTTGTTTTCTCTTTGGAATTACATCTCTGGAGTTTTTTTTTGTTATTTTCCTTTTGGAATTACATCTCTGGGGGTTTTTAGGGTTCTTTTCCTTTTGGAATTGCAGCTTTTGGGGTGTTTTGGGTTGTTCTCTTGTTGGAATTGCAGCTCTGGGGGTTTTGGGTTGTTTTCTTCTTGGAATTGCAGCTCTGGGGGTTTTTAGGGTTATTTTCCTTTGGGAATTACATCTCTGGGAGTTTTTTTTGGGTTGTTTTCTTGTTGGAATTGCAGCTCTGGGTTTTTTTTGTTATTTTCCTGTTGGAATTACATCTCTGGGGTTTTTTGGGTTGTTTTCCTTTTGGAATTGCAGCTCTGGGGGTTTTTTGGGTTGTTTTCTTTTTGGAATTGCAGCTTTTGGGTTTTTTTGGGTTGTTTTCTCGTTGGAATTACACCTCTGGGGTTTTTTTGGATTGATTTCCTTTTGGAATTACATCTCTGGGGGTTTTTAGGGTTATTTTCCTTTTGGAATTACATCTCTGGGAGGTTTTTTTTGGGTTGTTTTCTTGTTGGAATTACATCTCTGAGGGGTTTTTTTTTTGTTATTTTCCTTTTAGAATTACATCTCTGGGGGTTTTTAGGGTTATTTTCTCTTTGGAATTACATCTCTGGGAGGTTTTTTTGGGTTGTTTTCTTGTTGGAATTGCATCTCAGGGGGTTTTTAGGATTATTTTCCTTTTGGAATTACATCTCTGGGGGTTTTTTGGGTTGTTCTCTTGTTGGAATTACATCTCTGGGGTTTTTTTTTTTGTTATTTTCCTGTTGAAATTACATCTCTGGGGGTTTTTGGGTTATTTTCCTGTTGGAATTACATCTCTGGGGGTTTTTTTGGGTTGATTTCCTTTTGGAATTACATCTCTGGGGGTTTTTGTTATTTTCCTGTTGGAATTACATCTCTGGGGGATTTTGGGTTGTTTTCTTTTTGGAATTGAGCTTTTGGGGTTTTTTTGGGTTGTTTTCTCGTTGGAATTACATCTCTGGGTTTTTTTTTGATTGATTTCCTTTTGGAATTACATCTCTGGGGGTTTTTTGGGTTATTTTCTCTTTGGAATTGCATCTCTGGGGGTTTTTTGGGTTGTTCTCTTGTTGGAATTACATCTCTGGGGGGTTTTGGGTTTTTTTTTTTTGTTATTTTCCTGTTGGAATTGCATCTCAGGAGGTTTTTAGGATTATTTTCCTTTGGGAATTACATCTCTGGGGGTTTTTTTTTGTTATTTTCCTGTTGGAATTGCATCTCAGGGGGTTTTTAGGATTATTTTCCTTTGGGAATCCAGCCCTGGCTCTGGTAGGATGCAGTAAATCCACTTGGCTGCTGCTCTGCCAACTCTGATTTATTTTTCTCTTGCTCCCAACCCTGCAGACAGGAGCTGAGACAGCTCATGGAGATCAATTCCATCTCTGATTCTCCAACCCTCCAGGGCTCTGGGGAGTGAGAATAATCAGGGAAATGTGGGGAAATGCCCCAGCAGAGGTTTGGCTGGAGTTTGGCTCTTTCTCTTGGAAATTTGGGGTGTCTGGGTGTGGTTCAGGTGCTCTCTGAGAAGTGAAAATCCTTCATTTATCACTAAATTATTATTATTATTATTATTATTAAATATTTATTTATTTATTCACTTATTTATTACAGACATCATGGTGTGAACCCCCTGCAATAAATATTGGAGGGGAGGATGACTGATAGGGATTCTGCAGATGGGGAAATATGGATATTAGTTATTTATTTATTATTATTTATTTATCTATCTATTATTTATTTATTTTCATTCTTACTCTTTTTTCATTTTCAATTTTTTAAATGGATATTATTTTTTTATTTATTATTTTTTCTTTATTATTTTTTATTAAATTTCCTTATAATCAGAATGTTTTCTTGACTATTTTTTTTATTTTTAATTTTTTTAAATGGATATTATTTTTTTATTTATTATTTTTTCATTTATTTAATTTTTGTTTTTTAATTTCCTTATAATCAGAGTATTCTGTGCTTCGCTCATCCTGAATTGTCTCACTTTGCCTGATTTGGCTCTGGGAATCTCTAAGTAAAATCCAGGGACTTGTTTTCCCACTGGATTCCCATTGTATTCCCACTGGATTCCCTTTGTATTCCCACTGGATTCCCATTATATTCCCACTGGATTCCCATTATATTCCCACTGGATTCCCATTATATTCCCACTGGATTCCCATTATTTCCCCACTGAATTCCCATTATATTCCCACTGGATTCCCATTGTATTCCCACTGGATTCCCATTATATTCCCACTGGATTCCCATTGTATTCCCACTGGATTCCCATTATATTCCCACTGGATTCCCATTATTTCCCCACTGGATTCCCATTATTTCCCCACTGAATTCCCATTATTTCCCCACTGGATTCCCATTGTATCCCCACTGGATTCCCATTATTTTCCCACTGGATTCCCATTGTATCCCCACTGGATTCCCATTGTATTCCCACTGGATTCCCATTGTATCCCCACTGGATTCCCATTATTTTCCCACTGAATTCCCATTACATTCCCACTGGATTCCCATTACATTCCCACTGAATTCCCATTATATCCCCACTGGATTCCCATTATTTTCCCACTGGATTCCCATTGTATCCCCACTGGATTCCCATTGTATTCCCACTGGATTCCCATTATATTCCCACTGGATTCCCATTATTTTCCCACTGAATTCCCATTATATTCCCACTGGATTCCCATTGTATTCCCACTGGATTCCCATTATATTCCCACTGGATTCCCATTGTATTCCCACTGGATTCCCATTATATTCCCACTGGATTCCCATTATTTCCCCACTGGATTCCCATTATTTCCCCACTGAATTCCCATTATTTCCCCACTGGATTCCCATTGTATCCCCACTGGATTCCCATTATTTTCCCACTGGATTCCCATTATATTCCCACTGGATTCCCATTATTTCCCCACTGGATTCCCATTATATTCCCACTGGATTCCCATTGTATTCCCACTGGATTCCCATTGTATTCCCACTGAATTCCCATTATTTCCCCACTGGATTCCCATTGTATTCCCACTGGATTCCCATTGTATTCCCACTGGATTCCCATTGTATTCCCACTGGATTCCCATTATTTTCCCACTGAATTCCCATTATTTCCCCACTGGATTCCCATTATATTCCCACTGGATTCCCATTATATTCCTACTGAATTCCCATTATTTCCCCACTGGATTCCCATTGTATTCCCACTGGATTCCCATTGTATTCCCACTGGATTCCCATTGTATTCCCACTGGATTCCCATTATTTTCCCACTGAATTCCCATTATTTCCCCACTGGATTCCCATTATATTCCCACTGGATTCCCATTATATTCCTACTGAATTCCCATTATTTCCCCACTGAATTCCCATTATTTCCCCACTGGATTCCCATTGTATCCCCACTGGATTCCCATTGTATCCCCACTGGATTCCCATTGTATCCCCACTGGATTCCCATTATTTCCCCACTGGATTCCCATTATTTCCCCACTGGATTCCCATTATTTTCCCACTGGATTCCCATTATTTCCCCAGTGGATTCCCATTATTTCCCCACTGGATTCCCATTGTATTCCCACTGGAATAACCTCAGGAAAACCTCCCCATTCCCATGAGTTGTTTTCCCCACAGCAGCCCAGGCTTTGGGGGATTTGGGATTTAGGGTTTTGGGGATCTCTGGTGAGGATTAGCCCCAGAGGATGCTGATCCATGGCTGGAGCTCTTCCTGCCCCAAATTTGGGAATCCCTTCGCTTTGGGGCTCTTTGGGCACAACAGAATCACCAAATTGATTTGCCTGATAATCCATTTTTTCAGAGGAAATTGGGAATTTTTCAAACTTTATCAAGTGTGCATCAATTCCTTGTCCTCGGCAGGATAAGAACCTCATTGGGATTTGGGTCCTGGAATAGTTTTGGGTTGGAAATGGAAATCCTGGAAACCTCTTGAGGAATTTTCCTGCTTTTCTCCAGAGAGAGGAATGAGCCTAAAACCCCAATTTTGGAACTGTTTGTTCCAGTTTTTTAACCAATTTTGGAGCTGTTGGTTCCAATTTTTCAACCTATTTTGGAGCTGTTTATTCCAGTTTTTCAACCTATTTTGGAACCATTTTTTCCCAATTTTTAACCAATTTTGGAACTGTTTTTCCCAATTTTTTAACCAATTTTGGAACCGTTCATTCCAATTTTTTAACCAATTTTGGAACCATTTGTCCCAATTTTTTAACCAATTTTGGAACCATTTGTCCGAATTTTTTAACCAATTTTGGAACCATTTTTTCCAATTTTTTAACCAATTTTGGAACTGTTTGTTCCAGTTTTTGGAACCAGCAGCTCCAAATCACCAAGGTCCTGCTCCATCCTCCTGCAGAACTAGCCTGACATCTAAATCTTAATTTTTATTTTTTTTTAAAGCAGAACTAGCCTGACATCTTAACCTTAATTTTTTTTTTTTTTTTGAAGCAGAACTAGCCTGACATCTTAATTTTTTTTTTTTTGAAACGGAAGTAGCCTGACATCTAAATCTTAATTTTTAAAATTTTTTTTGAAGCAGAACTAGCCTGACATCTCAATCTTAATTTTATTTTTTTTAAAGCAGAACTAGCCTGACATCTCAATCTTAATTTTATTTTTTTTTAAAGCAGAACTAGCCTGACATCTCAATCTTAATTTTTAGAAGTAGCCTGACATCTAAATTTTAATTTTTTTTTTTTTTTTGGAAGCAGAACTAGCCTGACATCTAAATCTTAATTTCTAATTTTTTTTTGAAGCCGAACTAGCCTGACATCTAAACCTTAATTTTTTTTTTTTTTGAAACGGAAGTAGCCTGACATCTCAATCTTAATTTTTAAATTTTTTTGAAGCAGAACTAGCCTGACATCTAAATCTTAATTTTTTTTTTTTTTGGAAGCAGGACTAGCCTGACATCTCAATCTTAATTTTTGAAGTAGCCTGACATCTAAATTTTAATTTTTTTTTTTTTGGAAGCAGAACTAGCCTGACATCTAAATCTTAATTTTATTTTTTTAAAGCAGAACTAGCCTGACATCTAAATCTTAATTTTTTTTTTTTTTTTAAAGCAGAACTAGCCTGACATCTCAATCGTAATTTTTTTTTTTTGAAGCAGAACTAGCCTGACATCTCAATCTTAATTTTTATTTTTTGAAGCAGAACTAGCCTGACATCTCAATCCTAATTACTCCTCAGTTCGTCAGACACAAATTCCTGGGAACTTACCCAAATTTTTTTTTTGCTCCCAACATCAAAAAGCCTTTGTTCCTCTGAAGAATTCATTCCTTGGGCAGTTCCTTGTGGTTTCAATAAAGCCTCTGTGTTTTTTGGGATTTTGGCACTGGGGAACATCCCAGCCTCCTCTGTCCTGCAGAAAGGGCAACCCTGAGTGCTGGAAAAGGGAAAAATTGGGATTTTTCAGGCAGTGTGGGGTGGAGGGGGTTGGTTGTCAATGGGATGCTTTGTTCCCTGGAGGAGCCCCAGCTGGGGGCAGGAGGAGCAGAATTTGGAAAATTTGGGTGACGTTCTGTGTCTCTGTGGTGGGTGAGGCAGAAATCCTGCAGGAGCTCTGTTTTCCAGGGCAGTAATTCCCATTCCTTAAGTATGGGAATCCGTAAATGTGGGAATCCATAAATAAATATGGGAATTGATAAATAAATATGGGAATTGGTAAATAAATATGGGAATCCGTAAATAAATATGGGAATTGATAAATAAATATGGGAATCCGTAAATGTGGGAATCCATAAATAAATATGGGAATTGATAAATAAATATGGGAATTGGTAAATAAATATGGGAATCCGTAAATAAATATGGGAATCGATAAATAAATATGGGAATCCATAAATACGGGAATCCATAAATAAATATGGGAATTGATAAATAAATATGGGAATTGGTAAATAAATATGGGAATCCGTAAATAAATATGGGAATCAATAAATAAATATGGGAATCCATAAATACAGGAATTTGTAAATACGGGAATCCGTAAATATGGGAATCCGTAAATATGGGAATCCATAAATAAATATGGGAATTGATAAATAAATATGGGAATCGATAAATAAATATGGGAATCTGTAAATAAATATGGGAATCCGTAAATAAATATGGGAATCTGTAAATAAATATGGGAATCCGTAAATAAATATGGGAATCGGTAAATAAATATGGGAATCGATAAATAAATATGGGAATCTGTAAATAAATATGGGAATCCTGTAAATAAATATGGGAATCCGTAAATAAATATGGGAATCGGTAAATAAATATGGGAATCTGTAAATAAATATAGGGAATCCGTAAATAAATATGGGAATCCTTAAATAAATATGGGAATCCGTAAATAAATATGGGAATCCTTAAATAAATATGGGAATCCATAAATAAATATGGGAATCCGTAAATAAATATGGGAATCCGTAAATAAATATGGGAATCCTTAAATAAATATGGGAATCGGTAAATAAATATGGGAATCGGTAAATAAATATGGGAATCCGTAAATATGGGAATCGATAAATCAATAAGGGAATCCGTAAATAAATATATGGGAATCTGTAAATAAATATGGGAATCCCTAAATCAATATGGGAATCCATAAATCAATATGGGAATCCATAAATATGGGAATCCATAAATAAATACGGGAATCCATAAATAAATACGGGAATCCATAAATAAATATGGGAATCTGTAAATATGGGAATTCTGGGTGTGAGGTGATTTCCTTGCTGCATTTAGGGTGTGAACTGTCCTGAAATCAGCATTTTAAATGAATTTAAACCAACCAGGGGGTCTGGCTTTGCTCTGTGGGTCAGTCCTTTGACTCAAAGCAAAGAATTTCCCTGATTTTAGGGCTTTTTCCTTGGTTTGAAGGCAAATCCAAGGTGCTCCAGTGGAGGGAAAAGTTCCATTTCCTTCTGATTGGAGTTCCGTGGAAATTGTGTGAAGTTCCTGCTTTGTCCTCTTTGTGCTTTGGGGTGTTTTAGATCAGCTTGGCTTTTGGGGGAGGCTGGAAAATGAGTTAAATTGTGGGAAAAATGGGAATTCACAGGAATGTGGAATCTTGGGATGGTTTGGGTTGGAAGGGATTTTAAACTCATCCATCCCAGGAGCAACTCCCACCATCCCAGGTTGCTCCAGGCTGGCCTTGGACATTCCAGGGATCCACAGCTCCTCTGGGAATTCCATCCCAGCCAGGAATCCCTTCCCAAAATCCCATCTATCCCTCCCCTCTGGCAGTTGGAAACCATTCCCCCAAAATACCCAATCTGCCCCTATTTCCACCAAAACCCACCTCAGGCTGCTCCAGCTGTTCCCAAACCTCCTTCCGACCGAGCTTGCTCCCCAGGGACTCTCTGGGGGTTTTCAAGGTGTGTTTTGGGGTTTTTCTTTGGAAATTTATTTTATTTGGGGTTGTGTTTCTCATTTCCTGCCCCGCTCTTGCCATCGAGGTCTTGTTGCATTCGGGTGCCTGTTGGGTGTTCCAATGGTTCAGGAATTTCATCTGGGATTGTCCTGGGACAGTGACAGTCAGGAATCTGTGATTGGATTGTCCTGGGACAGTGACAGTGACAGTTTGTGCTTGGATTGTCCTGGGACAGTGACAGTCAGGAATTGGATCTGGAATTGTCCTGGGACAGTGACAGTCAGGAGCTTGAGCTTGGATTGTCCTGGGACAGTGGCAGTAGGAGGGATTGTCCTGGGACAGTGACAGTCAGGAACTGTGATCTGGAATTGTCCTGGGACAGTGACAGTCAGGAATCTGTGATTGGATTGTCCTGGGGCAGTGACAGTGACAGTTTGTGCTGGGATTGTCCTGGGACAGTGACAGTCAGGAATTTCATCTTGGATTGTCCTGGGACAGTGACAGTCAGGAATTTCATCTTGGATTGTCCTGGGACAGTGACAGTATTGTCCTGGGACAGTGACAGTCAGGAATTTCATCTTGGATCATCCTGGGACAGTGACAGTCAGGTGTTTGTGCTTGGATCATCCTGGGACAGTGACAGTCAGGAATCTGAGCTTGAATTGTCCTGGAACAGTGACAGTCAGGAATTGGATCTTGGATCATCCTGGGACAGTGAGTCAGGAATTTGTGATTGGATTGTCCTGGGACAGTGACAGTCAGGAATTGGATCATCCCGTGACAGTGACAGTATTGTCCTGGGACAGTGACAGTCAGGAATTGGATCATCCCGTGACAGTGACAGATCCCAACCTGCTCTGCTCCACCATTCCCAGCCCAGGCTGTCCCGGATTTCCTTAACAATCCCCATTTTGGGGTTTTCCTGCACCATCCATCCCCTGAAGTTGTGCAATTCCCTCCTATTCCCTCCTCCATCCCTCCCCATCCCTCCCTCTGCCCTGAGCACAGAAATTCCTGTTATCTTCCCCTGCTGGGCTAGAAAATCCTCCACTCCTGGAATTCTCTGCTGCCCTTCCCAATCCCCATGGATTCTTGGAAAACACATTTCTGGCACTTTGAGCAACACCAAACCAGCCAGGCTGAGAAATGATCATTAAACAACCCCAGCTCGTGTTTTCCACCCTGTTTGGATAAAATTCCCTCCGTTTCATTTCCATCCAGGGATGATAAAAAGAGCAAAATCAACTCTCTGAAGTGAATTTCAAAGGGAAAAAACCGCAAAGTTTAGCTCCGAGCGAAAAGCCTTCCCTGCAGATATTGCTGCAGATTTGAATACAAAAATCTCTGTGTTATTTGTGTTATTTTTTCCTCCTTCCTTTCTTGTTTCTCCTCAGGACTGGAGTGAAGGGGCTTTATTTTTCTTTTATTTTTCCTTTATTTTTCTTCTATTATTTTTCATCTATTATTTTTCTTCTATTATTTTTCCTCTATTATTTTTCTTCTATTGTTTCTTCTTCTATTTTTCTTCTATTATTTTTCTTCTATTGTTTTTCTTCTTTCTTCTTCTATTTTTCTTCTATTATTTTTCTTCTATTATTTTTCTTCTCTTTTTCTTCTATTTTTCTTGTCTTTTTCTTCTGTTTTTCTTCTGTTGTTTCTTCTATTTTTCTTCTTCTATTTTTCTTCTATTATTTTTCTTCTCTTTTTTTCTCTCTTGTATTTTTCTCCTATTGTTTTTCTTCTTGTTTTCTTCTGGTTTTCTTCTGTTTTTCTTCTGTTTTTCTTCTGTTATTTTTCTTCTATTATTTTTCTCCTATTGTTTTTCTTCTATTGGTTTTCTTCTATTGTTTTTCTTCTATTTTTCTTCTATTAGTTTTCTTCTATTAGTTTTTCTTCTATTGTTTTTCTTCTATTGTTTTTCTTCTATTTTTTCTTCTATTTTTTCTTCTATTGGTTTTCTTCTATTGTTTTTCTTCTATTAGTTTTCTTCTATTTTTCTTCTATTATTTTTCTTCTATTATTTTTCTTCTATTGTTTTTTTTTTCTTCTATTTTTTCTTCTATTGTTTTTCTTCTATTGTTTTTCTTCTATTGATTTTTCTTCTATTATTTTTCTTCTATTATTTTTCTTCTATGATTTTCCTCCTATTATTTTCCTCCTATTATTTTCCTCCTATTATTTTTCCCCTATTATTTTCCTCCTATTATTTTTCCCCTATTATTTTCCTCCTATTATTTTTCTTCCCACCTTTTCCTCTCGAGGCTCCCAGAGGTCACCAAGGGGGTTCAGCTCACCAATCCCTGCGGCTGGGATGGATTTTTGGGCAGCAGGAAAACTCCCAGGGAAAAACATGTCACCAATTCCTCTGTGATAATCTCCTGCATCACCAGGAGGGAGGAGGAGATTTTACAGATTTTATTCTGGTTTAGTGCAGTCTGGCGAGGCAAAAAACGCCAAAATTAACTTTTTTTTTGGTTCGGTTGGGTTTTTTTAATGATGATTTATTTTTGTTTGTTTTGTCTGTTTGCCCCGCTGTGGGCAGGGAGAGGAAAAAGGGCTTTTAGGATTTTTTTGGGAGCAGAAATCCAGTAAAAATCCCTGTAATCCTGTGGAAAATGTGGATCCAATGAGTATAAATTGGATATAAATTAGGAACAAACTCTTCCCTGCAGCTCAGGAAGATCAATCCTGCAGGAATTCACATCCCAAGCACTGCTGCTGGGATATTTTTATATTTTCAGCCACAATATTTTGGGGAAAGCTCCACTCTGGGAGGGAATTTCCGGTGGTGAAACCCCCAGGGCAAAGCTCTTCATCCCCACGGAGATGGGAGAAAGAAATTCCGTGGGAATTTCCTGGCAGAACAGCTCTGCTTGTGATTTATTTATTTCATTTCCACTCCAGAGCTCCTCAGACACAAACCTTGGGAAGGATGAAGAATTCCTCCCTGGAAATGTTTGATTTTTTTTTTTTGGTTTCTTAAAAATGAATTTGGTGCTTTTTCACTGATAAAATTAATATAAAATAAAATTAATATAAAATAGAATTAATATAAAATAAAATCAATATAAAATAAAATCAATATAAAATAAATGTAATATGAAATATAATTAATATAAAATTAAATAAAATTAATAAATAAAATTAAATAAAATAAATATATAAAAATAAATATAAAAATATAAATATAAATATATATAAATAAATAATAAAATTAATATAAAATTAAATACAGCTGCTCAGGGAACAGCCTTGGATCCAAAAATACGGGAATTCCGTGTGTGAGGTGATTTCAGTGCTGCATTTAGGGTGTGAACTGTCCTGAAATCAGAGTTTTAAATGAATTTAAATCCATCAGGGGGTCTGGCTTTGCTCTGTGGGTCGATCCTTTGAACCACAGTGAAGAATTTCCCTAATTTTAGAGCTTTTTGTTTGGTTTGAAAACAAATCCAATTCGAATTTCCTCGGAGAAACTCCAGGATGTCCCAGGGAACACTTAATCCTATTCCCCCTGGAAATCCCATAAGCACTGAGCTTAACTTGGTCTTTGGGAAGGATTAAATCTGCAGAAAATCCCGAATTTTGGAGCTAAAATTGGTTCCTGGCTGGGCAGGAATTGAGCAGCAGAGAAAGGAGAATTTGGGTTTGGAAGGAGTCCTGAAAAGCATAAAAAAATGATAATTATGGAATTGGCATTATGGATAATTCTGGAATTAGCATTATGGATAATTCTGGAATTCTTGTTACGGATAATTCTGGAATTATTGTTACGGATAATTCTGGAATTATTGTTACGGATAATTCTGGAATTGTTGTTATGGATAATTCTGGAATTGTCGTTATGGGTAATTCTGGAATTATCTTTATGGATAATTATGGAATTAGCATTATGGATAATTCTGGAATTATCATTATGGATAATTCTGGAATTCTCTTTATGGATAATTCTGGGATTCTCTTTATGGGTAGTTCTGGAATTATCATTGTGGATAATTCTGGAATTGTCATTATGGGTAATTCTGGAATCATCTTTATGGATAATTATGGAATTATCTTTATGGATAATTATGGAATTGTTATTATTGATAATTCTGGAGTTGTCTTTATAGAAAATTCTGGAATTGTTATTATGGATAATTCTGGAATTATCTTTATGGATAATTATGGAATTGTTATTATTGATAATTCTGGAGTTGTCTTTATGGAAAATTGTGGAATTGTTATTATGGATAATTCTGGAATTATCCTTATGGATAATTCTGGAATTATTATGGATAATTCTGGAATTGCTCTGCCTTTTGTGGGCAGGAAAAGTGGGAATGTGCAGCTGCTCCAGAAGGTAAAAACCCAATTTAATTGCCTTTAATAACAACATTTCTTCATGATAAAACCTGGAAATAATTCCATAGTGTCCTTTCCCAGTGTATTCCATACCCAAGGCGACTCAATCCCTTTATTCCCTTTCCCAAACCTTCCCCACCTCTGGAAATCCCAATAATTCCCTCACAGTTCTGTTTTCCCCTTTTTCTCCCCATTTTCCAGCCAGAACGGGAGATTTTTAATGATGATATCCCATTTGGGATATCATTGGAGTCCTGTGAAGCACTAAAAACTGGTAATTCTGGAATTATCTTTATGGATAATTCTGGAATTGTCATTATGGATAATTCTGGAATTTTTCTGCTTGAGGGGGTGAGGACTTTTGTGGGAAGGAAAAGTGGGAATGTGCAGCTGCTCTGCCAGGAAGGTAAAAACCCAATTCTATTGCCTTTAATAACAACATTTCCTCATGATAAAACCTGGAAATAGATCCAGTATTTCCTTTCCCAGTGTATTCCATACCCAAGGTGACTCAATCCCTTTGTTCCTTTTCTCAAACCCCTCTTGTCTCTGGAGATCCCAAATCCCAATAATTCCATCACGGTTCTGTTTTCCCCTTTTTCTCCCCATTTTCCAGCCAGAACGGGGCGATTTTTAATGATGATATCCCATTTGGGATATCATTGGAGTCCTGTGAAGCACTAAAAAATTACAATTCTGGAATTATCTTTATGGATAATTCTGGAATTATCTTTATGGCTAGTTCTGGAATTGTCATTATGGGTAATTCTGGAATTTCCCTACCTGAGGGGTGAGGACTTTTGTGGGAAGGAAAAGTGGGAATGTGCAGCTGCTCTGCTGGGAAGGTAAAAACCCAACTTCATAGCCTTTAATAATAACATTTTTTCCTAATAAAACCTGGAAATAGATCCACAATGTCCTTTCCCAGTGTATTCCATACCCAAGGTGACTCAATCCCTTTATTCCCTTTCCCAACCCCTCCCCACCTCTGGAAATCCCATTCCCATTCCTAATTCCCTCACTTTTTTTTCTGTTTTTCCCCTTTTCCTCCCCATTTTCCAGCCATCTACAACTACGAGGCGGCGCAGGACGTGGAGCTGTCCCTGCAGGTTGGGGACACCGTGCACATCCTGGAGATGTACGAGGGTGAGTGACGAGGAAAATCGGCCAAAATTCAGATTATTTTTCAGATTTTCGATCACGGTGAATTCTCCCTGCTGAGGACATTCCGTAGGCTGTCGGTGCTGCTCCTGAGGGAATTCTGGGCAGGTTTAGGGTTTTCCAGAGGCTCTCGTGCCAAGGCAGCAGGACTTGGGAATATCTTTGTGTTATTCCTCTTGGACACTTCCTGGGGTGGAAGGTTTTCCAGGGATGGAGACCTTTCCTGGGATGGAAATTCTTCTGGGGATGGAAACCATTCCAGGGATGGATATGTTTCTAGGGGTGGAGACGTTTCTAGGGGTGGAGACCTTTCTGGGGGTGGAGACCTTTTGGGGATGGAGACCTTCTGGGGGTGGAGACCTTTTGGGGATGGAGACCTTCCTTGGGATGGAGACTTTTCCAGGAGTGGAGACCTTTCTGGGGATGGAAATCCTTCTAGGGATGGAGACCTTTCCAGAGGTTGAGACTTCCTGGGATGGAAATCCTTCCTGGGATGGAGACCTTTCTGGGGATGGAGACCATTCCTGGGCTGTAAACCTTTCCAGAGGTTGAGACTTTCTGGAATGGAAGTCCTTTCTGGGATGGAGACCTTTCCTGGGCTGTAAACCTTTCCAGGAGTGGAAATCATCCTGGAATGGAGACCTTTCTGGGATGGAAAGCTTTCTAGAGATGGAAATCCTTCCAGGGGTGGAAACCCTTCTAGGGATGGAGACCTTTCCAGAGGTTGAGACTTTCTGGGATGGAAATCCTTCTGGGAATGAAGATCTTTCCAGGGGTGGAGACCTTTCTTGGGATGGAAACCATCCTGGGATGGAGACCTTTCCTGGGATGGAAACCTTTCCAGGATGGAAATCCTTCTGGGGATAGAGATCTTTCCAGGGGTGGAGACCTTTCTGGGGATGGAGACCTTTCATGGGATGGAGACCTTTCCAGAGGTTGAGACTTTCTGGGATGGAAATCCTTTCTGGTATGGAAATCCTTTCCGGGATGGAAATCCTTTCTGGAATGGAAATCCTTTCCTGGGATGGAAACCTTTCTGGGGATGGAGACCTTTCCTGGGCGAAACTTCTAGGGGTGGAAATCATCCTGGAATGGAGATCTTTCTGGGATGGAAATCCTTCCTGGGATGGAGACCTTTCTAGAGATGGAAATCCTTCCGGGGGTGGAGACCTTCCCAGGCATGGAATCCTTCCAGGAGTGGAAACCTTTCTAGGGATGGAGATCTTTCCTGGGATGGAAATCCTTCCTGGGGTGGAAACCCTTCTAGGGATGGAGACCTTTCATGGGATGGAGACCTTTCCAGAGGTTGAGACTTTCTGGGATGGAAATCCTTCCTGGGATGAAAACCTTTCTAGAGATGGCAACTCTTCCAGGGATGGAGATCTTTCTGGGGGTGGAAACCATCCTGGAATGGAGACCTTTCCAAGGATGGAGACCTTTCCTGGGCTGGCAACCCTTCTGGGGATGGAGACCTTTCTGGGGGTGGAAACCATCCTGGAATGGAGACCTTCAAGTATGGAGACCTTTCCTGGGCTGGCAACCCTTCCAGCGCTGCTTCCCAGTGCCGATCCATGGGGACACCTGAGAGCTCCCAAATCCCTTTCCCTCCATCCCTTTTCCTTCCAGACAAATCCACCCAACCCTTGGCAGGGCTGTCAGCTCAGCTCTCACCACAAACCAAGGTTTGAGTTCTTCTCTCTCTCCCTCTGCACGAGGATTTAGTTCAGAATTCCTCCTAGCAGTGCTCAGGATCTCTGCAGAATCCAAGGAAAAAAAAGGAATTTTGGTCTCCAGGGCTTTGGAGACAAAATCCAGTGCAGGATTGATGAGGTGGGAGAGCTCTGCTGCAAGGGGAATCTCTCCTCACCAGCAGGATTTTGGATTTTTTATTATTAATGATCATATTGCAGGGAAGCTGTGGGAGGAAGGAATGTTGTTCTGCCATTCCTCCTCATTCTCCCCATGCAGTTTCTGCTCCTGGGGAGAAGAATTTTTTCTCAAATTCGCTCCTGGTTTGTCACCTCAGGAGGAGAATTTTTTCTCGAGTTTCCTCCTGGTTTGTCACCTCAGGAGAAGAATTTTGCCTCCAGTTTTTCCCTGGTTTGTCACCTCAGGAGGAGAAATTTGTTTTGAGTTTCCTCCTGGTTTGTCACCTCAGGAGAAGAATTTTGCCTCGAGTTTGCTCCTGGTTTGTCACCTCAGGAGGAGAATTTTTCCTCGAGTTTTTCTCTGGTTTGTCACCTCAGGAGGAGAATTTTTTCTCGAGATTTTTCCTGGTTTGTCACCTCAGGAGGAGAATTTTGTTTTGGGTTGGCTGGGTCACCTCAGGAGAAGAATTTTCCTCGAGTTTTTCCCCTGGTTTGTCACCTCAGAAGAAGAATTTTGCCTCAAATTTGCTGCTGGTTTGTCACCTCAGGAGGAGAATTTTTTCTGGAGTTTGCTCCTGGTTTCTCACCTCAGGAGAAGAATTTTGCCTCCAGTTTTTCCCTGGTTTGTCACCTCAGGAGGAGAATTTTGTCTTGAGTTTCCTCCTGGTTTGTCACCTCAGGAGAAGAATTTTGCCTCGAGTTTGCTCCTGGTTTGTCACCTCAGGAGGAGAATTTTTCCTCGAGTTTTCTCCTGGTTTGTCACCTCAGGAGGAGAATTTTTTCTCGAGATTTTCTCCTGGTTTGTCACCTCAGGAGGAGAATTTTGTTTTGGGTTTGCTCCTGGTTTGTCACCTCAGGAGGAGAATTTTTTCTCAAATTTGCTGCTGGTTTGTCACCTCAGGAGAAGAATTTTTTCTCAAGTTTATTCCTGGTTTGTCACCTCAGGAGAAGAATTTTTTCTCGAGTTTCCTCCTGGTTTGTCACCTCAGCAGGGTGAGGCAATGAGGACAGTGTGGTCCAGCTTGTCACCAGGGCTTGCATCACCCGCGAGAAATTCATCACCATTTCAAATAAACCTTAGAAAATATCTTCTTTTTCTTCTCCTTGCAGCATCAGATCCATTTAATGAAGGGTTAAAGTGAGGACCTGATCTATTTAAAAAAAAACCAACAAACAAGCAAACTTTTAGGCATTTCTTTGCAAACTTATTCTGCTTTTTTTTGGTGTTTTCACTCAGATTTCAGTCGCAGATTTTGATTTCGGATTTTCTAGCAGCTGAAATTTTCTGTCTTTTCATCAACTGCAAAACCTTCCTCCATTTTTAGCTCATCTCTCCTTTGGGGAAAACACTCCAACCCTTAAAAAATCCTCATTCCTCTAGATTTGTGGCGTTTTTTTAAACCAAAAAATAATATAAAATCATTTGGGAAATCCACCACTGCCCAGAGATTGATGTATCTTTAAAAATGATGGATAAAATCCTTGAAAATGAGAACAGAAAGGAGTATTTCTGTCCAAAAAATCGCGTGAGGTGCTTGCAGGAAGAGCTTTGCACAGTCAGCCCCAAAATGTTTTTATGCAATAATTGCAGAATATTTCTCAGGAATGGGCAGTGCTGGGGGAGCAGCAGGAGGTTGTGCTCTCCAAGGGAAATGGGATGGAAATTCCTGGGGAATTCCAGCTTTGCATCCCAACCAGAGCAATCCTGAGCGATTAATGACAGCTGAGATAAAAATAGATCCTAAATCTCCTCATCCCTAATCCTTCACCCATCACTCCATGATGGATAATCTTGTTTTCCTCCTCTGGCAAGAGGTGGAATTTCTAATTTCCTCTGAGCTTCTTGCTGGAATATTGGAGTTTTTTGGTGGTGGAGGAGGTTTTGTCCCTTTTTGTCATCATTAGAGGAAAAGGGATGAAGCTGCACTTCGGGAAATGAATAAATGGCAAAACACAACCATCAAAAAAAAATCAAAACCTCAATAAAATGTGAATTAAACCATTCTGAACTCTAATTGGTGAGCGAGGCTCCCAGATCTGTGGCTCTTCATGGATTCTTCTTTGATAAATATAGGAATAGAGGGAGGAACAACGACAAAACCATCAAAAAAATATTTAAAAAACCCCAAAGAAAGCTTTATTTATCTCTGCCTGATTATTCCCTAAATCCCTTTGCCTTCTACCTAATCCCCTTGGGTGGATTTAATGTCTCCTAACCCAACAATTCCGTGATGGACAATCTTGTTTTCCTCCTCTGGCAAGAGGTGGAATTTCTAATTTCCTCTGAGCTTCTCGCTGGAGTTTTTGGTGGTGGAGGAGGTTTTGTCCCTTTTTGTCATCATTGGAGGAAAAGGGACAAAACTGGACTTCAGGAAATGAATAAATGGCAAAACACAACCACATCAAAACCTCAATAAAATACAAATTAAACCATTCTGAACTCTAATTGGTGAGCGAGGCTCCCAGATCTGTGGCTCTTCATGGATTCTTCTTTGATAAATATAGGAATATAGGGAGGAGCAACAACAAAACCATAAAAAATATTTAAAAAACCCCAAAGAAAGCTTTATTTATCTCTGCCTGGTTATTCCCTAAATCCCTTTGCCTTCTACCTAATCCCCTTGGGTGGATTTAATGTCTCCTAACCCAACAATTCCATGGAAATCCTGATTAAACCCCAGGGGATGGAGAGGGGAGATGTTCTCTCTTGTAAAGTGAGAAAAACGATATTTTATCTGGGAATTTTTACATCTTGTCAAGGTGGGTTTGTGTCAGGGCAGGGAGCTCGGCTCTCAGACAGAGCTGATCAATAATGATCAATAAATTGGTTTTTACGAAGGTGGGGAGAGGTGCAGTTGGTGTTGAATTGCTGGCAGCAGGACAGTAAATATAAATGTAAATATCGATATTAATATGGATAATAAATATGGCTATAAAAGCAAATATTGATATAAATATAGATATAAAATCAATATAAATATTGATATAAATAAATATGGATATGTGGATATAAATATGGATATAAATACAGATATGTGGATATAAATATTGGTATAAATATAGATATAAATCAATATAAATATTGATATAGATATAAATATGGATATATGGATATAAATATTGGTATAAATATGGATATAAAAGCAATATAAATATTGGTATAAATATAGATATAAATATGGATATGTGGATATAAATATTGGTATAAATATGGGTATAAAAGCAAGGTATAAATATTGGTATAAATATAGATATAAAATCAATATAAGTATTGATATAAATATAAATATGGATATATGGATATAAATATTGGTGTAAATATGGATATAAAAGCAATATAAATATTGATAAAAATATAGATATAAAAACAATATAAATATGGATATAAATATAGATGTAAATATGGATGGATATAAATACTGGTATAAATACAGATATAAAATCAATATAAATATGGGTATAAATATAGATATAAAATCAATATAAATATCGATATAAATATAGATATAAAGTCAATATGAATATGGATATAAATATTGATATAAATATAGATATGTGAAACATATACATATAAATATACATGAATTAGAAATAAATATAACTCTAGATATGTAAATATAAATGAAATAGAAATATAAATAGAATATAAATATAAAATAAATAAATTTAAAAAAAAAAAAAAAATATAAATGAAATATAAAGAAATATAAATACAAGTAGAATTTAAATATAAAATAAAAAAATAAAAATATAAATAATAAATATAAATAACAACTATAAATATCTGTGTTTGCTTTGCCAGGCTGGTACCGAGGCTACACCCTCCGAAATAAATCCAAGAAGGTACGACTTCACTTTTGGGTGATCAATTTTCATTTCACACCTTGCCAGACCCAACCTGCTGCTGAAAACTCCTGAATTCCTTGTCTTGATATCACTCAGACCTCCTGGGCTTTGTGGTTTTATCTCAGGGACACAGATAAATGTCCTGGAGCTGAAATTTCCACACTGGAAATTGGCTTTTCCTCCTCAAACACAAATTTATTGTTTTATTACGATGCTCTCAGACATCCAGCATTAATTGTATTTAATGGGGAATATCAGAGTTTTGGGTTAAAATTGGAAAATATTCCCGAAATTCCACATCTGCTCGAGGTTCTTCTGGAAGCTTCTTGGAGATCTGATTTCCCCTGGGAATGCTGGCACTGCCTTGGGGTGACAATCCTGGGATTTTGGGGGTAAAAAGAGGGAAAAGGGAACAGAAAAAACTTCCAGCATTCCTGGGAGGTTTGCCAGGAATAAAGGAAATTTGGGGATTTCTGCAGGTGCTGTTGGTGGGAATTTACCTAGGGCAGCCTGGGATATTCCATAGCAATTCCAGAGATTTTCAGGAATTCTCAGCATTTCCTGCAGGAGTAAAATCTTTAGAGTAGAACAAGGAATATCTTTAGAATAAAACAAGGAATAAATTTCTCCAAATATTCCTCAAACGTGGAACCTCCTGCTCCTCACTGCCCTTTTCTCCTGGGATTTTGGGACATTTCTCACTCCTTCCCCTGCTTTTTGTGAAATGCGTTTGGTCACATCCTAGCCCACGCTGTGATTGATTGATTGATTGATTAATTGATTAATTGATTGATTGAATTTCTCCCTTTATTTTAGGGCATTTTCCCCGAAACTTACATCCATTTGAAAGAGGCCATCGTCAAGGACAGGGGGTAGGTCGGCACTTTTTTTGGCAGCAAAACCTAAAGAATTTAATTCCTTTTAAACCCCAAAAAACCCAATTTCAGTCCCTGGGGTTGTGATAAACCTCCTGTGCTGCGTGAATGGATTTTTCAGAGCGCTGGGGCAGCAGAGCAGTTGGGAATTGGTGGTGATTTGGGAAATTTGGGAATTCGGGAAGCTCTGCTGGACAAAGCAGCTCCTCTGGGAGTCAAACCAGACTCCAGCTGAGTGAGAATTCCTTCCTGTCCTGGAAAACGTGGAGGAAATGACTCCTGGCTGAATTCCTCGAGGTTGACTCCTGGTTGAATTCAGCTGCAGAGGGAGGAGCTGTATAAAACTTTATATATATTTGATTTTTATTTTCCAGTAGCTGTTGCCATTGCGAGGGGTGGGTGTGGCAAGAGTTGATTTCTGCCTCTTTGTGCTGGTTTTGGGATGAATCCGCTGGGAATAACAGGAGTGAAATAACGGGATAACAGGAGTGAAATAACAGGAGTGAAATAATAGAATAACAAGAGTGAAATAATGGGATAATAGGAGTGAAATAACAGAATAATAGGAATGAAATAATAGGGTAATAGGAGTGAAATAACAGAATAACAGGAGTGAAATAACAGAATAACAGGAGGGAAATAACAGAATAACAGGAGTGAAATAACAGGATAACAGGAGAGAAATAACAGAATAATAGGAATGCAATAACAGAATAATAGGAATGAAATAACAGAATAACAGGAGTGAAATAACAGAATAATAGGAATGAAATAATAGGATAACAGGAGTGAAATAACAGAATAATAGGAGTGAAATAACAGAATAACTGGAGGGAAAAAACAGAATAATAGGAATGAAATAACAGAATAACTGGAGGAAAAACAGAATAATAGGAATGAAATAACAGAATAACTGGAGGGAAATAACAGAATAATAGGAATGAAATAACAGAATAACTGGAGGGAAATAACAGAATAATAGGAATGAAATAACAGAATAACTGGAGGAAAAAACAGAATAATAGGAATGAAATAACAGAATAACTGGAGTGAAATAACAGAATAATAGGAATGAAATAACAGAATAACTGGAGGGAAATAACAGAATAGCAGGAGAGAAATAACAGAATAACAGGAGTGAAATAACAGAATAACAGGAGGGAAATAAATAGAATAGCAGGAGTGAAATAACAGAATAACAGGAGTGAAATAACAGAATAACAGGAGAGAAATAACAGAATAATAGGAATGAAATAACAGAATAATAGGAATGAAATAACAGAATAACAGGAGTGAAATAATGGGATAATAGGAATGAAATAACAGAATAACTAGGAGTGAAATAACAGAATAACTGGAGTGAAATAACAGAATAACAGGAGTGAAATAACAGAATAATAGAAGTGAAATAACAGAATAATAGGAATGAAATAATAGGATAACAGGAGTGAAATAACAGAATAACTGGAGGGAAATAACAGAATAATACGAATGAAATAACAGAATAACTGGAGGGAAATAACAGAATAGCAGGAGTGAAATAACAGAATAATAGGAATGAAATAATAGGATAATAGGAATGAAATAACATAATTATAGGAATGAAATAATAGGATAACAGGAGAGAAAGGAGCTCAGAGCATTTAACATTAAAAATGGATAATAAATGTGGAGGATGTGTTTGCTGGAGAGCAACTTGAGGATTTGACACCCATGTGAGTGAATTGTCTGAAAATCCACCCCTCTGGGACTCCCAGCTCTATTTATCCAAAAAGGCTGTTCTGCTATTAAGTTTTACACTCAGGGTTACACCTTTTCTCCCATTTCCTGCCTGTTTTTCTCTGGTTTTTCTCCTTTCTCCTCTGCAGGCAGCACGAGACGGTGATCCCCAGCGAGCTGCCGCTGGGCCAGGAGCTGACCGCCACGCTCAGGGAGTGGGCAGTGATCTGGCACAAGCTCTACGTGGTCAGTGGGCATGGGGTGGGCAGTGGTCTGGCACAAGCTCTACGTGGTCAGTGGGCATGGGGTGGGCAGTGGTCTGGCGCAAGCTCTACGTGGTCAGTGGGCTCAGGGTTGGGCAGTGGTCTGGCACAAGCTCTACGTGGTCAGTGGGCATGGGGTGGGCAGTGGTGTGGCACAAGCTCTACGTGGTCAGTGGGTTCAGGGTTTGGGTCTTGCAGGGTTGGGGTGGGCAGTGATGTGGCACAAGCTCTGTGTGGTCAGTGGGCACGGGGCTGGGGTTGGCAGTGATGTGGCACAAGCTCTGGTCAGTGGGCTCAGGGTTGGGGTGGGCAGTGATCTGGCACAAGCTCTGTGTGGTCAGTGGGCTCAGGGAGTGGGCAGTGATGTGGCACAAGCTCTACGTGGTCAGTGGGCATGGGGTGGGCAGTGGTCTGGCACAAGCTCTACGTGGTCAGTGGGCATGGGGTGGGCAGTGATGTGGCACAAGCTCTGTGTGGTCAGTGGGGTGGGCAGTGATTGGCACAAGCTCTGTGTGGTCAGTGGGCATGGGGTGGGCAGTGGTCTGGCACAAGCTCTACGTGGTCAGTTGGCATGGGGTGGGCAGTGATGTGGAACAAGCTCGTGGTCAGTGGGCATAGGGAGTGGGCAGTGATGTGGCACAAGCTCTACGTGGTCAGTGGGGTTGGGGTGGGCAGTGATCTGGCACAAGCTCTACGTGGTCAGTGGGCTCAGGGAGTGGGCAGTGATCTGGCACAAGCTCTACGTGGTCAGTGGGGTTGGGGTGGGCAGTGGTGTGGCACAAGCTCTACGTGGTCAGTGGGCAGGGGGTGGGCAGTGATGTGGCACAAGCTCTACGTGGTCAGTGGGCATAGGGAGTGGGCAGTGATCTGGCACAAGCTCTACATGGTCAGTGGGCACAAGGTTGGGGTGGGCAGTGATCTGGCACAAGCTCTACGTGGTCAGTGGGCTCAGGGTTGGGGTGGGCAGTGATTGGCACAAGCTCTGTGTGGTCAGTGGGCATGGGGTGGGCAGTGATGTGGCACAAGCTCTGTGTGGTCAGTGGGCTCAGGGTTGGGGTGGGCAGTGATTGGCACAAGCTCTATGTGGTCAGTGGGCTCAGGGAGTGGGCAGTGATGTGGCACAAGCTCTACGTGGTCAGTGGGCATGGGGTGGGTATGGGTGGGGTGGGCAGTGATGTGGCACAAGCTCTGTGTGGTCAGTGGGTATGGGGTGGGATGGGGTGGGCAGTGATGTGGCACAAGCTCTGTGTGGTCAGTGGGCTCAGGGTTGGGGTGGGCAGTGATTGGCACAAGCTCTGTGTGGTCAGTGGGCTCAGGGTGTGGGCAGTGATGTGGCACAAGCTCTACGTGGTCAGTGGGCTCATGGGGTGGGCAGTGGTGTGGCACAAGCTCTACGTGGTCAGTGGGACAAGGTTGGGGTTGGGCAGTGATGTGGCACAAGCTCTGTGTGGTCAGTGGGCTCAGGGCTGGGGTGGGCAGTGATGTGGCACAAGCTCTTGTGGTCAGTGGGCTCAGGGTTGGGGTGGGCAGTGATTGGCACAAGCTCTGGTCAGTGGGCTCAGGGTTGGGGTGGGCAGTGATGTGGCACAAGCTCTGTGTGGTCAGTGGGCTCAGGGTTGGGGTGGGCAGTGATTGGCACAAGCTCTATATGGTCAGTGGGCTCAGGGTTGGGGTGGGCAGTGATGTGGCACAAGCTCTGTGTGGTCAGTGGGCTCAGGTTGGGGTTGGGCAGTGATGTGGCACAAGCTCTGTGTGGTCAGTGGGCTCAGGGTTGGGGTGGGCAGGAGGCTCGGCATGGGGTGTGGGAGTGGGAATGCCACTGGGATCACTGATCAATCCCGATCCTACAGGGATCACTGATCAATACACTGGGATTGTGATAATCGAATATGGGATGGTGATAATCAATCTACAGGATCATTGATCCAATCCCAACCCCACAGGGATCACTGATCCAATCCCACAGGAATCACTGATCAATCCCATAGGGATTGCTGTTCTAACCCCACAGGGATCACTGATCAACCCCACAGGGATTGCTTATCGATCCCACAGAGGTCACTGATCAATCCCACAGGGATCACTGATCAATACCACCAGGATCATCAGTTCAGTCCCACTGGGATAGCTGATCAGTCCCAGAGGGATCACTGATCAACCACACAGAAATTATTGATCAATCCCACAGGGATCACTGATCAATCCCACAGTTATCCCTGATCAATCCTTCAGGGATCACTGATCCAATCCCAACCCCACAGGGATCACTGATCAATGCCCCCAGGAATCAGTGATCAATCCCATGGGGATTGCTGATCTAACCCCACAGGGATTATTGATCAACCCCACAGGGATTATTGATCAACCCCACAGGGATCACTGATCAATCCCACAGGGATCACTGATCCAACAACAAAACCACTCAAAAAACCCCAAAAAAACCCCAAAATACCAACCTGCCCTGCTGTCTTCGGGGTTCTCTGTAGGGTGGGGAAGGGCAGGAGCTCTGATCCCAAATCCCTGAGCCAGCAGTCACTCAGCAGCACCAGCCGAGGCAGAGCAGGGATTTGAGGATTTTCAAATAAATTCAGAACAAGTTCCCTTATTTCAAAGATTCCTGTTAATATCCCATTAAAAAGTCAGGCATTTGGCATTAAAAAGCCAAACCTGATTTTTCTCGGAATCCCAGAAACTCCAGACTGCATAGAATTCTTTAATTCCCCAATTCTTCAATTAAGGAGGGAGAGTGAGTTTAAATCAGTTTTTATCACTCAGTGCACCCAGAAAAAAAGGAGTTTTTCCCATTGAAAATCCCACCAGGGCACAAATAATTCCTATTTTCTGTTCCACAAAACCTCAGGAATTTGTTCCACCCCCTGGATTTAATGAGCAGTGATGCTACTGCTGTGTGAAAAGAGAGTTTTGTTCCTGGAAATTTTTTTATTTCTGAATAACTTTGGGGATCTCAGCCTTAGATCTTTGGTTTGTTGGTTTGGTTTTTTTGATGAGCAGAAATCTTTCATGTTCCTCTGCTTAAGCAGCAGAAGTCTTAAAATAGGCTTGGAAAAATGTTGTGGTTTGAAATGGATTGGAGTTTATTTTATTTCCCCTGCAGGATGTATTAGAAGAAGAAGAAAAAAAAAAGAAAATAAAGCTGAAGGAGGAAAGAGGCATTTGAGGAGAAAAAGGAAGCATGAGGGGAATTTTTTTTTTTTTTTTTCTTTGGCAGCATTTGCTTTCACTTCTTTAATTTCTGTGGTTTTTGTTGCAGCAGAGGCTTTATCTCCACTGCAAAACAAATGTAAAAACGGGGAGAGTTTCTAATTTTAATGATCAATTAATGAAAATTCATTTCAATTTTTAATTGTTTACTTAATAAGAATTAACTGAGGTCAAAGTGAGGTCTGCACTGAAAATTCCCACAAATTTCCTTTTCTCTTTGCTAGGATTTTTATGCAAAAATACGGTTTTTTGTTTGGTAAATATTGCCACAAACAGGGTGGATTACCACATATCCATGTTTAATTACAGCCTTGGAGTTTAGACAGGGCATGGGCAGTATTTCAATTAATTAAACTGATAATTGACATTTGAATTAATGAAAGATGCTAACAGAAGGAATGGCAGGAGGCAACTCTTCCCCAAACAGGTTTTCCATCCCCTAGAACAAAGCTGTGACCATTTTATATCATTTTTTTCAGTCTGATTTATTTAAAAAAACCTCCCCAGAGCAGCCTGGCAGTGCAGGAAAACTCCAGAGCTCTATTTTCGGGGGATGAGGTTTTCCTGCAATAACGTCCCAGGCGGAGCTGAAACTCTTCAAGACACTTAAAGATCTTCAAAACCACTTCAGCCTTGGCAGTGCTGCTGGGCAATTCACTGCTCTCGAGGTGCAGAAACGCCAGGAATTTTTATTTCAGCAAAACCTCTGAGGTCCTGGGGCTGAATTGTCTCAGAAGTGTTGCTCAGCTGAAATTTCCTGGATTAAAAATGTCATTTTTTTTTTCCCCGCCAGAACAACAAAACCCTGCAGTTCAGGCACGTGCTGGGGCTGAATTATCTCAGCAGATTTGCTCAGCTGAGCTTTCCAGGCTCTCCTGGATTAAAATTGTAATTTTTTTCCCTCTCAGAACAACAAGACCACGCAGTTCAGGCTCTCCTGGATTAAAAATGTCATTTTTTTTTCCCCTCAGAACAACAAAACCACGCAGTTCAGGCTCATCCTGGAGCTAAAATAATTTTCCCTCTCAGAAAAAAGGCTTTCCTGGATTAAAAATTTTCATTTTTTCCCCTCCCAGAACAACAAAACCATGCAGTTCAGGCACCTGCTGGGGCTGAATTATCTCAAAAAATTTGCTGAGCTGAGCTTTCCAGGCTCTCCAGGCTTAAAATTGTAATTTTTTTTCCCTCCCAGAACAACAAAACCACGCAGTTCAGGCACTGTGGGGGTCTCGGGTCTCCTGGATTAAAATTTGTAATTTTTTTCCCTCTCAGAACAACAAAACCACGCAGTTCAGGCTCTCCTGGATTAAAAATTTTAATTTTTTCCCTCCCAGAACAACAAAACCGCTCAGTTCAGGCACCTGCTGGGGCTGAATAATCTCAGAAGATTTTTTGGATTAAAATTTTCATTTTATCCCCCCAGAACAACAAGACCACGCAGTTCAGGCACATGCTGGGGCTGAATTATCTCACAGATTTGCTCAGCTGAGCTTTCCAGGCTCTCCTGCATTAAAATTTTCATTTTTTCCCTCTCAGAACAACAAAACCGCTCAGTTCAGGCACATCCTGGGGCTGAATTATCTCAGAAGATTTCCTGGATTAAAAATTGTCATTTTTTTCCTCCCAGAACAACAAGACCCCGCAGTTCAGGCTCTCCTGGATTAAAAATTGTCATTTTTTTCTCTCTCAGAACAACAAGACCACGCAGTTCAGGCTCTCCTGGATTAAAAATTTTAATTTTTTCCCCCCAGAGCAACAAAACCACGCAGTTCAGGCTCTCCTGGATTAAAAATTTTAATTTTTTCCCTCCCAGAACAACAAAACCCTGCAGTTCAGGCACATGCTGGGGCTGAATTATCTCAGATTTGCTGAGCTGAGCTCTCCAGGCTCTCCTGGATTAAAATTTTCATTTTTTTCCCCCTCAGAACAACAAAACCACGCAGTTCAGGCTTTCCTGGATTAAAAATTTTAATTTTTCCCCTCCCAGAACAACAAAACCATGCAGTTCAGGCACCTGCTGGGGCTGAATTATCGCAGATTTCCAGGATTAAAATTTTAATTCTTCCAGGATTAAAATTAAAAATGTCATTTTTTTTCCCTCCCAGAACAGCAAAACCGCTCAGTTCAGGCACATCCTGGGGCTGAATTATCTCAGAAGATTTCCTGGATTAAAAATTGTCATTTTTTTCTCTCCCAGAACAACAAGACCACGCAGTTCAGGCTCTCCTGGGGTTGAAATATTGTCAGATTTGCCCTCCCAGAACAACAAAACCCTGCAGTTTCCAGGCTCTCCTGGATTAAAATTGTAATTTTTTTCCCTCCCAGAACAACAAAACCCTGCAGTTCAGGCACATGCTGGGGCTGAGTTATCTCAGATTTGCTCAGCTGAGATTTCCAGCTCTCCTGCATTAAAAATTTTAATTTTTTCCCTCCCTGAACAACAAAACCGCTCAGTTCAGGCACCTCCTGGGGCTGAATTATCTCAGAAGATTCCCTGGATTAAAAATTGTCATTTTTTTCTCTCTCAGAACAAGAAGACCACACAGTTCAGGCTCTCCTGGATTAAAATTTTCATTTTTTCCCTCCAGAACAACAAGACCACGCAGTTCAGGCACGTGCAGCAGCTCACCTACAGCCTGATCGAGTGGAGATCCCAAATCCTCTCGGGGACTCTGCCCAAGGACGAGCTGGCTGAGCTCAAGAAGAAAGTCACTGCCAAGATCGACTATGGCAACAGGTGAGCTGCAAATCCAGCCTGGAAGCTCCTAAAATCCGGGAAAAATTCCAAATGGACCTTCGTGCAAGGTGGAAGGGACCACGGGCTGGATGAGGCTGGGATTTTGGCTTGGAAAGGGTTAAGTGGTAATTTTGAGTCCCCAAAATGGTTCTGGATTTGGTACAGATTTTTGGTTTGTCACAGGAATTAGGGTTCTGCAGGAATCCTGGAAATTCCTGTTCCTTGGAGCACAATTTCTGCAGGAATTCTCCTGCCTTGCTTCTGCAGGAATCCTGGGAATCTCCTGTTCCTTGGAGCACAATTTGTCTGCAGAAATCCTGGAAATCTCCTGACTCCTTGGAGCACAATTTCTGCAGGAATTCTCCTGCCTTGGTTCTCCAGAAATCCAGGAAATCTCCTGGTCCTTGGATTACAATTCCTGCAGGAATTCTCCTGCCTTGCTTCTGCAGAAATCCTGGAGAATCTCCTGTTCCTTGGAGCACAATTCCTGCAGGAATCCTGGAAATCTCCTGCTCCTTGGAGCACAATTCCTGCAGGAATTCTCCTGCCTTGGTTCTGCAGAAATCCTGGAAATCTGGAAATCCTTGGAGCACAACTTCTGCAGGAAATCCTGGAAAATTCTGTTCCTTGGAGCACAATTTCTGCAGGAATTCTCCTGCTTTGGTTCTGCAGGAATCCTGGAAATATGCTGGAAATCCTTGGAGCAAAATTCCTGCAGGAATTCCCCCCCCTGGTTCTGCAGAAATCCTGAAAAATATCTGAAACTCCTTGGATTACAATTTCTGCAGGAGTCCTCTTGCCTTGGTTCTGCAGAAATCCTGGGAATCTCCTGGAAATCCTTGGAGCACAATTTCTGCAGGAATTCTCCTGCTTTGCTTCTGCAGGAATCCTGGGAATACCCTGGAAATCCTTGGAGCAGAATTCCTACAGGAATTCTCCTGCCTTCGTTCTGCAGAAATCCTGGAAAATTCTGTTCCTTGGAGCACAATTCCTGCAGAAATCCAGGAAAGATCCTGGAAATCCTTGGAGCAACAATTCCTGCAGGAATTCTCCTGCCTTGCTTCTGCAGAAATCCCGGGAATCTCCTGTCTCCTTGGAGCACAATTTGGTTCTGCAGAAATCCTGGGAATCTCCTGGAAATCCTTGGAGCACAATTCCTGCAGGAATTCTCCTGCCTTGGTTTAATTTCTGCAGAAATCCTGGAAAATTCTGTTTCTTGGAGCACAATTTCTGCAGGAATTCTCCTGCTTTGGTTCTGCAGGAATCCTGAAATATGTAAATTTGGAGAAAATTTTGAGGAATTTTGTTGGTTCTGAGAAATAAAAATATTGAAAATCTTGGATTAAATTTCTGAGAGTTTGTTGGTTCTGAGAAATCTGGGAATTCTGGAAATTTGGAATTGAGAATTTGGAATTTGTTTGGAGAAAATTCTGAGAATTTTGTTGTTTGAGAAATTGAAATTTGAAATTTGAGACTCGCCTTGGTTCTGCAGGAATCCTGGAAATCTCCTGGAAATCCTTGGAGCACAATTTCTGCAGGAAATCCTGGAAAATTCTGCTCCTTGGATCACAATTCCTGCAGGAATTCTCCTGCCTTGGTTCTGCAGAAATCCTGGGAATCTCCTGGAAATCCTTGGAGCACAATTTCTGCAGGAATTCTCCTGCCTTGCTTCTGCAGAAATGCTGGGAATACCCTGGAAATCCTTGGAGCAGAATTCCTACAGGAATTCTCCTGCCTTTGTTCTGCAGAAATCCTGGAAAATTCTGTTCCTTGGAGCACAATTCCTGCAGAAATCCAGGAAAGATCCTGGAAATCCTTGGAGAACAATTCCTGCAGGAATTCTCCTGCCTTGCTTCTGCAGAAATCCCGGGAATCTCCTGCTCATCCTTGGAGCACAATTCCTACAGAAATCCTGGGAATCTCCTGCTTCCTTGGAGCACAATTCCTGCAGGAATTCTCCTGCCTTGCTTCTGCAGAAATCCTGGAAAAATCCTTCTCCTTGGAGCACAATTCCTGCCTGGATTTGGGTTCTGCTGTGGAAATTGAGGAGAAGAACTGCAGACAAATTCCAACTCTTGGTGGTCATTTCAAAATTAACCCTTCAGGGTCATTTTTGTGCCTCTCAGCCTCAATTTGGGTCAAATCAGTGAGTTCAGGGCAAAGAATAACAATCAGCTCGGGAGATATTTCTCCACCTTGGAATAAATAATTCCAGAGGAATGAGAGAAATGGCATTTTGGGATGACGTTACCTGACTAATTCCTCCTCTCTTTCATGGGAAAATGGGGGAAGGAAAGTTGTTTTGAGCCAGAAAAACCAGAATTATTCCAAATTTCCACCCCGAGGAATGCTTTGGCTGTGCTCTGTCAACTCTGGGTGACAATTTAACCTTTTCTTCTCACACTTTGGGGACAGAAAAATGTCAAATTTTTATTTTTTCTCTCCAGGATCCTGGGGCTGGACCTGGTTGTCCGCGATGACAACGGGAACATCCTGGATCCGGATGAGACCAGCACCATCTCCCTGTTCAGAGCCCACGAGACTGCCTCCAAGAGGATCGAGGAGAGGATCCAGGAGGAGAAGGTAACTCTCTCAGAAATTGTTGAAATTTTTAAATAATTCCAAATCCCCGCTGGGTTTTTAAAATTCCTCCCGGCGTTGAGCTCCTTTGGGCGGCGGAGCTCAATTTTCCCGCCTTTGTTTTTAATGGAAAATGTGAAATTCTGTTTATTTTAACGGAAAATACGGATTGTTTTTTAGCGGAAAATTTAATGGGATTATAAAAAAATTCGATTTTCAGTCGCTGCAGCAGAGTTTGGACCTGAGAGGACAGCCAGTCTTCAACTCCACGCACACCTACAGCCTCTACGTGAACTTCAAGAACTTTGTCTGCAACATCGGGGAGGATGCAGAGCTGCTGATGAGTCTCTACGACCCTGACCTCTCCAAATTCATCAGGTTTGGGGAGATTTGGGAGGAATTTAGCCAGCAGGGTGATCATTCCGAATAGCCGAGGGGGTTGGGAAGGAGATCCTGCAGATGGTTCCCAGTTCGGTTGGTTGATGCTCAGTTTGGGGTGAAAATTAATCTAAATTATTTCGGAATTAATTTCAGAGAGAGAGCGCCAAACCCATGTGTTTAAAGCTGAATATTTCTTTGAATTAAATTAATTTCTTTAAAGCTGAATAATTGGAATTAATTTAAATGGATTCCAATTACTTCATAATTAATTTCAGAGAAATCCAAACCCATGCATTTAAAGCTGAATATTTCTTTAAATTAATCCCAATTACTTTTGAATTAATTTCAGAGAGAGATCCAAACCCATACACTTAAAGCTGAATATTCTTTAAATTAATCCCAGTTACTTCTGAATTAATTTCAGAGAAATCCAAACCCAAGGACTTCAAGCTGAATATTTCTTTAAATTCCAGTTATTCTGAATTAATTTCAGAGAGAGATCCAAACCCATGCATTTAAAGCTGAATATTTCTTTAAATTAACTCCAGTTTAGAATTAATTTCAGAGAAATCCAAACCCATACACTTAAAGTTAAATATTTCTTTAAATTCCAATTACTTCTGAATTAATTTCAGAGAGAGATCCAAACCCATGCACTTAAAGCTGAATATTTCTTTGAATTAAATTAATTTCTTTGAAGCTGACTATTTCTTTAAATTAATTTCAATTTGGAATTAATTTCAGAGAGAAATCCAAACCCATGCACTTAGAGCTGAATATTTCTTTAAATTAATCCCAATTACTTCAAAATTAATTTCTTTAAATTAATCCCAATTACTTCACAATGAATTTCAGAGAGAGATCCAAACCCATACACTTAAAGCTGAATATGTCTTTAAATTAATCCAAATTACTTAGGAATTAATTTCAGAGAGATCCAAACCCATGCACTTAAAGCTTAAGATTTCTTTAAATTAATCCCTTTAATTAATACTTTAATTAATACTTTAATTTCTTTAAATTAAAGTATTTCTTCAAATAAAAAATAATAAATCATTGTTTAAATAATGACTGATTTCAGATTAATTCTGAAATTAATCTCAGAATTAATTTCAGAGAGAGATCCAAACCCATGCACTTAAATTAATTCTTTAAATTAATTCCAATTACTTCTGAATTAATTTCAGAGAGAGATCCAAACCCCTGCACTTAAAGCTGATCCCACATTGGATATTTCTTTGATCTCACATTGTATTTTTCTATTCCTAATTCCCCCTGCTGATGTCATAAACCTCGATGGAGCATTTGGGGATTTTTTTCTCAATAAATCATGGATTTTTTTCCCCAGTAAATAATGGACTTTTCCCTAGTAAATCACAGGTTTTTTTCCCAGTAAATAGTGGATTTTTTCCCAGTGAATCGTGGATTTTTTCCCAGCAAATCACAGATTTTTTTCCCAGTAAATCACGGATTTTTTTCCCTGTAAATAATGGACTTTTTCCCAGTAAATAATGGATGTTTTCCCATTAAATCACAGATTTTTTCCCAGTAAATCACAGATTTTTTCCCAGTAAACCATGGATTTTTTCCCAGTAAATCATGGAATTTTTTCCCTAGTAAATCGTGGAATATTTTCCCAGCAAATAATGGAATTTTTTCCCAGTAAATAATGGATTTTCTCCCAGTAAATCGTGGATTTTTTCCCAGCAAATCACAGATTTTTTTCCCAGTAAATCACGGATTTTTTTCCCAGTAAATCACGGATTTTTTTCCCAGTAAATCACGGATTTTTTTCCCTGTAAATAATGGACTTTTTCCCAGTAAATAATGGATGTTTTCCCATTAAATCACAGATTTTTTCCCAGTAAATCACAGATTTTCTTCCCAGTAAACCATGGATTTTTTCCCATTAAATCATGGAGTTTTTTCCCAGTAAATCAAGGAGTTTTTCCCAGTAAATCGTGGATTTTTTCCCAGTAAATCGTGGATTTTTTCCCCAGTAAATCGTGGATTTTCTTCCCAGTAAATAGTGAAATTTTTCCCCAGTAAATAATGGATTTTTTCCCAGTAAATCATGGATTTTTTTTCCCAGTAAATCACAAATTTTTCCCCAGTGAATCGTGGATTTTTTCCCAGTAAATCATGGATTTTTTTCCCAGTAAATCATGAATTTTTTTTCCCAGTAAAAAATGGACTTTTCCCCAATAAATAATGGACTTTTTCCCAGTAAATAGTGGATTTTTTCCCAATAAATCACGGATTTTTTCCCATTAAATCACGGATTTTTTCCCAGTAAATCATGAATTTTTTTCCCAGTAAAAAATGGACTTTCCCCCAATAAATAATGGACTTTTTCCCAGTAAATAGTGGATTTTTTCCCAATAAATCACAGATTTTTTTCCCATTAAATCACGGATTTTTTTCCCAATAAATCACGGATTTTTTTCCCAATAAATCACGGATTTTTTCCCAATAAATCACGGATTTTTTCCCATTAAATCACTGATTTTTTTCCCATTAAATCACGGATTTTTTCCCAATAAATCACGGATTTTTTCCCATTAAATCACGGATTTTTTCCCAGTAAATCATGGATTTCTGTGGTGCTTTCTGCCCACTCAGTGCAGCTCCCATCTGAAGGGTTGGGGAAGATCTGAGGAGCTTTATCAGGAGGCAGCTCTGCGTCAGGAACATTCTGTCCATCCTGATAATTCCACTTATCCCGAGCTGGAATTGGCCAGGGAGCAATGCCAGGGCTCAGCCCAGCCTGAGTCACTGCAGGGGCATTTGGGGAGAAAAGATTTGCCAAATATTCCTGAAAAATTAAAATTATTTTGGTAGGGAATGGAGATGGCAAGTGTGGATTTGTTCAAATTGACTTCTTCTCCTCTGGATAAAAGATTGGACAAAAATTCCTGAAAAATTCCTGAAAAATTCCTGAAAAATTCCTGAAAAATTCCTGAAAAATCAAAATTATTTTGGCAGGGAATGGAGATGGCAAATGTGGATTTGTTCAAATTGACGACTTCTCCTCTGGATAAAAGATGTGACAAAAATTCCTGAAAAATTCCTGAAAAATCAAAATTGTTTTGGCAGGGAATGGAGATGGCAAATGTGGATTTGTTCAAATTGACTTCTTCTCCTCTGGATAAAAGATTGGTCAAAAATTCCTGAAAAATTCCTGAAAAATCAAAATTGTTTTGGCAGGAAGTGGAGATGGCAAATGTGGATTTGTTCAAATTGATTTCTTCTCCTCTGGATAAAAGATTTGACAAAAATTCCTGAAAAATTCCTGAAAAATTCCTGAAAAATTCCTGAAAAATTCCTGAAAAATCAAAATTATTTTGGCAGGGAATGGAGATGGCAAATGTGGATTTGTTCAAATTGACTTCTTCTCCTCTGGATAAAAGATTTGATCAAAAATTCCTGAAAAATTCCTGAAAAATCAAAATTGTTTTGGCAGGAAGTGGAGATGGCAAGTGTGGATTTGTTCAAATTGACTTCTTCTCCTCTGGATAAAAGATTTGACAAAAATTCCTGAAAAATTCCTGAAAAATCAAAATTGTTTCGGCAGGAAGTGGAGATGGCAAGTGTGGATTTGTTCAAATTGACTTCTTCTCCTCTGGATAAAAGATTTGACAAAAATTCCTGAAAAATTCCTGAAAAATTCCTGAAAAATTCCTGAAAAATTCCTGAAAAATTCCTGAAAAATCAAAATTGTTTTGGCAGGAAGTGGAGATGGCAAATGTGGATTTGTTCAAATTGACGACTTCTCCTCTGGATAAAAGATTGGACAAAAATTCCTGAAAAATTCCTGAAAAATCAAAATTGTTTTGGCAGGAAGTGGAGATGGCAAGTGTGGATTTGTTCAATATTGACTTCTTCTCCTCTGGATAAAAGATTTGTCAAATATTCCTGAAAATTCAAAATTATTTTGGCAGGGAATGGAGATGGCAGGTTTGGATTTGTTCAAATTTAATTTTTCTCCCTTTTTTATGAATTATTTCTGCAGTGAAAACTACCTGGTTCGCTGGGGCAGCAATGGGATGCCCAAAGAAATTGAGAAACTGAACAACCTGCAGGCAGTGTTCACTGTGAGTTCTGGGAATCCTGGGGTGGCTTGGGCTGGGCGGATCCTGAATTCCATCCTGAATTCCATCCTGAATAATCTCATCCTGAATAATCCCATCCTGAATAATCCCATCCTAAATAATCCCATCCTGAACTCCATCCTGAATTCCATCCTAAATCCCATCCTGAATCCCATCCTGAATCCCATCCTAAATCCCATCCTGAATCCCATCCTGAATCCCATCCTGAATTCCATCCTGAATTCCATCCTAAATCCCATCCTGAATCCCATCCTGAATCCCATCCTGAATTCCATCCTGAATCCCATCCTGAACTCCATCCTGAATTCCATCCTGAATTCCATCCTAAATCCCATCCTGAATCCCATCCTGAATCCCATCCTGAACTCCATTCTGAATTCCATCCCGAATTCCATACTGAATCCCGTCCCGAATCCCGTCCCGAATTCCATCCCAAATTCTATCCCGAATCCCATCCTGAATTCCATCCCAAATCCCATCCCAAATCCCATCCTAAATCCCATCCTGAATCCCATCCTGAATTCCATCCCGAATCCCATCCCGAATCCCATGCTGAATAATCTCATCCTGAATAATCCCATCCTAAATAATCCCATCCTAAATCCCATCCTAAATAATTCCATCCTAAATTCCATTCTAAATAATTCCATCCTGAATTCCATCCTAAATCCCATCCTAAATTCCGTCCTAAATTCCGTCCCGAATTCCATCCCGAATTCCATCCTGAATTCCATCCTAAATAATTCCATCCCGAATAATCCCATCCCAAATAATCCCATCCCGAACTCCATCCCGAACTCCATCCTGAGTCCCATCCTGAATCCCGTCCCAAATTCCATCCCGAATCCCATCCTAAATTCCATCCTCAATCCCATGCAGTGCCATGGCAGTGACATCTCCCACCATCCCAGGTCATTCCAGCCTGGCCTTGGACATTCCAGGGAATCTCTGGGAATTCCATCCCAGCCAGGAATTCCTTCCCAAACTCCCATCCATCCCACCCTGTGGCAATGGGAAGCCATTCCCTGTCTCCTGTCACTATAAATAATCTCATAATTATCACATCGTTACAAACCATAAACAATTTATTATAAATTATTAAAACAACCTCCCTCGTGTAAAATCGTGTACAATCGTGTAAAATGTGTAAAAATAAATTTTTCCCTATTTATTTTCCACAACCCAACCCAACCTCTCCCTCCCTCCGCCTTTCCCACTTGGCAAGCACAGGGCTGAAACTTTCAATTCTTCAATTATTAAAATTTATAAATTTTTAAATTCTTGAATTTTTCATTTTTTCAATTTTTGAATTTTTCAATTTTCGAATTTTTCAATTTTTTAAATAATTAATTTTTCAGGACCTGAGCAGCTCAGACCTGATCCGGCCCAGGATCAGCCTGGTGTGCCAGATTGTCCGCGTCGGCCACATGGAGCTCAAGGATGGCAAGAAGCACACCTGCGGCCTCAGGAGACCCTTCGGGGTGGCAGGTGGGGAATGTCACCCTTGGGGACACCGGGGGGACACGCTGGGGCTGGGCTGGGAACTGGGGATGGCGGGTTGGGAACTGGGGATGGCGGGTTGGAACTGGGAATTGTGGGTTGGAACTGGGAATGCCCTGCTGGGAACTGGGAATGGCGGGTTGGGACTGGGAATTGCAGGTTGGGAACTGGGAATGGCGTGTGGGGAACTGGGAATGGCATGCGGGGAACTGGGAATGGAGGGTTAGGAACTGGGAATTGCAGGTTGGGAACTGGGAATGGTGGGCTGGGAACTGGGAATTGCGTGCTGGGAATGTGTGGGTTGGGAACTGGGAATTTTGTGCTGGGAGCTGGGAATTGCCTGCTGGGAACTGGGAATGGTGTGCTGGGAACTGGGAATGGCAGGTTGGGAACTGGGAATAGCGGGTTGGGAACTGGGAATTGCCTGCTGGGAACTGGGAATTTTGTGCTGGGAACTGGGAATTGCAGGTTGGGAACTGGGAATGGCGGGTTGGGAACTGGGAATTGTCTGCTGGGAACTGGGATTGGCGGGTTGGGAACTGGGAATTGCCTGCTGGGAAATGGGAATTGCAGGAACTGGGAATTTTGTGCTGGGAACTGGGAATGGCGGGTTGGGACTGGGAATGGCATGTGGGGAACTGGGAATGGAGGGTTAGGAACGGGGAGTTGCAGGTTGGGAACTGGGAATGGTGGGTTGGGAACTGGGAATGGCGGGCTGAGAACTGGGAATTGTCTGCTGGGAACTGGGAATGGCGGGTTGGGAACTGGGAATGGCGGGTTGGGAACTGGGAATTGCGTGCTGGGAACTGGGAATTGCGTGCTGGGAACTGGGAATGGTGGGCTGGGAACTGGGAATTGAAGGCTGGGAACTGGGAATGGTGGGCTGGGAACTGGGAATTGCAGGCTGGGAACTGGGAATGGCGGGTTGGGAACTGGGAATTGCATGCTGGGAACTGGGAATGGCGGGTTGGGACTGGGAATTGTGTGCTGGGAAATGGGAATGGTGTGCTGGGAACTGGGAATGGCACGCTGGGAGCTGGGAATTGTGGGCTGGGAACTGGGAATTGTGTGCTGGGAACTGGGAATTGTGTGCTGGGAATTGGGAATGGCGGGGCTGGGAACTGGGAATGGCGTGCTGGGAACTGGGAATGGCGTGCTGGGAACTGGGAATTGCGGGTTGGGAGCTGGGAATGGTGTGCTGGGAACTGGGAATTCTGGCTGGCAAAGCTCTCGCAGTGCTCCTGGCAGCTCTGAGCAGTGTCCTGCTCTCGTTGCAGTGATGGACATCACCGACATCATCCACGGCAAGGTGGACGACGAGGAGAAGCAGCACTTCATTCCTTTCCAGCAGTGAGTGCTGAGCTCTGCAGCTCTCCTGTTCCCTGGGTTTGGGGAAATGTTGTCTTTGGGTTGGTGGAAATAGGAGGAAACGCAGCTAAAAAGGGGTAAAAGGGTTTTATTTTGGGTTTTTAATGGGATTTTGGGTGCACAGCTGTGCAAAGGTGGAACACACCCAGATGCACACTCACATAAAAATACAATTTTATGGACTTTGCGTATTAGCAAATCTACATAAAATCTCCCAATAAGAAGCTTACTAAGTGAATTAATTGTCCCCCTATTCTAGTTACTCCCCTTAAATGAATCAGAAATACAAGGTAGACGCAGCCAAAAAGGGGTAAAAGGGTTTTATTTTTGGTTTTTAATGGGATTTTTGCACAGCTGTGCACAGGTGGAACACACCCAGATGCACACTCACTGTGTAAGAAAAATACAATTTTATGGACTTTGCAAATTAGCTACTTACCTAAAATCTGCAAATTAGCAGATCTACATGAAATCCCCCAATAAGAAACTTAATAAATAAAGTAATAAATGAAGTCAGAAACTTAATAAATGAACTTACTAAGTGAATTAATTGTCCCCCTATTCTAATTACTCCCCTTAAATGAGTCGGAAATATGAGGCAGACGCAGCTAAAAAGGGTTTTATTTTGGTGTTTAATAGGATTTTTGCACAGCTGTGCAAAGGTGGAACACACCCAGATGCACACTCACATAAAAATACAATTTTATGGACTTTGCAAATTAAAAAATGTAAAAAAAAATTACACCGGGATGCATTTCCTGCTTTGAAGGTTTAAATGAAGTTTTGTGCAGGTGAAGGAAAATGAAAATATGGAATTTAAAAATCCAGTCATAATCAAGAAATAAAAATTACAAAATATTACACTGGGATGCATTTCCTGCTTTGAAGGTTTAAATGGAGTTTTGTGCAGGTGAAGGAATGAAAATACGGAATGAAAAAAATTTAAAAAAAAATCAAACTGGGAAGCATTTCCTGCTTTGAAGGTTTAAATGGATTTTCTGCAGGTGAAGGAATGAAAATATGGAATGAAAAAGAAAAATTAAAAAATTAAACTGGGATGCATTTCCTGCTTTGAAGGTTTCAATGAATTTTGTGCAGGTGAAGGAATGAAAATATGGAATAAAAACAAAAGAAAAAATCCACAAAATATTAAACTGGGATGCATTTCCTGCTTTGAAGGTTTAAATGAGTTTTGTGCAGGTGAAGGAATGAAAATATGGAATAAAAAAAATTTTAAAAAAAATCAAACTGGGAAACATTTCCTGCTTTGAAGGATTAAATGGATTTTCTGCAGGTGAAGGAATGAAAATATGGAATGAAAAAGAAAAATTAAAAAATTAAACTGGGATGCATTTCCTGCTTTGAAGGTTTAAATGGATTTTGTGCAGGTGAAGGAATGAAAATATGGAATGAAAAAGAAAAATTAAAAAATTAAACTGGGATGCATTTCCTGCTTTGAAGGTTTCAATGGATTTTGTGCAGGTGAAGGAATGAAAATAAGGAATGAAAAAAAATTTTTAAAAAAATTAAACTGGGATACATTTCCTGCTTTGAAGGTTTCAATGGATTTTGTACAGGTGAAGAAATGAAAATACAGAATGAAAATCCACATGGAATCCTTTAAAAAAAACCCACATTTTTTTGAAAATCAGCCGGCTGCTGACCAGCCCTATTTTTTAAGCGATTTAGGGTGTTTCATCCCTCTCCCTGATCCCATTTTTGGGTTTCCCATGGGTTTCCCCCCAGGATCGCCATGGAGACGTACATCCGGCAGCGGCAGCTCATCATGTCCCCGCTGATCACCTCGAGCGTCATCGGCGAGAACGAGCCGCTGACCGCCGTGTTCAACAAGGTCATCGCCGCCAAGGAGGTCAACCACAAGGGACAAGGTGGGCAGCGTGGCTGTGGGATTGGAGCCTATAGGATTGGAGGGTCTGGTGGTCGGTTTCGGACAGTCTGACACCTAAAATGCTGGTAAAAATTGAGATGCAGACACCGCAGTATAGGGGAAAGGGTGTTACCTTGGTTTGATAGGATCCCAGGTGCACCCTTGTCAAAGGTGGTACTGTTGCAAGCACAGACTCTTTCCCATGGGAATTTTTCTCTTCTTCCTATTTTTTTATAAATAGAGATAAAGTTTGGATGTTATTGAAACGCTCTCTGGAAAGATAGGCTGTTCAAGCCTGGCCAGTCAGCCTTGGGGGGAGGTTTGGAACTGACCCAATCCGGACGATCTTTGAAAATCTATGTAAGTTAGAATTAAATAATAAAATTCAGAATTTTGCCACATTCGACACAACCTGATTCTTGCACTCTGCTAGCGGTTCAACAGCGACATGGTACCGCGATGAAAAAAGAGAGAGCCAGTACCTTGTGTATACAGTTTATGGACCTCACCAATTAGCACACCTATCTAAAATTCCCCAGTAAGAAACCTAACAAATGAAGTAATTGCCCCCTTATTCTAATTACCTCTCCCCCCAAAAAGATTACTACTTAGTTTACAAAAACATGTCTCAGTGATGGGGCTCTGCTCAAGGTTGGTGCCTCATGCTTTTGAGATTGTGGGGATGTTTTGTCTTCCCCAAAGGATTCTGAGCAGGGCAAGAGTACAAGGGTGATAAACATGTAGGGCTGAGATAAAGGGAGTAAAAAGTACAGGAATGGGGAAGGGTAAAAGGTTATATATAAAGAGAGTATAAAAGTAAAATAAAAAAGACAAAAACCCATCAGGCATCAGGCAGGGTGGCTGTAGGATTGGAGCCTGTAGGGTTGGAGGGTCTGGTGGTTGGTTTCGGGTGGTCTGATGTAGGATTTAACTCTGTGGGGTTTGGTTATGAGGATGGAATGGAAATGAGGATCTCTGAGGTTGGATTTTAGGGTATTTGGGTTTATTGTGGAAGAGGGTGGGTGTGAGAAACCTGCTAGGGCTGCAGGACAGAGCTCAGAGCAGGTCAGAGAAGAGAGAGAGAGAGAGAGAGAGAGTGAGAGGTAAAAAGAGACCAATTTGCTGTTTACAATACAATAAATCATCCTCTGTGTTGAATATTCTTATTTTCACTAACCAATCTAGAACAAGCTACAAACCCTACAGCATTTACACACAACCTATAAGAATCATTTTATTATCATACAGGGTTATATTTTAAATATTCTAATTCTCCTTAACCAATCCAGAACAAGCTCCAAACCCTACAGCATTTACACACAACCTATAAGAATCATCCCATTACGATATTTTAAATATTCTAATTCTCATTAACCAATCCAGAACAAGCTGCAAACCCTACAACATTTACACACAACCTGTAAGAATCATCTCATTACCATAACAGTGTTATATTTTGAATATTCTAATTCTCATTAACCAATCCAGAACAAGCTCCAAACCCTACAACATTTACACACAACCTATAAGAATCATCTCATTACCATAACAGGGTTATATTTTGAATATTCTAATTCTCATTAACCAATCCAGAACAAGCTCCAAACCCTACAACATTTACACACAACCTATAAGAATCATCCCATTACCACACGGGGTTATATTTTGAATATTCTAATTTTCATTACCCAATCTAGAACAAGCTGCAAACCCTACAGCATTTACACACAACCTATAAGAATCATTTTATTATCATACAGGGTTATATTTTAAATATTCTAATTCTCACTAACCAATCCAGAACAAGCTCCAAACCCTACAACATTTACACACAACCTATAAGAATCATCCCATTACCACACAGGGTTATATTTTAAACCCTAAAAACTGCTTTCTGGACCCTCTGCCAGCAGGCAGGCTCTGCTCTGACCCTTGGAGCTGTCTGCAGCCAGAGGGGATTGCTCCATCCAGAGGGAATTACCTCCAGTGGCCAAACCATTGTTTTCTAGTTATTCTTCAACTCAAACCTTGTCTTCATCTCAATTTCCCTTATATTTCCCATATTCTCAGCATCTTCTGCCAGGTAATCATATTTCTAAGGCTTTCCTATTTCATCTTCCCCAGCAACGCCTGAATAGATTTACCTGGAAAATGGTTAACTGAATAGATTTACCTGGAAAATGGTTAACTGAAAAGTGCCAAAGTTAGGAGAATAAAAAGCAGATTAATTTATTTAAGACCTTTAAGGTGCATTCAGGGCATTTATGGGTTTATACCTTTTTTTGTTTTGCAGAAAATGAGTGTTTTTTCCCTTCTCTCAGGTCTCTGGGTGTCGCTGAAGCTGCTGCCAGGGGATCTGGCTCAGGTGCAGAAGGATTTTTCCCACCTGGTGGACAGAAACACAGCAGTGGCTCGAAAAATGGGATTTCCTGAGATCATCCTGCCTGGTGAGTTCCTCCACTTCACGGAGAGAAAAATCCACCTGGAATCCCAGGATTTCTGTCATAAAATAATTCATTTAAAGCTATCTGAAAACTTGATTTTTTTTTCAAGTTTCTACCTTTTTTTTGGTCAGAATAAGTGAAAATATGAGGTTTTTCTCTCATGGCCAAATGATGTTTTAGAGTTTTTGGAAGAAAATGTGTCTCTCAAGTCTTGTTGAATATGGTTTGACTCTGCTGTGTCTGATCTGGTGGATTGAGCCTTGTGGAGCTCAGAATTAAATTTGAAAAATTTGGGAAAAAGAAAGACATTTTTAAAAACTTAAATTAAAAAATGAAATGAAAAATATTCAAAAATTCGGAAAAAATGAAGACATTTTTAAAAATTAAATTGAAAAATGAAATTAAAATATTTTAAAAATTGGAAAAAAGAAAGAAATTTTAAAAATTAAATTAAAAAGGAAATTTAAAAAATTTAAAATTTGGAAAAAGCAAAGAAATTTTTTAAATGAAATTTAAAAAATGAAATTAAAAAAATTTAAAAATTTGGAAAAAATAAAGAAATTTTTAAAATGAAATTTAAAAAATGAAATAAAAAAATTTAAATTTGGAAAAAAAAGAAATTTAAAAAATTAAATTAAAAATGAAATAATTTTTTTTTTTTAAATCTAAAAACTTTTGAAAAATAAAATGAATAAAAATACGTAAGGACAGAGATTTGTAGAAAGGAAAATGGTTCATTTTAAGAGATTTTGTGTACTTTGAAGTAGAAATCACACAAAAATTTCCAAAATGTAACGAGGCTGGCTGTTATTAACTAAAAGCCAAGAGGAAAATGAGGATTTCATGGTGTGAAAAGTTAACCTAATTTCAAACTGGGAACAAGAAATGATCTCCCCAAATCCCCTGGGAATGAGAAATGATCTCCATAAATCCCATTGGAATGAGAAATGATCTCCATAAATCCCCTTGGAATGAGAAATGATCTCCCCAAATCCCCTGGGAATGAGAAATGATCTCCATAAATCCCCTGGGAATGAGAAATGATCTCCATAAATCCCATTGGAATGAGAAATGATCTCCCCAAATCCCCTGGGAATGAGAAATGATCTCCATAAATCCCATGGGAATGAGAAATGATCTCCCAAATCCCCATGGGAGTGAGAAATGATCTCCCCAAATCCCCTGGGAACGAGAAACGATCTCCATAAATCCCCCGGGAATGAGAAATGATCTCCATAAATCCCATTGGAATGAGAAATGATCTCCATAAATCCCATTGGAATGAGAAACGATCTCCATAAATCCCCTGGGAATGAGAAATTATCTCCCAAATCCCCATGGGAGTGAGAAATTATCTCCATAAATCCCCTGGGAATGAGAAATGATCTCCATAAATCCCATTGGAATGAGAAACGATCTCCCCAACTCCCCTGGGAATGAGAAATTATCTCCCAAATCCCCATGGGAGTGAGAAATGATCTCCATAAATCCCCTGGGAACGAGAAACGATCTCCATAAATCCCATTGGAATGAGAAATGATCTCCATAAATCCCCTGGGAATGAGAAATTATCTCCCAAATCCCCATGGGAATGAGAAATTATCTCCCAAATCCCCTGGGAATGAGAAATGATCTCCATAAATCCCCTGGGAATGAGAAATGATCTCCATAAATCCCCTGGGAATGAGAAATGGTCTCCATAAATCCCATTGGAATGAGAAATGATCTCCATAAATCCCCTGGGAATGAGAAACGATCTCCCCAAATCCCCTGGGAATGACTAAATGATCTCCCCAAATCCCCTGGGAATGAGAAACGATCTCCATAAATCGCCTGGGAATGAGAAATGATCTCCCCAAATCCCCTGGGAATGAGAAACGATCTCCATGAATCCCTGGGAATGAGAAACGATCTCCATGAATCCCTGGGAATGAGAAATGATCTCCATAAATCCCCTGGGAATGAGAAATGATCTCCATAAATCCCCTGGGAATGACTAAATGATCTCCCCAACTCCCCTGTTTCTCGCAGGTGACGTCAGGAACGACATCTACGTCACTCTGATCCAGGGGGAGTTCGACAAGGGCAAGAAGAAAACCCCCAAGAACGTCGAGGTCACCATGTCCGTGCACGACGAGGACGGCAACCTGCAGGAGGTGGGGCAGCCCTGACCCCCTGCCAGGACCCACCACCCCAAAATCCTCCTTTTTCACCCTTTTTCCCCCCAATTCCCTGTGTTTGTGCCCAAAGAGAGCCATCCACCCCGGCGCTGGCTACGAGGGAGTGTCCGAGTACAAGTCGGTGGTTTATTACCAAGTCAAGCAGCCCTGCTGGTATGAGACTGTCAAGGTATGGCCTTGGTGGGAATTCCTGCTTTTCTGGTGGAAAACCAGGATGGATCCAAACCCAGCTCTGGGAGGGGCTGGGGAGAGAAAATGTTGTTTTTTTGTTGTTTTGGGGAGAGGGAAATGTTGGGTTTTGATTGTTTTGGGGAGAGGAAAATGTTGGGTTTTTGTTGTTTTGGGGAGAGGGAAATGTTGGGTTTTGATTGTTTTGGGGAGAGGAAAATGTTGGGTTTTTGTTGTTTTGGGGAGAGGGAAATGTTGGGTTTTGATTGTTTTGGGGAGAGGAAAATGTTGTTTTTTTGTTGTTTTGGGGAGAGGGAAATGTTGGGTTTTGATTGTTTTGGGGAGAGGAAAATGTTGGGGTTTTGTTGTTCTAGGAGAAGGAAAATGTTGGGTTTAGATCGTTTTGGGGAGAGGGAAATGTTGATTTTTTTGTCATTTTCGGGAGAGGGAAAATGTCAGTTTTTTATCGTTGTGGGGAGAGGGAAAATGTTGGTTTTTTGTCTTTTTTGGGAGAGTGGAAAATGTTGGTTTTTGATCGTGTTGGGGAGAGGGGAAATGGTGGGTTTTTATCATTTCGGGGAGATGGAAAATGTTGGGGTTTTATCATTTTGGGGATATGTTTTTATCGTGTTTATATGTTATTATGTTTATATGTTATTATGTGTTTTTAAATGTTTATAAGATATGTTTACACGTTTTTATCATTTTGGGAAAATGTTGGGTTTTTTGTCATTCTGGAAGAGGGAAGATGTGTTTTTATCATTTTGGGGAGAGGGAAAATGTTGGGTTTTTGTCTTTTTTGGGAGAGGGAAATGTGTTCTTGTCATTTTGGGGAGAGGGAAAATGTTGGGTTTTGTCGTTTTGGGGAGAGGGAAAATGTTGAGGTTTTGTCGTTTCAGGAAGAGGGAAGATGTTGGTTTTTTTGTTGTTTTGGGAAGAGGAAAATGTTGGGTTTTTATCATTTTGGGGAGAGGGGAAAATGTTGGATTTTTGTTGTTTTTTTTGGGAAAAGGAAATTGTTGGGTTTTTATAGTTTTGGGGAGAGGGAAATGTTGATTTTTATTGTTGTGGGGAGAGGGAAATGTTGGGTTTTGTATCGTTTTGGGGAGAGGGAAATGTTGGGGTTTTTATCGTTTTGGGAGAGGGAAAATGTTGGGTTTTTTCATTTTGGGGAGACAGAAAATGTTGGGTTTTTAATCGTTTTGGGGAGAGGGAAATGTGGTTTTTTTGTCGTTTCCCATGCAGGTGGCCATTGCCATCGAGGAGGTGAGTCGTTGTCACCTGAGGTTCACCTTCCGTCACCGATCGTCCCAGGAGTGTGAGTGCTGAGCAGGGAGATCCACAGCATGGCTCTGCTCTTCCCACTCCCTCTGAGTGCAAAAATTGTTCTTTTCTTTCTCTTCCTCCTTTCTCCTCCTTCCTTCTCCTCCTTCTTTCTCCTTCTCCTTTCTTCTCCTTCTGCTTTCTTCTCCTCCTTTCGTCTTCTTCTTCCACCTCCTCCTCCTTCTTTCTTCTCCTTCTTCTTTCTTCTCCTCCTTCTCCTCCTCCTCCTCCTTTCTCCTCCTTCCTCCTCCTTCCTCCTCCTTCCTTCTCCTTCCTTCTCCTTCCTTCTCCTTCCTTCTCCTTCCTTCTCCTTCCTTCTCCTTCTCCTCCTCCCTTCTCCTCCCTTCTCCATTTCAATTTTTATTCCTATTATTATTATTACTGTTATTTTATTATTATTATTATTATTATTATTATTATTCCCTGCTTATTTTTCCCCCCTTCAGTTTACTTATTCCCAGTTTTGTGGCATGCAAAACAAAACAAAAAAATAAAAAGTAATTTGAATGTTTGCAGCCCAAGTTTGGTGCTGGTTTTGTTCTAAAAGTGATATTTAATCAGCAGCAACATTTAGCCCCCCAGAAGAGAATTATCAATATTCCTTTCTGCTTTGGCTTCTCAGTGTCTCACTTTTAATTTATTTCACAAAATTCCACTGCGAGGCCTGGTTGGCTCCTAACGACCCTCCTGCGGGAGGATTTCTAATTAGGCTGATGAGAGGCTAATGAGAGAGTCAGAGGCAGAAGTTCCATCAGATCAGAAAGGAGATCAATCATGGGAGATTTAACTTCTGGAGGCTCTCAGGGGAATTCTCTGCTGGAATTCTCTGATCTCCTTCCACATCCACCGCTCACAACCCAAAATTCCAACAAAAATTCTGCATCAGAGGATGATAGAATTCCTAAAGCTGGAAAGACCTTGAAGATCAAAAAGTCCAACCACGAATTTATCCATTTATCAGCACAAAAATCACTAAAATTGTGTGTGAGAGATGCTCCAGAAAGGATGTTTTCTGTAGCTGCAGTTAAATCCAGCTGCTGATGGGGTCAGAGGGCTGCACTGGGGATTTATGGACATTAATCAGAGAATTCCTAACGAAGATTTCTCCTGTTTGCAGCCAGGGACAGGTCAGAGAGAGCCTTTGGCATGGGCTTTGTGAAGCTGATGAACGCGGATGGGACGACTCTGCAGGATGGCAAACACAACCTGATCGTCTACAAGGTGAGCTGCGTGCTTCCTGCCTGCTCTGCTGTGCAGCTCAGCAAAAAGCTCTCCTGGCTGCTTTCTCCAGGCTGCAGAATGCTATAAAATGTGGGGGGGGGGAAAAATCCTCTGAAATTCTGTGGCTTTGGAAATAATTGAATTTATTTGCAGCATGGGCAACTCATTCCCTGAAGTTAGAAAATCAAATATCAAAATTCTCTCCTTTCTTATTCTTATTCTGGCTGCTTTTTCCAGGCTGCAGAAAGCTGCAAAATGTGTGCGGGGGGAAATCCTTCCAAATTTTGTGGCTTTGGAAATAATTGAATTTATTTGCAGTATGGGCAACTCATTCCCTGAAATTAGAAACCCAAATATCCAAACTCTCTCCTTTCTTATTCCTTTCTTATTCCTTTCTTATTCCTTTCTTATTCCTTTCTTATTCTTATTCTGGCTGCTTTTTCCAGCAGAAAGCTACAAAATATGTGTGTGGGGAAAAATCATTCCAAATTCTGTGGCTTTGGAAATAATTGCATTGATTTGCAGCATGGACAACTTATTCCCGGAAGTTAGAAACCCAAATATCCAAACTCTCTCCTTTCTTACTCTTATTCTGGCTGCTTTTTCCAAGCACTAGAAAACTGCAAAATGGTTGTGTGGGGAAAAATCCTCTGAAATTCTGTAGCTTTGAAAATAATTTCATTGATTTGCGGCATGGCCAACTCATTCCTTGAAGTTAGAAAATCAAATATCAAAATTCTCTCCTTTCTTATTCTTATTCCGGCTGCTTTTTCCCAGCACTAGAAAGCTACAAAATGTGTGTGTTAGGGGAAGAATCCTCCCAAATTCTGTGGCTTTGAAAATAACTGAATTCATTTGGAGCATGGACAGCTTATTCCTGGAAATTAGAAACCCAAATATCCAAACTCTCTTCTTTCTTATTCTTATTCTGGCTGCTTTCTCCAAGCACTAGAAAGCTACAAAATGTGTGTTGGGGGAAAATCCTTCCAAATTCTGTGGCTTTGGAAATAATTGAATTTATTTGCAGCATGGACAACTCATTCCCTGAAGTTAGAAAATCAAATATCAAAATTCTCTCCTTTCTTATTCTTATTCTGGCTGCTTTTTCCAGGCTGCAGAAAGCTGCAAAATGTGTGTGGGGGGGAAATCCTTCCAAATTTTGTGGCTTTGGAAATAATTGAATTTATTTGCAGCATGGGCAACTCATTCCCTGAAATTAGAAACCCAAATATCCAAACTCTCTCCTTTCTTATTCCTTTCTTATTCCTTTCTTATTCCTTTCTTATTCCTTTCTTATTCCTTTCTTATTCCTTTCTTATTCTTATTCTGGCTGCTTTTTCCAGCAGAAAGCTACAAAATATGTGTGTGGGGAAAAATCATTCCAAATTCTGTGGCTTTGGAAATAATTTCATTGATTTGCAGCATGGACAACTTATTCCCGGAAGTTAGAAACCCAAATATCCAAACTCTCTTCTTTCTTATTCTTATTCTGGCTGCTTTTTCCACGCACTAGAAAACTGCAAAATGGTTGGGTGTGGGGAAAAATCCTCTGAAATTCTGTAGCTTTGAAAATAATTTCATTGATTTGCGGCATGGCCAACTCATTCCTTGAAGTTAGAAAATCAAATATCAAAATTCTCTCCTTTCTTATTCTTATTCCGGCTGCTTTTTCCCAGCACTAGAAAGCTACAAAATGTGTGTGTTAGGGGAAGAATCCTCCCAAATTCTGTGGCTTTGAAAATAACTGAATTCATTTGGAGCATGGACAGCTTATTCCTGGAAATTAGAAACCCAAATATCCAAACTCTCTTCTTTCTTATTCTTATTCTGGCTGCTTTCTCCAAGCACTAGAAAGCTACAAAATGTGTGTTGGGGGAAAATCCTTCCAAATTCTGTGGCTTTGGAAATAATTGAATTTATTTGCAGCATGGACAACTCATTCCCTGAAGTTAGAAAATCAAATATCAAAATTCTCTCCTTTCTTATTCTTATTCTGGCTGCTTTTTCCAGGCTGCAGAAAGCTGCAAAATGTGTGTGGGGGGGAAATCCTTCCAAATTTTGTGGCTTTGGAAATAATTGAATTTATTTGCAGCATGGGCAACTCATTCCCTGAAATTAGAAACCCAAATATCCAAACTCTCTCCTTTCTTATTCCTTTCTTATTCCTTTCTTATTCCTTTCTTATTCCTTTCTTATTCCTTTCTTATTCCTTTCTTATTCTTATTCTGGCTGCTTTTTCCAGCAGAAAGCTACAAAATATGTGTGTGGGGAAAAATCATTCCAAATTCTGTGGCTTTGGAAATAATTTCATTGATTTGCAGCATGGACAACTTATTCCCGGAAGTTAGAAACCCAAATATCCAAACTCTCTTCTTTCTTACTCTTATTCTGGCTGCTTTTTCCACGCACTAGAAAGCTGCAAAATGGTTGTGTGGGGGGAAAAATCCTCTGAAATTCTGTAGCTTTGAAAATAATTTCATTGATTTGCGGCATGGACAACTCATTCCTTGAAGTTAGAAAATCAAATATCAAAATTCTCTCCTTTCTTATTCTTATTCTCGGCTGCTTTTTCCCAGCACTAGAAAGCTACAGAATATGTGTGGGGGTGAAAAATCCTCCCAAATTCTGTGGCTTTGGAAATAATTGCATTGATTTGCAGCATGGACAGCTTATTCCTGGAAATTAGAAACCCAAATATCCAAACTCTCTTCTTTCTTATTCTTATTCTGGCTGCTTTTTCCAGGCAGCAGAAAACTACAAAATGTGTGTTAGGGGAAAAATCCTCCCAAATTCTGTGGCTTTGGAAATAACTTCATTTGCAGTATGGGCAAATAATTCCCTGGAATTATTTAAGTTATTATATTACAAAATTCTGAAATTCTGAAATTAGAAACCCAAGCAACGACAGAGATTAAAAAATGTTTCAAAGCGACCCCGATGGGACACAACCTCGGTCTCTGTCCCCGCCAGGGTGACAACAAGAAGATGGAAGATGCCAAGAGCTACCTGAGCCTTCCTTGCACCAAGACGGAGATGGAGGAGAAGGAAATCCCTCCTGGGAAAAACCTTCACCCTCTGGCCACCTTCACCCCCAGCAAGGAGAGCACCAAGGACAGCTTCCAGATCGCCACTGTCATCTGCTCCACCAAGCTCACCCAGAACGGTAGGCAGCTGGAAAAAAGGGGATTTTGGGTGCTGGTGGTGGCACTGTCCCGTCAAACTCACAGGGTGTTTGTGAAAAACATCCTAGAAACCTCTAAATAAATCCAAATATTGGATCCAAACTGCCCAAGTTAAACCCAATGATTTTTTGGAATGTGTGGAAATGGCACCTGGCAATGGCAGTGGCTGTGTTTCCTCAGAATTTTGAGGTTTGAAGGTTATTTACCTCATTTCCTCTGCCTGTTGAGCTCCACCAAGCTCACCCAAAATGGTAGGGAGCTGAAATCAAGGGGATTTTCTCACTGCAGAGAGCTTCAGCTTTGATTTTGGGTGCTGGTGGCAGCACTGTCCCATCAAACTCCTAGCGTGTTTGGGAAAAACATCCTAGAAACCACTAAATAAATCCAAATATTGGGTCCAAACTGGCCAAGTTAAACCCAACGATTCATTGGCACGTGAGGAAATGGCACCTGGCAATCGCAGTGGCTGTGTTTCCTCAAAATTTTGAATTTTTAAGGTTAATTACCTCCTTCCCACTGCCTGTTGAGAGAGCAGCCACTAAATAAATCTATTTAGAAACCACTAAATAAATCTGTAAATACTGGATCCAAACTGCCCAAGTTAAACCCAGTGATTCATTGGCATGTGAGGAAATGGCAGTGGCTGTTTTCGTCAGAATTTTTGAATTTTTAAGGTTATTTACCTTAAATAAATCTATTTAGAAACCACTAAATAAATCCTTAAATACTGGATCCAAACTGCCCAAGTTAAACCCAACAATTTTTTTGGAACGTGAGGAAATGGCATTGGCTGTGTTTCCTCAGAATTTTGAATTTTTAAGGTTATTTACCTCCTTCCCTCTGCCTGTTGAGAGAGCAGCCACTAAATAAATCTATTTAGAAACCTCTAAATAAACCCACTAAATAAATCCAAATATTGGATCCAAACTGCCCAAGTTAAACCCAACAATTCATTGCCATGTGAGGAAATAGCAGTGGCTGTGTTTCCTCAGAATTTTGACTTTTTAAGGTTATTTTTTTTTGCCAGTTGACCTGCTGGGATTGCTGATTTTTTTTATTGTTTTTTTGCCAGTTGACTTGCTGGGATTGCTGATTCTTTTTATTGTTTTTTTGCCAGTTGACCTGCTGGGATTGCTGATTTTTTTGTTGTTTTTTTGCCAGTTGACCTGCTGGGATTGCTGATCTTTTTTGTTGTTTTTTTGCCAGTTGACCTGCTGGGATTGCTGATTTTTTTATTGTTTTTTTGCCAGTTGACCTGCTGGGATTGCTGATTTTTTTGTTGTTTTTTTGCCAGTTGACCTGCTGGGATTGCTGATTGTTTTATGGTGTTTTTCCCAGTTGATCTGCTGGGATTGCTGATTTTTTTATTGTTTTTTTGCCAGTTGACCTGCTGGGATTGCTGATTTTTTTGTTGTTTTTTTGCCAGTTGACCTGCTGGGATTGCTGATCTTTTTTGTTGTTTTTTGCCAGTTGACCTGCTGGGATTGCTGATTTTTTTGTTGTTTTTTTGCCAGTTGACCTGCTGGGATTGCTGATCTTTTTGTGATTTTTTTTGCCAGTTGACCTGCTGGGATTGCTGATTTTTTTGTTGTTTTTTTGCCAGTTGACCTGCTGGGATTGCTGATTTTTTTATTGTTTTTTTGCCAGTTGACCTGCTGGGATTGCTGAACTGGCGCTCCAGCTCCCACAACATCGCCCACAACCTCAGGAAGCTGATGGAGGTGGAAGGAGGGGAGATTGTGAAGGTATTTCCTGGGATTTGGGGGCAAAAAAATGTTCCAGGCTGATCCTGGATCCCAAAGGGGATGTGTGGGGTGGGAGGGAAGCTCTGGGTGCTGAGAAATGGGGGGAATCATCAAATCATGGGATGATGTTTATAAACCTCTAAATAAATTTGAAGCTTTAAGCTTCAGAGCCTAAATAATGCTTTGATTTTGGGTGCTGGTGGCAGCACTGTCCCATCAAACTCCCAGGATGTTTGTGAAGATCCTCTAGAAACCACTAAATAAATCCATAAATAAATCCAAATATTGGGTCCAAACTGCCCAAATTAAACCCAGAAATTCATTGGGTGCTGAGCAATGGGGAAATCATCAAATCCTGGTGATATTTATAAAGAAACCTCTAAATAAATCTGCAAATATTGTGTCCAAACTGCCCAAGTTAAACCCAGAAACTCATTGGGTGCTGAGCAATGGGGAAATCATCAAATCCTGGTGATATTTATAAAGAAACCTCTGAATAAATCTGCAAATATTGTGTCCAAACTGCCCAAGTTAAACCCAACAATTTGTTGGGTGCTGAGCAATGGGGGAATCATCAAATTGTGGGGTGATATTTATAAACCTCTAGATAAATCTGAAGCTTTATTTATTTATTTATTTATTTAAGCTTCAGCGCTTAAGTAAAGCTTGGATTTTGGGTGCTGGTGGCAGCACTGTCCCATCAAACTCCCAGGATGTTTGTGAAAAACCTCTAGAAATCACTAAATAAATCCAAATATTGGGTCCAAACTGCCCAAGTTAAACCCAGAAATTTGCTGGGTGCTGAGCAATGGGGGAATCATCAAATCGTGGGGTGATAAACAAACCTCTGAATAAATCTGCAAATATTGTGTCCAAATTGCCCAAGTTAAACCCAACAATTTGTTGGGTGCTGAGCAATGGGGGAATCATCAAATTGTGGGGTGATATTTATAAACCTCTAGATAAATCTGAAGCTTTATTTATTTATTTATTTATTTAAGCTTCAGCGCTTAAGTAAAGCTTGGATTTTGGGTGCTGGTGGCAGCACTGTCCCATCAAACTCCCAGGATGTTTGTGAAAATCCTCTAGAAACCACTATAAATAAATCCAAATATTGGGTCCAAACTGCCCAAGTTAAACCCAGAAATTTGCTGGGTGCTGAGCAATGGGGGAATCATCAAATCGTGGAAGGTGATAGATACATAAACCTCTGAATAAATCTGCAAATATTGGGTCCAAACTGCCCAAGTTAAACCCAACAATTCGTTGGGTGCTGAGCAATGGGGGAATCATCAAATTGTGGGGTTAAGATATTTATAAACCTCTAGATAAATCTGAAGCTTTAAATTTATTTAATTTATTTATTTAAGCTTCAGCGCTTAAGTAAAGCTTGGATTTTGGGTGCTGGTGGCAGCACTGTCCCATTAAACTCCCAGGATGTTTGTGAAAAACCTCTAGAAATCACTAAATAAATCCATAAGTAAATCCAAATATTGGGTCCAAACTGCCCAAGTTAAACCCAGACAACTCGCTGGGTGCTGAGCAATGGGGGAATCATCAAATCGTGGGTTAGATGTTATAAACTCTAAAAAACCTCTAAATAAATCTGCAAATATTGGGTCCAAATTGCCCAAGTTAAACCCAACAATTTGTTGGGTGCTGAGCAATGGGGGAATCATCAAATTGTGGGGTGATATTTATAAACCTCTAGATAAATCTGAAGCTTTATTTATTTATTTATTTATTTAAGCTTCAGAGCTTAAGTATAGCTTGGATTTTGGGTGCTGGTGGCAGCACTGTCCCATTAAACTCCCAGGATGTTTGTGAAAAACCTCTAGAAATCACTAAATAAATCCATAAATAAATCCAAATATTGGGTCCAAACTGCCCAAGTTAAACCCAACAGTTCGCTGGGTGCTGAGCAATGGGGGAATCACCAAATCATGGGGTTTAGAGGTTTATAAACCTCTAAATAAATCTGTAAATACTGGGTCCAAACTGCCAAGTTAAACCCAGAAACTCGTTGGGTGCTGAGCAATGGGGGAATCATCAAATTGTGGGGTTTAGAGGTTTATAAACCTCTAAATAAATCTGCAAATGTTGGGTCCAAACTGCCCAGGTTAAACTAAATAATTCATTGGGTGCTGAGCAGTGGGAGAATCACCAAGTCATGGCGTGGTTTGGGTGCTTAAAATCAGCTTTTTCCACCTCCTTTTCCACCCCTTTCACTGTCCCAGGCTGCTCAGAGCTGAGTTCCACCCCTTCTGTGCTTCCAGGGGAGAGAGAATCCTTCCAATTGCTCTTTTTGCCTTGTGAGAAATTCCAGCCTTGGACTCTTCCAGGGATCCAGGGAATTAGTGGAATCCACCAAAACTGCAGGATTTAAATATCACAGGGAGCAGGGAGAGGATGGGGATTTATCTTCCCCTTTATCCTTAAAAATAACAGAGACATCCAAAGCCTAACTTTGAATTTTGAGCTCCTTAGTGGATGAGCAGAGACAGCCCAGAAGTCTCATGGAATACCGTAGAAAATGGACCTGAAATGGGTGGAATTGCCCCAGAAATGGGTCTAGGGAAGGATTTAGGATTAGGATTCAGGATTTGGGATGAAGCCTCACCTGCAGGGAGGAGTTCCAGGAGTGAACCTGCTGGGATTTTGCAGGGTGAGGGTTTTGTGGAGCAGCTGAACGTGGAGTTAATGCCGTGGCACTGCAGACAGGGATGGGGCTGGTTTGGGGAATTCAGGATTTTTTTGGGATAAAAACACAATAAAATAGCAAAGTGGGGCTGTTTGGGGATGACAAGAAAACATTCCTCGCCGGGGAGATGATCATGGCATCACCACAGGGCTGGAATTCCTTTCCAGCTGTTTTTTCATGGAGAAGTTTTATATTTTTACAGCTCAGAGGTGTCGCTGTTGAGCCGCTAGCAGAGAAAAAGACCCGGATTCTCAGCGTGGCATAGAAAAAAGAGCTTTTTATTATTTGATTCCAACTTATATAGACTTTTCAGAGGTCACCCAGATTGGTCAGTCAGAAACCTCCCCCTAGGCCTGATTGGCCAGGCCTGAACTGTCCAGATCTCGAGACACTGTTTTTAATAACATCCAAACTTTATCTTTGTTTATAAAACACAGGAGAAAAATTCTCACGGGAAAGACCTGTGCTAGCCACACAGAGGGGCAAAAACGATCCAATTCCTGCTCCTGTGCAGGATTCCAGCAGCAGCCTCCTTCCCCACCCTTTTTCTGGCTTTTTCCCCTCCAGTTCCTGCCAGACACCCTCGATGCTCTGTTCAACATCATGATGGAGATGTCAGAGAACGAAACCTACGATTTCCTGGTGTTCGACGCCCTGGTGAGTCCAGCCTTTGATTCCAGTGAGCAATCAGCATTTTGCTCTGGAAATAAATGATATTTAAACACTTTTCAAGGCTTTTTCAGGACTCAGGGCTGAAATGCCCATCAGGTTTTTTAGCAACCACAGTGCAAACAGCAGTAAATCGCACACACCCAGCATTGAGCGCCTGTTGGGATATAAATAACACTCACGAATGCTGCTGGTAAAACGAATTAAAATACGAAATAAATCGAATTACAGGCTGTTCTGTCCGAGTTAGGCTGCCCAGCTCGGCACATCTGTTTCCTTTTGGGGTTTTTGGCAGGTGTTCATTATTTCTCTGATCGGAGACATCAAGTTCCAGCATTTCAACGCCGTGCTGGAGACTTACATCTACAAGCACTTCAGTGCCACCCTGGCCTACGTGTGAGTACCTGGGCTGTCACCTGGCAGTGTCCCCGAGAGCTCTGGGGGTGATTAAATCACTTTATTAGGTCATTTTTGGGGATTTCACGTGATTAAGGCAGCGCAGAGCAGAGTTCTACCTTTCTCTGCTTTCAGGAGAGAGAGATTCCTTCTAATTGCTCTTTTTGCTCTGTGAGAAATTCTGCTGGGAGGATTTTTTTTTTTTCTGTTCAAACAGACAGAAAAGGCATTTCTGTGGTGGATTTTGGTTTTCTAGCTCGGTGACCGAGCTCCCCTCAGCCAGAGGTCATCACCCTGGTGGTGACAGAAGTGAAAAGTTAAAACCAAGGCTGATAGGGAGAGCAAAACCAGCAGCCAAAGTGCTTCTCCTCTCAAAAAATCTCTGTTTTGAGCAAAACCAGCAGTCAAACTGCTTCTCCTCTCAAAAATCTCTGTTTTGAGCAAAACCAGCAGTCAAACTGCTTCTCCTCTCAAAAAATCTCTGTTTTGAGCAAAACCAGCAGCCAAACTGCTTCTCCTCTCTAAAAATCTCTCAGTTTTGAGCAAAACCAGCAGCCAAACTGCTTCTCCTCTCTGAAAATCTCTCAGTTTTGAGCAAAACCAGCAGCCAAAGTGCTTCTCCTCTCTGAAAATCTCAGTTTTTAGGGAGACCAAAACCAGCAGCCAAACTGCTTCTCCTCCCTGAAAATCTCTCAGTTTTGAGCAAAACCAGCAGCCAAACTGCTTCTCCTCCCTGAAAATCTCTGAGTTTTGAGCAAAACCAGCAGCCAAAGTGCTTCTCCTCTCTAAAAATCTCTCCGTTTTGAGCAAAACCAGCAGCCAAACTGCTTCTCCTCTCTGAAAATCTCTGAGTTTTGAGCAAAACCAGCAGCCAAACTGCTTCTCCTCTCAAAAAATCTCTCAGTTTTGAGCAAAACCAGCAGCCAAACTGCTTCTCCTCCCTAAAAATCTCTCAGTTTTGAGCAAAACCAGCACCAAAATGCTTATCCTCTCAAAAAATCTCTCAGTTTTGAGCAAAACCAGCAGCCAAACTGCTTCTCCTCCCTAAAAATCTCTCAGTTTTTACTGCTCCACAGAAATTCCTGGCTCTCTCCCTGAAGGAAATACAATTTGAAGTCCACACCTCCTGGAATTCCTTTTCCACAATCCCTGCTTCCCTAGGATTTCCCGGATTTCCTGGATTTCCTGGATTTCCTTTCCTCCTGCTCCTCACCTGGCAGTGCTCACAGAGGAACCTCAGCCCCTCCCTGCCCTGGGGATGGATTTTCCACCTTCCCAGCAGCTCCTTTTGGGGAAAAAGCAGAGCAGATCAGAGGGTGGAATTTGTAGACTTTCAGCCCAAGATTTCGGGAGGAAATGAGCTGTGAGGAGGAAGGTCTGCTGTGGTTTTGGGTCTGCAGTTCCTCTCTGGGATGAGGAAGCTGAGCTCACACAGGAACTGACCCTGCCTGCATTAATTCCCCTTTTTCATTTTATTTTATTTTATTTTATTTTATTTTATTTTATTTTATTTTTTAATTGTTTTAATTTTTAAAAAAAATTATTTTATTTTTTAATTTTTAATTTTAAAAAATGATTTTATTTTATTTTTTAGTTTGAAATTTTTTTTAATTTCTATTTTATTTTTTAATTTTTAATTTTTCTTAATTTTTATTTTATTTTAATTTTTAAATTTATTTTAATTTTAATTTATTTTATTTTATTTTATTTTTTAATTTTAATTTTTAAAAAAAATTTTATTTTATTGTATTTTATTTTTTAATATTTAAAAAATTTTTTAAAAATTATTTTATTTTATTTTTTAAATTTTTCAAATTTTTTAAATTTTTTGTTTTATTTTATTTTATTCTTTAATTTTTAAAAAAAAATTTAAAAACATTTTTTATTTCATTTCATTTCATTTCATTTCATTTCATTTCATTTCATTTCATTTCATTTTCTTCCCAAAGGAAACTCACCAAAGTGCTGAACTGCTACGTGGGGAATGCTGAGGACTCCAGCAAGACCGAGCTGCTGTTTGCAGCCCTGAAGGCTCTGAAATACCTGTTCAGGTTCATCGTGCAGTCACGGGTGCTCTACCTCAGGTGGGACAGCATTTCCATCTCTGTCCTCCTCTGGGAAACTTTTACTGGAATTCCATCCAGTAAAAACCACTGACAGGGTTATTCTCCACCAAATCCTTTATTTCTGATTAGCTAAGGGAATCTTTCTCTGAAATACCTGTTCAGGTTCATCGTGCAGTCAAGAGTGCTCTACCTCAAGGGGGAAAACATTTCCCTCCCTTTCCCCCTTTTGGAAAATTTTTTAGAAAACTACAAAAAAAAAAAAAACTGACAGGGATATTCTCCACCAAATCCTTTATTTCTGATTAGCTAAGGGAATCTTTCTCTGAAATACCTGTTCAGGTTCATCGTGCAGTCACGAGTTCTCTGCCTCAGGTGGGACAGCATTTCACCCCTGCCTCTCCTCTGGGAAACTCCTCACTGGAATTCCATCCAGTAAAAATCACTGACAGGGATATTCTCCACCAAATCCTTTATTTCTGATTAGCTGAGAGAATCTTTCTGCCCTTTGTGTGCAGCTGGAGTGAATAAATTGAGGCAAAACCAAAAAATACCTGATTTGAAGGAGGAAAAACCTTTTGGTCAGCTCTAGCAGGCAATGAACAGTGCAGGGTAGAGCTGAAAAAAGAACCCAATATTTTTATAACTATTTTATTTTTCTAAAATCAAACATGGAATTTCCTCCTCATTTTCAGAAACATTCCAGAAACAAATGTTAAATTAAGGTGAGGTGTGGCTGCCACGTTCTCCAGCCAGGGGTAAAATCAGTGCCAGAGCTTTCTTTGCAGCTTGAAAACATCTTTTCAGAGATCTGCAGCGAGGATTTGAAACCCTTTATCCATCCCCATCCTGGCATTTCGATTTTTCTGCTCATTTCTTGGAGCCCAAGCAGAATTTGCTGCAGTGGCATCTTCAAAAATTGCAACTTTTCCCATCATAACAGTGGGAATTCCTGCAAAATCCCCAATGCCATTTTCACCCCCGTGGTTTTTTCACACTGAGATGGCATTAAGGTGTTGTTCCACTGGAGAAAATCCTATTTTTTGGTGTTTTTAACTGGCCTGCTCTGCCCCTTGCAGCGTTTATGGGAAAAGCGAGGATGGGAATGAATTTAACGACGCGATTCGCCAGCTCTTCCTCTCCTTCAACATCCTCATGGACAGACCCTTGGAGGAGGCTGTGAAAATCAAGGTGAGCTTCCGTTTTTCAGGGAAAAATTAAAAATCTTCAGTGAGATCAAAGTGGGGCAGAAAAAGGAATGAGGGAATTTTCCAGGAATTCCTTCTCTTTCCCCACTCTGCAGAGCTGGGGTGGCTGGAGGCTCTGGGGATGCTTAAATTTGATTTTTAAACCACTTCCCTACAGCTGGGAGATGAGGCTTTTGTCATGTTGGACAAAAAAAAAAGAAAAACATGAAAATCTGGATTTGCCACGTGTGTTCCATGCCCTTGGTTATTTTTATTTTTATTTTTTTTCCTTCTTTCAGGGCGCAGCTTTAAAATATTTACCAAGCATCATCAACGATGTCAAGCTGGTCTTTGACCCCGTTGAGCTCAGGTAATTTTTTTGGGTTGGTTTGTCCTCCAAACTCAGCTCTCGTGGTGGGGAGAATGGTGGGAATTTGGCTAAAAACAACCCCTCAGGTTGTGATCTGCTGGGGCAGATCCTGTGCAGGGACTCCAGGGAGGGATTGCAGGGCTTTAGGGGAAATCAGGAATTCAAAGGGTTTTTCTGTGCATCCCAAATTTCTCATTCTGGAAGTGTCCAAGGCCAGGTTGGAGCAGCCTGGGATGGTGGGAATTGTCTCTACCCATGGAATGGGATGGAAAAAGATGAATTTAAGGCTCCTTCCCACCCAAACCATCCCAGGATTCTCTGATCCTTACAGGATTTTACCAAAAATCAAAATTTGAGGGCAGTGAGGTGTTGAAATCTGCAAGTTCCCAGCAGTTCTGGGCGATTGCTCCTGAAAAGCAAAGGCAGAGCTTTGGCTGGGGAATTCGTGTTTCTCCAGGGAATTCTCAGCCCTGTGGATTCCTCCTGGCTTTGGCTCTCAGTTGTGTTTTTCCCAGGGAATTCTCAGCCCTGTGGATTCCTGGCTTTGGCTCTCAGTTGTGTTTCTCCAGGGAATTCTCAGCCCTGTGGATTCCTGGCTTTGGCTCTCAGTTGTGTTTTCTCCAGGGAATTCTCAGCCCTGTGGATTCCTGGCTTTGGCTCTCAGTTGTGTTACTCCAGGGAATTCTCAGCCCTGTGGATTCCTGGCTTTGGCTCTCAGTTGTGTTTTCTCCAGGGAATTCTCAGCCCTGTGGATTCCTGGCTTTGGCTCTCAGTTGTGTTTTTCCCAGGGAATTCTCAGCCCTGTGGATTCCTGGCTTTGGCTCTCAGTTGTGTTACTCCAGGGAATTCTCAGCCCTGTGGATTCCTGGCTTTGCTCTCAGTTTGTTCCCAGGGAATTCCAGCCCTGTGGATTCCTGGCTTTGCCTCTCAGTTGTGTTCTCCAGGGAATTCTCAGCCCTGTGGATTCCTGGCTTGCTCTCAGTTTGTTTTCCCAGGGAATTCTCAGCCCTGTGGATTCCTCTTTGCTCTCAGTTGTGTTTTTCCCAGGGAATTCTCAGCCCTGTGGATTCCTGGCTTTGGCTCTCAGTTGTGTTTTTCCCAGGGAATTCTCAGCCCTGTGGATTCCTGGCTTTGGCTCTCAGTTGTGTTTCTCCAGGGAATTCTCAGCCCTGTGGATTCCTGGCTTTGGCTCTCAGTTGTGTTACTCCAGGGAATTCTCAGCCCTGTGGATTCCTGGCTTTGGCTCTCAGTTGAGTTTTCTCCAGGGAATTCTCAGCCCTGTGGATTCCTGGCTTTGGCTCTCAGTTGTGTTTTCTCCAGGGAATTCTCAGCCCTGTGGATTCCTGGCTTTGCCTCTCAGTTGTGTTTCTCCAGGGAATTCTCAGCCCTGTGGATTCCTGGCTTTGGCTCTCAGTTGTGTTTTTCCCAGGGAATTCTCAGCCCTGTGGATTCCTGGCTTTGGCTCTCAGTTGTGTTTTCTCCAGGGAATTCTCAGCCCTGTGGATTCCTGGCTTTGCCTCTCAGTTGTGTTTTTTCCAGGGAATTCTCAGCCCTGTGGATTCCTGGCTTTGGCTCTCAGTTGAGTTTTCTCCAGGGAATTCTCAGCCCTGTGGATTCCTGGCTTTGGCTCTCAGTTGTGTTTTTCCCAGGAATTCTCAGCCCTGTGGATTCCTGGCTTTGGTCTCAGTTGTGTTTCTCCAGGATCTCGCCCTGTGGATTCCTGGCTTTGGCTCTCAGTTGTGTTTCTCCAGGGATTCTCAGCCTGTGGATTCCTGGCTTTGGCTCTCAGTTGTGTTTTCTCCAGGGAATTCTCAGCCCTGTGGATTCCTGGCTTTGGCTCTCAGTTGTGTTTTTCCCAGGATTCTCAGCCCTGTGGATTCCTGGCTTTGCCTCAGTTGTGTTTCTCCAGGGATTCTCAGCCCTGTGGATTCCTGGCTTTGGCTCTAGTTGTGTTCTCCAGGGATTCTCAGCCCTGTGGATTCCTGGCTTTGGCTCTCAGTTGTGTTTCTCCAGGGAATTCTCAGCCCTGTGGATTCCTGGCTTTGGCTCTAGTTGTGTTTCTCCAGGGAATTCTCAGCCCTGTGGATTCTGGCTTTGGCTCTCAGTTGTGTTTTTTCCAGAGAATTCTCAGCCTGTGGATTTCTGGTTGGTCTCAGTTGTGTTTTTTAGAATTTGTTTGATTTTATTTTTTCCAGGGAATTCTCAGCCCTGTGGATTCCTGGCTTTGGCTCCCAGAGCTTTGCCCAGCCCTGCCTGCCTGTCCTGACCCCAAAGGATTTGCTGGGAAGCAGCAGAATTTAGGGGAATCTCAGATTAAAGGGAGTCATTGCTGCTGGGCTGGTTCAGCTTTCAGCAGGAGCTGCTGAGGCTTTAAAAATTATTTTTTCCAAACTCCTCCTTCCCTCTGTGTGACAGCCAGGGTGATTTTTCTGTGCTGGCACTGAGGGCACAGAGCATTGGGTTTTTGTGGGGTTTGGGATGAGCTGGTGTGCCTTGGAATAAAAGCTTCATTTTAAAAGATTTTAAAAGCTTCCTTTTTAAAAAGATTGAAGCCTGTTAAGTGTCTGAATACAGCTCAGCTTTACTTCAAGCCCTGCACTGAATTTCTGGACAATAACTCATGGCTCTGTAGTGGTTTGAGTTTTGGATGGAATCCCCAGAGGAGCTGGGTCTGCTCCAGCCCTGGAAGTGTCCAAGGATGAGTTGGAGCAGCCTGGGGTGGTTGGGAATGGAGCTGGATGAGCTCTGAATCCCTCCCAACCCAGCCCATTCCAGGAGTTTGTGATTCCCTGGCTCTCAGGGCACTGCTCACCCTCTCCTCCAGGATTCTGTGATTCCATAGCTCTCAGGGCTTTGCTGCCCCTCTGGATTCTGTGATTCCCTGATTCCCTGCCTCGCAGGGCACTGCTGACCCTCTGGATTCTGTGATTCCATAGCTGTCAGGGCACTGCTGACCCTCTGGATTCTGTGATTCCATAGCTCTCAGGGCATTGTCCATGTGGCCTGGGGGATGCTGGGGGACAATGCTCACCCTCTGCTCCAGGATTCTGTGATTCCCTGGCTCTCAGGGCACTGCTGACCCTCTGGATTCCCTGATTCCCAGGCTCTCAAGGCACTGCTGCCCCTCTGGATTTTGTGATTCCATAGCTCTCAGGGCACTGCTGACCCTCTGCTCCAGGATTCTGTGATTCCATAGCTCTCAGGCACTGCTGCCCCTCTGGATTCTGTGATTCCCTGATTCCCTGCCTCTCAGGGCACTGCTGACCCTCTGGATTCTGTGATTCCATAGCTGTCAGGGCACTGCTGACCCTCTGCTCCAGGATTCCCTCATTCCCTGGCTCTCAGGGCGCTGCTGCCCCTCTGGATTTTGTGATTCCCTGATTCCCAGGCTCTCAGGGCACTGCTGACCCTCTGCCCTCCTGTTCTCTCCCAGTGTCCTCTTCAGCAAGTTCATCCAGAGCATCCCCGAGCAGCAGCTGGTGCGGCAGAAGCTGACCTGCCTCACCAAGATCGTGGAGAGCGACCTGTTCCGGCAGGCAGGTGAGTGCTGCTGCCATTCCTCACCTCCAGAGGAGCTCCCTGCCAGCCATCAGGGGTGTCACACCCCCAAATCCAGCTCTGGGAACACTCCTTGCCCTGGGAGAACTGAATTATTTTTTTGCTCTGCTCAGTTTTTGTATAATAGCCAAAATGTGGGATGTTCATCCAGGGTGGTGATTTGGAAAGGGGGAGAAGCTGAGTGTGCTGTGTGGTGGAATATATAGAATTTATAAATAAAAGAGGAGGGTTGGGTGGGATTTTGGGATGGGATTCCTCCCTGGGAGGGTGGGGAGAGCTGGGATGGAATTCCCAGAGGAGCTGTGGATCCCTGGAGTGTCCAAGGCCAGCTTGGTGTCACCTGGGACAGTGGAAGATGTCACAGGTGTCCCTGCCATGGCCAGGAATGGGATGAGATGTCCTTCAAGGTCCATCCCACCCATCCTGGGATTCAGGATTCCAATCACAGGTTATTCATGACTCTGTCCAGCCTGGTCATTGTCACTGGGTGGCTTTAAGCGAGTTTTGGGCCCCAGGTGGAATTGCCGTGTGGTGCCCAAGCCTGGTGCCTGCTGAGGCTCTGCCCTGTCCCTGTGCCCTGTGTCCCCATGTCCCTCTGCAGAGCACAGAGATGTCCCCCTGCCCTGTCCCTGTGCCCTGTGTCCCCATGTCCCTCTGCAGAGCACAGAGATGTCCCCTTGCCCTGTCCCTGCCCTGTCCCCATGTCCCTTTGCAGAGCACAGAGATGTCCCTCTGCCCTGTCCCCATGTCCCTTTGCAGAGCACACAGATGTCCCTCTGCCCTGTCCCCATGTCCCTTTGCAGAGCACATGGATGCCCTCCTGCCCTGTCCCTGTGTCCCGTGTCCCTTTGCAGAGCACAGAGATGTCCCCGTGCCCTGTCCCTGCCCTGTCCCCGTGTCCCCATGTCCCCTTGCAGAGCACACGGATCTGTCCCTGCCATGTCCCCATGTCCCCACGTCCCCTTGCAGAGTGCACAGATGTCCCCCTACCCTGTCCCCATGTCCCCATGTCCCTTTGCAGAGCACAGAGATGTCCCTATGTCCCTTTGCAGAGTGCAGAGATGGCCCCCTGCCCTGTCCCCATGTCCCCTTGCAGAGTGCAGAGATATTCCCCTGCCCTGTCCCTGTGTCCCTTGCAGAGCACACAGATGTCCCCCTGCCCTGTCCCCATGTCCCCATGTCCCTTGCAGAGTGCAGAGATGTCCCTATGTCCCTTGCAGAGTGCAGAGATGCCCTCCTGCCTGTCCCCATGTCCCCATGTCCTTTTGCAGAGTGCAGAGATGCCCTCCTGCCCTGTCCCCATGTCCTCCTGCCCTGTCCCCATGTCCCCATGTCCTTTGCAGAGTGCAGAGATGCCCTCCTGCCGCTGCTCATTGACCAGCTGAGCGGCCAGCTGGATGACAACTGCAGCAAGCCTGACCACGAGGCCAGCTCCCAGCTGCTCAGCAGTGTCCTGGAGGTGCTGGACCGCAAGGATGTGGTGAGCAGAGCTCTCACTGCAGCTCTTCCCTTCTTGCCAGGAGTTACAGTGAAGAATCATCATCAATTTGTGTTTTAATGAGTCACAACAGGGGTATTTGTAAAATCTGCTGTGCAGTTTTGTGTGTAAAAAGGAGCCAGGAAAGGTTGAATCGGTTGTTGTCACCACTAGAAGCATTTACTGACCTTTCCAGGGACCAAAATGTCATCCCAGCTGCTTTGGTTGGATGATAATTCAATAATTACTGAATTATTGTTCAATATTGTTCAATAATTTGGGGTAAATCAAGGAAGTATTGTCAAAATATTATAAAATTATTTTATGATATAAAAAGGAGGAGGTTGCTTGTTCTGTCTGTCCTGAAATAGGGACAGTGAGCACTGCTCAGCCAGAAAAATCAACTTCCCACTCTGGCCGTGGGAATTGCTCTGAGTGGTTTGAACAGTGCAGAGCAAACAAACCAAACCTGCAGGATGAGCTGATGGAGCTGGGAGAGATCCAGGATGGGAATTCTCCACCAGGAGCATGTCAGAGTGTTTGAATTGATCCTCTGTGTGCTCAAACCTCCTTTATTTGCTCCTCTTAATGACAATGAAGGGGAATAGTCCTCCTGCCCAGGGAGCTCTCTGGAATGCTGGGCACAGGGAATTTTCTCCAATCCTCCTTTTTGGATAGATCCATGGAGGGAATTCTCCACCAGGAGAACCCCAGAGTGTTCAAATCGATCCTCACTGTGCTCAAACCTCCTTTATCTGCTCCCCTTAATGACAATGAACTCCTCCAGGGCAGTTATCCCACCCAGGGAGCTCTGCTGGAATGCTGGGGAATGTTTTCCAATCCTCCTTTTTGGATAGATCCATGGAGGGAATTCTCCACTAGGAAAATCCCAGAGTGTTTGAATCGATTCTCACTGTGCTCAAATCTCCTTTATCTGCTCCCCTTAACGACAATGAACTCCTCCAGGGCAGTTATCCCGCCCAGGGAGCTCTCTGGAATGCTGGGGAATGTTCTCCAATCCTCCTTTTTGGATAGATCCATGGAGGGAATTCTCCACTAGGAGAACCCCAGAGTGTTCTGAATCGATTCTCACTGTGCTCAAATCTCCTTTATCTGCTCCCCATAACGACGCTGAACCCCTCCAGGGCAGTCCTCCCGCCCAGGGAGCTCTCTGGAATGCTTGGGAATGTTCTCCAATCCTCCTTTTTGGATAGATCCATGGAGGGAATTCTCCACCAGGAGCATCCCAGAGTGTTCAAATCGATCCTCAAACCTCCTTTATCTGCTCCCCATAATGACACTGAACCCCTCCAGGGCAGTCCTCCCACCCAGGGAGCTCTCTGGAATGCTGTGGAATGTTTTCCAATCCTCCTTTTTGGATAGATCCGTGTAGGGAATTCTCCACCAGGAGAATCCCAGAGTGTTTGAATCGATTCTCACTGTGCTCAAATCTCCTTTATCTGCTCCCCATAACGACACTGAACCCCTCCAGGGCAGTCCTTCTGCCCAGGGAGCTCTCTGGAATGCTTGGGAATGTTCTCCGATCCTCCTTTTTGGATAGATCCATGGAGGGAATTCTCCACCAGGAGCATCCCAGAGCGTTCCAGTCGATCCTCTGTGTGCTCAAACCTCCTTTATCTACTCCCCTTAACGACAATGAACTCCTCCAGGGCAGTCCTCCCGCCCAGGGAGCTCTCTGGAATGCTGTGGAATGTTCTCCAACCCTCCTTTCTGGCCACCCCAGGGAGCCACTGCTCTGCACATCCAGCTGATGATGGAGAGGCTGCTGCGCCGCATCAACCGCACCGTCATCGGGATGAGCCGCCAGTCGCCGCACATCGTGAGAACCTGCTGCCTCCCTGCTCCCTGCAGGACCCCCAACAGTGGGATTCATCCCTCCCTTCCCTGCCTCCCTGCTCCCTGCAGGATCCCCCAACAGTGGGATTTATCCCCTGATAAACCCATCCCTCCCTCCCTTCCCTGCTCCCTGCAGGATCCCCTAACAGTGGGATTCATCCCTCCCTTCCCTGCCTCCCTGCTCCCTGCAGGGCCCTTCATCTGTGGGGTTCATCCCCTGATAAACCCATCCCTCCCTTCCCTGCCTCCCTGCTCCCTGTAGGGCCCTTCATCTGTGGGATTCATCCCCTGGGAATGCCTGATGGGCTCATCCCTCCCTTCCCTGCCTCCCTGCTCCCTGCAGGATCCCCTAACAGTGGGGTTTATCTCCTGGGAATGCCTGATGGGCTCATGCCTCTCTTCCCTATCTCCCTGCTCCTTCCAGCACCCTCTAACAGTGGGATTTATCCCCTGGGAATGCCTGATGAACTCATCCCCCCCTTCCCTGCTCCCTGCAGGGCCCTCTGACAGTGGGATTTATACCCTGGGAATGCCTGATGGGCTCATCCCTCCCTTCCCTGCCTCCCTGCTCCCTCCAGGATCCCCCAACAGTGGGATTCATCCCCTGATAAACCCATCCCTCCCTTCCCTGCCTCCCTGCTCCCTGCAGGATCCCCTAACAGTGGGATTCATCCCTCCCTTCCCTGCCTCCCTGCTCCCTGCAGGATCCCCTAACAGTGGGATTCATCCCTCCCTTCCCTGCCTCCCTGCTCCCTCCAGGATCCCCCAACAGTGGGATTCATCCCCTGATAAACCCATCCCTCCCTTCCCTGCCTCCCTGCTCCCTGCAGGACCCCCCAACAGTGGGGTTTATCTCCTGGGAATGCATGATGAACTCATCCCTCTTTTCCCTGACTTTCTGCTCCTTCCAGCACCCTCTAACAGTGAGATTTATCTCCTGATGAACTCATCCCTCCCTTCCCTCCTTCCTCCATCACCCTTTATCAGTGGGATTCATTCCTCTTGGAGTTCTCAGCAGGCAGCAGTGCCTGATGAACTCATCCCTCCCTCCCCTCCTTCCTCCAGCACCCTTTATCCTTTAGTGGGATTTATTCCCTGGGAGCTCTCAGCAGTGCCTGATGAACTGATCTCTCCCTTCCCTGCCTCCTCTCCTCCTTCTAGCACCTTTTATCAGTGGGATTCACTCCCTGGGAGCTCTCAGCAGGCAGCAGTGCCTGATGAACTCATCTCTCCTTTCCCTGCATCTCCTCCTCCCTTCCTGCCTCCTCTCCTCCCTCCAGGACCCTTTAACAGTGGGATTTATTCTTTCTGGAGTTCTCAGCAGTGCCTGATGAACTCATCCCTCCCTTCCCTGCATCCCTCCAGCACCCTCTAACTGTGGGATTCACTCCCTGGGAGCTCTCAGTGGGCAGCAGTGGATGCTGAGCTCATCCCTCCATTCCCTGATTCCTCCAGCACCCTTTAACAGTGGGATTTATCTCCTGGGAGTTCTCAGCAGTGCCTGATGAAGTCATCTCTCCCTTCCCTGCATCTCCTCCTCCCTTCCCTGCCTCTCTCCTCCCTCCAGCACCCTCTAACAGTGGGATTCATCCCCTGGGAATGCCTGATGAACTCATTCCTGCCTCCCCTCCTCCCTCCAGCACCCTTTATCAGTGCGATTCATTCCTCTTGAAATTCTCAGCAGTGCCTGATGAACTCATCCCTCCCTTCCCTGCCTCCTCTCCTTCCTCCAGCACCCTTTAACAGTGGGATTTATTCCCTGGGAGCTCTCAGCAGTGCCTGATGAACTCATCCCTCTCTTCCCTCCTTCCTTTATCACCCTCTAACTGTGGGATTCACTCCCTGGGAGCTCTCAGTGTCCAGCAGTGCCTGATGAACTCATCCCTGCCTCCTCTCCTTCCTCCAGCACCCTTTATTTGTGGGATTTATTCCCTGGGAGTTCTCAGCAGTGCCTGATGAACTCATCTCTCTCTTCCCTACCTCCTCTCCTTCCTCCATCACCCTTTAACAGTGGGATTTATTCCCTGGGAGCTCTCAGCAGTGCCTGATGAACTCATCCCTCCCTTCCCTCCTTCCTCCAACACCCTTTATCCATGGGATTTATCCCCCTGGGACTTATCCCTCCCGCCCCTGTATCTCCTCCTCCCTTCCTGCCTCCCTGCTCCCTCCAGCACCCTTTATTTATGGGATTTATTCCTCTTGGAGTTCTCAGAGTGCCTGCTGAACTGATCCCTGCCTCCTCTCCTTCCTCCAGCACCCTTTATTTATGGGATTTATTCCCTGGGAGTTCTCAGAGTGCCTGATGAACTGATCCCTGCCTCCCTGCTCCCTCCAGCACCCTTTATCTGTGGGATTCATTCCTCTTGGAGTTCTCAGCAGTGGATGCTGAGCTCATCCCTCCCTTCCCTGCCTCCCTGCTCCCTCCAGCACCCTTTATTTATGGGATTTATTCCCTGGGAGCTCTCAGAGTGCCTGCTGAACTGATCTCTCCCTTCCCTGCCTCCTCTCCTCCTTCCAGCACCTTTTATCAGTGGGATTCACTCCCTGTTCCCTCCACCCCTTGGATCGTTATCTCCCCCCTCCCCTCCCTCCCCATCACCCTTTATTTGTGGGATTTATTCCTCTTGGAGCTCTCAGAGTGCCTGATGGACTGATCCCTGCCTCCCTGCTCCCTCCAGCACCCTTTATTTATGGGATTTATTCCTCATGGAGCTCTCAGCAGTACCTGATGATCTCATCCCTCCCTTCCCTGCTCTCTCCATCACCCTTTATTTTTGGGATTCATTCCCTGGGAGCTCTCAGCAGTACCTGATGATCTCATCCCTCCCTTCCCTGCTCCCTCCAGCACCCTTTATTTTTGGGATTTATTCCCTGGGAGCTCTCAGAGTGCCTGCTGAGCTCATCCCTCCCTCCCCTGCAGGGTTCCCATGTCACTCTCTGTGCCTCCTGCTGCTCTCCTGAGCATCAGGGTTGCTGCTGTCCCTCTCCAGTTCGGGTCACTCAGGGCTGATTTAAAGTCCCTTTGGTCCCTCTGTGCACAGGATTGATCCTCACACAGGATTTTGGCTCTTTTGTCCCCTGGGCTCGATGGGATGGAATTCTGGAGGATGGGACACCCTAAGGGGCATTTCTGACTCTTTTGGGTTGCTGAGATGTTTGAATTTTCCCTGTTTTTCATGTACAGAAAAGTGGGGAAACCAGGAGTTGGGGATTTATCTTATTTTTGATAAAACTCTGTGGTGACTTTGTTGTGCCATCCATGAGAATTGCTTGCTCAATCTGAAAATCAGAGTCAGCTTGGAAAAGACCTTTAATATCTGATATTGGAGTGGTTCATATATATAAATATATAAAATTTATATATATAAATTTTATATAGATATAGATATAGCTATAGATATAAAAAATACATATTTTTATATATAAATATATAAAAAAACCATAAAAAATCTGTGTTTGGGGATATATTTCCCTTGCAAATCGTGATCCCTGGGGAGAAAGCAAGCAAACCCCATTCCTGCTTGAATTTCAGGAATTCCTGACTGATTTAAAGGCTCAAACAGTGCCAGATTGATGGATAAATGATACCCACGGATCAGGAGGATTCTAATCAGGGACATTTCACTGAGCTGAGCCACACTGAGAGCTTACAGTGCTCAACCCAGCAAAATAACCCAATTTTTTGGGATTTTTTTCCCCCATTCCAGGGTATTTTCGTGGCCTGCATGACAGCCATCCTGAGGCAGATGGAGGATTTCCACTACAGCCATTACATCAACACCTTCAAAACCCGGCAGGACATCACTGTGAGTGGGGAAATCACCCAGAAAAGTCATTTTTTTGGGGCTGATTTTGGGCTGATTTTGGGCTGAGCAGACCCTCAGCAGCAGCTGCTGGTGTCACAATTTCTGGGGATTTATTCCTCTCCCCATCCCTGGGGGCTGCTGGCTCAGCCCAGCCCGGGATTGGTGTTTGTGGCGTTGAGAAAAAATGGTTTTAATGGGTAAAAAATTGATTTATTTGAGTCAGGAACCAGAAGAGGGGATGAATGTGGGAAGGAAAAGAATTTCCCTTCTCTGGCTCTCACTCTGAGCTGTTGTTCTTTTTATCTCATTCTTTCCTCTCCCCCCTAAAATTTCCTTAAATGCTTGGATCTTCAAAAAATAATCAATTTTTTTTTTAGATCATCCAGAAAGTTCCCAAAACATTAAAATTCCACATCCCCAAAAATTTTGGGTGTGAAATCAGGTGAAACATGACATTTCTGAGGGGTTTTTTTCCCTGTTAAAATCACCAGATGTGCCCAGATTTCCCCCCAAACTCCCCAAAATGAGTTTATGGAGTTTACCACTATTTTATAAAATCGTGGTATTTTAATATTTATATTTTCGGAGTTCTCAGGTGAACAACCCAAGAACTGTTGGAGCTTTTTATTCCTTTTTTTCTCCTTTTATTCCTCATTTTGCCACTGGGAAGTGGCTGCTGATTGAAATCCCAGCTGGCAATTGTGTTTTTCTCCACCAAATCCCACCGGATGGTTTGGAATTCACTTTTTTTTTTTTTGGAATTTCTCTTTTTTTTTTCCCCTGTGTGGTTGGAATGACAGAATTTCGCAGAAAAATCGCTTTAAACTCAGCTCTGGAGGCAGGATGGAGCAACACAGCCACCTGCAGGTCACACTCTGCGAGTTCAGAGCTGCTGAATCATGATTTGCCATTTAAGTGAAAAACTGGTTTTTTTAATTAAATGGCAAATGATTTGCTGCCAAGGAAGGGAGGAAAAAAAGCCAAAATCAAGCAGATTCAGGAATTCTGGAAGTCTTCATCCAGCGAGAAGAGGGTTGTTTTTTTTTAATGGAAAATAACGATTTCTAATCTCATTTTTATACATCCTCAACTGTCCAGAGGCAATTTTGCAGCACTGTTATATATTCTGAAAATATTCTGAAAATATTCTGAAAGTTAATATCAACACAATATTTTGTTCAACTGCAATAATTTTTAATACCAACAGAATATTTTCTTTAACTGCAATTACTTTTAATACCAACGGAAGATTTTGTTCAACTGCAATAATTTTTAATACCAACAAAATATTTTGGTTAACTGCAATAATTTTTAATACCAATGGAAGATTTTGTTCAACTGCAATAATTTTTAATACCAACAAAATATTTTGTTTAACTTCAATAACTTTTAATACCAACAAAATATTTTGGTTAACTGCAATTACTTTTAATACCAACAGAATATTTTCTTTAACTGCAATAATTTTTAATACCAACAAAATATTTTGTTTAACTTCAATAACTTTTAATACCAATGGAATATTTTCTTTAACTGCAATAATTTTTAATACCAACAGAAGATTTTGTTCAACTGCAATAATTTTTAATACCAACAGACTATTTTGTTCAACTGCAATAATTTTTAATACCAACAGAAGATTTTGTTCAACTGCAATAATTTCTAATACCAACACAGTATTTCGTTTTTCTGCGATAACTTTTCATTTTTGCTGCTCTCTCTCAGGGTTTATATTCTGCAATTTTCAGTTCTTTTTCTGCCTCATTCCCTGCTTTTAGGAGTTAATTTATGTCCCCAGGGTGTCCCTGCCAAGCCCAACCCTCTCCATCAAGCTGATTTAATAAAACCAAAAGGATTTTTGCTCCATCTCTCTCTCTCTCTCCCCATCAATATCTTGCCAATTTTTCAGCCCAAAATGTTCACCTCGGCAGATTTTTTTTTTGCTGCTGATGGTTTCAAGGGAGATGCTCCTCCTGTGACCTTCTTTGTGTCCCTTTTGGAATATTCATGTGCTGCTGGGCAGATGGGATTGATTGGACTTTGGGAGCTGCAGAGATCAATAGTCCTGATATTCCCTTCTTTTGCTCATCTCTGGTCTTTTTCCTTTTTTTTTGGGTTTTTTTCCCCTCTCGTTCTGCGATTCAGGCTTGCTTTGCCCAAATTTGAAGTCTTGGTTGGAGAGGGTTTGGGCAAAAAGTGGATTTTCTGCGATAATGTGGAATAAATTTAAATCAGCATCTCTGGTGTGTTCGCTGTCTCTCCTTGACTGCCCTTCAAAAATTTTAATTAAGGAATGAAAATACATTTTACTTCAGGCTTTACAGAACATTCTGCAAAGGGTTTTACAGTGTTTGTGCAAAAAGTGTCTTTTATACGATAATGTAGAATAATTCTAAATCAGATCTCCAATGTTGTAACTGCCTCTCCTTCACTGCCCTTCAAAAAAAATTTAATTAATTAAGGAGTGAAAATACATTCTATTTCAGGCTTTACAGAACATTCTGCAAAGGGTTTTTATAGTGTTTGTGCAAAAAGTTTCTTTTATACGATAATGTAGAATAATTCTAAATCAGATCTCTGGTGTGTTCACTGCCTCTCCTTAACTGTCCTTAAACTGGACTAGAAAAACATTTAAATTATTAAGGAGTGAAAATACATTTTATTTTGGGATTTACAGAACATTCTGCAAAGGGTTTTTACAGTGTTTGTGCAAAAAGTGGGTTTTATACAATAATGCAGGTTTTATACAATAATTCTAAATCAGATCTCCAATGTTGTGTTCACTGCCTCTCCTTAACTGTCCTTAAAAAATTTAATTAATTAAGGAGTGAAAATACATTCTATTTCAGGCTTTACAGAACATTCTGCAAAGGGTTTTTATAGTGTTTGTGCAAAAGGTTTCTTTTATACGATAATGTAGAATAATTCTAAATCAGATCTCTGATGTGTTCACTGCCTCTCCTTAACTGTCCTTAAACTGGACTAGAAAAACATTTAAATTATTAAGGAGTGAAAGTACATTTTATTTTGGGATTTACAGAACATTCTGCAAAGGGTTTTTACAGTGTTTGTGCAAAAAGTGACTTTTTTACAATAATGCAGAACAATTCTAAATCAGATCTCCAGTGTTGTGTTCACTGCCTCTTGTCCTTCACTGCCCTTCAAAAAATTTAATTAATTAAGGAATGAAAATTCATTGTATTTCAGGCTTTACAGAACATTCTGCAAAGGGTTTTTACAGTGTTTGTGCAAAAAGTGGGTTTTTTACAATAATGTAGAATAAATCTAAATCAGATCTCCAATGTTGTAACTGCCTCTCCTTCACTGCCCTTCAAAAAAAATTTAATTAATTGAGGAGTGAAAATACATTGTATTTCAGGCTTTACAGAACATTCTGCAAAGGGTTTTTATAGTGTTTGTGCAAAAAGTGGGGTTTATACAATAATGCAGAATAATTCTAAATCACGTCTCCAATGATGTGTTCACTGCCCTTCAAAAACATTTAACTAATTAAGAAGTGAAAATTCATTTTATTTCAGGCTTTAGAAAACATTCTGCAAAGGGTTTTACAGTGTTTGTGCAAAAAGTGGGTTTTTTACAATAATGTAGAACAATTCTAAATCAGATCTCCAATGTTGTGTTCACTGCCTCTTGTCCTTCACTGCCCTTCAAAAAAAAATTTAATTAATTAAGGAGTGAAAATTAATTGTATTTCAGGCTTTACAGAACATTCTGCAAAGGGTTTTTCCAGTGTTTGTGCAAAAAGTGGGTTTTATATGATAACGTAGAATAATTCTAAATCAGATCTCCAATGTTGTGTTCACTGCCTCTTGTCCTTAACTGTCCTTCAAAAAAAATTAACTAATTAAGGAGTGAAAATTCATTGTATTTCAGGATTTATAGAACATTCTGCAAAGGGTTTTACAGTGTTTGTGCAAAAGTGGGTTTTATACAATAATGTGGAATAAATCTAAATCACATCTCTGATGTGTTCACTGCCTCTCCTTCACTGCCCTTCAAAAAATTTAATTAATTAAGGAGTGAAAATTCATTGTATTTCAGGATTTACAGAACATTCTGCAAAGGGCTTTTCCAGTGTTTGTGCAAAAAGTGGGTTTTATACAATAATGTAGAATAATTCTAAATCACATCTCCAGTGATGTGTTCACTGACCTTCAAAAACATTTAACTAATTAAGGAGTGGAAACACATTTTATTTCAGGATTTGCAGAACATTCTGCAAAGGGTTTTTACAGTGTTTGTGCAAAAAGTTTCTTTTCTACAATAATGTAGAATAATTCTAAATCAGATCTCCAATGTTGTGTTCACTGCCTCTTGTCCTTAACTGTCCTTCAAAAAAAAATTTAACTAATTAAGGAGTAAAAATACATTTTATTTCAGGCTTTATAGAACATTCTGCAAAGGGTTTTTCCTGTGTCACCGCTCCAAAATTTGGGAACAATTTCCCACACAGCTTTAATGCAAACCAGCAAAATCAGATTTCATCAACCACATCAGCACTCAGCGTGATTATTTCTCCTTGTTTAATTGGATGGATGAGACGCCAGGAATAATTTGGTTTTTAACCCCTTCTGAGGGGTCTGATAGCCAATTAACACCATCATTAATCACCTCCACCCCACCCATTCCCATCCCACGGAGCCCCAGCAGTATTTCCAGGGATCAAAACTCACCCTGAGGGGATTTTCTTCTCCCACCAGGACTTCCTGATGGAAACCTTCATCATGTTCAAGGATCTGATCGGGAAGAATGTTTATGCAGCTGACTGGATGGTGATGAACATGATGCAGAGCAGGTATGGAGTTAGACTTGAATCTGGGATAAATCTGGGTTTGGGGCTCCCTGGGCTGGAAGGATAGGGAGTCACACTAGATTTTATTTTCTTCAGCCACTGCAGGCTGATTTAAATCAGATTTCAGCAAATTCTGCTGGGGGAATTGGGAATCCTTCTCTGCCCAGCCACTTTGGGTTGATTTAAATGAAATTGTACAAATTGTACATTTCTGCTGGTGGGATTGGGAATCCTTTCCTGCCCAGCCACTTTGGGTTGATTTAAATGAAATTGTGCAAATTGTACAAATTGTGCGTTTCTGCTGGTGGGATTGGGAATCATCCTGCCCAGCCACTTTGGGTTGATTTAAATCAGATTTCAACAAATTGTGTGTTTCTGCTGGTGGAATTGGGAACCCTTCTCCTGCCCAGCCACTTTGGGTTGATTTAAATCAGATTTCAGGGCCCCGGGGACAAATTGTACATTTCTGCTGGTGGAATTGGGAATCCTTCTCTGCCCAGCCACTTTGGGTTGATTTAAATGAAATTGTACAAATTGTACAAATTGTGTTTCTGCTGGTGGGATTGGGAACCCTCCAGCCCAGCCACTTTGGGCTGATTTAAATGAAATTGTACAAATTGTACAAATTGTGTTTCTGCTGGTGGGATTGGGAATCCTCCAGCCCAGCCACTTTGGGCTGATTTAAATGAAATTTCAGCAAATTGTGTGTTTCTGCTGGTGGAATTGGGAACCCTCCAGCCCAGCCACTTTGGGCTGATTTAAATGAAATTGTACAAATTGTACATTTCTGCTGGTGGAATTGGGAATCCTTCTCTGCCCAGCCACTTTGGGTTGATTTAAATGAAATTGTACAAATTGTACAAATTGTGTTTCTGCTGGTGGAACTGGGAATCCTCCTGCCCAGAGGAACATAATCAAACCATGGGGTCGATTCTTTTTTACACCTGTAAACCAGAGAATCCTTTTTTTGGTCTCAATCCTCAGGAAATCAGGTGGAAAAAACCTAAAAAACTAAAACAGCAAAAAGCTTAACCATTTTCCCAGGGAGGGAATTTCCCACCCTGAGCCTCCCCTGCTGCAAACTGAGGCTGTTCAACCAAACTTTATTCCCTATTTTGGGGGAATTCTGCATTTTTTGGGAGAATTTCTTCCTGTCTCCTGAGCTGCCCTGTAGGATCCACAAACCCCGAGCTGCAATGGTGTTTATTTTATTTCCAGAACCTCCTTTTATTCGATATTTTCATCCCTTTAGGGTTTTCCTGCGGGCAGTGAACCAATTCACCTCCGTCCTCAACCGCTTCTTCCTGGACCAAACCAACTTTGAGCTCCAGGTAATTATCCTGGGGTTTTTTTTTCTGGGATTTTCCTGGGGATCCCAGAGCTGAAATGAGGGAGAACAACAAAATTTTATTATTAACAGACCTGCAGCTCACTGTGTTCCTCTCCCCATGGAGGGAGCTGGGCAGCTTTTGTTGTTCCTGTCATTATTTTTGCCTTTATTTCCCATTTTAATTTCCTCATTTAATTTAATTTAATTTAATTTCCCATTTAATTTCCTTATTCCCATTTTAATCTCCTTTTTTTTTTTTTCCCCAGCTCTGGAATAACTATTTCCACCTGGCTGTGGCTTTCCTCACCCACGAGTCCCTCCAGCTGGAGACTTTCTCCCAAGCCAAACGTAACAAAATCATCAAGAAGTGAGTTTTAATTTCACCTCCTTTTTTTTTTTTTGGCTGTTCAGACATCCCCAGGATGGGAATTCCCATGGGAATTCTGATCCATGCTGATGAAGGGGCGACCAGGACGAGGTGGTTTAAATTTTAAATTATTATTTAAATTTTTAAAAATAATTTAATTGTTGAAATTGTGGGGGTTTGGGGTTGATCAGGCAGATCCTGAGCTGTTTCAGCACCTTGCCAGGATTTTGTACATTCTGAGGTCTGGATTGCCAGAATTCCCAAAATTCCCTTCTGGGAGTTTTGGAATTTAGGAGGAATCCGAAAATCCCTCCAGCTATTCAATTCCCCCACCTTTGTTATTGTTCTATTTTTCCCAAAAACAAGAATATTTCAGAGCCACTCACATCCCCAAAATAGCAATTTTTAATCCCTGAGCAGCTTTTCCCTCTAAATTCCCCCAAAATCAGCTGCCTGGATATCTCTGAGGATCTTCTCACAGATTTTTTTTTTATTAGGATTTATCACCTTTTTCCTGCAGAATTGGCTTGAAGAAGCTTTGAAATGAGATTTTTTTGCCTTGATGTTGGAGCTTTTAGGGGGAAAAAAACCCCCAAATCTGAAACTTTTGTCATCTTTTCCTTTTTTAATGATTTTTTTTTTTTTTTTCCAGGTATGGAGACATGAGGAAAGAAATTGGCTTCAAAATCAGGGATATGTGGTACAACCTGGGTGAGTTCCAGCTGAAGAATTCGCTTTATCCCAACTCTCCAGCTGGGTTTCAGATCCTTTATTTCGTATAAAATGTTATAAATATGTAAATTTTATATAAAATTTTATTTTATTTATTTGGAAATGAAAGTGTTGAATGTGGGGAAGTGCACTTAAATTAAATTTCAGCACACAGAAATCTGTTTTTTCTGTGAATCACTTGGAAAAGCTGATTTATTTCCTTCCGTCAGCTGCTGAGATAATTTAAACTTTTGATAACTTAGAATAATATTTACTAATTTTTAATAATAACTAACTAACTTTTATAATAACTTATAATAATAATTTCACTTAAATTCTTAATAAAAGTGTTGAATGTGGGGAAATGCACTTAAATTCAGCTGTTAAATTAAATTTCAGCACACAGAAATCTATTTTTTTCCTGCAAATGACTTGGAAAAGCTGATTTATTTCCTCCCATCAGCTGCTGAGATAATTTAAACTTTTGATAACTTAGAATAATATTTACTAATTTTTAATAGTAACTAACTAACTTTTATAATAACTTCTAATAATAATTTCAAAAAAGGGGGGAAAATAATTTCACTTAAATTCTTAATAAAAGTGTTGAATGTGGGGAAATGCACTCAAATTCAGCTGTTAAATTAAATTTCAACACACAAAAATCTATTTTTTCTGTGAATTACTTGGAAAAGCTGATTTATTTCCTCCCATCAGCTGCTGGGATAATTTCTTAGATTTCTTCTCAAGGGTGTTCTGCTGTGTAAAAATGAGTGGGATTTCTCAAAGAGCCTTTTTTTGTGATTTAATTGTTTTTTTTGTGATTTAAATTTTTTGTGATTTAATTATTTAAACTGAGCTGTTTCATTATTAATGATTTAATAATTTTATCATCGTTATTATTATTTAATAATGATTATTAATATTTATTATTGATAAATTAATAGTAATAATATTAAATATTATAATATTTATAGAATATTTATATGATATAATATGATCAATATAATATAATATAATGTAATGTAATACATTACATTATATTAATGTAATGTATTACATTATAATGTATTATATATATTATTATATATGTATATATTATACATATATAATAATCTATTAAATATATTAAATATAATTATAATATATTTATATTATATATAAATATAATATATAAATATAAATATAATATCTAAATATATTATATTATATTATAATAAATTATAATATAAATATACTATATTTAATATTAAATATATTAAATAATTATTATTTAATAATTATAATTATTATTTAATTTTCATTATTTAAACTGAATTTTGGAGCTGTAACTGTCCATTCTGCCTCAAGCAGACACCAAATCCGTTTGTGTCCATAGAGAAATTTGATTTTTGCTTTTTGCAGGTCCCCACAAGATCAAATTCATCCCAGCCATGGTGGGGCCAATCCTGGAGGTGACTCTGGTCCCCGAGCCCGAGCTGAGGAAAGCAACAATTCCCATTTTTTTTGACATGATGCAGTGTGAGTTCAACCTCAGCGGCAACAGGAACTTCCAGCTGGTAAGGGAGTGGCGTGGGGAGGCAAAATAGGTGTTACAATGCGATTTTAAAATACAGTTTTGGAAATGAAAATGAATTTGAAAATTAAAATTAAAATAGGTAAAAATTAAAATGGAGTAAGTCAGTATTGAATACAATGTATGAAATGTATATGTACAATAACAAATTTTAAAAATTTAAATTAATTTAAAAATTAAAATAAAAGAGGTAAAAATTAAAATGAAATAATGTTAAATACGATATAAAATGAAATGTATATATGCATTATATACACATATATATATATATATATATGTATTTTGGGGGTTTTTTTGCTGTTTCCTCTCTGATTTTGGGGGATTTTTGCTCTCTGATTTTGGGGGATTTTGAGAGATCTTTTCTCTCTGATTTTGGAGTTTTTTGTGTTTTCTCTCTGATTTTGGGGTTTTTTGCTGTTTTCTCCCTGATTTTGGGGTTTTTTGCTGTTTTCTCTCTGATTTTGGGGTTTTTTTGCTGTTTTCTCTCCGATTTGGGGGGTTTTTTTTGCTGTTTTCTCTCTGATTTGGGGTTTTTTTTTGCTGTTTTCTCCCTGATTTTGGGTATTTTTTGCTGTTTTCTCTCTGATTTTGGGGGTTTTTTTTTGCTGTTTTCTCTCTGACTTTGGGGTTTTTTTGCTGTTTTCTCTCCGATTTGGGGGTTTTTTTTGCTGTTTTCTCTCTGATTTTGGAGGTTTTTGTGTTTTCTCTCTGATTTTGGGGTTTTTTGCTGTGTTCTCTCTGATTTTGGGGTTTTTTTTGCTGTTTTCTCTCTGATTTTGGGTATTTTTTGCTGTTTTCTCTCTGATTTTGGGTATTTTTTGCTGTTTTCTCTCTGATTTGGGGTTTTTTTTGCTGTTTTCTCTCTGATTTGGGGTTTTTTTTGCTGTTTTCTCTCTGATTTTGGGGTTTTTTGCTGTTTTCTCCCTGATTTTGGGGTTTTTTTTGTTTTTCCAGTTTGAGAACGAGCTGATCAGCAGGCTGGACCAGGAGGTGGAGGGAGGCCGGGGGGATGAGCAGTACAAGATCCTGCTGGAGAAACTGTGAGTTTTGCAGAGCACCTGGAGGCTTTTTTTAATCTTTTTTTATCTTTTTTTTACATTTATTGGGCTGTTTTTCTGATTCGAAGAAGCTCTAATTCATGGATTACTGTAGGGATCTCAGGGCTGTGCAGGTGTTCTGGGGCTGATCACCGAAAAATTGAGTTTATTTTGTACCTTTAACTGCCCTGAGCTGGAGATGGAATTCAGAGTCAGCCAGGGGGGCTGGGAGTGGGAAAATGTGGGGAGTTAAACCTCAGAGTTAAAACTCAAAACTCAAAAAGTTAAAACTCGAAGTTCTCAAAACTCAAAGTTCAAACTCAAAACTCAAAGTTAAAACTCAGAGTTAAAACTCAAAATTAAAACTCAAGAGTTAAAACTCAAGAGTTAAAACTCGGAGTTAAAACTCAAAATCGGAGTTAAAACTCGAAGTTAAAACTCTCAAAGTTAAATCTCAGAGTTAAAACTCAAAGTTAAATCTCAGAGTTAAAACTCAAAGTTAAAACTCAGAGTTAAATCTCAGAGTTAAAACTCAAAGTTAAATCTCAGAGTTAAAACTCAAAGTTAAAACTCAGAGTTAAATCTCAGAGTTAAAACTCAAAGTTAAATCTCAGAGTTAAAACTCAAAGTTAAAACTCAGAGTTAAATCTCAGAGTTAAAACTCAGAGTTAAAACTCAAAGTTAAATCTCGAAGTTAAAACTCGGAGTTAAAACTTGGAGTTAAAGCTCAATGTTAAAACTCAAAGTTAAAACTTAAAACTCGAAGTTAAAACTCAAAACTCAAAGTTAAAACTCGGAGTTAAAACTTAAACTTAAAACTCAAAACTCAAAGTTAAAACTCAAAACTCAAAGCAAAATCAGAGCTTTTAGCACCAAAACCTCATTTTTTTGCTCACCCAATCCTGCCCTGAGTTGCACCTCTCAGCTCTGAGCACCCAGCAGTGAGCACCATCCAGTGAAACACCGCAATATCAGGATAATTCACCCCAAAATCCCATTTGCACCCCTCTGCCCTCTCCCTGCTCCCCCAGGCTGCTGGAGCTCTGCAGGAAGCACAAGTACCTGGCAGTGTACTTGCACTCACTCAGCACTGAGCACCATCCAGGGAAATGCTGCAATATCAGGATAATTCACCCCAAAATCCCATTTCCATCCCCTGCTCTCCCCCTGCTGCCGCAGGCTGCTGGAGCTCTGCAGGAAGCACAAGTACCTGGCAGTGTACTCACACTCACCCAGCACTGAGCACCATCCAGTGAAACACCAGAATATCGGGATAATTCACCCCAAAATCCCATTTCCATCCCCTGCTCTCCCCCTGCTGCCGCAGGCTGCTGGAGCTCTGCAGGAAGCACAAGTACCTGGCAGTGTACTCACACTCACTCAGCAGTGAGCACCCAGCACTGAGCACCATCCAGTGAAACACCACAATATCAGGATAATTCACCCCAAAATCCCATTCCCACCCCCTGCCCTCTCCCTGCTCCCGCAGGCTGCTGGAGCTCTGCAGGAAGCACAAGTACCTGGCAGTGTACTCACACTCACTCAGCTCTGAGCACCCAGCACTGAGCACCATCCAGGGAAACGCCGAGATATCAGGATAATTCACCCCAAAATCCCATTCCAACCCTCCTGCCCTCTCCCTGCTCCTGCAGGCTGCTGGAGCACTGCCGTACCTGGCAGTGTACTTGCACTCACTCAGCTCTGAGCACCCAGCACTGAGCACCATCCAGGGAAACACCAGAATATCGGGATAATTCACCCCAAAATCCCATTTGCACCCCTCTGCCCTCTCCCTGCTGCCGCAGGCTGCTGGAGCACTGCAGGAAGCACAAGTACCTGGCAGTGTACTCACACTCACTCAGCACTGAGCACCATCCAGTGAAAGCCGCGATATCGGTATAATTCACCCCAAAATCCCATTTTCCATCCCCTGCTCTCCCCTGCTCCCGCAGGCTGCTGGAGCACTGCCGTACCTGGCAGTGTACACACTCACCCAGCACTGAGCACCATCCAGGGAAACGCTGCAATATCAGGATAATTCACCCCAAAATCCCATTTCCACCTCCTGCCCTCTCCCTGCTGCCGCAGGCTGCTGGAGCACTGCAGGAAGCACAAGTACCTGGCAGTGTACTTGCACTCAGCAGTGAGCACCCAGCACTGAGCACCATCCAGTGAAACACCACAATATCAGGATAATTCACCCCAAAATCCCATTTCCAACCCCCCTGCCCTCTCCCTACTCCTGCAGGCTGCTGGAGCACTGCAGGAAGCACAAGTACCTGGCAGTGTACTCACACTCACTCAGCTCTGAGCACCCAGCACTGAGCACCATCCAGTGAAACACCACAATATCAGGATAATTCACCCCAAAATCCCATTTCCAACCCCCCTGCCCTCTCCCTACTCCTGCAGGCTGCTGGAGCACTGCAGGAAGCACAAGTACCTGGCAGTGTACTCACACTCACTCAGCTCTGAGCACCCAGCACTGAGCACCATCCAGGGAAACACTGCAATATTAGGATAATTCACCCCAAAATCCCATTTGCACCCCTCTGCCCTCTCCCTGCTCCCCCAGGCTGCTGGAGCTCTGCAGGAAGCACAAGTACCTGGCAGTGTACTCACACTCACTCAGCAGTGAGCACCATCCAGGGAAATGCTGCAATATCAGGATAATTCACCCCAAAATCCCATTCCCACCCCCTGCCCTCTCCCTACTCCTGCAGGCTGCTGGAGCTCTGCAGGAAGCACAAGTACCTGGCAGTGTACTCACACTCACTCAGCACTGAGCACCATCCAGGGAAACACCAGAATATCGGGATAATTCACCCCAAAATCCCATTCCAACCCTCCTGCCCTCTCCCCTGCTGCCGCAGGCTGCTGGAGCACTGCAGGAAGCACAAGTACCTGGCAGTGTACTTGCACTCAGCACTGAGCACCATCCAGGGAAACACCAGAATATCAGGATAATTCACCCCAAAATCCCATTTTCCACCCCCTGCCCTCTCCCTGCTCCTGCAGGCTGCTGGAGCACTGCAGGAAGCACAAGTACCTGGCAGTGTACTCACACTCACTCAGCTCTGAGCACCCAGCAGTGAGCACCATCCAGTGAAACACTGCAATATCGGGATAATTCACCCCAAAATCCCATTTCCATCCCCTGCTCTCCCCTGCTCCCGCAGGCTGCTGGAGCACTGCTGTACCTGGCAGTGTACTACACTCACCCAGCACTGAGCACCATCCAGTGAAACACTGCAATATCGGGATAATTCACCCCAAAATCCCATTTCCATCCCCTGCTCTCCCCCTGCTGCCGCAGGCTGCTGGAGCACTGCAGGAAGCACAAGTACCTGGCAGCCCCGGGAGAGGTGTTCGCCCTGCTGGTCAGCAGCCTGCTGGAGAACCTGCTGGACTACAGGACCATCGTCATGCACGACGAGAGCAGGGAGAACCGCATGAGCTGCACCGTCAACGTGCTGGTAGGAGATGGTTTGGGCCTTTTTTGGGGTTTTTTTGTCGTTTTTATCTACCCTTTTGTGGGGTTTTTGTCGCTGTTGAGCCGCTAGCAGAGGAAAGGACCCGGGTTCTCAGCGTGGCATAGAAAAAAGAGCTTTTTATTATTTAATTCCAACTTATATAGATTTTTCAGAGGTCACCCAGATTGGTCAGTCAGAAACTTCCCCCTAGGCCTGATGGGCCAGGCCTGAACTGTCCAAATCTCGAGACACTGTTTTTAAAAACATCCAAACTTTATCTTTGTTTATAAAACACAGGAGAAGTTCTCATGGGAAAGAGCTGGGCTAGCCACAGGTTTTTACACTTTTTATATCTCCTCTGTGTGTGTTCTGTACCCTCAGCCTGCATGTTTGGGGTTTTTGGGGTCTGATGGATGCCTGGAGGGGCTTAGCTAAACCTAAAAGGTTAGATAAAATTAAAATAATAAAAAGTAATTAAATTTATTGAAAGCCTTCAGGTGCATTTAGGGCACTCACAGCTCACCCAGGGCTACACCCTAAATGGACAACAAATCACAAATTCTTCATACTTTTTAAGTTTTTTATAAAGACAGGAGTTTTTCATACTTTATAAATTTTGTCCATTTTTCATATTGAGCTTTAATCCTCCAATTAGAGCTCCAGCTAATGAAGTCAATCACTCCAAGTTTGCTCCCCCAGTTCATTCACTGCTGTTTCCATAGCTTGGGGCTCTGAGACAGTGAGGTGTCCTTGAGTTTTGGGCTTGGAGAGGAATTGTTGTGTCTAAAAATGAGAGAAATGAGCTCAGCACCCTGAGTGGAGTCCAGAATTATGTACTGAAGAATTACAGGATTACAGATGCCTGAAAAATATAGAAGCTAAAATCCTAAAACAGCATGATATTCTAGCTTAGTTTTGAGGTTCTGCAAGGTGGAAAGACCAAACATTCACAATAAAAAGTTAGAAATCTCTATGCTGTCAAAAAATTGAGGTTTCAGTGTTGGTTGAAACCTCTCTGGAATATATTTTGCAAACTGAGCTCTGGCCTCATTTGGGGAGAGGTTCTTAAAATAGGAGAAACATTACTTCATTTATTAGGTTTCTTATTGGTGGATTTTAGACAGATAAGCTAATCTGCAAATTCTATAAAAATTCTATTTCCACTATATGGTGTGTGTGCATCTTGGGGTGTTCCACCTTTGCAGAGCTGTGCACCTAACATCCTATTAAAACACCCAAATCCTATTAAAATACCTATTAAAAACCCTTTCATCCCTTGAACCCTGCCTGCCTCATAATTCTAAGAGCAGCCAGAGGCAGCTGTACAGGGCTTGGGACACCTCCCCTGGAATTTTGGGAGACCCCCTTGGAATTTTTTTTTCACCTGGAGGAGGGTTTTGAGGAATTCTTTGTGGTTTTTCTGGTGAATGGTGTGGCCAAATCAGGCTCTGGAGCTGGAAATATAAAAATGTGAGCAGTCCAAAATCGAGATATTGGCTGATCCTTGTGCACAGGGTGGTGTGAGCCCTGGAGTGCAGGCAGGGAAGATGGGAATTGGAAATCCTGGATCACTTTAGATGAGGAATTTCTCGGATTTTCCCCTTTCCTGGAGGTGCTGTTGGCCCCACCCGGCATTAAGGGGTGGATCCACCTGAGCAGCCAAAATGCCACCAAAAATCCCCAAAATTCCTGAAGCTGCTGCACAATCTACTTGTCTGGAGATGATTCTGCAAAGCTGTGCTGCTTGGCTTTGTCCAAGCGTGACTTTTTCCGTTGTTGGCAGAATTTTTACAAGGAGAAGAAGCGAGAGGACATTTACATCAGGTAGGCTGCATCCTTTTTTTCCCTTCAGCCTGGAAAAAAACCTTTATTCCCTCGGTGTTCCCATGGATCCAGGTGATTGTCTCATCCAGGAATTTTTTGGTTTGCTCAGGTATCTGTACAAACTGAGGGATTTGCACACGGACTGTGAGAACTTCACCGAGGCTGCCTACACGCTGCTGCTGCACGCTGAGCTGCTCCAGGTATTCCCCCAGCCCAGACTGAGTTCCCTCCGGCAGCGTTTGGGATTTAAATGGAGCAGAAATGGCTCAGAATTGACCAGTTTGGGGGTTTTTTTCCTGTTGTTAATGCGTTTGAATCATGTGGTGGCAGTGGGTGGTTAGGGGATTCACAGCCTTGCGGATTCCGTAGCAAAGTGGTGATAATAATGATAGATATTATCAATAATTATATCGTTATTTTTATGTATATATAAAATATTATATATAATATCATTATACAATGATATATGCATAATGATACAATTATTGGTATTATTATGACGTATATAATATTATATTTACAATGATAGATCCATAATGATACCATTATTGGTATTATTATGATGTATATAATATTATATATACAATGATAGATCCATAATGATACCATTATTGGTATTATTATGATGTATATAATATTATATATACAATGATAGATCCATAATGATACCATTATTGGTATTATTATGATGTATATAATATTATATATACAATGATAGATCCATAATGATACCATTATTGGTATTATTATGATGTATATAATATTATATATACAATGATAGATCCATAATGATACCATTATTGGTATTATTATGATGTATATAATATTATATATACAATGATAGATCCATAATGATATAATTATTGATATTATTATGATATATATAATATTATATATACAATGATAGATCCATACTGATACAATTATTGACATTATGATATTACTAAAATAATGATATATATGATATATGTATAAATATATATAAATAATATAATATATATAAATAAATATAATATATTAATATAATAAATATATCTAATATAATATATAATTTATATAAATAATATAAATATATATAATATAAATATATAAATAATATATATAAATAATGATATCTATATATAATGATATTATATATATTTAATGGTATTATATATATAATGATATATACATAACAATATAATTATAGGTAATGATACAATGATCTATATAATGATAGACATATAATCTATAATAATTATACATTACAAAATCTATGAAACAAACGATCTGAGTAAATAATAACGATAAAAGCAAAATAATTCTTAGCATCAATGTATTAAATCCTCCTGGTGCTGCAGTGAGAAAATATCTCCATTTTTATCCCTGCGAAGCTTCCTTCGCTTTGCCAAGGGATTTGCTTGGAATCCCCCCTGCAAGGATTTCTCCGGGAACATAATTCCAATTCCAGAATTCCAAGAATTCTCTCACTTTGCTTTTCCCCCATCCATCCATCGCAGTGGTCAGAGCAGCCGTGTGTCCCCCACCTGCTGCAGAGGGACACCTACTATGTCACCTCCCAGCAGGAGCTCAAGGAGAAGCTCTACCAGGAGATCATCTCCTTCTTCGACAGGGGCAAGGTGAGTGTCCAGCCCGTCCAGCCTGCCCTGGCAGTGCACTTGGGGCTGGCTTTGGGGTTGGCTTTGGGGTTTCCTGGTGGGGAATTCCTGCCTCAGGGGGTTGGGGTTGGTTGGGGGTGAATGCAGATGTTCCACATCTGCCGGGGTTCCACATCTCCTGGGGTTCCACACCTGCCGGGGTTCCACACCTGCCGGGGTTCCACACCTTCTGGAGTTCCACACCTTCTGGGGTTGCACATCTGCCAGGGTTGCACATCTGCCGGGGTTCCACATCTCCTGGGGCTGCACACCTGCTGGGGCTCCACACCTGCCCGGGTTCCACACCTGCCGGGGCTCCACATCTGCCTGGGTTCCACATCTGCCCGGGTTCCACACCTGCCCGGGTTCCACATCTGCCGGGGTTCCACACCTGCCGGGGCTCCACGTCTGCCGGGGCTCCACATCTGCCGTGGTTCCACATCTGCCGTGGTTCCTCACCTGCCGTGGTTCCTCATCTGCCGGGGCTCCACATCTCCTGGGGCTCCACACCTGCCGGGGTTCCACACCTGCCGGGGGTTCCACACCTGCCGGGGGTTCCACATCTCCTGGGGTTCCACATCTGCCGGGGCTGCACATCTGCTGGGGCTCCACACCTGCTGGGGCTCCACACCTGCTGGGGTTCCACATCTGCCGGGGTTCCACATCTCCTGGGATTCCACATCTGCCGGAGTTCCACACCTGCTGGGGTTCCACAGCAGGGATGTTGGGGTTTGTCCTGGGGGTGTTGGGATGCTGTGGTGGCCAAAGAGGGTGGGCAATGAGCCTTTTTAGGGTTCTGGGTGGGTGGGAATAGCACAGGGGTTTGCCTTGCTGCCTGTGGGCTGCTGGCAGGATTTTGGGATTTGGGATTGCGGGGAGTGTGGCTTTCCTGGGTGAAACTCACCTTGGAGAGATGGTGAGGGATTCACCTTCTGCCAGGGTGAATGGGTTTGAGCTGGAAGAGGGGAAATTCAGATGGGATTTTGGGCAGGAATTCCTCCCTGGGAGGGTGGGGAGAGCTGGGATGGAATTCCCAGAGATCCCTGGAATGTCCCAGGCCAGGCTGGGATCACCTGGGACAGCAGGAGATGTCCCTGGGGTGGCACTGGGTGGGATTTAAGGTCCTTCCCACCCAAATTCCACAATTCCCTGATCAGACAACCCCAAGGAAGTCCTGGCTGCAGCAGGAGGAACCCACCTGAGCCTCTCTGTGCTGCTCAGACCTGTCCTTCCTCCTTTTCCCTGCCAGGATCACAGAGCTGGCTTGGTGAATCCCTCTCAGATCTCCAAATCACCAGATCTGCAGCACTGGAATAATTACTCCAAAAAAAAAAAAAAATTAATAAAGCACATCCCAGAGTCTGAGGGAAACCTGGCAGAGCATGAAAGGAGAATCAGCTGCAATTTTTGTTTACCTATCTGTGCTAATGAAGGTTTTTAACTGACTCTTTCATGTTTTTATGCTCTTCCTCCCCTTCCTGCCCTGCGTGGAGATGTGGGAAAAAGCCATTGAGCTGAGCAAGGAGTTGGCTGACATGTATGAAAATAAGATTTTTGACTACGAGGGACTCGGGAATCTCCTGGTAAAGCTTTTTTCCCTGCATTTCCAGCAGGCTGCTGACTGCTTGAATTAATATTGCTGAGCTGGATAAGCCTAAAATAAATTTATGTTGCAGGCAAACAAACCGACTTAACCCCGTGGCTTTGTAAATCTTAGGAGTAAAATAAATATTTTCCTAGTTTCTTTCCACCCTCTAATTAAATTAGCATGACAACACTGTGTGCTGATGATTAGAATTCTTGATTTTAACCAAAATAAAGTAACAACCAAAGTGTATTTTCAGGCTCCATCAATCTCATCACCTCGTTAATTCTGTGGTGATGAACACAGAGCTGGAGAATCCTCCTGGCTCTGAATTCTGCTTTTTGGGGTTACCAGATGGTCTTTATGTTCTTCCACTGCAGAATCATCTGCCCAGCTTGGATTCTGCCAGTTCCCTGACATTTGTCACATTTTCTGAGATGTACATTGAATTTGTTTTCCCCCAGTGGAGAATTTCAAGGATCCTCCCAGAATCCTAAAAGCCACAGCTTGGATTCTGCCAGTTCCCTGACATTTGTCATGTTTTCTGGCTGCTGGATTTCAGGATGGATTTAGATTTACATTGAATTTGTTTTCCCCCAGTGGAGGATTTCTGGGATCCTCCTGGAATCCTAAAAGCCACAGCTTGGATTCTGCCAGTTCCCTGACATTTGTCACATTTTCTGAGATCTAGATTGGATTTGTCCCCAGTGGATGGATTTCAACCCCAAAAGCCCCACTTTAGGTTTAGATTGAATTTGTTTTCCCCCAGTGGAGGATTTCAAGGTTCCTCCTGGAATCCTAAAAGCCTCAGCTTGGATTCTGCCAGTTCCCTGACATTTGTCACATTTTCTGAGATTTAGATTGAATATTTTTCCCCCCAGTGAAGGGTTTCAAAGATCCTCCTGGAATCCTAAAAGCCACTGCCTGGATTCTGCCAGTTCCCTGACATTTGTCACATTTTCTGGCTGTGGATTTGGGGGGGGTTTAGATTTATTTTTTTTTTGGGGAGGGTTTGGAATCCTAAAAGCCACAGCTTGGATTCTGCCAGTTCCCTGACATTTGTCACATTTTCTGTCTGCTGGATTTCAGGATGGATTTAGATTTACATTGAATTTGTTTTCCCCCAGTGGAGGATTTCAGAGATTCCTCCTGGAATCCTAAAAGCCTCAGCTTGGATTCTGCCAGTTCCCTGACATTTGTCACGATTTGGCTGCTGGATTTCGGGATGGATTTAGATTGAATACATTTTTTTGCCCCCAGTGAAGGGTTTCAAAGATCCTCCTGGAATCCTAAAAGCCACAGCTTGGATTCTGCCAGTTCCCTGACATTTGTCACATTTTCTGGCTGCTGGATTTCGGGATGGATTTAGATTTAGATTGAATTTGTTTTGCCCCCAGTGAAGGATTTCAAGAGATCCTCCTGGAATCCTAAAAGCCACAGCTTGGATTCTGCCAGTTCCCTGACATTTGTCACGTTTTCTGTCTGTTGGATTTCAGGATGGATTTAGATTTAGATTGAATTTTTTTTCCCCCAGTGGAGGATTTCAGAGATCCTCCTGGAATCCTAAAAGCCACGGCGTTGCTCTGGTGTCTGCAGAGCAGGAGATGAAGTTGGTTGTGCCCCAGCAAAAGCAAATATTTAATCAGGGAAATGGCTCAGGATGAGGCACTGCACCAAAAAAAAGCAATTGTGAAGAGTTTTCTGCAGGGCAGAGCTCAGAAATCAGGAATTGTCCCTGGGAATGGCAGCCTGGCAGTGTCCTGGGGCTCTCCAGAGCCACACTGTGGTTTTTTATTTCTTTTCCAGAAAAAAAATGACTTTTTATGAGAATTGTCCCTGGGAATGGCAGCCTGGCAGTGTCCTGGAGCTCTCCAGAGTCACACTGTGGTTTTTTATTTCTTTTCCAGAAAAAAAAGACTTTTATGAGAATTTCCCTGGGAATGGAGCCTGGAGTGTCCTGGAGTTTCAAAATCACACTATGGTTTTTCTTATTTTCTAGAAAAAAACTGACTTTTATGAGAATTTCCCTGGGAATGGGCCTGGAGTGTCCTGGAGCTCTCCAGAGTCACACTGTGGTTTTTTCTTATTTTCTAGAAAAAAAATGACTTTTTATGAGAATTATCCCTGGGAGGCAGCCTGGCAGTGTCCTGGGGCTCTCCAGAGCCAAACTGTGGTTTTTATTTCTTTTCCAGAAAAAAGAGCTTTTTATGAGAATTATCCCTGGGAATGGCAGCCTGGCAGTGTCCTGGAGCTCTCCAGAGTCACACTGTGGTTTTTTATTTCTTTTCCAGAAAAAAAAATGACTTTTTATGAGAATTATCCCTGGGAATGGCAGCCTGGCAGTGTCCTGGAGCTCTCCAGAGTCAAACTGTGGTTTTTTCTTATTTTCTAGAAAAAAAAATGACTTTTATGAGAATTATCCCTGGGAATGACAGCCTGGAGTGTCCTGGGGCTCTCCAGAGTCACACTGTGGTTTTTTTCTTCTTTTCCAGAAAAAAATGACTTTTATGAGAATTATCCCTTGGAATGGCAGCCTGGCAGTGCCTGGAGCTCTCCAGAGTCACACTGTGGTTTTTTCTTATTTTCTAGAAAAAAAATGACTTTTTATGAGAATTGTCCCTGGGAATGCAGCCTGGCAATGTCCTGGAGCTCTCCAAAATCAAACTGTGGTTTTTTATTTCTTTTCCAGAAAAAAGAGCTTTTTATGAGAATTATCCCTGGGAATGGCAGCCGGAGTGTCCTGGGGCTCTCCAGAGTCACACTGTGGTTTTTCTTCTTTTCCACAAAAAGAGCTTTTTGTGAGAATTATCCCTGGGAATGGCAGCCTGGCAGTGTCCTGGAGCTTTCCAAAATCACACTATGGTTTTTTCTTATTTTCTAGGAAAAAAAGACTTTTATGAGAATTGTCCCTGGGAATGGAGCCTGGAGTGTCCTGGAGCTCTCCAGAGTCACACTGTGGTTTTTTCTTATTTTCTAGGAAAAAAAAGACTTTTATGAGAATTATCCCTGGGAATGGCAGCCTGGCAGTGTCCTGGGGCTCTCCAGAGTCACACTGTGGTTTTTCTTCTTTTCCACAAAAAGAGCTTTTTATGAGAATTATCCCTGGGAATGGCAGCCTGGAGTGTCCTGGAGCTCTCCAGAGCCAAACTGTGGTTTTTTATTTCTTTTCCAGAAAAAAATGACTTTTTATGAGAATTATCCCTGGGAATGGCAGCCTGGAGTGTCCTGGGGCTCTCCAGAGTCACACTGTGGATTTCTCTTCTTTCCAGAAAAAATGACTTTTATGAGAATTATCCCTGGGAATGACAGCCTGGCAGTGTCCTGGGGCTCTCCAGAGTCACACTGTGGATTTCTCTTCTTTTCCAGAAAAAAATGACTTTTTATGAGAATTATCCCTGGGAATGGCAGCCTGGCAGTGTCCTGGGGCCTCCAGAGTCACACTATGGTTTTTTTCTTCTTTTCCAGAAAAAAAGACTTTTATGAGAATTATCCCTGGGAATGACAGCCTGGCAGTGTCCTGGAGCTCTCCAGAGTCACACTGTGGTTTTTCTTATTTTCTAGAAAAAAAATGACTTTTTATGAGAATTATCCCTGGGAATGGCAGCCTGGAGTGTCCTGGGGCCTCCAGAGTCACACTATGGTTTTTTTCTTCTTTTCCAGAAAAAAAGACTTTTATGAGAATTATCCCTGGGAATGACAGCCTGGCAGTGTCCTGGAGCTCTCCAGAGTCACACTGTGGTTTTTTCTTATTTTCTAGAAAAAAATGACTTTTATGAAATTGTCCCTGGGAATGGCAGCCTGGCAGTGTCCTGGAGCTCTCCAGAGTCACACTGTTGTTTTTTATTTCTTTTCCAGAAAAAAGAGCTTTTTATGAGAATTATCCCTGGGAATGGCAGCCTGGCAGTGTCCTGGAGCTCTCCAGAGTCACACTGTTGTTTTTTATTTCTTTTCCAGAAAAAAGAGCTTTTTATGAGAATTATCCCTGGGAATGGCAGCTGGCAGTGTCCTGGAGCTCTCCAGAGTCAAACTGTGGTTTTTTCTTATTTTCTAGAAAAAAAATGACTTTTTATGAGAATTATCCCTGGGAATGACAGCCTGGAGTGTCCTGGAGCTCTCCAGAGTCACACTGTGGTTTTTCTTCTTTTCCAGAAAAAATGACTTTTTATGAGAATTATCCCTGGGAATGGCAGCCTGGAGTGTCCTGGGCTCTCCAGAGTCACACTGTGGTTTTTTCTTATTTTCTAGAAAAAAAAATTACTTTTTATGAGAATTATCCCTGGGAATGCAGCCTGGCAGTGTCCTGGAGCTCTCCAGAGTCACACTGTTGTTTTTTATTTCTTTTCCAGAAAAAAGAGCTTTTATGAGAATTATCCCTGGGAATGGCAGCCTGGCAGTGTCCTGGAGCTCTCCAGAGTCAAACTGTGGTTTTTTCTTATTTTCTAGAAAAAAAATGACTTTTTATGAGAATTGTCCCTGGGAAGACAGCCTGGCAGTGTCCTGGGGCTCTCCAGAGTCACACTGTGGTTTTTTTCTTCTTTTCCAGAAAAAAAATGACTTTTTATGAGAATTTCCCTTGGATGCAGCCGGCAGTGTCCTGGGCCCCAGAGTCACACTGTGTTTTTCTTATTTTCTAGAAAAAAATTACTTTTATGAGAATTATCCCTGGGAAGGCAGCCTGGCAGTGTCCTGGATCTCTCCAGAGTCACACTGTTGTTTTTTATTTCTTTTCCAGAAAAAAGAGCTTTTGAGAATTATCCCTGGGAATGCAGCCTGGCAGTGTCCTGGAGTCCCAGAGTCACACTGTGGTTTTTTCTTCTTTTCCAGAAAAAATGACTTTTTATGAGAATTATCCCTTGGAAGCAGCTGGCAGTGTCCTGGGGCTCTCCAGAGTCACACTGTGGTTTTTTCTTATTTTCTAGAAAAAAAATTACTTTTTATGAGAATTATCCCTGGGAATGGCAGCGGCAGTGTCCGCCCCAGAGTCACACTGTTGTTTTTTATTTCTTTTCCAGAAAAAAAGAGCTTTATGAGAATTATCCCTGGGAATGACAGCCTGGCAGTGTCCTGGAGCTCTCCAGAGTCACACTGTGGTTTTTTCTTATTTTCTAGAAAAAAAAGACTTTTTGAGATTTATCCCTGGGAATGGCAGCCTGGCAGTGTCCTGGGGCCCCAGAGTCACACTGTGTTTTTTCTTCTTTCCACAAAAAGAGCTTTTGTGAGAATTATCCCTGGGAATGGCAGCCTGGCAGTGTCCTGGAGCTCTCCAGAGTCACACTGTTGTTTTTTATTTCTTTTCCAGAAAAAATGACTTTTATGAGAATTACCCTGGGAATCAGCCTGGAGTGTCCTGGAGCTCTCCAGAGCCAAACTGTGGTTTTTTATTTCTTTTCCAGAAAAAAATGACTTTTATGAGAATTATCCCTGGGAATGGCAGCCTGGCAGTGTCCGGGGCCCCAGAGCCAAACTGTGGTTTTTTATTTCTTTTCCAGAAAAAAAATGACTTTTATGAAATTATCCCTGGGAATGCACCTGGCAGTGTCCTGGAGCTCTCCAGAGTCACACTGTGGTTTTTTATTTCTTTTCCAGAAAAAATGACTTTTTATGAGAATTATCCCTGGGAGCAGCCGAGTGTCCTGGAGCTCTCCAGACCAAACTGTGGGTTTTATCTTCTTTTCAGAAAAAAAGAGCTTTTAGGAGAATTATCCCTGGGAATGGCAGCTGGCAGTGTCTGGACTCTCCAAAATCAAACTGTGGTTTTTTATTTCTTTTCCAGAAAAAGACTTTTATGAGAATTATCCCTGGGAGTGGCAGCCTGGCAGTGTCCTGGAGCTCTCCAGAGTCAAACTGTGGTTTTTTCTTATTTTCTAGAAAAAAAAGACTTTTATGAGAATTATCCCTGGGAATGGCAGCCTGGCAGTGTCCTGGGGCTCTCCAGAGTCACACTGTGGTTTTTCTTCTTTTCCACAAAAAAGAGCTTTTTATGAGAATTATCCCTGGGAATGGCAGCCTGGCAGTGTCCTGGAGCTCTCCAGAGCCAAACTGTGGTTTTTTATTTCTTTTCAGAAAAAAATGACTTTTTATGAGAATTGTCCCTGGGAATGGCAGCCTGGCAGTGTCCTGGAGCTCTCCAGAGTCACACTGTTGTTTTTTATTTCTTTTCCAGAAAAAAGAGCTTTTATGAGAATTATCCCTGGGAATGGCAGCCTGGCAGTGTCCTGGAGTCTCCAGAGTCACACTGTTGTTTTTTATTTCTTTCCAGAAAAAAGAGCTTTTATGAAATTATCCCTGGGAATGGCAGCCTGGAGTGTCCTGGAGCTCTCCAGAGTCAAACTGTGGTTTTTTCTTATTTTCTAGAAAAAAATGACTTTTTATGAGAATATCCCTGGGAATGACAGCCTGGCAGTGTCCTGGGGCTCTCCAGAGTCACACTGTGGTTTTTTCTTCTTTTCCAGAAAAAAATGACTTTTTATGAGAATTATCCCTTGGAATGCAGCCTGGCAGTGTCCTGGGGCTCTCCAGAGTCACACTGTGGTTTTTCTTATTTTCTAGAAAAAAAATTACTTTTTATGAGAATTATCCCTGGGAATGGCAGCCTGGCAGTGTCCTGGATTCTCCAGAGTCACACTGTTGTTTTTTATTTCTTTTCCAGAAAAAAGAGCTTTTTATGAGAATTATCCCTGGGAATGCAGCTGGAGTGTCCTGAGCTCTCCAGAGTCACACTGTGGTTTTTTTCTTCTTTTCAGAAAAAATGACTTTTTATGAGAATTATCCCTTGGAAGGCAGCCTGGCAGTGTCCTGGGGCTCTCCAGAGTCACACTGTGGTTTTTTCTTATTTTCTAGAAAAAAATTACTTTTTATGAGAATTATCCCTGGGAATGGCAGCCTGGCAGTGTCCTGGGGCTCTCCAGAGTCACACTGTTGTTTTTTATTTCTTTTCCAGAAAAAAAGAGCTTTTATGAGAATTATCCCTGGGAATGACAGCCTGGCAGTGTCCTGGAGCTCTCCAGAGTCACACTGTGGTTTTTCTTATTTTCTAGAAAAAAAAGACTTTTTATGAGATTTATCCCTGGGAATGGCAGCCTGGCAGTGTCCTGGGGCTCTCCAGAGTCACACTGTGGTTTTTCTTCTTTTCCACAAAAAAGAGCTTTTTGTGAGAATTATCCCTGGGAATGGCAGCCTGGCAGTGTCCTGGAGCTCTCCAGAGCCAAACTGTGGTTTTTTATTTCTTTTCCAGAAAAAAATGACTTTTTATGAGAATTATCCCTGGGAATGGCAGCCTGGCAGTGTCCTGGGGCTCTCAGAGCCAAACTGTGGTTTTTTATTTCTTTTCCAGAAAAAAAATGACTTTTTATGAGAATTATCCCTGGGAATGGCAGCCTGGCAGTGTCCTGGAGCTCTCCAGAGTCACACTGTGGTTTTTTATTTCTTTTCCAGAAAAAAATGACTTTTTATGAGAATTATCCCTGGGAATGGCAGCCTGGCAGTGTCCTGGAGCTCTCCAGAGCCAAACTGTGGGTTTTATCTTCTTTTCAGAAAAAAGAGCTTTTTAGGAGAATTATCCCTGGGAATGGCAGCCTGGCAGTGTCCTGGAGCTCTCCAAAATCAAACTGTGGTTTTTTATTTCTTTTCCAGAAAAAGACTTTTTATGAGAATTATCCCTGGGAGTGGCAGCCTGGCAGTGTCCTGGAGCTCTCCAGAGTCAAACTGTGGTTTTTTCTTATTTTCTAGAAAAAAAGACTTTTATGAGAATTATCCTGGGAATGGCAGCCTGGCAGTGTCCTGGGGCTCTCCAGAGTCACACTGTGGATTTCTCTTCTTTTCCAGAAAAAAATGACTTTTTATGAGAATTATCCCTGGGAATGGCAGCCTGGCAGTGTCCTGGGGCTCTCCAGAGTCACACTGTGGATTTCTCTTCTTTTCCAGAAAAAATGACTTTTTATGAGAATTATCCCTGGGAATGGCAGCCTGGAGTGTCCTGGGGCTCTCCAGAGTCACACTATGGTTTTTTTCTTCTTTTCCAGAACAAAAAAGACTTTTATGAGAATTATCCCTGGGAATGACAGCCTGGCAGTGTCCTGGAGCTCTCCAGAGTCACACTGTGGTTTTTTCTTATTTTCTAGAAAAAAAATGACTTTTTATGAGAATTGTCCCTGGGAATGGCAGCCTGGCAATGTCCTGGAGCTCTCCAAAATCAAACTGTGGTTTTTTATTTCTTTTCCAGAAAAAAAGAGCTTTTATGAGAATTATCCCTGGGAATGGCAGCCTGGCAGTGTCCTGGGGCTCTCCAGAGTCACACTGTGGTTTTTCTTCTTTTCCACAAAAAAAGAGCTTTTGTGAGAATTATCCCTGGGAATGGCAGCCTGGCAGTGTCCTGGAGCTTTCCAAAATCACACTATGGTTTTTTCTTATTTTCTAGGAAAAAAAACTGACTTTTTATGAGAATTATCCCTGGGAATGGCAGCCTGGCAGTGTCCTGGGGCTCTCCAGAGTCACACTGTGGTTTTTTCTTCTTTCCACAAAAAAGAGCTTTTTGTGAGAATTATCCTGGGAATGACAGCTGGCAGTGTCCTGGAGCTCTCCAGAGCCAAACTGTGGTTTTTTATTTCTTTTCCAGAAAAAAGAGCTTTTATGAGAATTGTCCCTGGGAATGGCAGCCTGGCAGTGTCCTGGAGCTCTCCAAAATCAAACTGTGGTTTTTTATTTCTTTTCCAGAAAAAAGAGCTTTTATGAGAATTATCCCTGGGAATGGCAGCCTGGAGTGTCCTGGGGCTCTCCAGAGTCACACTGTGGTTTTTTCTTCTTTTCCAGAAAAAAATGACTTTTTATGAGAATTATCCCTTGGAATGGCAGCCTGGCAGTGTCCTGGAGCTCTCCAGAGTCACACTGTGGTTTTTTTCTTCTTTTCCAGAAAAAAATGACTTTTTATGAGAATTATCCCTTGGAATGACAGCCTGGCAGTGTCCTGGGGCTCTCCAGAGTCAAACTGTGGTTTTTTCTTATTTTCTAGAAAAAAAATGACTTTTTATGAGAATTATCCCTTGGAATGGCAGCCTGGCAGTGTCCTGGGGCTCTCCAGAGTCACACTGTGGTTTTTTCTTATTTTCTAGAAAAAAATTACTTTTTATGAGAATTATCCCTGGGAATGGCAGCCTGGCAGTGTCCTGGAGCTCTCCAGAGTCACACTGTTGTTTTTTATTTCTTTTCCAGAAAAAAGAGCTTTTTATGAGAATTATCCCTGGGAATGGCAGCCTGGCAGTGTCCTGGAGCTCTCCAGAGTCAAACTGTGGTTTTTTCTTATTTTCTAGAAAAAAAATGACTTTTTATGAGAATTATCCCTGGGAATGACAGCCTGGCAGTGTCCTGGGGCTCTCCAGAGTCACACTGTGGTTTTTCTTATTTTCTAGAAAAAAAAGACTTTTATGAGATTTATCCCTGGGAATGGCAGCCTGGCAGTGTCCTGGGGCTCTCCAGACCAAACTGTGGTTTTTATTTCTTTTCCAGAAAAAAAAAGACTTTTTATGAGAATTATCCCTTGGAATGGCAGCCTGGCAATGTCCTGGAGCTCTCCAGAGCCAAACTGTGGTTTTTTATTTCTTTTCCAGAAAAAAAGAGCTTTTTATGAGAATTATCCCTGGGAATGGCAGCCTGGCAGTGTCCTGGGGCTCTCCAGAGTCACACTGTGGATTTCTCTTCTTTTCCAGAAAAAAAAATGACTTTTTATGAGAATTATCCCTGGGAATGGCAGCCTGGAGTGTCCTGGGGCTCTCCAGAGTCACACTGTGGATTTCTCTTCTTTTCCAGAAAAAAAATGACTTTTAGGAGAATTATCCCTGGGAATGGCAGCCTGGCAGTGTCCTGGAGCTCTCCAGAGTCACACTGTGGTTTTTCTTATTTTCTAGAAAAAAAATGACTTTTTATGAGAATTATCCCTGGGAATGGCAGCCTGGCAGTGTCCTGGGGCTCTCCAGAGCCAAACTGTGGTTTTTATTTCTTTTCCAGAAAAAAGAGCTTTTTATGAGAATTATCCCTGGGAATGACAGCCTGGCAGTGTCCTGGAGCTCTCCAAAGTCAAACTGTGGTTTTTTTCTTCTTTTCCAGAAAAAAAGAGCGACTTTTTACGAGAACATCATGAAGGCCATGAGGCCCCAGCCCGAGTACTTCGCTGTTGGGTACTATGGACAAGGTTTTCCCTCTTTCCTCAGGGTAAGGATCCTTCCTCCCTCAGTTTCTGCACTGCTGGCGACTCTGAAAGTCCCAGCCTCTGCAGAGCTTCCAGGAAAATCCAGTGCCAAATTCCCTTTTTTTTCAGTGGCACTGCCAGATCCAAACCCCAGCAGTGGTCAGAGCATTTCAGAGTCAGATAATTTCAGAGGTGAAATTCTGTGTGTTAGCAGCTTGAATGGAGCCAGGGCGTTGAAATAAGATTTTTTTAGATGATGGAAAAGTTATTCTATGGATTTAAACAGATTTTGTGTTTGTGCTTCTTCTGAAATGGGATTGTTGCATTTCAGAGCATTTCATGTCAAAGAGACAATTTCAGAGACGAAATTCTGTGTGTTAGCAGCTTGAATGGAGTCAGGGTATTGAAATAAGATTTTTTTAGATGATGGAAAAGTTATTCTATGGATTTAAACAGACTCTGCCTTTGTCTTTGTGGTTCCTCTGAAATGGGATTGTTGATTTCAGAGCATTTCAGAGTCAAACAGAGAATTTCAGAGATGAAATTCTGTGTGTTAGCAGCTTGAGTGGAGTCAGAGCATTGAAATAAGGGCTTTTTAAGTGATTTAAAAGTTTTTCTGTGGATTTAAACAGACTCTGTGCTTCCTCTGAAATGGGATTGCTGCATTTCAGAGCATTTCAGTGTCAGAGACAATTTCAGAGATGAAATTCTGTGTGTTAGCAGCTTGAGTGGAGTCAGGGCATTGAAATAAGATTTTTAGATGATGGAAAAGTTATTCTATGGATTTAAACAGATTTTGTGTTTGTGTTTCCTCTGAAATGGGATTGTTGCGTTTCAGAGCATTTCATGTCAAAGAGACAATTTCAGAGATGAAATTCTGTGTGTTACCAGCTTGAGTGGAGTCAGGGTGTTGAAATAAGTTTTTTAGATGATTTAAAAGTTATTCTATGGATTTAAACAGACTCTGCCTTTTGTCTTTGTGGTTCCTCTGAAATGGGATTGTTGCGTTTCAGAGCATTTCATGTCAAAGAGACAATTTCAGAGGTGAAATTCTGTGTGTTAGCAGCTTGAGTGGAGTCAGGGTGTTGAAATAAGATTTTTTAGATGATGGAAAAGTTATTTCATGGATTTAAACAGACTCTGCCTTTTGGGTTTGTGCTTCTTCTGAAATGGGATTGTTGCGTTTCAGAGCATTTCAGTGTCAAACAGAGAATTTTAGAGATGAAATTCTGTGTGTTAGCAGCTTGAATGGAGTCAGGGTATTGAAATAAGATTTTTTTAGATGATGGAAAAGTTATTCTATGGATTTAAACAGACTCTGCCTTTTGTCTTTGTGGTTCCTCTGAAATGGGATTGTTGCATTTCAGAGCATTTCAGAGTCAAACAGAGAATTTCAGAGATGAAATTCTGTGTGTTAGCAGCTTGAGTGGAGTCAGAGCATTGAAATAAGGGCTTTTTTAAGTGATTTAAAAGTTTTTCTGTGGATTTAAACAGACTCTGTGCTTCCTCTGAAATGGGATTGCTGCATTTCAGAGCATTTCAGTGTCAGAGACAATTTCAGAGATGAAATTCTGTGTGTTAGCAGCTTGAGTGGAGTCAGGGCATTGAAATAAGATTTTTTAGATGATGGAAAAGTTATTCTATGGATTTAAACAGATTTTGTGTTTGTGTTTCCTCTGAAATGGGATTGTTGCGTTTCAGAGCATTTCATGTCAAAGAGACAATTTCAGAGATGAAATTCTGTGTGCTACCAGCTTGAGTGGAGTCAGGGTGTTGAAATAAGTTTTTTTTAGATGATTTAAAAGTTATTCTATGGATTTAAACAGACTCTGCCTTTTGTCTTTGTGGTTCCTCTGAAATGGGATTGTTGCGTTTCAGAGCATTTCATGTCAAAGAGACAATTTCAGAGGTGAAATTCTGTGTGTTAGCAGCTTGAGTGGAGTCAGGGTGTTGAAATAAGATTTTTTAGATGATGGAAAAGTTATTTCATGGATTTAAACAGACTCTGCCTTTTGGGTTTGTGCTTCTTCTGAAATGGGAGTGTTGCCCTGAGAAAATGTTCAGCCTGGGAAGAATTTATCCCACTGTTTTCCAGCCTCAAATCAGCCAAATTTTCAGCACAGAGATGATTTCAGTGCTCAGGAAGAGTTTGTCCCACACAGCAAAATAAAAGTTTTCTAACCCAAATCAGCCAAATTTTCAGGACAGAGATCATTTCAGTAATCAGGAAGAGTTTGTCCTACACAGCAAAATTCAAGTTTTCCAGCCCAAATCAGCCACTGTCCTGAAAAGGACAGTGATCAGGAAGAGTTTGTCCTAAACAGCAAAATTAAAATTTTCCAGCCCAAATCAGCCATTTTGAGGACAGAGATGATTTCAGTGATCAGGAAGGGTTTGTCCTGCACAGCAAAATTGAAGTTTTTTAGCCAGATTTTCAAATCAGCCAGATTTTCAGGACAGAGATGATTTCAGTGCTCAGGAAGAGTTTGTCCCACACAGCAGAATTAAAGTTTTCTAACCCAAATCAGCCAAATTTTCAGGACAGAGATGATTTCAGTGATCAGGAGGGGTTTGTCCCACACAGTAAAATTAAAATTTTCCAGCCCAAATCAGCCAAATTTTCAGGACAGAGATCATTTCAGTGATCAGGAAGCAGCAAAATTGTCTAAAAAATTATCTAAAATTGTCTAAAAAATTCATTTCTCGGCAGAGAATCCTTAAACAGAGCTGGGAACGAGCTTATAAGAAAAATGCAGCAAAATTCAAGTTCAAAGGTGTTTCTCCTTTGGGACACTGCTGAGATTGCTGGAGCTGTGTGGAGCCAGGAAATGATCACATCCAGGGGCAGCAGGGCTGAAAATATTCCTGTTATTTCAATTTTCAGCCCCAATTCATGTTGGAGCTGTTTGAAATCCTGGATTTCAGCAGAAGCCAATAAAAGAGGAAAAAGTTGAGTTAGGAATTGTGTGAGGAGAGGGTGGGGAAAGCTTAGAGCTGCAGGTCAGGGTTTGGAATCCATCCCTTCCACAAACCAGGGGGAAAAATACAGGACAAGTCTGACCCCTTTGGGTATTTTTGGGGTGAAAGGTGTGAAATTCAGGTAGTGAAAATGGGAGAAAAAAGGGAAAGATGTTCCCTTCTTCCTTGCAGCCCATCAGCATTTAGGAAATTCTGGGCTTTGTGTGGTTTTCCCCTAAAAACCTTCTGTGAGGAATTGATTATTCACTGAAAGTTGTTGGGTGCACAGCCCTGATTAGTTTTTAATTCTGATTATTTTTCAATTCTGATTAGTTTTTTAAATTCTGATTATTTTTAATTCTGATTATTTTTTTTAATTCTGGTTTTTTTTAATTCTGATTATTTTTTAATTCTGATTATTTTTTAATTCTGATTATTTTTTAATTCTGATTAGTTTTTAATTCTGATTATTTTTTAATTCTGATTAGTTTTTAATTCTGATTATTTTTCAATTCTGATTAGTTTTTAATTCTGATTAATTTTTTAAAATTCTGATTAGTTTTTAATTCTGATTAGTTTTTAATTCTGATTAATTTTAAGATTCTGATTAATTTTTTAATTCTGATTAGTTTTTAATTCTGATTAATTTTTAAATCCTGATTATTCTCCCCCCATGGTCTGCTGGTGGGAGTGCAGAGCAGAACTGCCAGGGATGGACATTGAGTCAGGAGTGGAAAATTCCCATTTCTGCCCAGGGAGATCCCTCAGGGAATCCCACCAGGGCTGGCAGGGAGCAGGCAGGACCCTGAATTTGGGAATTTCTTGGTACTTCTGTTCTCTTATTGAAAATCAGCCTCTGGCTGAGATCCCTTGCATGAACCCCAGAATTTTTGGGGTGCTGGGAGGTGTTCCTGTGGACATCAGCACCTGTTTGGGGGTGTCCCTTTGAGAGTGTGACCCTTCAAAGCTCCTCCCCAGCTCTGTTTGATGATTTTCTGTGGAGAAATAAATTTTTTAGACAATTCTAGACAATTTTTCAGACAAATCCAATGTTCCTCTTGCTCCTGGGAGTTGCTGTGCTTCGCCCCAACCCATGTATTTGAGGGTGTCCCTTTGAATTTATGACCTTAAAATCTCCTCCCCAGCTCTGTTTGGTGATTCTCTGTGTGAAAATGCATTTTTTGGACAATTTTAGACAATTTTTCAGACAAATGTGAGGTTTCTCTCACCTGGCTTTGCTCCTGGGAGTTGCTGAGCTTCACCCCAACCCATGTCTTTGAGGGTGTCCCTGTGAAGGTGTGACCCTTAAAATCTCCTCCCCAGCTCTGTTTAATGATTCTCTGCAGAGAAATTAATTTTTCTGACAAATTTAGACAATTTTTTAGACAAATCCAATGTTCCCCTTGCTCCTGGAAGTTGCTGTGCGTCACCCCAACCCAAGTGTTTGAGGGTGTCCCTTTGAATCTGTGACCCTTAAAATCTCCTCCCCAGCTCTGTTTGGTGATTCTCTGTGTGGAAATGCATTTTTTAGACAATTTTAGACAATTTTTTAGATAAATCCAGCATTCCCCTCAGCTGGCTTTGCTCCTGGGAGTTGCTGTCCCCTCACCCCAGCCCATGCCTTTGAGGGTGTTTGAGGGTGTCCCTGTGAAGGTGTGACCCTTCAAAGCTCCTCCCCAGCTCTGTTTGATGATTCTCTGCAGAGAAATGAATTTTTTGGACAATTTTTGACAATTTTTCAGACAAATCCAATGTTCCCCTTGCCAGGCTTTGCTCCTGGCAGTTGCTGTGCTTCACCCCAACCCGGGTGTTTGAGGGTGTCCCAGTGAAGGTGTGACTCTTAAAATCTCCTCCCCAGCTCTGTTTGATGATTCTCTGTGTGGAAATGCATTTTTTAGACAATTTTAGACAAATTTTCAGGCAAATCCAATGTTCCCCTCACCAGGCTTTCCTCCTGAGAGTTGCAAAAAAAAAAAAAATGCCCTCACCCCAACCCAGGTGTTTGAGGGTGTCCCAGTGAAGGTGTGACCCTTAAAAACTCATTCCCAGCTCTGTTTGATGATTCTCTGTGTGGAAATGCATTTTTTAGACAATTTTAGACAATTTTTTAGATAAATCCAGCATTCCCCTCACCAGGCTTTGCTCCTGGCAGTTGCTGTGCTTCACCCCAACCCATGTCTTTGAGGGTGTTTGGGGGTTTCCCTTTGAATGTATGACCCTTAAAAGCTCCTCCCCAGCTCTGTTTGATGGTTTTCTGTGGAGAAAATGCATTTTTTAGACAATTTTAGATAGTTTTTCAGACAAATCCAATGTTCCCCTTGCTCCTGGCAGTTGCTGTGCTTCACCCCAACCCAGGTGTTTGAGGGTGTCCTTTGAAGGTGTGACCCTTAAAATCTCCTGCTCTGTTTGGTGATTCTCTGTGTGGAAATGCATTTTTGGACAATTTTAGACAATTTTTCAGACAAATCCAATGTTCCTCTTGCTCCTGGGAGTTGCTGTCCCCTCACCCCAGCCCATGCCTTTGGGGGAGGGTGTCCCTGTGAAGGTGTGACCCTTAAAATCTCCTCCCCAGCTCTGTTTGATGATTCTCTGTGTGGAAATGCATTTTTAGACAATTTTAGACAATTTTTCAGACAAATCCAATGTTCCTCTTGCTCCTGGGAGTTGCTGTGCTTCACCCCAACCCATGTATTTGAGGGTGTTTCAGGATGTCCCTTTGAAGGTGTGACCCTTAAAATCTCCTCCCCACCTCTGTTTGATGATTCTCTTAAAAAAAAATAATTTTTTAAAAAAATTTAAAAAATTTTTAAAAAAAAACAAAATTTCCCCCCCCCGGTTTTTTTCTTTTAATTAAAAAAAAAAAAAAAAACCCCCCCCCCAGGTGTTTGAGGGTGTCCCTTTGAAGGTGTGACCCTTAAAATCTCCTGCTCTGTTTGGTGATTCTCTGTGTGGAAATGCATTTTTTAGACAATTTTAGACAATTTTTCAGGCAAATCCAATGTTCCTCTTGCTCCTGGGAGTTGCTGTCCCCTCACCCCAACCCATGTCTTTGAGGGTGTCCCTGTGAAGGTGTGACTCTTAAAATCTCCTCCCCAGCTCTGTTTAATGATTCTCTGCAGAGAAATTAATTTTTCTGACTAATTTAGACAATTTTTCAGACAAATCCAATGTTCCCCTTGCTCCTGGAAGTTGCTGTGCTTCACCCCAACCCGGGTGTTTGAGGGTGTTTGAGGGTGTCCTTTGAAGGTGTGACCCTTAAAATCTCCTCCCCAGCTCTGTTTGATGGTTTTCTGTGGAGAAATTAATTTTTCTGACAAATTTTGACAGTTTTTCAGACAAATCCAATGTTCCCCTTGCTCCTGGGAGTTGCTGTCCCCTTCAACCCAACCCGGGTGTTTGAGGGTGTTTGAGGGTGTCCCTTTGAATTTATGACCCTTAAAATCTCCTCCCCAGCTCTGTTTGATGATTCTCTGTGTGGAAATGCATTTTTGGGACAATTTTAGACAATTTTTCAGACAAATCTGAGATTCCCCTCACCCAATCCATATCCCTTCCCTCCCCTCTCCTCTCTGCCCAGCTGGCACCAGCCCTTCCCATAAAAAACCCCAAATTCTGGCATGTTTACAAAGCTCAGTCCTGCTGCTTTATCAGGTTTTAATTCCCTTTTTCCCCCCAGAACAAGATTTTCATCTACCGAGGCAAGGAGTACGAGCGCAGGGAGGATTTCAACCTGAAGCTGCTGACTCAGTTCCCCAGCGCTGAGAAGATGACCAGCACTGCCCCTCCTGCAGAGGACATCAGAATGTCCCCAAAACAGTGTATCTTTGGGGTTTGGGGAGTTTGGGGACATGAAAAGCTCCCAAAACAGTGTATCTTTGGGGTTTAGGGCATTTTGGGGCATCAGAAACTCCCCAAACCAGTGTATCTTTGGGGTTTGGGGCATTTTGGGGCATCAAAACCTCCCCTGAACAGTGTATTTTTGGGGTTTAGGGTGTTTTGGGACATCAGAACCTCCCAAAACAGTGTATCTTTGGGGTTTGGGGCATTTTGGGACATCAAAACCTCCCCAAAACAGTGTATCTTTGGGGTTTTGGGTGTTCTGGGATGTCAAAACCTCCGCAAAACAGTGTATCTTTGGGGTTTAGGGTGGTTTGGGACATCAAAACAGTGTATTTTTGGGGTTTTAGGGCATTTTGGGACAACAGAAACTCCCCAAACAGTGTATCTTTGGGGTTTAGGGTGTTTTGGGACATCAAAAGCTCCCCAAAACAGTGTATCTTTGGGGTTTTGGGGTTTTGGGGCATCAGAAACTCCCCAAACCAGTGAATCGTTGGGGTTTAGGGCATTTTGGGGCATCCAAACCTCCCCAGAACAGTGTATCTTTGGGGTTTTGGGTGGTTTGGGACATCAAAACAGTGTATTTTTGGGGTTTTAGGGCATTTTGGGACATCAGAAACTCCCCAAACAGTGTATCTTTGGGGTTTGGGGCATGAAAACCTCCCCAAAACAGTGTATTTTTGGGGTTTTAGGGCTTTTGGGACATCAGAACCTCCCAAAACAGTGTATCTTTGGGGTTTTGGGTGTTTTGGGACATCAAAAGCTCCCCAAAACAGTGTATCTTTGGGGTTTAGGGGTTTTGGGGCATCAGAAACTCCCCAAACCAGTGAATCGTTGGGGTTTAGGGCATTTTGGGGCATCCAAACCTCCCCAGAACAGTGTATCTTTGGGGTTTGGGGCATTTTGGGACATCAAAAGCTCCCCAAAACAGTGTATCTTTGGGGTTTGGGGCATTTTGGGACATCAAAAGCTCCCCAAAACAGTGTATCTTTGGGGTTTTGGGTGGTTTGGGACATCAGAACCTCCCAAAACAGTGTATCTTTGGGGTATTTTGGGACATGAAAACCTCCCCAAAACAGTGTATCTTTGGGGTTTAGGGTGGTTTGGGACATCAAAACAGTGTATTTTTGGGGTTTTAGGGCATTTTGGGACATCAGAACCTCCCAAAACAGTGTATCTTTGGGGTTTGGGGTGTTTTGGGACATCAAAAGCTCCCCAAAACAGTGTATCTTTGGGGTTTGGGGAGTTTGGGGACATGAAAAGCTCCCCAAACAGTGTATCTCTGGGATTTAGGGTGTTTTGGGATGTCAAAAGCTCCCCAAAACAGTGTATCTTTGGGGTTTTGGGACATCAGAATGTCCCCAAAACAGTGTATCTTTGGGGTTTAGGGTGTTTTGGGACATCAAAACCTCCCAAAACAGTGTATTTTTGGGGTTTTAGGGCTTTTTGGGACATCAGAACCTCCCCAAAACAGTGTATCTTTGGGGTTTTGGGAGTTTTGGGGCATCAGAAACTCCCCAAAACAGTGAATCGTTGGGGTTTAGGGCATTTTGGGGCATCCAAACCTCCACAGAACAGTGTATCTTTGGGGTTTTGGGTGTTTGGGGACATCAGAACAGTATATCTTTGGGGTTTGGGGCATTTTGGGACGTCAAAACCCCCAAAACAGTGTATCTTTGGGGTTTTGGGTGTTCTGGGATGTCAAAACCTCCGCAAAACAGTGTATCTTTGGGGTTTAGGGTGGTTTGGGACATCAAAACAGTGTATTTTTGGGGTTTTAGGGCATTTTGGGACATCAGAACCTCCCAAAACAGTGTATCTTTGGGGTTTAGGGTGTTTTGGGACATCAAAAGCTCCCCAAAACAGTGTATCTTTGGGGTTTTGGGGCATCAGAAACTCCCCAAACCAGTGAATCGTTGGGGTTTAGGGCATTTTGGGGCATCAAAACCTCCCCAAACAGTGTATCTTTGGGGTTTGGGGCATTTTGGGACATCAAAAGCTCCCCAAAACAGTGTATCTTTGGGGTTTTGGGTGGTTTGGGGCATCAAAACAGTGTATTTTTGGGGTTTTAGGGCATTTTGGGACATCAGAAACTCCCCAAACAGTGTATCTTTGGGGTTTGGGGTGTTTGGGGACATCAAAAGCTCCCCAAAACAGTGTATCTTTGGGGTTTTGGGTGGTTTGGGGCATCAAAACAGTGTATTTTTGGGGTTTTAGGGCATTTTGGGACATCAGAAACTCCCCAAACAGTGTATCTTTGGGGTTTGGGACATCAGAACCTCCCAAAACAGTGTATCTTTGGGGTATTTTGGGACATCAGAACCTCCCAAAACAGTGTATCTTTGGGGTATTTTGGGACATCAAAACCTCCCCAAAACAGTGTATCTTTGGGGTTTAGGGTGGTTTGGGACATCAAAACAGTGTATTTTTGGGGTTTTAGGGCATTTTGGGACATCAGAACCTCCCAAAACAGTGTATCTTTGGGGTTTGGGGAGTTTGGGGACATGAAAAGCTCCCCAAACAGTGTATCTCTGGGATTTAGGGTGTTTTGGGATGTCAAAAGCTCCCCAAAACAGTGTATCTTTGGGGTTTTGGGACATCAGAATGTCCCCAAAACAGTGTATCTTTGGGGTTTAGGGTGTTTTGGGACATCAAAACCTCCCAAAACAGTGTATTTTTGGGGTTTTAGGGCTTTTTGGGACATCAGAACCTCCCCAAAACAGTGTATCTTTGGGGTTTTGGGAGTTTTGGGGCATCAGAAACTCCCCAAAACAGTGAATCGTTGGGGTTTAGGGCATTTTGGGGCATCCAAACCTCCACAGAACAGTGTATCTTTGGGGTTTTGGGTGTTTGGGGACATCAGAACAGTATATCTTTGGGGTTTGGGGCATTTTGGGACGTCAAAACCTCCCAAAACAGTGTATCTTTGGGGTTTTGGGTGTTCTGGGATGTCAAAACCTCCGCAAAACAGTGTATCTTTGGGGTTTAGGGTGGTTTGGGACATCAAAACAGTGTATTTTTGGGGTTTTAGGGCATTTTGGGACATCAGAACCTCCCAAAACAGTGTATCTTTGGGGTTTAGGGTGTTTTGGGACATCAAAAGCTCCCCAAAACAGTGTATCTTTGGGGTTTTGGGGCATCAGAAACTCCCCAAACCAGTGAATCGTTGGGGTTTAGGGCATTTTGGGGCATCAAAACCTCCCCAAACAGTGTATCTTTGGGGTTTGGGGCATTTTGGGACATCAAAAGCTCCCCAAAACAGTGTATCTTTGGGGTTTTGGGTGGTTTGGGGCATCAAAACAGTGTATTTTTGGGGTTTTAGGGCATTTTGGGACATCAGAAACTCCCCAAACAGTGTATCTTTGGGGTTTGGGGTGTTTGGGGACATCAAAAGCTCCCCAAAACAGTGTATCTTTGGGGTTTTGGGTGGTTTGGGGCATCAAAACAGTGTATTTTTGGGGTTTTAGGGCATTTTGGGACATCAGAAACTCCCCAAACAGTGTATCTTTGGGGTTTGGGACATCAGAACCTCCCAAAACAGTGTATCTTTGGGGTATTTTGGGACATCAGAACCTCCCAAAACAGTGTATCTTTGGGGTATTTTGGGACATCAAAACCTCCCCAAAACAGTGTATCTTTGGGGTTTAGGGTGGTTTGGGACATCAAAACAGTGTATTTTTGGGGTTTGGGGTGTTTTGGGACATCAAAAGCTCCCCAAAACAGTGTATCTTTGGGGTTTGGGGAGTTTGGGGACATGAAAAGCTCCCCAAACAGTGTATCTCTGGGATTTAGGGTGTTTTGGGATGTCAAAAGCTCCCCAAAACAGTGTATCTTTGGGGTTTTGGGACATCAGAATGTCCCCAAAACAGTGTATCTTTGGGGTTTAGGGTGTTTTGGGACATCAAAACCTCCCAAAACAGTGTATTTTTGGGGTTTTAGGGCTTTTTGGGACATCAGAACCTCCCCAAAACAGTGTATCTTTGGGGTTTTGGGAGTTTTGGGGCATCAGAAACTCCCCAAAACAGTGAATCGTTGGGGTTTAGGGCATTTTGGGGCATCCAAACCTCCACAGAACAGTGTATCTTTGGGGTTTTGGGTGTTTGGGGACATCAGAACAGTATATCTTTGGGGTTTGGGGCATTTTGGGACGTCAAAACCTCCCAAAACAGTGTATCTTTGGGGTTTTGGGTGTTCTGGGATGTCAAAACCTCCGCAAAACAGTGTATCTTTGGGGTTTAGGGTGGTTTGGGACATCAAAACAGTGTATTTTTGGGGGTTTTAGGGCATTTTGGGACATCAGAACCTCCCAAAACAGTGTATCTTTGGGGTTTAGGGTGTTTTGGGACATCAAAAGCTCCCCAAAACAGTGTATCTTTGGGGTTTTGGGGCATCAGAAACTCCCCAAACCAGTGAATCGTTGGGGTTTAGGGCATTTTGGGGCATCAAAACCTCCCCAAACAGTGTATCTTTGGGGTTTGGGGCATTTTGGGACATCAAAACCTCCCCAAAACAGTGTATCTTTGGGGTTTTGGGTGGTTTGGGGCATCAAAACAGTGTATTTTTGGGGTTTTAGGGCATTTTGGGACATCAGAAACTCCCCAAACAGTGTATCTTTGGGGTTTGGGGTGTTTGGGGACATCAAAAGCTCCCCAAAACAGTGTATCTTTGGGGTTTTGGGTGGTTTGGGGCATCAAAACAGTGTATTTTTGGGGTTTTAGGGCATTTTGGGACATCAGAAACTCCCCAAACAGTGTATCTTTGGGGTTTGGGACATCAGAACCTCCCAAAACAGTGTATCTTTGGGGTATTTTGGGACATCAGAACCTCCCAAAACAGTGTATCTTTGGGGTATTTTGGGACATCAAAACCTCCCCAAAACAGTGTATCTTTGGGGTTTAGGGTGGTTTGGGACATCAAAACAGTGTATTTTTGGGGTTTTAGGGCATTTTGGGACATCAGAACCTCCCAAAACAGTGTATCTTTGGGGTTTGGGGAGTTTGGGGACATGAAAAGCTCCCCAAACAGTGTATCTCTGGGATTTAGGGTGTTTTGGGATGTCAAAAGCTCCCCAAAACAGTGTATCTTTGGGGTTTTGGGACATCAGAATGTCCCCAAAACAGTGTATCTTTGGGGTTTAGGGTGTTTTGGGACATCAAAACCTCCCAAAACAGTGTATTTTTGGGGTTTTAGGGCTTTTTGGGACATCAGAACCTCCCCAAAACAGTGTATCTTTGGGGTTTTGGGAGTTTTGGGGCATCAGAAACTCCCCAAAACAGTGAATCGTTGGGGTTTAGGGCATTTTGGGGCATCCAAACCTCCACAGAACAGTGTATCTTTGGGGTTTTGGGTGTTTGGGGACATCAGAACAGTATATCTTTGGGGTTTGGGGCATTTTGGGACGTCAAAACCTCCCAAAACAGTGTATCTTTGGGGTTTTGGGTGTTCTGGGATGTCAAAACCTCCGCAAAACAGTGTATCTTTGGGGTTTAGGGTGGTTTGGGACATCAAAACAGTGTATTTTTGGGGTTTTAGGGCATTTTGGGACATCAGAACCTCCCAAAACAGTGTATCTTTGGGGTTTAGGGTGTTTTGGGACATCAAAAGCTCCCCAAAACAGTGTATCTTTGGGGTTTTGGGGCATCAGAAACTCCCCAAACCAGTGAATCGTTGGGGTTTAGGGCATTTTGGGGCATCAAAACCTCCCCAAACAGTGTATCTTTGGGGTTTGGGGCATTTTGGGACATCAAAAGCTCCCCAAAACAGTGTATCTTTGGGGTTTTGGGTGGTTTGGGGCATCAAAACAGTGTATTTTTGGGGTTTTAGGGCATTTTGGGACATCAGAAACTCCCCAAACAGTGTATCTTTGGGGTTTGGGGTGTTTGGGGACATCAAAAGCTCCCCAAAACAGTGTATCTTTGGGGTTTTGGGTGGTTTGGGGCATCAAAACAGTGTATTTTTGGGGTTTTAGGGCATTTTGGGACATCAGAAACTCCCCAAACAGTGTATCTTTGGGGTTTGGGACATCAGAACCTCCCAAAACAGTGTATCTTTGGGGTATTTTGGGACATCAGAACCTCCCAAAACAGTGTATCTTTGGGGTATTTTGGGACATCAAAACCTCCCCAAAACAGTGTATCTTTGGGGTTTAGGGTGGTTTGGGACATCAAAACAGTGTATTTTTGGGGTTTTAGGGCATTTTGGGACATCAGAACCTCCCAAAACAGTGTATCTTTGGGGTTTGGGGAGTTTGGGGACATGAAAAGCTCCCCAAAACAGTGTATCTCTGGGATTTAGGGTGTTTTGGGATGTCAAAAACTCCCCAAAACAGTGTATCTTTGGGGTTGGGGGCATGAAAACCTCCCCAAAACAACATATATTTGAGGTTTAAGGCTTTTGGGATGCCAAAACCTCCCAAAACAGTGTATCTTTGGGGTTTTGGGAGTTTTGGGACATCAGAAACTCCCCAAACCAGTTAATCTTTGGGGTTTGGGGCATTTTGGGACATCAAAAGCTCCCCAGAATGGTGTATCTCTGGGGTTTAGGGCATTTTGGGGCATCCAAACCTCCACAGAACAATATATTTTGGGGTTTTGGGTGTTTGGGGACATCCAAACCTCCCCAAAACAGTGTATCTTTGGGGTTTGGGGTGTTTTGGGACATGAAAACCTCCCCAAAACAGTGTATCTTTGGGGTTTTGGGACATCACAACCTCCCCCAAACAGTGTATCTTTGGGGTTTAGGGTGTTTTGGGACATCAAAAGCTCCCCAAAACAGTGTATCTTTGGGGTTTTGGGGTTTTGGGGCATCAGAAACTCCCCAAACCAGTGAATCGTTGGGGTTTAGGGCATTTTGGGGCATCCAAACCTCCCCAGAACAGTGTATCTTTGGGGTTTTGGGTGTCTGGGGACATCAGAACAGTATATCTTTGGGGTTTGGGGCATTTTGGGATGTCAAAACCTCCCAAAACAGTGTATCTTTGGGGTTTAGGGCATTTTGGGATGTCAAAACCTCCCCAAAACAGTGTATCTTTGGGGTTGGGGGCATGAAAACCTCCCCAAAACAACATACATTTGGGGTTTAGGGCTTTTTGGGATGTCAAAACCTCCCAAAACAGTGTATCTTTGGGGTTTTGGGAGTTTTGGGACATCAGAAACTCCTCAAACCAGTTAATCTTTGGGGTTTGGGGCATTTTGGGACATCAAAAGCTCCCCAGAATGGTGTATCTTTGGGGTTTAGGGCATTTTGGGGCATCCAAACCTCCACAGAACAACATATCTTTGGGGTTTTGGGTGTTTTGGGACATCAGAATGTCCCCAAAACAGTGTATCTTTGGGGTTTGGGGAGTTTGGGGACATCAAAAGCTCCCCAGACAGTGTATCTTTGGGGTTTGGGGCATGAAAACCTCCCCAAAACAGTGTATTTTTGGGGTTTTAGGGCTTTTTGGGACATCAGAACCTCCCCAGAACAGTGTATCTTTGGGGTATGGGGTGTTTTGGGACATCGAAACCTCCTCAAAATGGTGTATCTCTGGGGTTGGGGTTTTGGGACATCAGAACCTCCCCAAAACAGTGTATCTTTGGGGTTTAGGGTGTTTTGGGACATCCCAGAGCTGCTTCTTCCCCATAATAACCCAATTGTGGAGCAGCAGGGGTAACAAGGGATTATTGCTGCTGGGGATCTGAAGGCTGTGGGGATGGAAATATCCAGAATTGTGACAGGGAATTGAGTTAATACTGGGATTTTGGTGCTGCCAGAGTTGCAGAAGTTGCTGTCAGGGTGAGGGACACACCACATGAAGATTTTCTGTGTTCCCACTCAGCTGATGCTGCTCTTCCAGCCATACTGGGACCCCTTTGGGTATTTTGGGGTGAAAGATGTGAAATACAGGCAGTGAAAATGGGAGAAAAAAGGGAAAGTTGCTCCCTTCTTCCTTGCAGTCCATCAGCATTTAGGAAACTCTGGGCTTTGTGTGGTTTCCCCCAAAATCCCTCTGTAAGGAATTGATTATTCACTGAAAGTTGTTGAGTGCACAGCCCTGATGATTTTTTAATTCTGATTATTTTTTAAATCTGATTATTTTTTAATTCTGATTATTTTTCAATTCTGATTATCTCCCCCCTTGCTGCTGGCACTCCAGGCTGCCCCAAACTCCCCACCAGGATTAGGATCCCCAGAATTGTGTGTCACCCCAGTGGAGATGCTCCAGATCCTCCCTGCCAGTGCCTCCTGGAGGATTCACACCAGCAAATCCAAATTCCTGAGCTCCCAGCCTGTATTCCTGGGCAACTTCCTGAGCTTCCAGGCCAGCTGGAGAGTCTGCTGGTCCATTTTGGCCCCAAATTCTTGTGCAAAAATCCCCAGCAGATGCTCCCCTTGCGATCCTCCTGCCAAGCTCTGCATCCACACAGGAAATTAAAATCCATCCAAACCCAGAGTTGGGATCAGAATCGCCTCTGGTGCTGCAGCTTTGCTCCAGCTGCTCCCCCTGCATCTGGCGGTGGGTTTGGGATGGTTTGGGGTGGGGTGAGCTCGAGCTGTAGGGTTTGGCTGCAGGTCTGGGCTGTCCCCAGCTTTGGGGGTGTTTGGGCTGTGGGATTTGGGACAGGCTGGACTCCCCAAAAACCTCCTGAGGAGGTGAGGAGTGCCCAGAGCTCTGCTCTCTTGGGTGTGATGCCTAAAATGCTGGTAAAAAAAAAAATATAGATATTATAGGGAAAAGGGTATTACCTTGGTTTAATAGGATCCCAGGTGCACCTCCATCAGAGGTGGTGCTAAAACAAAAAAAAAGGTCCTGGGTACAGCATGTATACAATTTATGGACCTCACCAATTAGCATATCTATCTAAAATTCCCCAATGAGAAACCTAACCAATGAAGTAATTGCCCCCTTATTCTAATTACCTCTCCCCCCCAAAAAGGTTACAACTCAGTTTACAAAATCATGTCCCAGGGATGAGGCTCTGTTCAAGGCTGGTGCCTCATGCTCCTGAGATTGTGGGGATGTTTTGTTTTCCCCAAAGGATTCTGAGCTAGGCTAGAGCACAAGGGTTATACACATGTGGGGCTGAGATACAGGGAGTGACAGTACAGCAATGGGGAAGGATATAAAGTATATAAAAAGGGTATAAAAGGATAATGAAAAAGGACAAAAAACCCATCAGGCATCAGGCAGACCTTGCTGCTCCTCTGGCTGCTTTTACTTCCAGGCTTTTTTAACCTCCTTTGTCTCAGGCTAGATTTTATTTTTCTTTAGGCTGTTTTTCTGCTCTTTTGTGACAAAATACCTAATTTTCCAGTTGGTGATAACATGCTGGAGGTGCTGTGCTGAGCCCCAGGGGTTCCCCCTGCTCCCCAACCCTTTTTTTGCTTCTCTAAAGCCTCAGCACAGTCCTTAGAGCAGAATTTGGGAAAAACACGACGATCTGTTGTGCTTGGGGATAGAATTCCTGACTTTATTTAATATCTGTCATCATTCATACGTGTGAAAGGTGAAGGTGAAGCAGCTATTCCATGATTAAAAACAATTCCTCTATCAATTAATTCATTAATCCGAAAAGTAGGAGGGGAGGAAGAATAGAAATAATCGTGAGAGAAATAATTCTCTGAGAAATAATTGTGAGAGAAGAGCCAGAAACATCCCCAGAACCTCCAGCAGAACCTCATTTTCCCTTTTTTTTTTGTCTCCCAAAGCAGAAATCCAGTTGGCCTGGAATTCCCAAGGATTTTTTCCAGGGAATTTCAGCCCTTGGAAGTGTCCAAGGCCAGGTTGGAGCAACCTGGGATAGTGGAAGGAGGTGGAGCTGGATGGATTTGAAGGTCTTTCCCAACCCAAACCATTCTGGGATTGTTATTTGGAAATTAAATCCTTTTTTTTTTGAATTTTTAAAATATGTAATTCCCGAGGAATTTCCAAACTGCAGGAAGCACCAGAACACCTGAGATTGGTGATGGATCAGTCAGCTTGGAAGAAAAACCCTTTTAGCTGGAATTCAGCTGGAAATTGTGGAAAAATCCGACAAGGAGAGCAGGAAAGGTTTTTTCTCTCCCGTTTTCCCAAAAAAATTCCTGATTTCTCCTCCTTAACCGGAGCTGCTCAGACGTGCAGTGCTTCATCGTGAAGCCTGTGCTGAACCTGCCGCCTCGCTACAAGGACAAACCTGTTCCTGAGCAGATCTTAAAGTAATTGATTTGATTTATTTTCCTTTTCCGTCACCGTTGCCTTTGGGTTTCCCCACCCCAGCAGGTGCAGTGCTTTTGTAGATTGTGTAAATTTAATATTTTGGTGTGAGAGGAGAGAGTTGGATGTTTGGGTGAGGAGGGTGGGAGGTGAGGAAAGTCAGCTTTTCCTCTGGGAAAATCAGCTTTTCCTCTGGGAAAATCACTTTTCCTCTGGAAAAATCATCTTTCCTTCTGGAAAGTCCTGTTTCCCTCTGGGAAAATCACTTTTCCCTCTGGGAAAATCATTTTTCCCTCTGGAAAATCACCTTTTCCCCTGGAAAAATCACCTTTTCCTCTGGGAAAATCACCTTTCCCTCTGGAAAATGACCTTTCATTCTGGAAAAATCAGCTTTTCCTCTGGAAAAATCCGATTTCCCTCTGGAAAAATCACTTTTCCTTCTGGAAAGATCGCCTTTCCTTCTAGAAAATCACCTTTCCTTCTGGAAAAATCACCTTTTCCTCTGGAAAATCACCTTTCCCTCTGGAAAATCAGCTTTTCCTCTGGAAAATCCCCTTTCTCTCTGGAAAATCACCTTTCCTCTGGAAAATCCTGTTTCTCTCTGGAAAAATCACTTTTTCCTCTGGAAAATCGCTTTTCCTCTGGGAAAACCACCTTTCCCTCTAGAAAACCCTCTTTCCCTCTGGAAAATGACCTTTCATTCTGGAAAATCACCTTTCCCTCTGGAAAAATCACCTTTTCCTCTGGGAAAATCCTGTTTTTCTCTGGAAAAATCACCTTTTCCTCTGGAAAATCAGCTTTCCTTCTGGAAAATCACCTTTTCCTTCTGGAAAATCACCTTTTCCTGTGGAAAAATCAGCTTTTGCTTTGGGAAAATCACCTTTCCTTCTGGAAAAATCACTTTTCCCTCTAGAAAATCCTCTTACCCTCTGCAAAATCAGCTTTCCTTCTGGAAAATCAGCTTTTCCTCTGGGAAAATCACCTTTTCCTCTGGAAAATCCTGTTTCCCTCTGGAAAAATCACTTTTCCTTCTGGAAAAATCAGCTTTCCCTCTGGAAAATCAGCTTTTCCTCTGGAAAATCACCTTTCCCGCTGGCAAAATCACTTTTCCCTCTAGAAAATCCCCTTTCCCTCTGGGAAAATCCCCTTTTCCTCTGGAAAATCCCCTTTTCTGCTCTCCCCAGCTACTACAGAGCCAACGAGGTGCAGCAGTTCACTCACTCCAGACCTGTCAGGAAAGGAGAGAAGGACCCAGACAATGAGTTTGCTGTGAGTTCTTTGCTTTTTCTTTGGTTTTTTGTGGTGTTTTGATCCAAATGTCACCTCTTCCCTCTCCCTGTGGCCTTGGAGGTTGGGAATTCAGCGCAGGAGACACCAAGGGACTCCAGAGCTGGAGTTTTAACCCTCAAAAGCCATCAGAATTTGATTTTAACTTCTTTAAAATGAAAGAATTCAGTTTTCATTTTTTTTTCCAAATTCTTATTTTGTTGTTTATTTAATTTCCGTTTCTTTAAATTTAAATAAATTTAAATTTGTTTTTATTTTCTTTTATAATTTTTACTTTATTAATATTTTAGCTATATGTTACTTTCATTGTATTTTATCAATTTTATTTTTATTATATATTATTAATCTATTACTATATTAACATATTGATGTAGTATATAGTATAATAGTATATATAGTATATTCTATGTATAGTTATATAGTAAAATAGTATATATAGTATAATATACTACTACATATTGATGTAGTAGTGATAATCTGTTATTGCTTTAAATACAACTAAATTTTAAATTAAATTAAAATGAATTTAAATAGAATTACATTTAAATAAAATACTTGATCACCATTAAATTTAAATTTAAAATAAATCAGACCTCAGCTCCATCCCAGTCAGGGAAGGTGAAACTGGCTGTGGAATTCTTGAATTCTCCGTCTGCAATCCTCACTCCACACAGGAGAGGATTGAATTGCAGCAACAATATTTTCCTGACATCTCAGCTATATTTTTTTTTCCCTTCCCTGAGCAGAACATGTGGATAGAGAGGACAACCTACACCACAGCTTACTCCTTCCCAGGAATCCTCAAGTGGTTTGAGGTCAAACAGGTCACCACGGTGAGTTTGTCCCACTGCAATCCCCCAGGGAATAGCCTTGGAAAAGCTGGGAATGGCAATCCTTCTGCTCTGCGTGTGGCACAGAGAAAAGCAAATTATTGAGTGTCTTGCTCAGTGGAGAGGATAAATCATGGAATTGTGGAATTACAAAATGGTTGGGGTTTGAGGGATTTTAAAATCAGCCAGTTTGATATCAGGGACACCTCAGACTGTCCCAGGGTGCTCCAGCCTGGCTTGGACACTTCCAGGGATCCAGGGGGAGCTCAGCTCCTCTGGGAATTCCAGAGAATTCTGAGCATATTCTGTGTGAAATGCTTGAAAAGGGAAACTGAGTCACGGTGCTGTAGATGTGATCAGTGCCGCAGGGTGAGTGAAACAAAGCCTTTCCTCCAAGCTGTGAGATTCAAACTGGGAGAGCGCTGGGGCACTCAGCAATTCCTGCATCTGCCAATTTCCCAAAGCTGGTAATTCTTCCTCACAGGGAGGAATTTCTCATCTAAAAACTGAATGCAGGTTTGGAAGGTTTGTCCTGTTCTGGTAAAGAATGTCGTTCTGTCCTTCCTTCTGTCGTTCCATCTTTTGGTCCTTCATCTTTCTGTCCTTCATCCTTCCATCCTTCCATCTTTCCATCCTTTCCATCCTTTTCATCCTTCCTCCTTCCATCTTTCCATCCTCCATCCTTTCATCGTCCATCCTTTCTTCCTTCAATCCTTCCATCCTTCCATCCTTCCATCTTTCCATCTTTCCATCCTTCATCTTTCTATCCTTTCATCCTTCATCCTCCCATCAGTCCATCCTTCCTCCTTCCATCCTTCCGTCCTCCATCCTTTCATCTTCCATCCTTCCATCCTATATCCTTCATCTTTCCATCCCTTCCATCCTTCATCTTCCATCCTTCATCCTCCCATCCTTCCATCTGTCCATCCTTTCCACTTTCATCTTCCATCCTTCATCCTCCCTCCTTCATCCTTTCATCCTTCATCCTTTCATCTTCCATCCTTTCATCCTCTCATCCTTCCATCCTTCCATCCTTCTGTCTTTCCATCCTTCTGTCTTTCCATCCTTCCGTCTTTCCATACTTCCTCCTTCCATCCTTCCATCTTTCCATCCTTCCATCTTTCCATCCTTCCGTCTTTCCATCCTTCTGTCTTTCCATCCTTCCGTCTTTCCATACTTCCTCCTTCCATCCTTCCATCTTTCCATCCTTCCGTCTTTCCATCCCTTCCATCCTTCATCCTTTCATCTTCCATCCTTCCATCCCTTCCATCCTTCATCTTTCCATCTTTCCATCCTCCCATCCATCCATCCATCCATCCATCCATCCTTCTATCCTTCCATCCTTCATCCTTCATCTTTCCATCCTTCCATCCTTTTATCCTTCCATCCTTCCATCCTCCAGCATTCTTCTTCCATCCTTCATCCTTCATCCTTTCATCCTTTCATCCTTCCATTGTTCCATCCTTTCATCTTTCCATCCTTCCATCCTTCCATCCTACCAGCTTTCCATCTTTCCATTGTTCATCTTTCCATCCTTCATCCTTCCATCTTTCCATCCTTCATCCTTCCATCCTTCATCTTCCATCCTTCCATCCCTCCATCCTTTCATCTTCCATCCTCCCGTCCTCTATCCTTCCTCCTTTCCTCCTTTCCTCCTTTCCTCCTTTCCTCCTTTCCTCCTTCCCTCCTTCCCTCCTTCCCTCCTTCCCTCCTTTCCTCCTTCCCTTCTGCCCTCCTTTCCTCCTGCCCTCCTGCCCTCCTTCCCTCCCTTCCCCTTCCACCCTTCCATTTTCTATCCTTCATCTTTCCACGCTCCCACCCTCCCACTGACGGTTCCCTCTGCCCCTCTCTCCCCAGGAGGAGATCAGCCCCCTGGAGAACGCCATCGAGACCATGGAGCTGACCAACGAGAAGATCACCAACGTGGTGCAGCAGCACTCGTGGGACCGCAGCCTGCCCGTGCACCCGCTCTCCATGCTGCTCAGCGGCATCGTGGACCCCGCCGTCATGGGCGGCTACACCAACTATGAGAAGGTCCTTGTCACCCCTGGGCAGGGCTGGCAGAGATGGGAGTGTCCACCTGGAGGAGGGAACGACCCAGGGAGAGCTCAGGGCCTTTTCCTGGAGAGCTGGAGAGGGACTGGGGACAAGGGATGGAGGGACGGGACGCAGGGAATGGCTTCAGAGGGATGAAGGTAAAGCCAGGAGGAGAGGAGAGTGAAGTGCTTTGTTGAAGGAAGCTGGGAGCCCAAATCTCAACGTGGTCTTTATTGCTGTTGGGTGTTTGTACCAAAGCCCAGGTGAAAACGTGGGATTTTAGGGCTTAAATCCCAGGATTTGATGGGATTTTGGAAAGGAATGAGGGTGGGGAGGGGCTGGGATGGAATCCCAGAGAAGCTGTGGATCCCTGGCAGTGTCCAAGGCCAGGCTGGAGCACCCTGGGATGGTGGCAGTTGTCCCTAGGTGGAGATAAAATGATCTTCAAGGTCCTTTCCAACCCAAACCATCCCAGGATTCCTGACCCCTGCCTTGGGAAAGCCTGGAACATTCTGGATCTGGGTGTGCAGAGCTTGAGCAGGAGGAGAAGAGAGCACAGAGCAGAGATTGGCACTGGCTGAGCTGGAAGGGATTGGTTTTGGGGCTGGGGGAGGAAGGATTCAGCCCCTCTGGGGTTCCTTCCTTCCCAGTGGGGACTAGAATCTGCTCAGAAAACACAGAAAAGCCAAAATCCAGCATTTCTCCCTCGTGTCAATAGGGAATGATGAGGCAAAAAGGATTTCTCTTGCCAGCAGATTGTCTGTGGTCGGGATCTTGCAGGAAAGAGCAAATAATTCAGGAAAAAATCAGCATTTCCTATGCAGGTTAACCCAGCTGACTCCAGCTGAATGGTCTGAGCTCTTTTTTGTGGTGTTTAAGTGAAACTGGTGATTCCTCCTGTCTGATGGTGACATTCTCACCCAAAATGCATTTCTTATTTCCACAAACTGTGCAGAATGGGTTAAAACACAGAGAATTCCCCCAGCCCTGTCCCATCCCAGGAAATGAGGGGCACAGGTTAATTGGGAGAGGGGTTAATTGGATCTGGGCTCTGACTCTGCTCCTTCCAGAGGAGCTGGGATGCTCTGCCAGGGCTGAATTTGGCCCTGAATTTTTCATTTTACATATTAAAGTTGACATCAAGTTGGGAATTGCCCAAGTGGGGAAGCAATTCAAACTGGAGAACACAAAATCTCTGCAGCCACATCTGGAAATGCTCATTGCTGGTTCATATTTTCCTCTTCCAGCTGCAGATCAGTGCAGAACATTGGGGTTTTGTGAGCTAAAACCTGAGTTTTAATTGTTTCCTCGTAGCCAAAAGCCAAAGTTGGGGTTTTTAACATCTTTTCCTCTTGCAAGAATTAAGCACTTCCAGGGAAAATCCTCTGGGACCAATCCAGGATTCTTTTCCCAGCCTCACCTCCATCACTTTTGGGATCAAACCCCCAGCCCTATAAACTTCCACTACAGCCCAGTTTTGCAGAAGTAAAAAAAAATATAATCAGAGGCTGAAATAGTATGGAGACTCATTTTAAACCCAAATGAAACAAATTATTAGGGGTTTTATCCAGGAAAAAAAAAGAAAGAAAAATTAAATTCTTCTGACCAGGAATTGGGATCCATTTTAATGGGATACATCGTGGGAATTGGCACAATTTGAAGTTTTCCATCCAGAAAAGTGGATTTCTGTTTTTTCAACTTTAAACCAAGACCAGATTCTGGTGATTAAAGGTAAACCCAGGAGGAGAGGAGCCTGAAGTGCTTTGTTGAAGGAAGCTGGGAGTCCAAATCCCACCATGGTCTTTATTTCTGTTGAATGTTTATATCAAACCCCAGGTGAAAATGTGGGATTTTAGGGCTAAAATCCCAGAGTTCAGGGAAATCCCAGCAGGAGCTGAGGTGCTTTGGGTGTCCCTGTGTGCTGTGGGACACTGACTGCTGAAAAACAGGATTTTTGGAGCCAGAACTTGAAGTTTTGGGTCTGCCACTCACTTTGATGTGAGAAATAACCTCAGTTCTTCACATCAGTGCTGCTTTGTGAGAAGGGAATCAGAACTAAAACCTTTCTGATGCAGTAGCTTTCTTTCCATGTGTTTCACTGGAAAAAATGTGGTTTTTTTAAACAAAAAAAAAAGTGGGGTTTGTTCCCACTTTTCCCATTTTTTTCTCCTTGAGTTCTTTGTCCATCAGCTCAGTGCTGGGGAAAGAGCAAAATTTGGGTTTAATATGATGAATAATGGCAGTGATTGCTTTTAAAGGACCTTCCCCCCAGAGCTGCCTGTGTCACCTGTGTCACCTGTGCCACCTGTGTCACCTTGCCACCTGTCCACCTTTCACCCTGCCCCCCTTCCCCCCTTCCCCCCTTCCCCCCTGTTCCCCCTCCCCCCCCCCCCGCCCCCTCCCCCCCCCCCCCCCCCCCCCCCCCCCCCCCCCCCCCCCCCCCCCCCCCACCTGTGTCACCTGTGTCACCTGTGCCACCTGTGCCAATTCTCTCTCTGCTGCCAGGCCTTCTTCACAGAGAAATATCTCCAGGAACATCCTGAAGACCAAGAGAAAATCGAGCTGCTCAAGCAGCAAATTGCCATCCAGGTATGGAACTGGGAGGGAACTGGGAGGGAACTGGGAGGGAACTGGGAGCACTGGGGGAGTGCAGATCTGTCCCCATCATTTGGAGTGTGAACACAACCAGAGTTACCAGATTTATGGACAATTAATTTTTATTCAAAGGAAACTGCTGTGTGTTAAAATGTGTCCTGAAATAGTCCGTGTGCTCTGGAATATTTGCCAGCAAATTGGGATTCATTTCCCTCATGAATGTTAAAATATCTCTCACTTCTTCCTGGGATCATCAGGGCTGCTGGTTTGGCAGCCTGACCACTGGGATTGGTCTGTTTGGACCCAAATGGCTCTGAGAAATTCCCTGTTTTCCTGGGATGTGAATTCCATCCCCGCAGAGCAGTTTGTTATTCCCACATTATTGAAATCACACTCACACAGCTCGGGGGGCTAAGGAGGGATAAATTCCGGTATTTAAAATGTATTTTGCACAGCAGGGAGTGGGGTATGAGTGGGGAAGGGGGAATCCTGGAATTGTGGAATGGTTTGGGTGGAGGGAATCCTGGAATCGTGGAATGGTTTGGGTGGAGGGAATCCTGGAATCGTGGAATGGTTTGGGTGGAGGGAATCCTGGAATTGTGGAATGGTTTGGGTGGAGGGAATCCTGGAATCGTGGAATGGTTTGGGTGGAGGGAATCCTGGAATTGTGGAATGGTTTGGGTGGAGGGAATCACTGGAATCGTGGAATGGTTTGGGTGGAGGGAATCCTGGAATTGTGGAATGGTTTGGGTGGAGGGAATCCTGGAATTGTGGAATGGTTTGGGTGGAGGGAATCCTGGAATTGTGGAATGGTTTGGGTGGAGGGAATCACGGAATCATGGAATGGTTTGGGTGGGAAAGGAGCTTAAAGCTCACTCAATTCCATGGGTAAGGAAGCTTCCCCTGGACCAGCTTGCCCCAAACCCCATCCAACCTGGCCTGGGGAAAAAGCTGATTTTTCTTCACCCCCTGGAGCTCAAACACCGAAATTCCCTCCGTGTCAGCAGCTCTGGCTCAGCAGCTGAGCTCCCCTGCTGCATCCCTGCTCCTTTTCCCCTCTCCAAACCCAAACCAACGTGGATTTAAACCCTTTAATTCCATCTGAACTCACACCCTGAGGAGCAGCAGAGGTGATTTATGTCCTCCAGCTCACCCTGCTCCATCCCTGCTCCCCCCCAGATGCCTCTGCTGGCCGAGGGTATCCGGATCCACGGCGAGAAGCTGACGGAGCAGCTGAAACCTCTGCACGAGAGACTCACCGGCTGCTTCCGGGAGCTGCGCAGGAAGGTGGAGAAGCAGTACGGAGTCATCACGCTGGTGAGAGAACCTGCTTTGTCCGAATTTTGCCCCAGAGGAAGCCAGTTCCCCCTTTTCCAGCCGTGGGTGGGTGTGAGGTGTTTCACAGAATCCCAGAATCAGAGAGGTTGGGGAAGAACTCTGGGACCATCGAGTCTGAGCTGTGCCTGATGTCCACCTTGTCCCCAGCCCAGAGCACTGAGTGGAATTCCAGGAATTCCTTGGGATGGTGACTCCAAACCTATCCCTGGGCAGTTCCAATCCCTGAGCACCCTTTCCATGGAGAAATTCCTGCTGCTGTCCACCCTGAGCCTCCCCTGGCCCAGCCTTGTTGCTGTTGAACCGCTAGCAGAGTGATGAAACCAGACAGAGTCCCAGGTGGCACAAATCTGAATTTATTAATTAATTTTAGAATTATATAGACTTTCACAGGTCATCTGGATTGGGTCAGTTCAAAACCTCCGCCTAGGCCGACTGGCCAGGCTTGAACCGCCTGTCTTTCCAGAGGGCGTTTCAATAACATCCAAACTTTATCTTTATTTATAAAAACACAGGAAGAAGAAGAGAAAATTCCCATGGGAAAGAGTCTGTGCTGCCACACACCCTGAGCCTCCCCTGGCCCAGCCTGAGGCTGTTCCCTCTCCTCCTGTCCCTGTTCCCTGGATCAGATCCCAAATCCCTCCTGGCTGGAGTTGTGCAGAGCCACAAGGTCCCCCTGAACCTCCTTTTCTCCAGGCTGAACTCTTTCCCAGCTCCCTCAGGAATTCTCCAGCCCTTTCCTGGACACCTCCATCCCACCATCCTTCCTAAACCGGCATCCCATGGTGTTTCCCTTCCCATTTTGTTAGCGTGGAAAACACACAATCACACAGGTTATGTGCAGATGCCTTTATTCAAGCTCAGGAAGACAGGGGTTATTACCCAAATCTGACCTCGACATTGATCTGAAGTGAATCCATTTTATACCTTTCCCTTACATAACAGTGGTGTGATCATATGTTAATCATCAACTTAACATTGTTCCATTGTTTTCCCCCAAGCACGACTTTAAGCCCCTCTCCTCCTGCAGTATTTCTGATTTATTTCACAGGTGCTAATCCTCATGATTTAACTGAAACAATCCTGATATTTTCTAAGCAATCTTGGTGATCATGTCACCCTGAGCCCGTACATGCAGTTCTTACCCATCCCCATTCCTAAAGCCTAGTTGTTAACTAACATTCCAACCCTATGTAACAATTTCTCGCTGTTTTCCCGCAGCCCCCGGCGCTGACCGAGCGGAAGCCGAGCCGGTCAGGCTCTCTGGTGCTGCCCTACATCCTGTCCTCCACCCTCAGGAGGCTCTCGGTCACCTCGGTCGCCTCCTCTGTGGCCTCCACCTCGTCCACCTCGTCCGACAGTGCTTCCTCCAGGCCGGGCTCGGATGGGTCAGTATTGGGATTTGCACTGCCTTAGGGTCAGTCGCTCTGAAAATCGAGATTTTCCCCGTGGTGATGCTTAAAAATGCATTTAGAGATGTTAACGGAGCTCAATACAATAAGTGATAATAAGTGTTGTTATTTGTCGCTGTTGAACCACTAGCGGAGTGAAGAGTCCAGACAGATTCTCAGGTTTCTAGAATTCTAGACAATTCTGAATTTATTATTTAATTTTAAGAACTTATGTAGACTTTCACAGGTCGTTTGGATTGGGCCAATTCAAAACCTCCCTCTAGGCCGATTGGCCAGGCTTGAACTGCCTATCTTTCAAAGATCATTTCAATAACATCCAAACTTTATTTATAAAAACACAAGAAGAAGAAGAGAAAACTCCCATAGGAAAGAATCTGTGTTGCCACAGTTATTCCGTTTTACAGCAGGGTTTGGAGCACAAATAATGGGAATTTCACCCCCAGCTGCAGCCCCAGTTATCCCCAGGGCATTCCAGGTGCCTCCTGCCCCAGTTTCCCAGGAAAACAGGGGTGTGAGGCACCAAAAGTGGGTTTTTTTGGGCAGCCAAGAGGTGAATAAAGCGCCCAGCACTTGTTCCACCTTGGCTGCAGCCACCCCTGGGGACAATCCCTGGTGTCACCTGTCTGTACACTGAATTTCCAGTGGGATAACCAGGGGGTTTGGGGGATTTGTTCAAGGTCAGTGAGGTTGTGGCTGAGCAGGAATTGAAGCTCTGGCTCACTTCACCTTGAACAAAAGTCAGAATAATACTCAGAATAATCTTAATACTCAGAATAATCATAATACTCAGAATTCCAGAGGTAACAGCACAAATCCCACTGAGAAATCCATGGTCCTACCTCACTTTCACACAATAATCCCTTACACAAACAAACAGATCACAGCTTTTTAACAAGGGAAAAAAATTCTAGGAGAACTTGCTGTGCAGTTTGGACACTCAGCTGTAAATGTTACAGCTGAGAGGGAATTTGTCTTCAAGAATTTGCAAAATTAAGAATTTCAAAGGTTTCAAAAACATGATGAACGTAAAACAGCACAATATTCTGGTCCTGGAAAAGAAGAGGGAAAAAAAGACCTTTTTTGTATATTCAGGGAGTTCTGTAGTTAATTCTCTTACAGTAATTAATTCTCTCACAGTAATTAATTCTCTCACACAAACGAGACCCCAGCTTTTTAACCAACAGCCCTTTAAAGGTCTGCTGGACTCACTTTTTGTGTTTTTCTCCCTCTTTTTGGCCCCAGATCCACCCTGGAGCCTCTCGTGGAGAGGAGGATCTCCACCTCCTCCTCCCGAGCTGAGGAGTCACCGCTGAAGGATGATGGTGACAACAGGATCAGCAAACTCAAGAGGAAGGAGTGGAGCATTAGCAAGTCTCAGGTCATTGTGGAGAAGGAGCCAGAGGCAGAACTGACTTCCAAAATGGTAAAAATGGAATCATAACTGTGCTGACAGAAATAATAATCCCCCAGCAGGAGCTGGGAGAGTTTCCATTGCTCCCAGCCCTGCTGGGCAGTGGGGATTTAGTAAAGATTTATTAAACTGGGAGGGGTTGGAATACCAAAAGGATTTGGTCAGCTGAGTTATTCCTTTTATCTTTTTTTTCCATTTGGAAAATTCATGTCACAGCCCAACTGCAGTCTCTGAAGGGATTTTCTGAAGGAATTCTGTCTCTGAGGGAATTTCCTCTGAGGGAATTTCCTGAAGGAATTCTGTCCCTGTGGGAATTTTCCGAAGGAATTCTCTCTCTGAGGGAATTTTCTGAAGGAATTCTGTCTCTGAGGGAATTTCCTCCATCTCTGAGGGAATTTTCTGTAGGAATTGTGTCTCTGAAGGGATTTTCTGAAGGAATTCTCTCTCCGAGGGAGTTTTCTGAAGAATTCTCTCTCTGAGAGGATTTTCTGAAGGAATTCTGTCCCTGAGGGGATTTTCTGAAGGAATTTTGTCTCTGAGGGAATTGTGTCTCTCAGGGAATTTCCTGAAGGAATTCTGTCTCTGTGAGAGGATTTTCTGAAGGAATTATCTCTCTGAGGGAATGTCCTCTGTCTCTGAGGGAATTTCCTGAAGGAATTCTGTCTCTGAGGGGATTTCCTGAAGGAATTCTGTCTCTGAGGGAATTTCCTCTGTCTCTAAGGGAATTTTCTGTAGGAATTCTGTCCCTGATAGGATTTCCTGAAGGAATTCTGTCTCTGAGGGGATTTCCTGAAGGAATTGTGTCTCTGGGGGAATTTCCTGGAGGAATTCTGTCTCTGGGGGAATTTCCTCTGCCTCTGAGGGAATATTGCTGTAGGAATTCTGTCTCTGAGGGAATTTTCAGTAGGAGTTGTGTCTCTGAGGGGATTTCCTGAAGAAATTCTGTCTCTGAGGGAATTTCCTCTGTCTCTGAGGGAATTTTCTGTAGGAATTCTGCCTCTGAGGGAATTTCCTGAAGGAGTTCTGTCCCTGAGGGAATATTTCTGTAGGAATTCTGTCTCTGAGGGAATTTTCTCTGTCTCTGAGGGAATTTTCAGTAGGAATTGTGTCTCTGAGGGAATTTCCTGAAGGAATTCTGTCTCTGAGGGAATTTCCTCTGTCCCTGAGGGATTTGTGAGGGATTTCCTGAAGGAATTCTGTCTCTGAGGGAATTTTCCGATCTGTCTCTGAGGGAATTTTCTGTAGGAATTCTATCTCTGATGGGATTTCCTGAAGGAATTCTGTCTCGGGGAACTGTCTCTGAGGGGATTTTCTGTAGGAATTCTATCTCTGATGGGATTTCCTGAAGGAATTCTGTCCCTGAGGGGATTTTCCTGAAGGAATTCTGTCTCTGAGGGGATTTCCTGAAGGAATTGTGTCTCTAAGGGGATTTCCTCTTTCCCTGAGGGGATTTCCTGAAGGAATTCTGTCTCTGAGGGAATTTCCTCTGTCTCTGAGGGAATTTTCAGTCGGAATTCTGTCTCTGAGGGAATTTTCGGGATCTGTCTCTGAGGGAATTTTCAGTCAGAATTCCGAGAGATTTCTCCCGTTCTCCCCCAGGGCACGGCAGGGAAGGCGCAGAGGCCCAAGAGTCTGCAGCTGGGGGACAGCAGGCTGACGCTGCTGCAGAGCTCCCCGCTGCAGGCAGCACCCCACAGCCCCCCGGGCAGCACCCCGAAAACACCACGGACACACAGTGAGTCTGAACGGCACAGGGTGGGGATGTTGCAGAGTGTGGGATGTTGCAGAGTTTGGGATATTGCAGAGTTTGGGATGTTGCAGAGTGTGGGATATTGCAGAATATGGGAAAATACAGAATATGGGATAATACAGAATATGGGATAATACAGAATATGGGAAAATACAGAATATGGGATAGTACAGAATATGGGATAATACAGAATATGGGATAATACAGAATATGGGAAAATACAGAATATGGGATAGTACAGAATATGGGATAATACAGAATATGGGATAATACAGAATATGGAAAAATACAGAATATGGGAAAATACAGAATATGGCATAGTACAGAATATGGGATAATACAGAATATGGGATAAGTACAGAATATGGGAAAATACAGAATATCGGAAAATACAGAATATGGCAGATAATACAGAATATGGGATAATACAGAATATGGGAAAATACAAAATATGGAATAATACAGAATATGGGAAAATAGAGAATACGGGGCATTGCAGAATAAGGGATATTGCAGAATATGAGATATCGCAGAATATGGGATATAGCAGAATAAGGAATGTTACAGGATATGGGAAAATACAGAATATGGGATGTTACAGAATATGGAATGTGGAAGAATAGAGAATATAGCAGAATGTGGGATGTTACAGAATATGGGATATTGCAGAATATGGGATATTGCAGAATAAGGAATGTTAAAAATTAAGGAATATAGCAGGATATGGACTATTGCAGGATATGGACTATTGCAGAATAAGGAATGTTAAAGAGTATGGAATTAGAGAATATGGAATATTAGAGAATATGGGATATGGCAGAATATGGGATATAGCAGAGTATGGGATATTGCAGGATATGGGATATTGCAGAGTATGGGATATTGCAGAATATGAGATATTGCAGAGTGATGGGATATTGCAGAATATGGGAAAACACAGAATGTGGGAAAATACAAAATAGGGGATAATACAGAATATGGGAAAATAGAGAATACAGGGCATTGCAGAATAAGGGATATTGCAGAATATGGGATATCTCAGAATATGGGATATCGCAGAATAAGGAATGTTACAGGATATGGGAAAATACAGAATATGGGGTGTTACAGAATATGGAATGTGGAAGAATAGAGAATATAGCAGAATGTGGGATGTTACAGCATATGGGATATTGCAGAATATGGGATATTGCAGAATAAGGAATGTTAAAAATTAAGGAATATAGCAGGATATGGACTATTGCAGGATATGGACTATTGCAGAATAAGGAATATTAGAGAGTATGGAATTAGAGAATTTGGAATATTAGAGAATATGGGATATGGCAGAATATGGGATATAGCAGAGTATGGGATATTGCAGGATATGGGATATAGCAGAGTATGGGATATTGCAGAGTATGGGATATTGCAGAATGAGGAATATTGCAGAATATGGGAAAACACAGAATGTGGGAAAATACAAAATATGGGATAATACAGAATATGGGAAAAATAGAGAATATGGGGCATTGCAGAATAAGGGATATCGCAGAATAAGGAATGTTACAGGATATGGGAAAATACAGAATATGGGATGTTACAGAATATGGAATGTGGAAGAATAAAGAATATAGCAGAATGTGGGATGTTGCAGAGTATGGGATATTGCAGAATATGAGATATTGCAGAATATGGTAAAATACAGAATATGGGATAATACAGAATATGGGAAAATAGAGAATACGGGGCATTGCAGAATAAGGGATATTGCAGAATATGGGATATAGCAGAATAAGGAATGTTACAGGATATGGGAAAATACAGAGCATGGGATGTTACAGAATATGGAATGTGGAGGAATAGAGAATGTAGCAGAATGTGGGATGTTACAGAATATGGGATATTGCAGAATATGGGATATTGCAGAATAAGGAATGTTAAAAATTAAGGAATCTAGCAGGATATGGACTATTGCAGGATATGGACTATTGCAGAATAAGGAATATTAGAGAGTATGGAATTAGAGAATTTGGAATATTAGAGAATATGGGATATGGCAGAATATGGGATATAGCAGAGTATGGGATATTGCAGGATATGGGATATAGCAGAGTATGGGATATTGCAGGATATGGGAAAGGTGGAAAAAAATGAAAGAAAAAATATAGCAGAGTATGGGATATTGCAGAGTATGGGATATTGCAGAGTATGAGGAATATTGCAGAATATGGGAAAATACAGAATGTGGGAAAATACAAAATATGGGATAATACAGAATATGGGAAAAATAGAGAATATGGGGCATTACAGAATAAGTGATATCACAGAATATGGGATATCACAGAATAAGGAACGTTACAGACTATGGGATAATATAGAATATGGGGTGTTACAGCACATGGGGTGTTACAGAACATGGAATGTGGCAGAATAAAGAATATAGCAGAGTGTGGGATAGTGCAGAGTGTGGGATATTGCAGAGTGTGGGATATTGCAGAATAAGGAATGTTAAAAAATATGGAATGTGGCAGAATATGGACTATTGCAGGGTATGGAATATTGCAGAATGAGGAATATTAGAGAGTCTGGAATTAGAGAATATGGGATATTAGAGAATAAGGGATATTGCAGGATATGGAATATTACAGAGTATGGGATATTGCAGAATAAGGAATGTTACAGAATATGGAATATTAAAAATATGGGATGTTACAGAATATGGGATGTTGCAGAGTATGGGATATTGCAGAATATGAGATACTGCATAGTATGGGAAAATGCAGAATATGGGAAAATGCAGAATATGGGAAAATACAAAATAGGGGGCATTGCAGAATAAGGGCTATTGCAGAATAAGGAATGTTCTGTAATGTTACAGAATAAGGAATGTTACAGAATATGGGAAAATACAGAATATGGGGTATAGCAGAATAAGGAATATTGCAGAATATGGAAATTGCAGAATATGGGATATTGCGGAGTGTGGGATATTGCAGAGTATGGAATGTTACAGAAAGTGGAATATTAAAAATACGGAATACGGCAGAATACACACTATTGCAGAATAAGGAATATTATAGACTATGGGATATTACAGACTATGGAATATTACAGAATATGGACCATGAAAATATGGAATATTAAAAATATGGGATATTGCAGAATAAGGAATGTTATGGAACATTACAGAATATGGGATGTTACGAATATGGATATTATAGAATATGGAATATTATAGAAAATGGAATATGGCAGAATGAAGAATATTGAGAATATGGGATGTTACAGAGTATGGAATATTACAGAGTATGGACTATTAAAAATATGGAGTATTGCAGAATAAGGAATGTTACTGAATGTTACAGAATATGGGAAGTTACAGATATGGAATATACCAGAATATGGGAAGTTACAGATATGGAATATTACAAAATATAGAATATTACAGATACGGGTCTGTGCTTGCTGAGGGAACCACGCTGGGGAGGGAGGAGCTGCTCTGGGTCAGATCTGTTGGTATTTGTATTTTCCTTATTTTTACCTTATTTTTACCCATTTTCCCCTCCTTGCTGTCATTCCCAGGCTTCCCCTCCCTGCAGGCTGACGGGTTGGCCACACCACCTCCTCCTCCCCCCAAAAGCAAACCCTACGAGAGCAGCAACCCCAGGAACTCCGTGGAGGTGAGGGGATGGCAGCTGACAGGGCTTTGGAGGCACCACTGGAATTTTCCAGTGGAATTTTCTGCTCTTAGGGTGGTGCTGCTGGAAACTTGTCCCATCTTCTCACTGCTTGAAACCACAAAAGGAGGAGAAAATAGGGTTTTTGCTTCGTGAGGAGTGAAGTGGTTTTATTTTTTTTTTTTAAATTTTTTTTTTCCAAGTGGGTGTTGCGTTGGGCTTGGTCAGGAAAATTCTGTGTTGGGGTGGGAAGAGAGATGGAAAAAAAACTTTCAAAAATGTGATCAGCCCAAAAGAACTGGGGGGAAAAATCCACACATTTCCAGAGGTGATCAACGGGTATTTCTAACCCTCAGCTCAGAATAAAAACTCCTCCTGGCCGGAAATGATTGATTTTTTTCCGTGTGTTTCCACCTCCCCAGGTTGCTCCACCTCTGCCCAGCAGACGAGAGGCCAAACCTCCTCCTCCACCCCCAAAAACCAGGAAATCCAGCGTGGTGTCCTCGGAGCAGGGGCTGCCCTGAGGGTTTGGTGTCCCTGCAGTGCCAGCGTGGAGTGGCAGAGCATGCCAGGCTGGTGACCTCCTCTGCCACTCCACCACTGCCGTGGAGGGGTTTTGGGGAAATTCCACAGAGGAGCTGCGGTTGGGATTGGATTGCCTCTCCTCTGTTTGCCTGTGTGGTGCTGATACACTAATCCAGATAATTCCCTGCTGGAATTCTGATCCAGGCATCACCCTGCTGGAATTCTGATCCAGGCATCTCCATGCTGGAATTCTGATCCAAAAATCTCCCACTGGAATTCTGATCCAGAAATCTCCCACTGGAATTCTGATCCAGACATTTCCCTGCTGGAATTCTGATCCAGAAATCTCCCCCTGGAATTCTGATCCTGACATCTTCCCACTGTAATTCTGATCTAGAAATCTCCCTGCTGGAATTCTGATCCAGGCATTTCCCTGCTGGAGTTCTGATCCAGACATCTCCCCATGGAATTCTGATCCAGACATCTCCCCACTGGAATTCTGATACAGACATTTCCCTGCTGGAATTCTGATCCAGAAATCTCCCTCTGGAATTCTGATCCAGGCATTTCCCTGTTGGAATTCTGATCCAGACATCTCCTGCTGGAATTCTGATCCAGACATCTCCCCAATGGAATTCTGATCCAGACATTTCCCTGCTGGAATTCTGATCCAGACATTTCCCCCTGGAATTCTGATCCATGCATCTTCCCCCTGGAATTCTGATCCAGACATCTCCCCAGTGGAATTCTGATCCAGACATTTCCCTGCTGGAATTCTGACCCAGACATCTCCCCCCTGGACATCTCCCCCTGGAATTCTGATTCAGACATTTCCCTGCTGGAATTCTCTGCCCCGAGTTTTTTCCCAGCTGCAATCCCAGCAGCTCCATCCCAGTGGAACTGGGAATCCCAGGGAGATCTCACTGGTTTCACCCCGCAGGGCTGTGGGGTTTCTCTGCTCAGCTCAGGGTTTGCTTCGGTGCAGGATTTCATTTTGGGCTTTTAATGGGGTGGGGAAAGTCTCTCCTGGGAATGTGGGAGAGGCTGGGGCTGGACTGGTCCCAGTTCAGCCCCTGATCCCAGGATTTCACTGGTCCCAGTTCCCTGATCCCAGGATTTCACTGGTCCCAGTTGTGGTGCAGCCTGTGGCCTGTTTATTTATCATCCATTTCAATGAAGATTTTGCTTTCCCTTCCAGGCACTAATTCTGTGTGTAAGTTCTGTCATTTTGCTCCTGATTCTCTTGTCAAAGTTGGGAAAAGCCACTCAAACCCTGCTGAGGGTCTTGCTCAGGGCAGGAAATCCAAATCTAGTTGGGCTGGGGGTTTGTGAGCCATTCCTGTGCTCCTGACTGAAAAACTAAATTTCCTTAAACCTAATTCAAACTTTCCTCAACAAAAGCTTTTTCAGGGAAAACCCAAACCTAACCAACCCCATCAAATCCACCCCAGGGGGGGTTTGGTTCGGCCTGGGGCGGTCCTTTCCCCTCTCCTCTCCCCATTTTTTTCCCCCCCGGGGTCTCCCCGGGCGGCCGCGTTTCCTCCTTTTCCTCCTCTTTTCTTTTCTAGTTGGGGGGAGCCCCCCCCCCCCCCCCTGGGGGGGTTTCTCGGGCCGGCCCCCCCCCCTTTCCTTGGGGGGGGGGTGGCCGGCCCTTCCTCCCCTCCCCCCCTTCCCCCCCCCCTCCCCCCCCCCCCCCCCCCCCCCAACCCCAACCCAACCAAACCCATCAAATCCACCCCAGGGGGAGTTCTGTTCAGACTGAAGCTGTCCTTTTCCTCTGCTCTTCCCAATTTTTTTGACACCAGTGTGTCTCCAGGAGCTGCAGACAGATTTTCCTCCTCCCAGAGTCACCCCAGATCGCCATCAGCTCCGGTTTGGAGGTGACACTGCAGTCACATCCCATCCATCCCAAACCCGAGTGCTGCACGCACTTCCAGCTGTCTCCAGCCTGCTGCTCCTCCAGGGAAATCTTGGGAATTTTCCTGGCCAGCTTTTCCCCTCTCTGGGGCTCAGTGGGATGTGTCAGCTCCTCGTTGTGTTTTTGCACACAGACACTGCTTGACTTGAAAACCTCAGGGTTTTCTTGTCTCTCCATTTCCTGTCCTCCCTCCTTCCTGGTGTTGTCACTGCTTTTCTGCTCTCAGCTCTCCAAAACTTCTCTTTGACAAAACTTTTTCTCTGGGGTGTGAATTTGGCTGCAGGGTGAGGTCTGAGGTTCATCCCATGGTTCATTCTGTGCCTTTCCCAATCCCTAATCCCAATCCTGGTGATGCTCTGAGCAGCTTGGATTTCACTCCTGGGGGAAATCAGGGAATGCTTTGCCTGGCAGGTTTGGGGTTTTGGTTCTAAGTGACTTTGGAGTCCTTTTTTCCATTCCTAAGTGACTTTGGAGTCCTTTTTTCCAACATTTTTCTTCTCCTCTAACAACCTTAACACATTGGATGGACCTGGTGCATCCAGATTTTTTCCTGGAGAAGGGAACCCTGCAAAAAAATCTCACAGGAGGAGGTGAGAATTCTTCTTGGGAAGAATTTTTCAGCCAATCTTTAATGAACTTTTTCCTTTTTAATGACCTTTTTTCTCTTTAACGGCCTTTTAGCTCTTTAACTCGTGGAGATTTAAAAAAAACTCTGGCTGCTTTCTTGGCCAAGTTTTTGACCAGAATCCTTGGCATTCAAGGTTAATTTTTCCTTCCTCTCCTTCCTTGGATGGTGCAGCTGCCAGGGGGAGAATAATTGGAATTTGCAGCTTTTTTCTGCCTTGAAACTTCTCCTCTCACCTGGGCAGGTTCCTTCAACCTCCCCAGGGTTTGCTGCTCACAAATTCAGGTTTTTCCTGAATTTTCCAGTTGGATACTGGGATGGAAATCCTCCAAACTGGGAGCAGAGGAATTGCAGATTTCCCTTCCCAAGACATTCTGGGCATTTTCATTGGCAAATTGGCCAGAAAAGGCTCTAAATTTGGTTCAATTTTTTTTCCCCTCTCAGCATTAATTTGTTCTAGAGTCTGTAAATCTGTCCCACTTCTCCTTTTTTTGGCAAACTGCCCCCAAATGGGTGTGTGCTTCTCTTACCTGAGGGTTTTGGCTGATCAGGTTTGGCATCGTTGGCTCAGAGGTGCAAGATGGAAATTTCTGTTCTGTGCCTGAATGATTCAGGGCTTTGGGTCAGTTTTAGGGGAAAAAAAATCATCCAAATGTCAGATTTTTCAAGGCAATTAGGCATTGAAGTGTTTGAGTAAGAACAGGGCATTTGGCTGGTTTTAATTAAGTGGAATTAATTCCCACTCGTAGTGGAAATCCCACCACAACACTGATTTTTTTTAAGGGTTTTCTCTGTTTTCTGCCTGGTTCAGGTTGTGAGATTAAATTTCCAGAGACAATTTAAGGTTTTTCTACTTGGTTTTTTAAATCAGAATCATCTTTTCAGGTTCATTAGGTGTTTTTGGAAATGTCTCTAATGTGTTTTTAACTGAAAGACTCAAAATTGGGAGTGGGACAGTCCAGAGTGATGATCTCTGCACAGCACAGTTCCAATTCCTACCCAATTAATTTTTAATGAATCTCAAAACAAACTGAACAAACACTCAGTTTTGAATCAAATCTCCAAATTAAAATACCCACTCTGAACTCCTACCCAATTAATTTTTAATAAATCTCAAAACAAACTGATCAAACACTCAGTTTTGAATCAAATCTCAAAATACCCACTCTGAATCAAACCAATTCCTACCCAATTCCTCTTGAATAAATCTCAAAACAAACTGAACACTGGGTTTTGAATCAAATCTCAAAATTAAAATACCCACTCTGAATTCCTACCCAGTTCATCTGGAATAAATCTCAAAACAAACTGAACGCTGGGTTTTGAATCAAATCTGAAAATTAAAATACCCTCTCTGAATCAAACCAATTCTTACCCAATTCCTTTTGAATAAATCTCAAAACAAACTGAACAAACACTCAGTTTTGAATCAAATCTCCAAATTAAAATACCCACTCTGAACTCCTACCCAATTCATTTTGAATAAATCTCAAACTGATCAAACACTCAGTTTTAAATCAAATCTGAAAATTAAAATACCCACTTTGAATCAAACCAATTCCTACCCAATTGCATCTTGAATAAATCTCAAAACAAACTGATCAAACACTCAGTTTTGAATAAAACCTCAAAATTAAAATACCCTCTCTGAATCAAACCAATTCCTACCCAATTCCTTTTGAATAAACCTCAAAACAAACTGATCAAACACTCAGTTTTGAATCAAATCTCAAAATTAAAATACCCACTTTGAATCAAACCAATTTCTCCCCAATTCATCTTGAATAAATCTCAAAACAAACTGATCAAACACTCAGTTTTGAATAAAATTAAAATTACTATTAAAATAAAATTAAACTACCCACTTTGCAGAGCAGACAAGCCCTACTCCCATCTCCAAGCCAAGCTGCTCAAAGCTGCTGTGAAATTTCATCTCTTTCATTTTTTCTCCTTCAGAGAAATGTGCTCAACACTTGGTTTTTTATTTTCCTGGAGCTTTTAATTAAAATTTGTCATGCTGTGCTAAATTCCTTTCAAAATCCACCTCAGGGGCAGAGGGGAGAGCTTTGCCTGTCAGTGGATTTTTGGGTTAGGAAAGGACAAAAATTCCAGGGAGAGAGCTCCGGGATGGATGTGCAGAGGGGATTTTTTTGGGAATCTGCATTCCCAGAAATTCCCCACTGAGTTGGATTTGCAGCGACAAAGCCACAGATTTTTCCTCTCCTTATTTATTTTTGATCGTTGTAAATGGAAATGATAACTTTAAAACTGTAATTTAACTGATTTTTATATATATATATAGAGTGAAAAAATTCCTGACTCATTTCTGCTACTTCTCTTTTGATTATTTGTATTTTTAATTATGAATTTTAGCTAATTTTTACTGCTGCAGACCAAATTCTCTGGTGGACCAGGGGGAGCTTTTCCAAGGAGTGCAACAGGGAGGGAAAAACCAGACAAATAATGTGATTTTAGGGTTGATTCTGCTCTCTGAATATGAATTAAAGCACCTTTAGGGCACTTTGGGCACTGCAGGGGTACTTAAAGGAGGTTCACTGTTTTTCAAAATTCAAAAAAATTGTATTTTTCGGTGCTGGTTTGGATTTTTAGGCAGAGGTGGAAATGCCTCAGCAGCTCCAGATTAATTATATTAATTTTTCCTCACTGTGGTGTTATGAAGGTTTAATCATCATAAACCCTGGGATGTGTTTGGTGTGAATTCAGAAGGATTTGGATGTTGTGGCACAAATTTTTGGGTGTTCTGAGATTGGTGCTTTCATTGCAAAACTTTTGCAGGTTGCAAATCAATCTTTTATTTTATTTTATTTTAAATTTTTTTTGTTTAATTTTATTTTATTTTGGTTTATTTTATTTTAATTTTGTTTTTTTTTTTTGTTTAATTTTATTTTATTGTGGTTTATTTTATTTTAATTTTGGTTTATTTTTATTTTATTTTTTTATTTTAGTTTAATTTTATTTTATTTTGGTTTATTTTTATTTTATTTTTTTATTTTATTTTTGTTTAATTTTATTTTATTTTGGTTTATTTTTGTTTATTTTTTTATTTTATTTTTGTTTAATTTTATTTTATTTTGGTTTATTTTATTTTAATTTTGTTTTATTTTTATTTTATTTTTTTAATTTTATTTTGGTTTAATTTTATTTTATTTTGGGTTTTTTTTTTTGTTTGTTTTATTTTATTTTATTCTATTTTATTTTTTTTCCCCCTCTTTTTCCCACTCCTCTGCAACTGAATCAGTAAAAAAAAAATCCACCTTGAAAGTTTCAAGCTCTGGAGAAGGAATTCTGCATCTCTCTGGGGAAATGCCACAATTATAAAATGATTTATCAAATCTGTAAAGCGAGGTGTATAAAATCCAACGGGTTTTCTAAAGTCTACTGACCTCTGTAAAGTCTGTAAATACATTTTGAAAATAAATGTAATTTTTATGACTGAACCAGCAAAAAAAAAAAAAAGAGCATTGAAAGTCTTTCTTCCACTGACTGCTGAGGGTGGGGAGGAGTTCACTCCGAAAGGAAGTTTATTTTTGATAAAAATTTTTATCAAAATTTTAAAATTATTTTTGAAAAATCATCAAAATTTTAAATTTATTTTTATCAAGGTTTTCTTGCTGTTTTACCCAGAGATGAGTGGGATAAATCCACATTTTGCCCAAACAAAAGTTGTCACATCCGAATTGTCCCTGCTGGATTGGGATGTGACTTCTTTCCCATAAACCTGACAATCCACACAACAATTTCCCACTATTTTAATGCATTTAAACCATTTATTCACAGAGTGACCCGAGCAGAGACCGTTTGAGAAGGAATTTATTTCAACAGAACATGTCAAATATTTCTTTTTAACAGATTTTTAACAGTATTTAACGGAATATGTAACCAGGTATGGTGAATTTATTTCAACCGAAAGTGAATTTATTTCAACAGAAAGTGAATTTATTTGAACTTTGAACCTCATTCTGGCTCTGCTGCCCCACTGGGCTTTGGGGTCAAACCTTCTTTCTTCTGCCTTCTCCCTCCACCAGCCTCTCCTGCAAGCAAAATTTCGTTTCAAACAGCAGAAAATATTTTAAGGATGGAATTTTCTGCACTCTGAATTTTCTGAAATCCCACAGGGTTGAACCCTGAGGTGCTTTGGGTGGAGGGAAAATCTGGATTTCATTCCCTGAGGGAATTTTGTGCTCCACCTTGCCCAGGAAAGGAGGAGGAAAATTCAGAATTTTTCCATAGGGTGGAGATTTTCCAGCCACTCCTATTTCTCTGCCTGTTTAATATTCCTGCAGCAGCTCCAGGGATGTGGTTTGGTTGGGAAAGCTGGGGGTGGAAAAAACCTGATTGGGTTTTACTGTTCAAAATTAAAATGGTTTATTAAAATTAAAATGGTTTATTAATGGTTTATTAGAATGAAAATGGTTTATTAATGGTAAATTTTTTATTAAAATGGTTTAATGGTTAAGCAGCAAGAAAATGGGAAGTTTCTGAGGAAATGAGGAGCTGGTGGGGTTTGGTTGGTTCAGCTCTGCAAAGCCCGGCCAAGTTCCCTTCAGCCAGAAATATTTATTTCAAATATATTTATTTCAAATATATTTCAAATAATATATATTCCCAGGATATTTCAAATATTCTGGTCGTTATTCTGGTGTGTTTTCCTGCCTAACATAACCTCTTGCAGTAAAAAAAAATTAATTATTGTAATATATTATTTTAATAATTATTATATTATTTTAATAATAAAAAAACATGGTAAATTACTGCTGCTGGCTCTTCCCTGTGCAGGGAGCACTGCTGAAAATCACAAGCCACAATTCCAATCCATGTTCAGTACAAATAGCATTAAAGACAAGCTAAAATCCCATTTATTCACGTAATTCCTGCCTGAAAATCCATAGGAATTCAGGCTCTGCATAGCTATTCCTGATTTAATGAGCTTTCCCCAGCCCTGGATTAAAGACAAGCTAAAATCCCATTTATTCAGGTAATTCCTGCATGACAATCCATTGGAATTCAGGCTCTGCATAGCTATTCCTGATTTAATGAGCTTTTCCCAGTCCTGGATTAAAGACAAACTAAAATCCCATTTATTCAGGTATCATAAAAACTGAAAATCCATTGGAATTCAGGCTCTGCATGGCTATTCCTGGTTTCCTGATTTTCCCCAGCCCTGGCTGATATTCCTGATTTCCTGATTTTCCCCAGCCCTGGCTGCTCAGTGAGAGGCTGGAGAAGCTTTAAGCACTCAGAGCTTTGGGATTTTCCTTCAAACCTGCAGCAGGGATGGAGTGTTGGCGCTCAGGGACAGCCCAGGGACACTTCCCGGGCAGTGGTGACCGTCTGTCCCCGTCACCTGGTGGCTTTTCCAGCCTGGTTTAATGGAAAAGCACATTTTTTCCCGAGGGAGCTGGTGGGGTGGCAGCTGTGCTGTCACTGCTCGGGACCACGGCGTGGAAATGGGATTGCCAGCCCGGGGAGGATGGAGCAGCAGATTGCATCTGGCTGCAGCTGCAGCTGGGGTTTGGGGAGCTGAGGGAGGGCAGGGCTGGGGTTTGGGGTTTGGGGAGATGGAGGGCAGGGCTGGGTTTGGGATTTGGGGAGATGAGGGAGGGCAGGGCTGGGTTTGGGGTTTGGGGAGATGAGGGAGGGCAGGGCTGGGTTTGGGATTTGGGGAGATGAGGGAGGGCAGGGCTGGGTTTGGGATTTGGGGAGATGAGGGAGGGAGGGTGGGTTTGGGGTGATGAGGGAGGGCAGGGCTGGGTTTGGGGTTTTGGGGAGATGAGGGAGGGCAGGGCTGGGTTTGGGGAGATGAGGGAGGGCAGGGCTGGGTTTGGGATTTGGGGAGATGAGGGAGGGCAGGGTGGGTTTGGGGTCTGGGGAGATGAGGGAGGGCAGGGCTGGGTTTGGGATTTGGGGAGATGAGGGAGGGCAGGGCTGGGTTTGGGGTTTGGGGAGATGAGGGAGGGCAGGGCTGGGTTTGGGGTTTGGGGTTTTGGGGAGATGAGGGAGGGCAGGGCTGGGTTTGGGATTTGGGGAGATGAGGGAGGGCAGGGCTGGGTTTGGGATTTGGGGAGATGAGGGAGGGAGGGCTGGGTTTGGGGTGATGAGGGAGGGCAGGGCTGGGTTTGGGGTTTTGGGGAGATGAGGGAGGGCAGGGCTGGGTTTGGGGTTTGGGGAGATGAGGGAGGGCAGGGCTGGGTTTGGGGTTTTGGGGAGATGAGGGAGGGCAGGGCTGGGTTTGGGGTTTGGGGAGATGAGGGAGGGCAGGGCTGGGTTTGGGGTCTGGGGAGATGAGGGAGGGCAGGGCTGGGTTTGGGGTTGGGGGATGAGGGAGGGCAGGGCTGGGTTTGGGGTTTGGGGAGATGAGGGAGGGCAGGGCTGGGTTTGGGGAGCTGAGGGAGGGAGGGCGGGTTTGGGGTTTGGGGAGATGGAGGGAGGGGGGTTTGGGATTTGGGGAGATGAGGGAGGGCAGGGCTGGGTTTGGGATTTGGGGAGATGAGGGAGGGCAGGGCTGGGTTTGGGGTTTGGGGTTTTGGGGAGATGAGGGAGGGCAGGGCTGGGTTTGGGGTTTGGGGAGATGAGGGAGGGCAGGGCTGGGTTTGGGGAGCTGAGGGAGGGCAGGGCTGGGTTTGGGGTTTGGGGAGATGAGGGAGGGCAGGGCTGGGTTTGGGGTTTGGGGAGATGAGGGAGGGCAGGGCTGGGTTTGGGGTCTGGGGAGATGAGGGAGGGCAGGGCTGGGTTTGGGATTTTGGGGAGATGAGGGAGGGCAGGGCTGGGTTTGGGGTCTGGGGGAGATGAGGGAGGGCAGGGCTGGGTTTGGGGAGTGAGGGAGGGCAGGGCTGGGTTTGGGGTTTGGGGAGCTGAGGGAGGGCAGGGCTGGGTTTGGGGTTTGGGGAGATGAGGGAGGGCAGGGCTGGGTTTGGGGTTTGGGGAGATGAGGGAGGGCAGGGCTGGGTTTGGGGTCTGGGGAGATGAGGGAGGGCAGGGCTGGGTTTGGGGAGCTGAGGGAGGGCAGGGCTGGGTTTGGGGTTTGGGGAGATGAGGGAGGGCAGGGCTGGGTTTGGGGTTTGGGGAGATGAGGGAGGGCAGGGCTGGGTTTGGGGTCTGGGGAGATGAGGGAGGGCAGGGCTGGGTTTGGGATTTGGGGAGATGAGGGAGGGAGGGTGGGTTTGGGGTTTGGGGTTTGGGGAGATGAGGGAGGGCAGGGCTGGGTTTGGGATTTGGGGAGATGAGGGAGGGCAGGGCTGGGTTTGGGGTTTTGGGGAGATGAGGGAGGGCAGGGCTGGGTTTGGGATTTGGGGAGATGAGGGAGGGCAGGGCTGGGTTTGGGGTTTTGGGGAGATGAGGGAGGGCAGGGCTGGGTTTGGGGTGAATTGGGGGAGGAAAAGGCAAGGGGAGCCAGGGAATGGTGGATCCTTGTCCTGGAGTGGCTCAGAGGATTTGGGAATTATGGATCCTGGAGTGACCCAAAAGGTTTGGCAATGGTGGATCCTTGTCCTGGAGTGGCTCAGAAAGGGTTTGGGAATGCTGGATCCTGGAGTGACCCAGGGAATTATTTGGGAATGATGGATCCTGGAGTGGCTCAGAGGGTTTGGGAATGATGGATTCTGGAGTGACCCAAAGAGGATTTGGGAATTAATTATTTGGGAATGATGGATCTGGAGTGCCAGAGGATTATTTGGGAATGATGGATTTGTTGGAGGAGGGAAGGTTCAGGAATGCTGGAGGGGACAGGGAGGGAGCAGTGCAGGTGACAATGACTTGGGATGTCCCTGCCCTCGGGAGGAGGTGGGTTTTATTTCCCTTCCAACCCAGACCATCCTAAAATTCCATGATCAGGGCAAAGTCAGTATTTCCTCAAGTAAACTAAACTTCAACCCCTTCTCCTCCTCCTCCTCCACCTTTTTTCCTCTCCCCTTGTGTATTTTATTTCAATTTTCCCATAGGACTTTCTCAAGTGAATTAAACTTTAATTCCTCTTCCTCCTCCACCTTTTTCCCCTCCCCTGGTGTATTTTATTTCGATTTTCCCGCAGTGATGACAGCAAACCCACATTACTCACCACGGCTTCCTTCAGCTCCCTGATCCTGGAGTTCTGCTCCCAGCCTGGGCACTCCCTCTGCTCCACCTCCCCCAATTTCTCCATTCCATTCACAGTCTGGGTTGGAAAAATGGCACAAGGAAGTGAGAAAACCTGCAGGAAATGGGATTTTTCCACCCAAAGTGACTCCTGCACCACCTTTTTGATGTTTCTCCCCAGCTCTGGGTGTGTTTGGGGGACACAGACAGCTCCAGAGGGAAGCTCCATCACCTTTTTGGCTGTGTTTTTCCCAGCCAGGGGTGTTTCCCAGCCCAGCCTCACCTCCTGGAATGGTCCCAGCAGCTCCTGGGGGCTCCTCTTCCCCCCTGGCTGGAGGCCAAAGGACCAGTGCTGGCCCAGGCACATCCCCACGGCCAGCACAGCCAGCAGGACAGTGGCCAGGAGCCTCCTGGACTTCTCCATCCTGGAGAGAGAGAGAGAAAAAGCACATTTCTGGTCATAAAAACTTCTCCATCCTGGAGAGAGAGAGAGAAAAAAGCACATTTCTGGTCATACAGACTTCTCATCCTGGAGGGAGAGAGAGAAAAAGCACATTTCTGGTCATAAAGACTTCTCATCCTGGAGGGAGAGAGAGAAAAAAGCACATTTCTGGTCATACAGACTTCTCATCCTGGAGAGAGAGAGAGAGAAAAAAGCACATTTCTGGTCATACAGACTTCTCCATCCTGGAGAGAGAGAGAAAAAGCACATTTCTGGTCATAAAAACTTCTCCATCCTGGAGAGAGAGAGAGAAAAAGCACATTTCTGGTCATAAAAACTTCTCCATCCTGGAGAGAGAGAGAGAAAAAAGCACATTTCTGGTCATACAGACTTCTCATCCTGGAGAGAGAGAGAGAGAAAAAAGCACATTTCTGGTCATACAGACTTCTCATCCTGGAGAGAGAGAGAGAAAAAAGCACATTTCTGGTCATACAGACTTCTCATCCTGGAGAGAGAGAGAGAGAAAAAAGCACATTTCTGGTCATACAGACTTCTCATCCTGGAGAGAGAGAGAGAAAAAAGCACATTTCTGGTCATACAGACTTCTCATCCTGGAGAGAGAGAGAGAAAAAAGCACATTTCTGGTCATAAAGACTTCTCCATCCTGGAGAGAGAGAGAGAAAAAAGCACATTTCTGGTCATACAGACTTCTCATCCTGGAGAGAGAGAGAGAGAAAAAAGCACATTTCTGGTCATACAGACTTCTCCATCCTGGAGAGAGAGAGAGAGAGAAAAAGCACATTTCTGGTCATAAAGGCTTTAGAGAGTGCAGGAAATGCAACATTTCTGGTTCACAGAGTCGTGGAATGTCCTGAGCTGGAAGGAACCACAGTGATGATGGAATTGCAGCTCTGCACAGACACATCCCAAAAATGCCAGCCTGAACCTGTTCCAGCTCTGCTCTGCACCTCCAGCCTGGGCAGGAGCCCCAGCTGGAGTTTGCAGCTTCTCCAAGTGAGGATCAGCTCACCAGATAAATGGTGGATATCTGAGAAATTTGGGAGAAGATCTAAATTAGCATTTCGGAGTTCCAAGCATGTCTGGCCCTCAAAGGCTGCTCTCCCTGGTGGTGTTGGGCAGATGTCTCAGCTGCTTTTCCTGCTCTCATTTTCAAATCTGCCCTTCCCAGCCTCTCCTGATCCAAGTTTTTCCCACCAGATGAGCAAAAAGGGAATGTGGGATGTCATTCCAGCACCATACCTGCAGCCTGGGAGAGCTGTGGGGTAACTCCAGCTCTTCTCCTCTGGAAAATCTCCTGGCAAATGCTCTCCCCTCCCTTTTATACCCCAGTGCCACCCCTTCCCAGCAGGAGATTTTCTCCAAATCCACCCCCAGGCTGCAGGTTTGGTGTTGCTGTGCAGCACAAGCAAAGCCCATAATTGGAACACCCTGGAGCAGCAATTAAATTCAGCTGTTTTGCTCTAAGAGCCATAAAAGTCGCAGGCTGGCTTTTAAGAGGTTGTAAATCCCACGCTGGGATGCAGCAGCTGATCCTGCTGGGAAATCCAGGAGCTTTTCTGGTTTCTGCAGGGAAAGGTGGTGGGGGAGTTGGAATTTGTTGAGGGTATGAAATGGGTGAGGAGAGGAGCTTAGACTTTAAGAATTTTGGGATGGTTTGGGTTGGAAAGGACTTTCAATTCATTTATTTGCACTTTCCACCATCCCAGGGTGCTCCAAGGTCCATCCAGCATTTCCAGGGATGGAGAATCCACAATCCAGGTAATCTTTGATTTATTTCATGAAGGAAACAACCCTTTGGTGCTCAGACAACTGCACAGTGTAACTCCACTGGATTTTCGTGCAGAAATTCCTGAAATAAATATGATTCAGTGATTTTTCACTGCAGAAATGGTATTTTTTGGAGGTTTTTTACCCCCCTGGCAGCTCCTCTGCCTTCTGCCACCTGAGTATCTCATGCTCCCTGTTCCCCAAACATCCTCTGCTGCATCTCCCATGACCTCTCAGAGCTTTAAGGGATTCCAAGTAATTTAATAAGGAAATAATTCCAGGGTTGAGTGGCTCTTAGCAGAGTCATTCTTCCTGCCCGAAATGCTCCTCCCACTCACTGCTCCAGCTGTGAAAATAGTTGGGATCAGGGGGAGAAATGGTCCTGTTCCTCTGGCGTGGGCACAGGGATTTTCCTGCCTTCCCTGATGAGTCCTGCAGAAATTAGGGATATTTAAAGGTAAAAGGAGATTTGGGGTGGATGTTTATAAAGAGAGTTTTGCCCAATAATTGCAGCTTGTTAAGCAGTTTAAGGGGGTTTGATGAGTCTGTCCTGAGCAGCTTTAAACAACTTTTTCTCCATTTTTTTCTGGTGCTCCCACAGGAATTGGGTTTTTGTTGTCCTTGGGTTCCTTCCAGCTCAGGATATTCTCTGATTATTCTGCCTCCAGAATACTTTATTAGGCGAATAGGAATTATATTTTATTAACGAATATATAGTATTTTATTAAGCAAATATGAAGGGTGGGGCCAACAAAACTGAGAAGTTTTGGACATCAATGACAAATCCAAACAATTCCATGCCAATTCTCCCAATTAACGGATCAGAACCACTGCAGGAACCCCCGAGTACATTTACTTTTTTTTTTTATGCTTAAAACCAACCAAAACCTTGCTCTTCCCACACAACCCAGGTAAGAGTTGGGATTTTCATTCAAATGAAGACAACCAAGCCGCTTTTCTCTTCCACACTTTTTTATTAATGCAACTTAAATTAAGCTGAGCCCTGCAAATTCTGCACGGGGCTCTTGCAAAAAGCTCTGTCCTGGCAAAAGAGGTACCGAAAATCCAGCTGTGAAGGATGGTGCCACATGCTGTGATTATTCCATAGTGCTTCAGTGAAAGTTCCAAGAGATTTTATACACAGTGATTATGAAAATAGATATATAGATATATATATAGATATATATAGATATATTTCTTTTTTTTTTTCTCCATACAATAGTTTTACTTCTGCCAGCTACAAAATATGATAAAGAAAAATAATTCATTTGTTTCTCTAGCCCTAGGAATCTTCTACTTGCAACAGACAACATTCCCACTGAAAGCTGTGAGGACTCTAAAATCACACTGGAATATTTCCCTGGAATCTCCAGGCCGTTTTTCCAAGGATTTAGTGCTGTCCCAGAGGGATCTGAGGGAAATAATCCCAATTTTGGCTCTGGGATTCTGAGCCCTGCAAGCTCACCTCACACGCCTGAGTCAAACCGACTTGGAAAGGAGGGAGAATCCTGCAATTCCCCCCCCAAAAAAAACCATCATTCCCTGATCCCAAAGCAGCTCAGATCCTCCCAGGCTGGTGGCAAAGCAGCATTTTTGTAACAAGGACTGAGACGAGGAGACTGGAGGACAGGAAATTGCACTGCGAGGGAGAATCAACCCCCAGAGAACTGTGGATTCCTCTGCAATCCCAGCTGAGATCCACTGGGTCTCGTTCCTCCTGCTGATTTTTCTACAGTAACAGCTTGATTTCCTTAGATTCAAGGTCAGCTGGAAACTTTGGGGTGGTTTAAGCATCTGAGGTAAGTTCTTGCTGCACCTTTTTTCCCCGTTTCTTTTGTTTTTTGTGTATTTTTGGTATTGTTTCTCGCTGTGCTTTTTGATTGTGTGCGAACTAAAGGTGAGCTGACAACTCCACGGATCCTAGAGGGAAAAGCAGCTCCTTCCCCACACCCAGGGGTGCTGAGAGCTCTCTGCTCACCCCAAAACCAGCTTTCTGCACAGGTGAGGGAGGCAGGGAGAGCTTCCCCAGCCACCTGGAGATCCAGCAGGGAAAAGGATGATGATTTCAGGGAGGATTTGCATAGAACAAGGAGGGGAAGCAGGGAATGATTGATTCACCTGCTGAGGCCACGAGGGGAGGCTGGAGTTTGGGTCTCTCTGCTTCTCTCTGCTTTGGTGGCAGCTCTGGACTTTCCTCTCTGCACTCAATTCCCCACAAAAGGTGGAAAAAACCAGGATTTTTTTTTTTCTCCCCAGCTGTGATTGACAGTGCAGCTCCACACTCGTTTGGAGAGGATTAATTAAAGATATCCAATTTCTGAGCTGGGATGTTGCTTGCACCCCTGCCATGAGCACAGAAATTCACCTGTAAACCTGAACCTGGTTGCTACTGTACAGGAATAACATTTTCTATCCATCCTGCAGCTACAGATTTCATAAATAGAATTGCATATATTGTGCTTTATAAATTAAAATGCGTTCCAAAGTGAGGCAATGCTGAACAGCTGAACCGTTGAATCCTCCCCACCCCAAAGCAGCCACACTTCCTCACTCTGCTCCCAGAGGTCCAAACTCTCTGCTGGCACCTCTGAACCAACAATTCCCTCCCCAAAAGTGATCCAAAAAAGAGTTTACCTAGGCACTACTGCAAATGTAAGGTGGCTAAAAACCATGAGTGGAACTCAGGAAGGGGAGGAGGTGAAGAAAGTCACGATGGATGTTTGGATTCCTTCCTCTGCAGAGGGTTTTGGCCTCTATCTGACACTCTGGGACATGTGCAGGGGTGTCAGCATCTCCTCAAAGATGGCTCCTTTCACGTTGGAGCCTCTCAGGTTGGCTTCTTGGAGGTCACAGCCTGACAGATCACAATTCTGCAGGGGGAAAGGAAAAGAAATGTTGATTGAATGCACCCAGAACTTCACTCAGAAGCTTAACTCCATTTACCTTAACTCCATCCAACTCTGCAGCTGGAGAAGTCACCCCAAAGCCAGCAATCCCATAAATTTTATTTCTGTTAGAGTACAAAATGAACCCTAGCTCACCTCCAGGTCAGTCCCTGCCAGAGTGGCTCCTCTGAGGTTGCAATTCTTCAATTTGGCATTTTTCAGCGTGGCCACCCGCAGGTTGATCCCTGTCATCTGACTGCCCTCCATGTCCACCCCCTTCAGGTTGGCACCTGCAAAAAACCCGGAATTTTGGGGGAAAAGCAGCCCCAGATGCTCCAGGTGAGGCTTCCTCAGAGGAAACTGGGAGAGGTGGAGGCAGAACTGGGGATTTGATGATGATTTTGGGCAGAACCAGCCCAGAGTTGTGGGTTTTTCCCCATGGGTTGGACAAACGCAGCTGAATTTTTGCCACGGAAAAATTTCCCAAATTCCCAAAACTTCCTTACCTTCCAGATTGGCTTTAAGGCCTGATGGATCTTCGAAGTTGCAGCCTTTCAAGGATGCTCCCTCGGCGTTGGAACACAACATCTTCACCCCCTGCAGGTTTGCACACTGCAGAGACAGGATGTGAGTCACCAGGGTGAGAAGATAAACACCCAAAACCAGCAGAAGGTCGATTTCAATTCTGCTTTGTGAGTGAATCCCCATCATTGTGAGGAAACACTGCACGTGGAACAATCCCAGAAAACATGGGAAATTGTGATTTTTTTTTTGTTCCAACCCCTGTTTTTTGGCACAGCTGCAGAGGTTACACCCTTACATCCAGCACGGAGCCAGAGAGGTCAGCTCTCTCCAGGTTGGCACAGCACAGGTTGGCATGGGCCAGGTTGCAGCGGCTCAGGTTTGCCATCTTGAAGTTGATGTAGCGAAGATCCAGGCGGGAAAGGTCGGCTCCACTGAAATTCAGACCCTGCAAAAGCCAAGGAATGTCCCCAGAAATGGTTACAGGAGGGAAGGGGAGGTCTGGGCACAAAGGAAACGTGGCTGTGTGTGTTAAAATATACAGATAAGCATGATGGATTGCCTTGAAGGGCTGATAAAAATGGGAGAATTTTTAAATGGACAGAGAGTGACAGGACAGGGGGTAAGAGATTCAGAGATCAGGTTTGGGTGGGATTTTGGGAAGGAGTTCCTCCCTGTGAGGGTGGGAAGGGTTGGGATGGAATTCCCAGAGAAGCTGTGGATCACTGGAAGTGTCCAAGGCCAGGCTGGAGCACCCTGGGACAGTGGGAGGTGTCCCTGCCATGGCAGATTTGATCTAAATGATCCCTACGGTCCCTTCCAACCCCAACCATTGCATGATTCTTTACAAACATCCACTCCCCAGATCATTTACCCTATTCTCATTTATTCTATTACATTACATTTATTCTGTAACACCCATGAAACATCAATGCAAAGCTCTCAAGATTTGGATTTTCCCTTACAGCAGGCTGTGGTTTTCACCTCCCAGAGGGCAAGGCTGGATGAAATTGGAAAGAACTGGATGAAAGGAAAGAATTCCTGGAGTTTTTTGGACAGACAAAGGTGAGTTGCTCACCTGGCAGCGCAGCTCAGACTTGGTGGGTGTTGCCAGCAGGAATCTCACAAACTCCTTGCGGGAGATGGGAGAGTGATCCTCAGCTGGCTGGGAATTCTGGGGGGAGAGGTTGGGCAGGGAGAGCAATAAATCACAAATTCAGGAAAAAATTCAGGAAGAAAAGCAGGATTACAGAGAGCAAGGTGTTACAGAGCAAAGTACCTTGATAGCGATTTCCAGGTGTTCGATGAGGGAGTCGATCCCAAAAAACCTGGCTTCTTCCAAAACCCCTACAAGCAGAGCAGTGCTGGTTATTCCAGGGAATTCCCAATCCACCCTTCTCTCTCCTAACTGGAGAACAACCACACCCATTAAACTGGAGGGAACTGGGGAGAGAGGAAAGGTTTGCTTGCAGCTAAAAGGAAAAAAAAAAAACTCAGACACGACATTTCCAACAGCAGCACTGAGTGAAAGAGATCAACTCCAGAATTCCAATTATTAATCCAGTGTGGAGCATTAAAAATGATCCAAATTCTAGAGGAAGAAGCAGCCCATCCTCATTAAAGCAAGCACCGCTGAGAACAAATCCACCAAACGAACAAATCCAAAGGGAAACTCCCAACCACGAGGAGAAGCACAGAGCTCCCTCTGCCTCCACCTGAGGGCAAAGCTTTCATTCCGAGGAGGAATAATTGAGGAATGTCAGACAGGTAGTACCTACCTAGCAAATTAATGCCATCATTTACAATGAGCTGTCCGTGACGTAAATAGTTCAAAATGGGCTCAAAATACTCGGGACTGCGGTCAATGAGGAAAGCTCCTCTAGGATCTTGCTTATTCCCCCAAGCATCTGTTTCCACAACATATATATATATAGAATTACTTTTGATGTAGTGATAGAAGAGCATTTGCTTCAGTTTTTAGGGTGTTGTTATTAAAAGGGGACTGGAATGGCAAATATTCCGTTTGGGAGGGCAGTTTGGAGAGAGGAGGAAGGAAAAGAGGAGTGGGGGGGGAAAATGAGTTTAAAATGAATTTATTCCTGCTCTGAATAACTCAATTTATTATCACACACAAAGCAATCATGGCTAGATAAAAGCAGCACTAAGGTTTTAGCCTGATTGTCTCCCCAAGGCAGAGTTTTGCTCATTGGCTCTGCTGCCAAAACTGAGCAGGATGCAGCAATGAGAACCTAAAATCAAATAAAGAAACAAACAAAAAAAAGGACCCAAAACACTAACAATGGATGGGAGTTGTATTTGCAGCTTGTGAGATGATCAGCATTAGGTGATGAGGTGATAAACATGAAGAAATAAACAGTTATTAAAAAATAATTCCTGTTCTGCTTTGGTATTTTAACACACTTTGCATATTTTAGTTTCTGAACAAGAGTCTCAGCCTGACAGTGCCTTTTGCCTACTTTGCTAATTAATTACTTTAAAATAATTAAGTTGATCTCAACATACTCACCTTTGTCTTTGAACATGTGGGCCAACATACTGTCAGGTTCTTTGTTAACCAAAGTGCTCCTGAAAACCAAGAGCAGAACAATTTTATTTTCACTTCATCTGGAAATGTTTAAGAATTAATTTCTTGCAAAACTCTGCTGGCAAAGACAGGGAAAGCTGCACAAGTCAATACTTCACAGGAAGTTCTTTTTTACAGTGTTTTTGCTTTGCTGAAATGCAGATTTTGGAGGTTTTGAAGGCCATTTTTACCGGGTGGTGGTGAAATATCTTCCTCCCACATTGAGAGTCAGCCAGTCTGTGTGGGACCCTGTCAGCTCCTCCTGAGCTCTGCCATCAGTCTGAGGATCTGCAGGAAAAAAACATGAGAATTATTGGGAAAATGGTGAATATTCTTTAATTAATTCCCTAGGGAAAGAATTCCCTTCTGAAAACATCACAAAATAAAATATTAGCTTTATATTAAAATAAGCTATGCATTAAATAAAAGGTTAAATATAAGATTTACAGACTTACCAATGAAGGGCTCCCCTTCACAGACAAACAAAACATCATCATCCCTGAGACAGGAAGGGGCAGAAAGAAGAGAAAAAGAAGGTTAATTGTTATTTATTCATCCAACTGACACTGGAATGTCTCATTTTTACTTTCAGCTGGAACTCCTGTGTGTGATTTTGATTTGCATTTCGCAGGTTCAGTGGTTTGGAATGGATTGACTTCACCAGAGATTTTATCTGGAGCAACCAGGTAAGAACCACTGGTGATCTCAATCCATTCTGACAAAATTGCTGCTTTTCTCCCCAGGCTGGGATTATTCTGTGAAAGCAAAGCAATGACAGGGTTTGTCTCCTTGATGGAAAATCCTCATCCCAAGGCTGACTGGAATATTGGGGATTTCCTGGCACAAACATCCAGGCCTCAATCACATCTTTGCAGCAAATTCTGTATTAAATTCTGAATCAACACACAGTGTGAAGCTCCAAATTCATAGTTTGAAGCTCAAAATTTCAGTTTGAAGCTCCAAATTCATGGTTTGAAGCTCAAAATTCATAGCTTGAAGCTCCAAATTCACAGTTTGAAGCTCAAAATTCATTGTTTGAAGCTCCAAATTCAGTTTGAAACTCCAAATTCATAGTTTGAAGCTCCAAATTCACAGTTTGAAGCTCCAAATTCACGGTTTGAAGCTCCAAATTCATGGTTTGAAGCTCCAAATTCACGGTTTGAAGCTCCAAATTCATGGTTTGAAGCTCCAAATTCATGGTTTGAAGCTCAAAATTCACGGTTTGAAGCTCCAAATTCACGGTTTGAAGCTCCAAATTCACGGTTTGAAGCTCCAAATTCACGGTTTGAAGCTCCAAATTCACGGTTTGAAGCTCCAAATTCATGGTTTGAAGCTCCAAATTCACAGTTTGAAGCTCCAAATTCACAGTTTGAAGCTCCAAATTCACAGTTTGAAGCTCCAAATTCACAGTTTGAAGCTCCAAATTCACGGTTTGAAGCTCCAAATTCACAGTTTGAAGCTCCAAATTCACAGTTTGAAGCTCCAAATTCATAGTTTGAAGCTCCAAATTCACGGTTTGAAGCCCCATGAAAGCACCTTTGGGCATCCTGGCTGGAAATGTTATATCTGTTTTTCGGGAAAGCACTGGTTATCGATTAAGCAGGATGAACAGGTTCATCTCTCCATCCCCACTGCTAATTTGCCTTTTCCTGGCTGCTCCTCACCTAATCAAAGCAATGTCATCAATGAGCCCTCCTTTGCCGTTGTAAACACTGGTGGCTTTGATGCCAAGCTTGTTGCTGGCCACAGAGAGCAGATCTGACAGAGTCCCATACACTGCCACCACCTGGGGACGGAGAGAGAGAGGAAATTCTGAATAAAAACAAACCCTCAAAACTGTCCTCAGAAAGTTCTGCCTCTTCAGACTTCTCAGGGCTGTCAGGGGGAGGAAAATCTGTTTGGATCTTGGTGGAAAAATGAGGAAAAATAGTAAATTTGGTGCTGGAACAGAGAAAAAGGGTGATTTTTGCACAGCTCCCCTCAAAATTCACAACAGCAGCAAGAGTTGGTGCTGTGAGAATGTAAATCAGTTATTTATTTCTCTAAAGGAATGAATATTGTTACTCCAAATGTAACTCTATTAAATGTTGTTGCTCTATTAATATGTAGCTCTGTTAATATTGTTACTCTCCAAATGTAGTCTGGAGAGGTAAAACCAAGTTAAAAAAAATAACAAATTTTCTTAGAAACAAAATGACCAAAATGAAGCTGTTTAACACAGGGTGGGCAAAATTTCCTCTCGGTTTTTTTAGGGGTTTTTTTTTTTGTTTTTTTTTTGTTTTGCCCACCCTGTGTTAAACAGCTTCATTTTGGTAACTTCGGTAATTTTTTGAAATTTTGCCCACCCTGTGTTAAACAGCTCACAGTTACAGTTTGGTAACTGTGTTTCTAAGGAAAATTTGGTAGTTTTGTTTCTAAAAAACCCCAAAAACTCTTCATAAAACCAAATATTCCAGGACAGGCAGCTGAACTGTGTGAGCTGCAGCTGAGGATAGGAAAATGAGCAAATTATAGAGACAATTCAGCAGCAGTGCAAGGCTGAAATGCCATCACACGAACGGGTGGGAATTAACAGAATTACACATTATTAAAGCACAGCCACGGCAATTTCTGCACCCAGACCGAGGATGGAAACACCGAGATCACGGAGTGTGTGTGGAACTGATTGCCAAGGCCTGTTCCTCTGCTGGCCAAGCACCGCTGGGGCCTGAAAATCGCTGTATTTCCAGCTCTGAGGCGATTTTAGAGAGGCTTGAAGCGATTGAACGCGGTTATCGCCACGGTCAGCCACCCCACAGCCCTCAGCAGCACCCAAACCCCTAAAGCCACCGAGCAGCGCGACAGCTGCCCGCCTGTCGCGATTCCCGCACGATCCCCTCGCGATTCCCCACACAACTCCCTCCTCACGATTCCCTCGCGATTCCCTCACGATCCCCTCGCAATTCCCTCCCGATTCCCTCGCCATTCCCTCACAACTCCCTCCTTACAATTCCCTCCCTCACGCTTCCCTCGCGCTTCCCTCACGATTCCCTCCACAGGCGGTGAGGGGGAACCCCGCGCCCCTCTCCCCTCCGGCAGGGCGCGGCGCAGGCCCGGCAGCCCCGGCAGGCTCGGGGAGGCTCGGGGAGGGCAGGGGGAGCGCGGGGAGCCGAGCGGCAGCCCCGGGCGGCCTCACCTTGCCGTTGCGGGCGCTGCCGTTGACGAACAGCGTCACCCGCCTCATGCTGCGCCCGCCGCCGCGCCGACACCCGGAAGGGGCGGGCGCTGACGGGCAGGCCCGCCGGCCAATCAGCGCCGCGCGCCGCACCGAGGAGGCGGGGCTAAACCGGCGCGGCAGCCAATCGCGAACGCGATAACACTCTATATTTGCATAACCACGCTGTGATTGGTTGCCGCCCGTCACGTGCGCGCGGGCCGTTGAATGAATCCATGTAATCATTTTATTTTTTTCTTCCCCCCTGCCCAAGCTGTACTGCGGCCGCAACGGCCCGCGATCCCTCCGCCGGCTCAAAGAGTCCCCCCGGCCCCGCCGAGCCCCGCCGAGCCCCGGGAGCAGAACAGCAGCGCGGGGTTGTTTTCTGCCATCCATCCATCCCTGCCGTGCTACCGGAGCCGCAGTGCTGCTGTGGGCGCTGCCGGGGGAGGGAGAAGCGGTGAGGGCGCGGAGGGATCTGCGGGGGCGTGGCGCGGTTTGAAAGCGTGAGGCGGGCAGGGCGCGGGGCTGAGGTGAGGGGAGCTGGCGGGCCGGGCGGGGAAAGAGCGGGGAGAGCCGAAATTAACGGGGAAAAGCAGCGGGGAGAGCCGAAATTAACGGGGAAAAGGAGCGGGGAGAGCCGAAATTAACGGGGAAAAGGAGCGGGGAGAGGCTAAAACTACCGGGGAACACGGAAAAAGGGGCCCTCGGGGTGTCCGGGAGGGTGAGCTGAGGTCGCTGCGGGCTGTGAGGTGAGGCGGTGAGGCTGAGGGAGCCCCGGGTGGGTGTTTTACCTCCTCTGGGAAAAAAGGAAAATCAGCCTCTCCTGGGGCCTGAAAGCGGAATAAAAATAACCAAAAGAAAGGAAAAGGTTGCCCACAAGGTGTTGGTGAATTTTAGTGTGTTTTTTTTTTTTTTCTCTAAAAGTGCATGTGAAATTTCAGGCTCGCGTTACTGAATTGTCCGTCGTTGACTTGAAATTCAAGAAATTAAATGCAAAAAAAAATATTAGCCGTTTAGATTTTCTCCTTAGAAGTTAGTGGTGTAAAAAAAAAAAAAAAATTATTGGTATTGTTATTTCTCATGCCTTCCTGAGACTTGCTTGCTCTTTCTTGCTCATGCTGATTAATGTTATTAAAAGTAACATTAATATTAAATTAATATTGATAGTATTAATTAATAGTATTAATATTAAACTGCTGATAGTTGTAACACTTGGAGCAAAACAGTCGCAGTGTGGTTGTGGTTAATGTATTTTATACATGTATTTTATACTAAATGTGTATGTATTTTATACATAAAATCTATAAAATGCATATACACTTAGTAATGTATTTTATGCACGTCTTTTATACTGAATGTGTATGTGTTTTGTACATAAAATCTATGAATACATATATACTTAGTAATGTATTTTATACATGTCTTTTATCCTGAAAGACATGTATGCATTACAGATTTTATGCATAAAATCTGTAAAATACATATACATTTAGTAATGTATTTTATACACATATTTTATACTAAATATATATTTTATACATAAAATCCGTAAAATACATAGACACTTAGTAATGTATTTTATACACATATTTCACATGTTTTATACTGAATGTGTATGTATTTTATACATAAAACCTATAAAATACATATATACTTAGTAAGGTATTTTGTACATAAAATCTATAAAATACACATACTCTTAGTAATGTATTTTATACACGTCTTTTGTACTGAAATGAAGTTGGACTGAGTGAAATCACAGCCTTTCCTCCTTATCCTGAGTCCATTCTGTGCATGTTTATAATGCAGGTTTTATTGCTCTGTTTCCCTTTCTGTTCCCAGCCCTTCTTCTCCTTTCCCTGCAGCTTTTTGGGGTTAAATTCCTCTTCCCACCCCACTGTTAAACACCTTGTCCAGGAATAATGTGGATTTGGGAGAAGCTTGGGGGTGGTAGTGAACTCCTGCTCTTAGCAAATAATAATAATTTTTATTTTTCATAGGAATCTGCAATTACAGGAGCAAAGGCTGAGTGAATGTTCCTTCAAATAAATCCCCAACAATGCTCAGAGGATCCAAATCTCCCCTGAAAGTCAAAGGAAATGAGAGAAATTGTCCTGAAGAGAAGGAAGAGACCTCTTTCCCTCTGCCAAAAGACCCGAAGAGCTGCAAAGTGACCAAACCCAAAGCCATCAGAGCATCCAGGAAGGAGAATTTCAGCCATGGGGAGCAGCCTCGGCCCCAAAAACGTGTCCTGAAGTGCCCCAAAGGCCCCGAGGGGGGATGTGTGTCACCCCCAGGGGGTTGGGGAGCTCCCTGGGAGCTGTTTTGGGGCTCTCAGGGGGATTTGCTCAGGGATTCCCCCTTGCCCTTGGTCAGCCAGGAGGATTTTCCCATTCCCTTGGGAAATGACTTCTCCTCCACTCCTGGGAGGGACAGGGTGGAAGGCAATCCTGCTTTGGGACTCTCTGAGCAGAGGACAACACCTGATTTTGCTGCTGTGACAATTCCTGAGCTTGGGATTCCTCAAGAAGGTTTTGCCAAACGACCCAAGGGTGAGCTGGGCTGGCAAATGGCTCTTGTCCTTCTCAGAGAGATTTCTTCAGGTTGTTAGTCCAACCTGGTGCCAAAAAAGCTCCAATTTAGGGGCAATTCAGGAGCTCTGAGCTGGAATATGGCCAGGAGCAGACTGAGAGGTTGTTCCTACAACATCTTTATAGGATATCCCATATAGGATAATTATAACTGTATAGGTTAAACCCTACATCATTAAATGCTCCTTAATTATCTCTCTCCAGTTAATGAGGTGTCTGAGTTCACAAGGGAATTGCAGGACAAATTCTGCCAGTGTTGGTAGAGACTTCCTTAACAAACAACAGAAAAACTCAAAGACAGATTGGTGTGTGAAGGGTTAAATATTAACCCTCAATTTAATTTTAAAGGCACTTTAATTTGAATTAAAAGCACTTAATTTCATGTGCTCAGGGAGGTTTCTTGGGCTGAGCAGGTAACTTTGTATCTTAGAATAAACAGCATTAATCACCACTGAAAGGAAGAAAAATAACATTTTAAAGTTTTATGTATTACAAAATATTTTCCTGGTTTTGTTGTTTTGGTGTTTTTTCACCTCTCCTCTCTTTGCAGGGACTTCAAATTCCCTAAAATTTCGGAGAAGATCAACCATTGGCTTAAGGGGATCACCTGAAAACAACACCCTGATCAGGTACCTGGCCCAGCAGAGGAGCAGCAGGCAGAAAGAAACTTTCACACAGGTGAGAACATCCAAAATATCCCAAATATCTGCTGGGGGAGCTCAGTTGAGTCCAGGCATTCATTTTCCTGATGTCCCTTGGTCACCTGGCTTTAGGATTTGGGGATTTTCCATTTTTTTTTACACTGTGTAGAGGTTGGAATTTCTTCTCCATGCTGAGCTTGCTGATGTATTTTCATGTTGTTAATTTCCTGTGTTTGCTGTGCTTGATTTCTGGGTAATTAAAGGGTAATTAAAGCTCCAAGTGAAGTCAATCCGAGCACAAATTATTTATTTAATCAAGTTTGTTCATAAGTTGAACTATCCTGGATTGTGAGAAAGCAAATTCTGACCACAGTCTGGAGGAGCAGATTAAATGCAGTAAAATGTCGCAGATTTGTGGGTAAAAAGTTCCTTTTTTTCCTTATTTTTACCATCCAGCTACAACTGCAGCCAGATTAAATACAAAATTCTCTGTATTTTATGTCACAAAGCATTAAAGCTAAATAAGTGGGGAAAGAAATGCCTGCTGGGGTTCACTTTGTTTTGGCAGATCAGTCCCTTTAAACATGCAAATGTGAGGTCCTTGAAGGACAAAATCGATGCTTTCCAAACCTCCTTTGCATCCCTGCAAGAGGCTGAGGACCTGGAAGGATCCACCCAGGAAGGAGCTTCCTGTAAGTTGATTAAATATTCTGGTTTGAGGGGTTTTTTTGTTTGTTTAAACCATTTTAATGCATCCTGAAGAGTGATTTCTTAGAAAAGTAGCATTTTTCTGACGCTGTCCTTAGTTTGATTTATACTCTTTGCTGTATTTCTCACTAAGCATTAATATTTTCATGCTTTTTTCCATGAAACTGAGAATGGTTTTTATTTTACTTCTCTCTTCTTGCTGGTCTTAATAAGATTTATATGAAAAGAATCACTTTGTTTTGAGTGTTTGGAAATGTTAATTTCCAAGCAGATCTAAAAAACGTGTTCTCCTCCCTGCCTAGAACATTACCTGACAGTTTGGTGAGGAAACACAAAGAGAGAATTCATTGCAAAACCTGAAGTTTCTCTTTGTGGTTTCTTTGAGTTCTGTTTGATTTTTCATTGCTGCAGCTCAGAACAAAACACCTTTTAAAAAAGAGCCAAACCTGGAGCAGTGGAGTGAAAAGTTCCCTTTGGGCAGCAGAGGAGCTGCTCTGAAAGAAAATTGGAGTGAAAATGTGACCAAGAGCAGCAGGAGGAACCCCAGGACCTGCAGCATTTTGTCCCCAACACCTACTGCTGCAAAGGTGCTTTAATTAGCAACAACCTTCTAATTACTCATTAAAAGGGTTTTTCATCCTTTCTGTTAATCCTTCTAAATGTTTAGCCTGGGTGTTTTGGGAAAATGGATTCAACTGAAGTAGTGGATGATTGAGAAAAATCTGAAATCCTTGTTTGTGGGATTAAAACCCTCCATGGCTTGTGCTGGTGAAAAAAAATCCTCTAACTTTTTCCCTAGGAATGGATTTATGAGCAACCAAATCCTGTGAAATCCTTGGATTCTGTTGTAACTGGAGATCTCCTGGAAACAAACCATGGTAAGAGGATTCAGCACTGTTATATTCTCATTAGGAAATAGAAATCCTTAAACATTTGTCAGGAAATTAATCTGATTTTTGTCATCTCATCTACAATTTTGGATGCAGTAGAAACCTGATGTAACTTTTTCTTCATGCTCCTTTTTGATATGTTTTATGCATTTCTGAAAACAGCAAATGGCACATTTATTTGAAAACAAAAAGCAAATGTAAAGTGACACAAATAGCCAGAATTTCCAGCCAAATGGATTTTTGTGAGCTACTTCTGCACAGCACCTGCAGAGATGTGTGCATTTTTACACAACTCATGTTTTTAATACTGAAATGATCTCAATTTTCAGCCTCTCAGTGTCACATCTGTCCTTGTTCTGAAGTTCCCAGGTGTGAGCAGAGCCCTGGAGGTGATGCTGGTGCAGCTCTGATCTCCAGGAAGGCTGGAGGAGATGCTGGCTCAGCTCTGAGCCCCAGGAAGGTTGGATTTGGAGGTGATGCTGGCTCAGCTCTCAGCCCCAGGAAGGTTGGATTTGGAGGTCATGCTGGCGCAGCTCTGAGCCCCAGGAAGGTTGGATTTGGAGGTCATGCTGGCGCAGCTCTGAGCCCCAGGAAGGTTGGATTTGGAGGTCATGCTGGTGCAGCTCTGAGCCCCAGGAAGGTTGGATTTGGAGGTCATGCTGGTGCAGCTCTGAGCCCCAGGAAGGTTGGATTTGGAGGTGATGCTGGTGCAGCTCTCAGCCCCAGGAAGGTTGGATTTGGAGGTGATGCTGGCTCAGCTCTGAGCCCCAGGAAGGTTGGATTTGGAGGTCATGCTGGTGCAGCTCTGAGCCCCAGGAAGGTTGGATTTGGGGCAGATGTGATCCTGGGAATGCTGGATGGAAGCCAAACCCCCACAACACCTCTCCAAACAGAGAATATTCCCTGCAGTGATCTCTCCCAGAGCAGCTCTCTGCTCAGATCCATCCTGAAGAAAACCCCAGGCAGGGAAATCCTGGACAGCCCAACCCTCTGCTCAGAGCCTTCACTGAAGGTGAGATTAAAGCTGCTTTGGTGACAAATGGGTATGGATTGGGAATAATTTGGGAATAATTTATTTCTGAGTGGTCATCTGGGAGGTTTTGATGTTGTGAGAGGATCTGGGGTGACCTGAGTGCAACTTCCAGGGTGACAGGAGAAATGGAGAGAGACTTTCCAAAGGGGAATGGCTTCAAACTGCCAGGGTTGGATGGGATTTTGGGAAGGAATTCCTCCCTGTGAGAGGCTGGGATGGAATTCCCAGAGAAGCTGGGAATCCCTGGAAGTGTCCAAGGCCAGGTTGGGATAACCTGGGATAATGGAAGATGTCCTTGCCCATGGCTGGGGTGGAATTGGATCATTTTAACCATTCCATGATTCCATGAATTGAATGTTTTTGAGTTTTATTCATTAGCAAACACGTAGGTTTGATTAAGCAAAACAACTGATTACTAAATGTTGCTTGGAGGACAACATTTAAAATAAATTATATTGAATTTTGTCATTTAAATCTGCCAGGAATACTCAAGCAATGCCATTGACAGAGGAGAAGGTGAACCTGCTGCAGTCTCCAGTTGTGTAAAAACCTTTGAAATGTTGCAAACAGGTCAGATTACCCTTTTGAAGAAAAAAAAGATCCCTTAATTTCCTTTATTTCTTTTTAAAATAGCTAAAGAATGATGTGGGATTATACGGTTTTTCCTCTGTGCTAAATCTGGTTTTTGATAATACCTTAACCACCACTGAATTCCCTTACTGATGACAGGGAAAAGAAATTGCTGAGGTAAATAATTCTTAAAAAAATTAATCCCAAACTAAAACTTCATAAAGCCTCAAACACCAGAAGAGAATTCCCTTTTTTCAAGGAATTTCCCACTTGGAACACCAGGAATTTCACACTGAAACTCGAGGAACAAGTGGTCATTTTTAGTCTATTTCTTCCTTAATTTTCTCATAGTGTAATAAATACACTGAAAATCCTGGCTGACCTCCCAAACCCTGCAAAGATGATATTTTGCTGTTTATTTTGGTGATGATTTTTAGGACAAACATTGCCAGTTCCACTTCACTCAGCTCTTTATTCCACCAGACACAGCTGAAACTCAGAGCTCCAAAACACCAAAGAAGAAAAAAGTGACTTTTGGGGAAGTTTTGAGCCCCGAAATCTTTGACCAAACCCTTCCTGCCAACACCCCCTGCGCAGAGGAGCTTCCCCAGGCTGCCCCCGAGGGCAGAACCTCACAGCAGAGCCTTTGCCCCTCCTGGATTTTGCTTGGGATGAGGTGAGATTTGGTTTTTCAGTGACAAAAACCCCTCTGCTCCCTGGGAATTGTCAATTCTTGTTTGATTTCCCTCCCCAGCCTGGTTGGTTTTAAACAGAAATGGCTGAAATGTTAAAGCAGAGTCTGCTTGGGGTTAGAAATCATGTGGAGAAATTGAGTTTTTATGAATTCTGTGCAGCACTTTGGCCTGCAGAGATTTTTTAGACGATTTTTAAACCTTGAAATGGTTTTCCCTTCACTTTTCCTTATATTTTGATTTTTTTCTTTTGCCACGCAGAGCAAAACTTTCCTTTAAGGAAACAAAATAAACCCACTTTGTCTCCTCTAAAATGAGGTGCTGTTTCAGGATATATCTGGTATCATTTATTGCTAAAAAATGTCATTTTCTTCCATGTAAAGGAATGCATTGAGCCTCCCCAAGAAATCCTGGAAGATTCTGTTGCTGCAGAAGCTCCTTCACCTGCTGAAAAGGCAGAAGGTAAACCCAACTTGTGGTTTTATCTGCAGAAAATGAGTGTTTTTTTACCTGAAAACTGACAGTTGAAGGGTTTGCTTTATTTTTCTCTTTGCATTGTTTTTTTTATACAGAGGATATATTTCAATTGTGCTAAACTTTGAATGCTATAAACTAAATATTTTTTTTCTGAAGCTTTGCAGTGTTTACCTGAGCTTTAGATTAACTGGATTTTATTTCAACTTGGGGTATTTTTCTGTGAAAATTTTACTGCTTAAAGTAATTTTTTTTTTAAACTCTTGATTCTGATATTGTAATTTTCCTCTGTTTTGGACAGCAAGGTGTAATTTTTTTATCTTGCTGTGTTTCATAAATCCTCAGATTATCTCTACTCAAGACTAAGTTGACTGAAATGCAAAATATTAGAAATTATGGGCATAATTTCCTTAAAATGTTATTAACTTGAATTGAAACTGAGTCAAAATTCTCTTTTTTCATTTATAGTGGCAGAGATTGACACAGCTGACATGGTGACAACTCGTTCTTCTACTAAAAGGAAGGTGAGTTCCTTTAGTGATTAAATTTATTTTGATTTTTGAACTTCTTCAGGCAGGATTGTTCTCTTTTATCCCTCTTGATGCTCAAACATATTTTTCCAGCCTCAGGTATGAGGATTATCTATATCCAGGTCTATGGAAATACCTCCTGTTAGTGCCTTTCCTCCAGGAAATGAGATTTTCCAGTGAAAAATGATCTTCCAGCTTATTAAAAATCCAGCCTGACACTTGAATTGACAATTTCTGTTGAATTTTCCAGGAGTTTTCCCAAACAATCTGACAGAATGTTTTGGTTGCTGGAATTTTAAGGCACAGAATTGATTTTAGAGCAAGAAATGCTTTCAGTGTTGGACTCCTCTGGTGGGGAGGGGAAGGCAGAAAATAGAGGAATATTTAAAAAGTAACTCATTTTCTTAAAAGAAATAACTGAAAATGAGAATTTCCTGTATTTTCATAATTCTGCAAACAGGATTGCACTGTGTGCAATGAGTCTCTAATATTTAATTTCCAGTTTGATTAATTCCAGTTGATTCCTGTTGGACTCTGAGGGGTTTAGCAGCACTTGGGTTCCCCAAACTCCCCAAAATCCTCTTCCCCAGCAGAGCAGAGCTGTGCCAGAGAGCTCTGATGGTGAGTCAGCAGCTCCAGACACTCCAAACGACAAAGACACCAAAATTCCAACCAAGAACAAAATCCAGAGACAGAAGAATCCAACCACAGCTGCTCCCAAAAAGAGCCAGGTGAGTGAATTCTGCTCTATTTTTATTTTCATGGCATTGCAGAGGATGATGAAAATTTCTCTGTGCTCTTCTCTGCCTTCTCAACCTTTTCAGAAAATGAAGTACCCAAGCTTTGGGAGAAGAAGGAAGAAAAAGGTCAAGAAATCTATATATGGGGAGAGAGAAATAGCTTCTAAAAAACCTCTTCTCAGCCCTATCCCTGAAATTCCAGAGGTTTTCTCTTCTGTCTCAACTCCAAACTCACCAAAGGCAGATGCACTTTCTACAGGTGATTTGGTTTTTAGGTTTATTTTGCTTTGCTCTTTCTGTCCCTTCTGATTTCTTATTTCAACAGTTACATAAAAAACCTTTTTGTTGGTTAGCTTGAGTTTTGTGCATTGGTGATAAACCCATTGTAGATTTTTTTACTTTTAATTGCTTCTGCAATAGCAATTAAATTGCTATTTTATTTGCTAAATATTATTTATTAGAATTTAATAATGCTAATAAATAATATTTAGCATAAATAAATAATAATAAATTAATAATGTCCAACTGATAAATTTAATTCCTGTTGGACCCCAGAGTAAATCTGACCAAAAAAAAATCTCTTTTTTGGGTGGTTAAGATATTTAAATAGTGTTTAAAGCTGGTGAGTTGGGCATGAAGACTGAAGGGATGTGCAGAACTTTGGGTTTTTTCCCCACTGTTTCTGGGATGGTTGTATAGAATTTTTTGAAATTTAAGTAGGAAGTAAAATAATACACAATACCTATAATAAATAAAATAATACACAATACCTATAATAAGTAAAATACCACAAAGTTTTTCTTGTAATACATAAAATATTTAGCACATTCACTCCACTAACCCTGTTTTTGTCCTTCAGAGGGTGCAGCTTTGGCTAATCCCAAAGCCAGCAGTATTCCCCAGGACATTCCCCAGCAGGCAGAGGCTGGGAGGAGCAGAGGGAAGAAGCTCTGTGCAGCTGCTGTGTGCCCAAGCCTTGGGGACACGGAGGTGACAGCAGCCACCAGCTCTGGGATGGACACTCTGAGGGCTCAGGGAGCATGGACTCTGCTCCCCAGGTAACTGAGGGATCACAGAAGGGATGTTTGGGGGAAAAAACCCTAAAAGTGGTTAAATGTTGGGACAGCCAGGGAGCGTGGACTCTGCTCCTGAGGTAACTGATGGATCACAGAAGGGATGTTTGGGGGAAAAAACCCTAAAAGTGGTTAAATGTTGGGACAGCCAGGGAGCGTGGACTCTGCTCCTGATCCTGTGAGGGATCACAGAAGGGATGTTTGGGGGAAAAACCCTAAAAGTGGTTAAATGTTGGGACAGCCAGGGAGCGTGGACTCTGCTCCTGATCCTGTGATGGATCACAGAAGGGATGTTTGGGGGAAAAACCCTAAAAGTGGTTAAATGTTGGGACAGCCAGGGAGCGTGGACTCTGCTCCTGATCCTGTGAGGGATCACAGAAGGGATGTTTGGGGGAAAAAACCCTAAAAGTGGTTAAATGTTGGGACAGCCAGGGAGCGTGGACTCTGCTCCTCAGGTAACTGATGGATCACAGAGGGGATGTTTGGGGGAAAAACCCTAAAAGTGGTTAAATGTTGGGACAGCCAGGGAGCATGGACTCTGCTCCTCAGGTAACTGAGGGATCACAGAAGGGATGTTTGGGGTGTCTTACATGGGAGACAGAAGTCTCATGAGTTTCTGCAGTTTGCCAGGCTTTAGGGTAGCTAGCTCCCCAAAACTCAGTCCTGTTCACAAGATCTTTGATATTTGGCTGATTCATCTAAAAATACCATTTATTAGACACAGAAAATAACAAACATACAAACACAGAACAGATTGACACACATAAACTCACAATGAATACATAATTGCAACACTATAATAGCTAAAAATGCAATTATGGGGTAAAAGCTTGCTTGAACTATAAAAATAGTTAAAAATGCAAGTTTAAAAATGCTTGCTTGAGCTATAAAATAGCTGAAATGCAAGTTAAGAAAGGTACCTATAAGTTAGCCAGAATAATACAATTTAGGAAACCAATGATCTTACCAAATCCAATTTTGGAGCTGGGATGCATTAGAATCCTCCCTGAATCTCACAAGAAGTTACCACAGAGCTGTGTCCAAGCTCAGGGGAGAAGTTTCCCTCATCCTTCAGTATTCATGTAGAAAACCTCTACCTTTTCTGAGATTTCGTGAGCTTTTTACAGGATTAAACAAGTGTGGAGTTGTGGTCACTAAAAATTTCTCACATTCTCTCTTCATCTCACCTAGACATTCAGTCACCACCACTGGATAGCCTGGATTAGGCTGTCAGCCTAATCTGAGCCATCCATCTCCTGGGACTGATCAGGGAGAGAGGGAAGGGGGAAAAACCCTAAAAGTGGTTAAATGTTGGCACAGCCAGCCTGGAGAGGCTGTGGGGTCTCCATGCTTGGGGGGATTGAGCATTCAGAGCTCAGCTGGGCCAGGGGAAGCTCTCTGAGCCTCTGGCAGGGCTGGAACTGAATATCCTTAAGGTGTCTTCCAGCCCAGCCATTCCAGGATTCTCTGCTTCCCAAGCAACCCAAAAAACCTTTGAAAACCTTTGGGGTTTTCAAAGCTTTCAGTTTTCACCCTGAAACATTCCAGCCTGCAGGATTCCCTTCAGGTGTGGGGATTTTGGAGGATGACTTAGTGAGGAGAACAGCAGACAGTTCAGCTGTTTGAAACCAGGTTTTGTGGATTACCTTTTGCCTATATTTTTTTAAAAAATTGAAATTCTTATTCTTTATCCCCCCAGTTTTCAAACATTGTGCCAGATGCAGAAAGTGATTTTGACACATCTGAGCATTTCCAGCGAGGTGAAGACACTCCACATGAACAAGCAGCAAAAGAAAGCAGCTCCTTGATAGAAAAACAGGAATTCCAAGGAAATCTCCTAACTGGGCTGGAAATTCTGACCCAACACAACAAACAGGAAGCTGCCCAGAGAACTGAGCATCCTCCTGCCAGCTCTGATCCACCACGGAGGCAAAGACGACGCAGCAGCTCCTTCTACCTCCCTCCTGCTGAAAACCTGGAGGTAACTGGGGTGGATCTGGCAGTTTCCTCTTACAATGTGGAAGAAATCCTATCAATTCCCCGGGGCAGGCAGGAGGAATCCCAGGGATTCCCCCAGGGATTCCCCCAGGGATTCCCCCAGGGCAGCAGGAGGAGGAGCAATGCCCCGGGGGAGCTGCGGGTTCGGCGAAGCATGAGGCTGAGCAGGGATGCAGCCAGCGAAGGCCTGGCCTGGGTTGAACTTCCCAGCGAGATTCCCAAGGAATTTCCCCCAGCAGCTCCTCCCAAAGGCAGGAGAGGCAGCAGCACCTCACTGCTGGCAGGAGCTGAGAATGTTCACCCCAAAAAGCAAAGCCTGAGCCCACTGCCAGCCCCGGGGAAGGAGAATGAGAGCTCTGCTGCTCTCGCTGCTGCTCCTGGCAGGGGGAGGAGGAGGAGGAGCAGCTGTGGAGCCTCAGCTCGAGCAGAACCAGCCTGGGCTCCAACCCCGAGGAGGAGAAGCACAAATTCTGGGTGGGGGAAGGACAGGAGGCACCCAAAACACCCTGAAGAAACAGAAACTCTTGAGCTGAGAGTGAAAGAGGTTCCAGGCCTCTCAGGTTTCCTGAAGTGAAGGTGGTTCTTGGAGCTTTGTGTTCTCTTTCTTCTCTTTCTATTTCCTCACTGATTTTCTTACTCATTTTCTGCATAACTTAGAACTCATTTTCCTTGTCTTGATGCCTAAAATGCTTGAAGAGCTGGACTGTGTGGCAGACTGGCTCAGAGCCTTGGTCTGGCACAGTTATGGCAGCTGATGAAGAGAATAAAAAATTCTTCTCCCACGATGAATGTGGATTTGTCTTTAGCAGTTAAACCATGGTGTGAAATGTGTCCTTTCTGCTACAATTGTGTGAAGGGTTTGTTTTCTATTTTTTTGTCCATTCCTGATCAATTGCTGTTCAAATCTGTGTGTATTTTCTTCTACATTTCAAAAATACCCTGAAAAACCCTTTGAGCTGTCTGCAAATAAAGAAGAAATCACTTCTTGAAGGGGAAGAGGACAGAGTGGGGAACTTGTTCCCATCTCCTGAAAAGAATTTGGGCATGAGCAGAGATGTGCAGTTCTTAGATTAAGATTTTGTGTTAGAGTTCATGAATTATTCTCTGATGTAAAAAAAAAAAAAAAAAAAAAACCCGAACAAAAAAAGCTTTTAAATCTTTATCGTGTATAAAATTCATCTGGAAAATTAAATTGGCTGAGGGAGGGGACAGAATCCTTCCTCACCAGGCAAGTTGTGCTTTATTTCCAGCCATTCCCAGCCCTGTGTGAGTCCTGATTTCAGCTCCTGTCACCTTCCTGCTTGGATTTTCTGCTCGGCTCCACGGGATCAGCAGGGAGGACTGCAGGTGCTCTGTCTGCTGCCATTTGTCACCCTGGGCTGTCCCAGTGCCAGCCTGGAGGAAATGGCTTTGTGTCCCACAGTCCCCTCTGTGACCTCATTTGCACCCTGAGTGATGGGGGATAAACCCCTTGATGGACTTGGCTGCTTTTGTAGAGCTGAAAATCAACCAGAGCAGTTGGATTTTTATTCCTCCTGCTCCCCAGACAAGAATTCCTAAAGCAACTTGAAAGGAACTCCTCGATTTAAGTGCTGCTCGAGTTCCAGAATCACTGAGGTTGGGAAAGAGCTTGAAGATCAGAGCCCAGCACTGCCCTGTGGCCCATAAACCACAGCCCCAAGTGCCACATCTCCCTGCCTCAAATCCCTCCAAAAACAGGGGTTTGTCCCAAAACAGGGATAAATCCCTCCAAAAACAGTGGCCTTGATGTTTGGCTTGGGGATTTGCTGTGCTTGGATGCTGTGCTTGGCTGCCAGGAGAGGGCAGGCTGGGCTGAGCTTTCTGCTCGGGAAATAAAACCTCTGAGAGGCTGGCTGGGGTGAACATTTAAAGCTTAAAAAAAACGAGTGAATTCCTAAATTAATGAATTCATAAATTATGAATTCATAAATTATTCAAGTCAGAGCTGCTACTTCTGCTGTTCAAAACAAAGCAGCGACTGAACTGTGCTCTGGAATTAAGCTGGAAAAATGAAATTGTGATGGGCTGGAATCAGCTGTGAGTTTTATATAGAAATCACAGTCAAATTTGCCCAAAAAAAGCCATAAACTGTGTGTTTGATGCTGCAGAGGTGAATCCCAGCTGCTGCTCTGCTCAGTTCAGCCCCAGCAGCACCAGTTCTCCCTCGAGTTTCCCTGAGCAGGAATTAAGGCAGGAGGAGAAGAACAAGGATAAGGAGAGCAAAACAAAGCTTGGGTTTTCCTCCTGGCACAGCTGGGTGGAGAAGGATTGTCAGGAATTATTTGTGGATGCTTTGAGGTCTGCAGGCTGAGGGAACCTCAGCAATGAAGAGGTTGGTTCTTTCCAAGAGAGATTTCTACTTCTTTATGGTGCTTTTTAGTTCCTTTTATCCTCAAAATAATTTGCCTCCTTAACCTGGAGAGGACTTGAGCAAATCTTCAGCTCTGCAGAAGGTGGGAGGCAATAACCTTTTCTCCATTTCTGCTCTGACAAGGACCAGAAATGTGTTTAAATCCTCGGGAAAGGTCTCTGTTAAACATGAAGGAAAAGTTCCTGCACAGAGAGGGCTGAGCAGGGAATCAGGGCTGGGGAGGTGTGGAATCTCCATCACTGCAGCCCCTGAGGGGCAGATGGAGCAAATACCTGTCAGCAGTGACAGATGAGCCTTCCTGGGGGTTTGGGTTGGCTGGGATGGCCTTGGGAGGACTCTGAGCTGATGTGGGACTTGCTGAGCAGCACAGAGCTGGGAGGGAATCCTGGTGGAGCTGGGAAATGGGAATTTGGAATTTTGGAAACTGGAATTTTGGCAGGGAGAGCTCCTGATGGAAGGCTGAGCTCCTCATGCTCATCTTGGGACTCAAAACCCCAAATCTCCCCTGATCCAGAGCTGGGCTGGAATCCTGCTGGAGCTGGGAAATGGGAATTTGGGAAGTTCCTGATGGCAGGGAGAGCTCCTGATGGAAGGATGAGTTCCTGGTGGAAGGATGAGCTCCTGATGGAAGGCTGAGCTCCTCATGCTCATCTTGGGGCTTTAAACCCCAAATCTCCCTAACCCCAGCCCAGAGCTGGGCTGGAATGCTGGTGGAACAGGGAAATGGGAATTTGGGAAGCTCCTCATGCTCATCTTGGGGCTTTAAACCCCAAATCTCCCCTGAGCCCCTGCCCAGCCCAGAGCTGGGAGGGAATCCTGGTGGAGCAGGGAAATGGGAATCTGGGAAGCTCCTGATGGAAGGCTGAGATCCTCATGCTCACCTTGGGGCTCAAAACCCCAAATCTCCCCTGAGCCCCTGCCTAGCCCAGAGCTGGGCTGGAATGCTGCTGGAGCAGGGAAATGGGAATCTGGGAATTGGAATTTTGGCAGGGAGGGAGCTCCTGATGGAAGGTTGAGCTCCTCATGCTCATCTTGGGGCTCTAAACCCCAAATCTCCCCTGAGCCCCTGCCCAGCCCAGAGCTGGGCTGGAATGCTGGTGGAGCAGGGAAATGGGAATTTTGGGAACTGGGATTTTGGCAGGGAGAGCTCCTGATGGAAGGCTGGCTCCTCATGCTCATCTTGGGGCTCTAAACCCCCAACTCCCCGGCCCCCCCCCCCCCCCCAGGGGGGGGGGGATCTTGGGGGGGGGGGGGGGGGGGTGGGGGGGGTGTTGTGGGGGGGGAGCTCCTGATGGAAGGCTGAGCTCCTCATGCTCATCTTGGGGCTCTAAACCCCAAATCTCCCTGAGCCCCATCCGCAGAGCTGGGCTGGAATCCTGATGGAACAGGGAAATGGGAATTTGGGAACTGGAATTTTGGCAGGGAGAGCTCCTCATGGAAGGCTGAGCTCCTGATGGAAGGCTGAGCTCCTCATGCTCATCTTGGGGCTCAAAACCCCAAATCTCCCCTGAGCCCCATCCCAGCCCAGAGCTGGGCTGGAATGCTGCTGGAGCAGGGAAATGGGAATTTGGGAAGTTCCTGATGGCAGGGAGAGCTCCTGATGGAAGGATGAGCTCCTCATGCTCATCTTGGGGCTCAAAACCCTAAATCTCCCCTAACCCCTCTCAGAACTCAGAGAGCTTTGCTCTCCCTGTGCCAGCAGCTCTGTGGCATGGTGGGTGGAGGGAATAAAATCAAGTTTTTTCGACACCAGAGAGGTGTCAGGATTTTATCAGTCTGTGGTTCTGCTTTCCAGCTGTTGATTGCAGCTCTGCCTGAAGGAAATTCCAGGTTTTATCCCATTTTTTTATGTGCTCTGCCTGTGTCTTGTTGTGGCATCTAAATAAATCCATGGCATTGCCACTTCTCTTCCTCCTCTGCCTTTGGAGAGCTGTGATAAAGATGGATTTATGTTTCAGAAGTACTTCCCTACTTTATTTTAATTTTTAATTTTAATTTACTTTAATTTTTTGGTGGCCTTTAACTGCCTTCAAGCAGGTGGCAGCCAGCCCTGGGTGTGTTTTGGTGAATAATTGCATTTTGCAGCTTGGAATTCCTGCTCAGACTGGAATTCAGGACAAGGGGCCTGGAAAAGCTGATTATTTTGTAATTATGATGTTGTTAATAAGCGAAAGTAATCACACATCACTTTTGTGAAGTGACAGATTTTCAGAGCTGAATTTCACCGTTGGAAAAGTTTCTGCTTCACTTTGCTCAAGGTAAAAAGAACAATAATTATCCATGAATTCTTCAGGTGTTTTTCAAGTGAAAGTGTTAATATTTCCCAGGAATTATTTTATGCCAATATTTTACCTTAATTAAGGTTCACAGAAGTTACAAAAGTGGGGATGAGATTACCAAGTTTCTCCCATATGATTTAATAAAAGTTAAAAAAGTTTTCTCATCCTGACATGGTAAGGAAGAGGAAAAAATACCAAGGAAAAAAAAACCTAAATACCAACGTGTTGCCTTTTTATTTATTTCACTTTAAAACAACCAATTGTAAATAAATCTGATTTTCAGCTTATTTTTCTCTACTTTCTCCTCACTAATGGAGCAGCAGAAGATGCTGAAACACCTGAGTGCATAAATGTGACTTTTGTGGGTTTACCAGTTGTTCAGAAATATTTAAAATGTTTGTTCTCCACTTTTCCTCCTCGCTGTGAATCCACTGGAAAGAGTTTTGCGATGAACAAGGAAGAAAACAGCAAAGGATTGTTAGAATTATGGAGAAAAGGGGGAAATTCCCCTGAAGAAGGGCAAGGATGGCTTTGAAACACAGGAAAAAAATTGCATTTTCCAGCTGCCAACAGGTAGGTGAGCACTGGAAATCAATCTAAAATAAGCTGTGAAGAGGATTGGGGTGAATCTTCAGCCTGGTTGGGAAATGAGGAGGTAAAAATGAGCAAATCCCAATGTTTGGGTGGAACCCAAGTTGGGTTTGGTGTCCTGGGGAGGAGCTGTGCCACACAAACAGCACAAGGTGTTCCTTTGGTGATTAACTCCTGCTAATTGTGCAGAGCAGAGCAATTAACTACTCCAGCCAGGGGGGAAGGGAAACCTGTGTGCTCAGCGAGGGACAAACTCCCCAAAACCTCAAAAATGTGTTATTTTTTGGGGGGAGAGAAGGGGGAGAAAGTAAACCTGGCTGCTCAGGGAGGGACAAATTCACCAAAACCCCAAAGTGTTGATTTTTGGGGGGAGAGAAAGGGGAAAAGGCAAACCTGGCTGCTCAGGGAGGGACAAACTCCCAAAAACCCCAAATGCTGTTGATTTTGGGGGGAGAGAAAGGGGAGAAGACAAACTCCCCAAAACCCCAATCTGTGTTGATTTTGGGGGGAGAAAAGGGGGAGAAGGCAAACCTGCATGCTCAGGGAGGGACAAACTCCCAAACCCCAAACTGTGTTGATTTTGGGGGAAAAAAGGGAGGGACAAACTCCCCAAAACCCCAAACTGTGTTGATTTTGGGGGGAGAAAAGGCAAACCTGACTGCTCAGGGAGGGACAAACTCCCCAAAACCCCAAATTGTTGATTTTTGGGAGAGAAAAGGCAAACCTGGCTGCTCAGAGAGGGACAAACTCCCCCAAAACCCCAAACTGCGTTGATTTTGGGGGAAGAGAAGGCAGAGAAGGCAAACCTGGCTACTCAGCGAGGGACAAACCCCAAAACCCAAACTGTGTTAGTTTTGGGGGGGGGGGAGGGAGAAAAAAAAAACCTCACCCCTCAGGGGGGGAAAAACCCCCCCAAACCCCCAAATTTTTTTTTTTTGGGGGGGGGGAGGGGGAGAAAAAAAACCCCCCCAACCCAAAAAAATTTTTTTTGGGGGGGGGGGGGGGGGGGGGGAGGCCACCCCCCCGGGGGGGGGGGGAAACTCCCCAAAACCCAAACTGTGTTGATTTTGGGGGGAGAAAAGGCAAACCTGACTGCTCAGGGAGGGACAAACCCCCAAAACCCCAAATTGTTGATTTTGGGAGAGAAAAGGCAAACCTGGCTGCTCAGAGAGGGACAAACTCCCCAAAACCCCGAACTGCGTTGATTTTGGGGGAAGAGAAGGCAGAGAAGGCAAACCTGGCTACTCAGCGAGGGACAAACTCCCAAAAACCCAAACTGTGTTAGTTTTTGGGGGAGAGGAAGGAGAGAAAGCAAACCTGACTACTCAGGGAGGGACAAACTCCCCAAAAACCCCAAATGCTGTTGATTTTGGGGGAGAGAAAGGGGAGAAGACAAACTCCCCAAAACCCTAAACAGTGTTGATTTTGGGGGGAGAGAAGGGGGAGAAGGCAAACCTGCATGCTCAGGGAGGGACAAACTCCCCAAAACCCCAAACTGTGTTGATTTTGGGTTCTTTCCAGTGACCCCTCTGCCTCCCACCTTCCTGCCCCCTGCCCAGCTGGGCTCTGGCCAGCCTGCAGTGTTTGTGGAAGGCAGAGCAGACAGATATAATGAATGGCTTTTATTGTGCAATATTTCACCTCCTCGCCGAGCTCCTTCGGATGGGATGGAAAACCTTCCACCCCGAGCCCCAGCCAAGATAAATAAAGTGTATTTCCCCCAGCCTGGCAGGAGCTGGAGCTCTGCTCTTAAAGGAGAATTTAGTTTGACAATTTTTCGGCCTCGTTGGGCTGAATGGAACAGCCAAAGAAAATACTTGGTGGGGAGAAAAAGAATTGAATAATGCATATATTTACAGCTTGCAGGTGGCATTCATTTTTTTGGGGGAGTCAGGCTTGTGAGGTTTAAGGATCTCTGTTAAGTAGGGCTGGAGTGGAGATTTTTAAAAAACATTCCTAATTGTCTTTTCCCCCCCCCCCCCCCCCCCCCCCTTTCTTAAATTAGTTTTTTTATGAGAACGGTCATTCCGGAGGAAAATACATTTTCTGCAGCTCCCTGATGGGTGATAAATAGCTGTGATTCAAGGCTTTAAGGGTTTTAGGGTCTACCAAGAACCTGAAAAATCTGCAGCCACAAGGCCCAGCAGAGGAGCAGTAAAAACTCTCGACAGAAGCCTGCAAAGGATTGGGCTGAAAGTCCTCTGAGCTCAGTTTAAATCATTTATGGGGATTTTACTGCTGGGTTTAGCATTGCCAAGCCCTGGCACTGAAACTGAGATATTCTGTGGTGTGCAAAGTGTTTTATGGGCTCAACAATCCTATTATTTATTATTATTATCATGATTATAATCATTATTATCATGGTTATTATTGTTATATTTTATTGTGTTATTAATAGTAATAATAATATTTTAGTTATTTACTTATAATTAATAGCAATAACAACAGCAACACCTTTTAATTCAGTCACTGTGCCCAGAGTTCTCCTGAGAGTTTGATCAATGAAGGACTAAAGTTAAATTACCAAACCAGACCCTGCAAACAAAGTTTTTATTCCTCACCACGAGCAAAAACCTCTTTGAACAGATGAAATGCAAAGCTGGATGTTTTAAAGCAGCTCAGTGAGCCTTGTTTTTAAATCCTGATGATGAAAAAATGAAAGATAATCAGGAATCTCAAAGTCTGAGGAGAAGCTGCAGCACAAATGCTGCTCATTCCTCCAAAACCCTGATGATGTTTTGAACTGGGCGAGGTAGGAATTGGGAAATTGGGATTTTTATCCCCTCTGGGTTTGGGTTTGTTCTGTTCCTGAGCTGAGCTGTTGCTCCTTGGAGCACCAGGGTGGCAAACAGGGATCCAACATCCCCTAAATCCCCTGAGTTCCCCTGCAGACCCAAATTCCCTGCTGGAAATCACCCCAAGGTTTGGCCAAACCAAATCCTCCATCCTGCACCCAGCAGGTCACAAACGTTCTGCCACTAAATAATATCCATCAATGCTAATCTATTAAGGTTCTGAAGGAATTCAGGTTGAAACTGGGATTTGGAGCTGCTGAGTGGCCTCAGGTGTGCCGTTGAGGAAAAGGTAATCTGTGGGTACAAATCTTAATGAGGAATAAAAAGCTCATTTGGCTCTTTCCTCAAGGAAAAAGAAATATAAAATCAAACAAGCCCAAAGTGCCCAGGGTGTGTTTGCAAGGGAAGCTTTGTGAGGTTTGTGCCAGGAGGAGCTCATGTGAGCATGGAGTTATGTTGGTGCTAAGCATGACATAATCCCAGCTATGGGATGGAATGGAATCCCTAAATGTTCATTTTTTTGTGGTTTTTTTCCAGCTCTCCCCCTGCTTGCTCCTCTGCTGGTTTGGGTTTTCCTGCATGTCCTGCCTGGTTTGGGCTTTGGGGTTTTTGGGTTGCCTTGGGTTTTGCCCTGCCTAGAATTGTCCCTCTTTTATTAACCAAGCAAATCCCTTTCTACTAAAAAATGCCTTCTTTTGCTCCTGAAAACATCTTTTTTTTTCCCTGATTCCATTCAGGACTGAGGATTTGGGGTGACAAGTCGAGGAGAAACCTCAAACCAACCCCTAAATCTCCCCATTCCCAGCCTGCTTCTCCCCCAGCCCCGAGCGCAGCGCAGCAGCAGCGCCTGTGCCAAAAGCTGTTTAAACAATATTAAGATGTTTTCTTCCAACTTCTCCCTAGGAAGATACTCTTTTTCGAGAGGAATGTTCTCCCTGGAGCATTACATCATGAGCTGGTTCAGCTCTTGGAGGAAGAAATTGGACCAAATGGTGGGGAAGGTCTCCAGGGGAAACATATTTCTGCTGTTAAGTATTCCCCCCCAGGAAGCTGGGGAAGCACTCACAAATTCCCATTCTGTCCACAGTTAGCCTTTCACCTTGCTGCAGCTGAGCTCAGGCTGCACTTTTGGGGAGGAAATCTGAACTTTTTTTTGGGTTTTTTCATTATTTCCCCTCTGCTGCACCCCGAGATCCACGCTGGGGTGAGGAGTTCTCTCGTTTCTCTGCTGCTGGAGGTGCTCTGGGTCTGTTTGTGAGCTGCTAATGAAGTCTTAATTAGGGAAACTTCCTCGGAAACTCGGGATTTAGGAGGGTTTTTTTTTGAGGATGAAAAGGAGGGGAAGCTCTGAGAAGAGCAGAGGATGGAGGGATTGGGGTGGATTAGTGGGACAGTGGGGAGCTGGAGCAGGATTGGGTTTCCTCCTGGGTGAGGAGGAATTTCCATCAGCCATGGAGAGTCCTGATAAAGTTTTCTATATCCAATAAAACTCTTAGAATGAGGGAAAATACATTTCTTAAATGTAGAAGTGGAGATCAACAGATATTATTATCATCAATAATAATAATAATAATAATAATAATGGAGCAGGATTGGGTTTCCCCATCAGCCATGGAGGATCCTGATAAAGTTTTCTACATCCAATAAAACTCTTAGAATGAGGGGAAAATACATTCCTTAAATGTAGACGTGCAGATCAACAGATATTATTATCATTATTATCAATAATAATAATAATGAAGAGCAGGATTGGGTTTCGTTCTGTGTGGAGAACATTTCCCCATCAGCCAGGGAGGATCCTGATAAAGTTTTCTACATCCAATAAAACTCTTAGAATGAGTGAAAATGTACTCCTTAAATGCAGTGGTACAGATCAACAGATATTATTATCATCATCATCATTATCATAATTATCAATAATAATAATAATAATCATAATGATACTTTTTTTCATCTGGCAGCTCTGCTCTGCAGAATTCTCCTTTCAGAGCTGATAAGCTGCAATTCACATCTGGTTTGAAGGTAGCCAAGGACCTAAACCAAGCTGGAAATCCAAAGTTTTGTGTTGTTCACCTTCAGTTCCCACAATTTCCTTAGAGGACATCCAGGGAAAATGGAATCAAACTTGGGAGAAAAATTCTTTTGGGGCAAAAATGCCCCAGGGGAGGGCAGTGAGTGGCTGAAATTGGGGTGGGGAGTGAGAGGAACCAAATGAATTTTGTGCCCCAGGTTGGTTTGGGCACAGAGAGAATTTTCATCCCCAAATCCTCCGTTTGGCAATCGCACCTGAGGAAAAACAAAACCAGGCAAGAATAAATTCAATTTGGGTTTCTCACTCAAAGCTTCTGATACTCAGCAGCCATCAGAGGTTGAGGAGAAGGTCAAGCCCTGCAGATGTTTCCTCTGTTTTTAGTTGATATTTAATCTTTCCAGAAAAATGGGGTTTTTCTGTTTTTTTAAGGAAAACATCCCAGACAAATTTCGAGCTGTTCCTAACAAGAGAACCCATTGAGCTGTGCTCTGCAGTTGTGACTGCAGTTGGCACAGGCTGGGAGAGGCTTTGGCCAAAGAGTTCAGCTCTGGGATGATTTTAATTCCCAATAATTACCCTGTGCTCGTTATGTCTCCATCCAGGTGATGAGGTCACTCCCTGACAAAGTGGGGAGCAAATAATTGAATTTAATGGAATTCTCAAGGCCTGGAGCACCCTGGAAATATCCCTGGATGGGATTAAATCCCTTCCCACCTCAAACCATTCTGTGATTCCGTGAAGTTTGATTTCAATTCAATTCCATTCCATTCCATTCCATTCAATTCAATTAATTCCATTTCAATCCTCTTCGATTTCAATTCCCAACCTCATCCTGACTGCAGCAAAACCCCTTTGCTCAAAAATTCCCAGAATTTGTGGCTCAAAACCCACTTTTGGAAAACCCTGAGCTCCAAAAACTCCACTATCTCCCTGCTGCTGAGGACTGAGTGACAAAAGATGAATACAAAAAGATAAATTCCCTTTTTGTTTCCTTTCTCAGCCTTTTTTTTCTGCGCAGAACAAACTTTTTTGGAAGTGATTGCAGCAGATGATTTAACAGCCTGGCCAAAGAGTCCCTGTTGATTGAGATGGATGGGAGTTGGATTTGGAGCAATTGTAATTAAGACTCCCGTGGCAAGCAAGGAAAAATAACAAATTAGCCTAATGAGAGCTTGTGGGGGAAACTCTGAAATTGGAAAGTGTTCTGAAAATCCCAACTTCTGTAACGCTGGTAAAATCTCGGTTTATTAAGGCTTTTGGAATGATTAAAAACTTCAACGTGGAGCTTATATTTTGATGTTTGTCACTTTGAAACTTTTTTTTAAAAAACATAGCATGAAAATCTGAAATTTTTCAATGCAGAATAGACATTTTCAGTCCAATTTCTTTGAGATGCACCGTGTTTGTGGTCTGGTTTCAATTACCTTTCTGCCTGACCCACGTGACAAAATTTCTTTCTGTCATGGAAACTTTTGATCCCCGGGTTGCATCGTCTGTCTCAGTCAGGAATACACTGAAACAGAGGGAGAATTTTAAATTTTTATATTTCAAAATACACTGAAATTTCAGCCTGCGTGGTCTGATGGGCATGGCAAAGAATTCCCCTTGCTCTGCTCACACCATTCAGAACCCTCTTGGCTTCTCAAAAACCCCTTTGTGTTTCGCTGCCTCACTTTTTGTAATTAATATTTTGTAGGTAATTTTTTGTAAGTAATTTTGTGTAAGTAATTTTGTGATTTTATGTGTGTAAAATGTGATTCTATGTGTGTAAAGTGTGATTCTATGTGTGTTAAGTGTGATTTTCTGTGTGTAAAGTGTGATTCTATGTGTGTAAAATGTGATTTTCTGTGTGTAAAGTGTGATTTTATGTGTGTAAAATGTGATTCTATGTGTGTAAAATGTGATTTCCTGTGTATAAAATGTGATTCTATGTGTGTAAAATGTGATTTTCTGTGTGTAAAGTGAGATTTTATGTGTGTAAAACGAGGTTTCCCCCCTTGAAGGGAGGAGAAATTAACGTTCAACCTGCGAAAAACTCCTTTTATTCCCATTTTTTTAACCATTCCCGTGCCGTTTCCCTCTCTGGCCGCAGAGCTGCACTCCCAACCCTCCTCTCCCCGCCGTTCAGGTGCAACCGCAGCGAAAAGAAAGAAAATCCCAATTCCGACGCTTTCCAATGCTTTTTGGAGGAGCAAACCTTCCCCCAAATCCCTCCAGCTAATCCCTTGCAGCCCCGTGATGGATTTCCCCGCTCCGCGCGCGGCTGGCGGGGGGATTTGAAATATACCATAAGCGCTTCCTGAGATGTCAGGGCCGCGCTGCTGGCGCTCCCAACAAGGATGTAATTCATATCTGCAGGTGCTCGCTCCGCTATCAAACACTCCAACAACATCATGCCTGTGGAATCTGCAGCTCCCCAGCGGCCCATTTGTATCCCGATATGCCCACGTCTTTCCTCTGTGTGTTTTTCTTGCTTAAGGAGCTCTCATTTCCTTCAATAGGATATGTTTTATTTCATCCTTTTTCCTGCGTTTACTCATATTAATGTCACCGCGGCGCGCTGGTAATGGCAGGGCTTGGAAATAACCCGTGGATCCCTGGAAAGGTTGGGCTTGAAACCCAATGCCTGGGACAGTTTATTAGCGAGGGATTGATGGTTTCGGGGAAGGGAGGGGATGGTTGCTTGCTGGACTCTGAGCTAACCCCTCTGAAGGAGAGGCCAGCAGGCTCAGCCCCAGCACGGCCTGGATCCTGGCATGGAAGTTGTTTTCTTTTTGGTTTTTTCTTTTTTTTTTCTTTTTGTTTTTTTTCTTTTTGTTTTTTTCTTGTTTTTTCTTTTTGTTTTTTCCTTTTTGTTTTTTTCTTTTTGTTTTTTTCCTTTTTTTTCTTTTTGCTTTCTTCTTTTTGTTTTTTCCTTTTTGTTTTTTCTTTTTGTTTTTTTCTTTTTTTTCTTTTTTTGGTTTTTTTTTCTTTTTGTTTTTTTCTTTCTTTTTCTTTTTGTTTTTTTCTTTTTTTTCCTTTTTGTTTTTTTCTTTTTGTTTTTTTCCTTTTTGTTTTTTTCTTTTTGTTTTTTTCTTTTTTTTCCTTTTTGTTTTTTGCTTTTTGTTTTTTCCTTTTTGTTTTTTTCTTTTTGTTTTTTTTCTTTTTGTTTTTTCTTTTTTTTTCTTTTTGTTTTTTCTTTTTGGTTTTTTTTTTGTTTTTTTCTTTTTGTTTTTTTCTTTTTTTTTTCTTTTCATTTTTTTTCTTGTTTTTTTCTTTTCTGTTTTTCATTAGCTGTTTGGTTTTTTGGGTTTTTTTTCTCTATTTTACATTAGCTATTTTGCAGCTAAACAGCTCTAAGATGCAGCACTGGGTTTGTTTGTTCTGTGCAATGGGTTGGTTGGAAGGGACATTAAATCCCATCCAGTGTCACCTCCAGCGACACCTTCACTGTCCCAGGTGACTCCAACCTGGCCTTGGACACTCCCAGGGATCCACAGCTCCTCTGGGAATTCCATCCCAGCCCTCCCCACCCTCCCAGGGAGGAATTTCTCCCCACAATCCAATCTAGCAGGATTTACACCTTTCCAACAGGGAGAAGCTGAAGGAATATTTGGATTTCTCTCAGTGGAATTTATCCCGAATGAAAGGATGGATTGCAGGTGAGGAGCTCAGCAGCTCAGGGGGCTCTGGGCTCTCTCAGGACACTCCCAGGACAGGATTTTCAGCCCTGCAGAGTTTCCCTCACTCTTTTTGTGCCACGAGATTCCTTTTCAGACCTCTTTTCTCTCAGCCCTTTCTCCCATCTCTCTCCACTTACAAACACTGAGCTCAGCTCACAAATCGTTCAAGCTCCAGCAGCCTCTGCGCTTCTTTCCCAACCCCAACTGCACTTTTTGTGGGATCCAGTTATCCAGGGTTGGGAAAGAAATGCTGGTTAGCATCCCCCTGACCCTGCAGAATCCCTTTTCCAGCTCCTTGGTGGATGGGAACCTTCAGGAGTCACCTAGACAAGGAAAAATCTAAGATTTTGGAAATCAAAAAGATTTTCGGTTTCCCCAGGTGTGACAGGACCCAGGGAAGGGCTGGAGCTGCACCAGGGCAGGTTTAGGGTGGATTTTAGGGAAAGGTTCTTCCCCCAGAGGGTGCTGGACACTGCCCAGCCTCCCCAGGGAATGTGCCATCCCCAAATCTCCCACAGCTCCAGCATTTTGGGATTTTGGGGTTGGACTCTGATCCCTGTGGCTCCTTCCATCCCATAACCCCACAGAGATCCCATCCTGCAGCCCCAAAACTCCCTCCCTCCTCACCCTGAGCCCCCTTCGGAGCAGCATTTTGATGAAATATTCCGGAGCGTTCCGCGCAAGGAATCTTTTTATATCCTGTCATTATCTCGGCACAGTCACGAGCTCCTCTTTTATTATTTTTACGGATGTGCTCATCAGCTGTAGCTTTCCCCATCCCGCTGGGGATTCCCCTGCCCTGAAAAGCTGAACTTCACACTCTCTGCTCGAAACTGGATTTTTTCCCCAGCTGGTGAGTGCAGCACCAGCATCTCCCGTTAAAAAAAGCTCTGCTGGGGGAAATATTCCAAACCATAATCTGCTGGAAAAACCCACTGGGGTGAGTTTGGAAACTCTCGCAGGTGCCTCAGCTGGGACATAGAATGAGCAGAAATAAAGGAATTATTGCACAATAAAAGGGCCTTGCTTGCAACTTGAACCTGTGCTTTACAGGGCAGAAAATCTCTTTTTATCCATTTTGCCATAAAACAGACCTAAGTTTAACATTTGTTTGCAGCACGAAGGGATTTTGGTTATCAGCCTTTAGCTCAGTTATCCTAAAAACAACCTCTTTTTTTCTTTTTATTTCCATATCAGGTGAATTCTTTTCCTGAGGTATTTTTGCATTAGGCTCTGTACAAACTGAATTGATTTGGAATCAATCCTGGCTTCACCTTTGCTTTGTTCTTCTCAGTTAATTTTGCACACAAGAAGGTCCAAAGTGGGAATAATTCCCCAAAATAAACCTGTAAAGGACTTGTCAGGGCTCTGGGACAAAGCCAGCGTAGATAAACTGCACTTCCATTCTTCTAAAAAACTTGAAATAAGGAGAAGCACTTCGGAGCTGTGCCCCAAAATTAAAATTAAAAACCTTTATCCAAGTTGGCATCACAGTGCAGTGTCACTGAAATGGGCTGGGAGCTGAGAAACACAAATTATTGGGGTTTTGAGAGACTCAAACCCCTCCAGATGAGGCTGGGGTGAGGCAAACCCAGATTTTCCCTGTTCTTTCCCTCTGGCAGTTTATAAATAGCAAAAAGGCAATTTCCTGCTGTCCCCAGGGCTGCTGTCACTGAGGCCAGCTGGTGCCACCTCCTTGTCCTCTCACCTGCAGCTGGGGCTGAACAGCTCCACCTTCCCCAAATTCCCTTTTTTCCCATCCCCACAAGCCTTGGGGTTTTCATTTGAAACCTTTTCTCCACCATCCAGCCTGGAAAATGGGTGAGTTTTGCTCTGGGCAGGTGAGGAGAGGGAATCTGAGAGCTGTGGAGTGGAGAAAGAAATAAAACAAAGAGGATTTAATTGAATTTACTCTCTTCAGCAGGTGGAACAGAGCTGCCTGCCTGCCTAAAATCCACATTCCAGTGCTCCCTCCGTGGAGCTCCTTCCTCTGCAGGTTTTCCCTTTATCTGGCAGGATTTCACCTCTCCAGAGGAGCAGCAAATGTAATTTTTTGGTTTGGTTTTTAGGAGTGTTTCAGATATCCTGGAGCTCCTCATTCTGGGACAGGACAGGTTTTCCCTTTTTTCCCTTCCCAGTTATGGAATGGGCTGGAGGGAAGCAAAGGAATAAATAAAGATAAAATTTAAAATTCCAGGGGTTCCCAGGCTGGGCCATTCCTGGGGGAATTGCAGCCCAAAATCCACCTGCAAACCCCTGCAGGCAGAACCTCCTGGAAGGTGAAATACTGGGGAAAAGGACATTGGTTTTCTTCCAAAGCCACCAAAGCCTCATTCAGATCCTCCCAAATTCCAGCCTGAGCTCCCCTTCCTCCAGCTGCAACTAGGATGTGGTGGGATTGGGGTGTTTGGTCATCCTGGCCATGAACTACACATGAATTTGGGCTCTGAGTGGATTTCAAATGTGAATTTGAGCTGCAGAGGCCACAGTTTTGCTTTTTCTCTGTGCCTGGATGGAGCCAAACTTACCCAGAGTTAACACCATGCAGCTCCTCCGACTGCCAAAATGGAATTAAATGATTAGGATGCGGTGGGATTTAGGTGTTTGGTCATCCTGGCCATGAACTACATGTGATTTCAGGCTTTGAGTGGATTTTAAATGGGAATTTGAGCTTTAAAAGTCATTGTTTTGCTTTTTCTCCGTGCCTGGAAGGAGCCAAACCCACCCAAAGCAAAGCCAGCACCATGCAGCTCCTCCAGCTACCAATATGGAATTAGGCAATTAGGACAGGGTGGGATTGGGGTGTTTGGTCATCCTGGCCATGAACTATAGATGAATTTGTGCTTTGAATGGATTTTATATGGGAATTTGAGCTTTAAATACCACAGTTTTTTCTGTATGCCTGGATGGAGCCAAACCCACCCAGAGTTAACACCATGCAGCTCCTTCAACTGCCAAAACGGAATTAAACAATTAGGATGTGATGGAATTGGGGTGTTTGGTCATCCAGACCATGAACTACACATGAATTCGGGCTTTGAGAGGATTTTAAATGGGAATTTGAGCTTTAAATACCACAGTTTTGCTGTTTCTGTGTGCCTGGAAGAAGCCAAACTTACCCAGAGCAGAGGCAGCACCATGCAGCTCCTACCAGAATGGAATTAGACAATTCCTGCCAGAATGGAATTAGACAATTAAGATGTGATGGGATTGGGGTGTTTGGTCATCCTGGCCATGAACTACACATGAATTTGAGCTCTGAGTGGATTTTAAATGAGAATTTGAGCTTTAAAAGTCATTGTTTTACTTTTTCTCTGTGCCTGGAAGAAGCCAAACCTACCCAAAGTGGAGCCAGCACCATCCAGCTCCTCCAACTCCCAAAATAAAAAGGATTTCTGAGGGTGTAGAGTCAAAAAAAAAGTTATTAAAAGCAGGAGAGCTCTCAAGGACCCCAACTTTTCCTCTCGTTCTCCTGAAAAACTCCAAATCCAGCAGGGAAAAAGCACTGGCAGTAATTATCCAAGCTGGGTGGCAACAAGCCTGGCAGAGAGCAATCCATCCGTTGTGGAGCTGCTCGTCTCCAGCTGTGAGCTGGATTTGTCTGCCCTGCTTTTGGGAGCAAATATTAATGAGAGGGGGAAGGCAGCTCGTGGCTCGTTCAGTTCTTTCATTTCCCACTAGATGTCTCCGGTGGAAAAACTAATTAGGAATGGTCTGGATTTAATTGGGGGAAAAAAATTGGATGAGGGGTTTTTTTTAATTTTTTTTTATTTTATTTTATTGTTATTATTTCTTTGAAAGTCTCGCAGCTTAACCCTTGATCTTTCTGCAGTAACTACTTCAGCCTCGAGAATGACAAGAAATGGCTCAGATTTGGGGTTTTTTTGAAGTAATGAAGAGTTTTCCAAGGATTAGGAGAAGGAAATATTTATTCCCACCAATTCTTTGGCTGCAATCTGTAAGATCAGAGCTGGGAGGGAATTTACATGTTCAGGAATTGGTGAAACCTCTGGTTTGTTTTTAATTTATCCCTGTTTTGGCAATGTGTGTTTGAGTTTGGTTCTCCTTTTGGAGTTTCAAGAGCAGCTTTATTCTTTTCCTTTCTCCTTTTTTTCCTTTTCCCTTTTCCCTTTTTCCTTTCTCCTTTTCCTTTTTCCTTTTTCCTTTTCCCTTTTCCCCTTTTTCCCTTTTCCTTTCTCCTTTCTCCTTTTTCCTTTTCCCATTTTCCTTTTTCCTTTTTCCTTTTCCTTTTTCCCTTTTCCTTTTTCCCTTCTCCTTTTTCCCTTTTTCAATTTTCCTTTTTCCTTTTCCTTTCTCCTTTCTCCTTTTTCCTTTTCCCTTTTTCCTTTTTCCTTTTCCCTTTTCCTCTTTCCTTTTCCTTTCTCCTTTTTCCTTTCTCCTTTTCCCTTTTTCCTTTTCCTTTTTCCATTTCCCTTTTCCCTTTCCCTTTTCCTTTTCCCTTTCCCTTTTCCCTTTCTCCCAGCCTGCAGCAGGTGTGGAATTTCTCCCTCATCTTTGGCCTGATGGTTTGTGGTTTTAGGGGAAAATCAAGGTGCATTTTGGAAATCCCAGGAATCCCTGGTGCTGCAGGAGTGTTGGGATACAAACATCGAGAGTGCTTGAAATAAAAACAGTAATCATAATAATAAAAATAGTAAACAAAATAATAATAATAATAATAATACAATAATTAAAATAACAGCAATAATAATATAATAATAGATATAGTAATAGATATAATAATAAAAATAATAATAGAATAAATAAAATAATAATGGAAATAATATAATAATAGATATAATAATAGATATAATAATAAAAAATAATTCAATAAATAGAATAATAATTGCAACAATAATATTATAATAAATATAATAATAATAAAAATAGCAAACAACCCCTCCAGTGCCAGTCACCACGAGGAAAGGTGTCCCCTGGGAAATGAATAATTGCCCTCTGTGGAGTGCTCAGCATCTGCTGGTGCATCCTGCTGCCTTTTCCATTTAAAAAAGGTGATTTAAATGGTAGCATTGCGAGGAAAAACATCAAAAACGGAGTTTAAAAGTACAACAGCAACCAAAATGAAAATGTCCTCTTATCTGTTATCCAAATACAGATTTAGGATGGAGGGCAGAAAAAAGGGACCAAAGAAATCTTCCCCGCAGAGACCCACAAATCCCTTTTTTTCCAGTTAATGACAACGAACCACAAACAAATGTTTGAAAAGAGGCAATGAGGTTTTTCTTTACTTTATGCCTCTAATTTATTTTATTTTATTTTATTTTATTTTATTTTATTTTATTTTTATTTTATTTTATTTTATTTTATTTTATTTTATTTTCCCCTGCTGTTTGGGCACTGGGATGCAGTTTGTGGGCAGTGAATGCTCTGTGGTCATTTTAATGTTAAACACCTCAAGGATTCTTTCCCCAAACAGTGAGGAAGAATTCCTGATGGAAAAAAATAATGAATAATAATAAATAATAATAAATAAATTATAATAAATAAATAATTCCATTTCATCCAACACTCCTCAGTTTCATCTCTCTGGCTTTACCTGTGCACAGAACAGGAAAGAAAGACACTTCTCCCTGTCCCAGGCTGCTCCAAACCCTGTCCAGCCTGGCCTTGGACACTTCCAGGCATGGAGAAGTCCTGGGAATTCCAGAGAATTCCAGAGAAGAATTCCAGAGAATTCCAGAGAAGAATTCCAGAGAATTCCCAAAATCCCAGCCCCTCACAGAGAGGAATTGCTCCCCAGTTTCCCATCTAACCCTTCCCTCTGCCAGTTTAAAACAGTTCCTCTCATCCTCTCCCTCTGTTTCCATATTGAAAATCCCTTTTTATCCTTTTTATCAACCTCACAATGTTCCCTGGCAGTTTTGGTTTTTGTTTTGCTGATTAAAAATCAAAAAACACAAACCCCGAAAAGCATCCAAAACCCGTGGAACCAACCCCAGCAGAGCTCTCCTTTTGCTTCCTTTCCTCAACTTCATTCCACTCCTTATTTTAACCCACTTTATTGCCTTTCAGCCTGGTCCCTCTCCCTCTCTTTCCATATTGAAAGTCCCTTTCTCTCCTTTTTATCCTTTTTATCAACTCCATGATATTCCCTGAGCAGTTTTGGATTTTTGTTTTGCCGATTAAAAAACCAAAACCAAAAAAAACCCAAAAAGCACCCAAAACCCGTGGAACCAACCCCAGCAGAGCTCTCCTTTTGCTTCCTTTCCTCAACTTCATTCCACTCCTTTTTTTACCCAATTTATTGCCTTTCAGCCTGGTCCCTCTCCCTCTCTTTCCATATTGAAGGTCCCTTTCTTTTTTCTCAACCCCATGATGTTCCCTGGGCCATTTGAGTTTTTTGTTTTGCTGATTAAAAACCCAAAAACCAGAACAACAAACCCCAAAAAGCACCCAAAACCTGCTGAACCAACCCCAGCAGAGCTCTCCTTTTGCTTCCTTTCCTCAACTTCATTCCACTCCTTATTTTAACCCAATTTATTGCCTTTCAGACTGGTCCCTCTCCCTCTCTTTCCATATTGAAAGTCCCTTTCTCTCCTTTTTATCAACCCCACAATATTCCCTGGGCAGTTTTGGATTTTTGTTTCACCAATTAAAAAACCAAAACCCAAAAAAACCCCAAAAGCACCCAAAACCTGAGGAATCAACCCCAGCAGAGCTCTCATTTTCCTTTCTTTCTTCTTCCTTCCACTCCTTATTTTAACCCACTTTATTGCCTTTCAGCCTGGTCCCTCTCCCTCTCTTTCCGTGTTGAAAATCCCTTTCTCTCCTTTTTACCCTTTTTATCAACTCCATGATATCCTCTGGGCCATTTTAGTTTTTTGTTTCGCCAATTAAAAAACCAAAACCCAAAAAAACCCCAAAAAGCCCCAAAACCCAAAACACAAACTCCAAAAACACCCAAAACCTCAGAACCAACCCCAGAGAGCTCTCCTTCCCTTCCTTTCTTCAACTTCATTCCACCTCTTTTCTAACCCAATTCATTGCCTTTCAGCCTGGTCCCTCTCCCTCTCTTTCCATATTGAAAGTCCCTTTCTCTCCTTTTTATCAACCCCACGATATTCCCTGGGCAGTTTTGGATTTTTGTTTCACCAATTAAAAAACCAAAACCCAAAAAAACCCCAAAAAGCACCCAAAACCTGAGGAATCAACCCCAGCAGAGCTCTCATTTTCCTTTCTTTCTTCTTCCTTCCACTCCTTATTTTAACCCAATTTATTGCCTTTCAGCCTGGTCCCTCTCCCTCTCTTTCCGTGTTGAAAATCCCTTTCTCTCCTTTTTACCCTTTTTATCAACTCCATGATATCCTCTGGGCCATTTTAGTTTTTTGTTTCGCCAATTAAAAAACCAAAACCCAAAAAAACCCCAAAAAGCACCCAAAACCCAAAAGCACAAACTCCAAAAAGCACCCAAAACCTGCAGAACCAACCCCAGCAGAGCTCTCCTTTCCCTTCCTTTCTTCAACTTCATTCCACCTCTTTTTCTAACCCAATTCATTGCCTTTCAGCTTGTCCTCTGCCCCCCAGTTTGCCCAGTCAGTCCCAGTGCCAGCACTGGTTCTGGGGAGGATTTTGGGATCTCTGCAGTGCCCAGGGCTCAGCAGGGGCTGTGAGAACCGTTGGAGTCAGATAATGGAATAATTCCACGTGTGATGGAAATGCTGCAGGGGGAAGAGAGGAATTTGGGAATGTGGGATGTAATTACTCGAGCTGGAATTCGGCCAGGACACACCGAGGTCGCTCTAGCGAGGAGAGCCAGGGGAAATCCGGGCAGCAGGAGGATTTGGGATCCTGGAAAATTCTGATTTAGGAGATGCCACTCTCACAGCCTGGTGCCAACCCAGAGCATCCCAGCAGTGCCACCAGAAAAAGCCAGGAGAAATTTGCAATTACAGAGGTGAAAAGGAGACAGAAAGGGCACTGGGAATGGTTTTTATTCTGCTCCAAATTGTCCTTGACACTTTCTTCCACTCTTTCCCCATGGAAAGAAAGATTTGAGCTGAAATTTCAAGTCTGGTGGCTGAAATGGCACCAGGAAGGACCTCAAAAATGGTGATTTTGGCAGCACATTAGAGTGGAAGATGATCTGTGTGCCTTGATGGAAACCCCAACCCAAAATGTGAACCTCGATCAGGAATGGCTTTTATTCTGCCCCAAATTGTCCTTAACACTTTCTTCCAATCTTTCCCTGTGAAAAAAAAGATTTGATGATGCAGGAGCTGCAATTTCAGTTGTGGTGGCTGAAATGGCTACATGAAGGACCTCAAAAATGGTGATTTTGGCAGCATTTTGAGTGGAAGATGAGCTGTGTGCCTTGATGGAAACTCCAACCCAAAATGTGAGCCTCGATCAGGCAGATGCCACTCTGACAGCCTGGTGCCAACCCAGAGCATCCCAGCAGCACCAGAAAAAGCCATGAGAAATTTGCAATTACAGAGGTGGAAAGGAGACAGAAAGGTCACTGGGAATGGTTTTTATTCTGCTCAAATTGTCCTTGACACTTTCCCCGTGAAACAAAAAAATGTTTGATTTTAAATTTATCACTTAACACTTCCCCTGTGAAACAAAAAAATGTTTGACAGTGTGGTGGCTGAAATTTCAAGCGTGGTGGCTGAAATGGCTACGAGGAGGGACCTTAAAAATTGTGATTTTAGCAGCATTTTGAGTGGAAGATGAGCTGTGTGCCTTGATGGAAACCCTAACCCAAAATGTGAGCCTCGATCAGGAATGGCTTTTATTCTGCCCCAAATTGTCCTTGACACTTTCTTGACACTTTCTTCCACCCTTTCCCCATGAAAAAAAAAAATTGAAATTTCAAGTGTTGTGGCTGAAATGGCTACATGAAGGACCTCAAAAATGGTGATTTTGGCATCACATTGAGTGGAAGATGAGCTGTGTGCCTTGATGGAAACCCCAACCCAAAATGTGAACCTCGATCAGGAATGGCTTTTATTCTGCCCCAAATTGTCCTTGATGCTTTCTTCCAATCTTTCCCCATGAAAAAAATAAAGATTTGACTGAAATTCCAAGTGTGGTGGCTGAAATGGTTACCTGAAGGACCTCAAAAATGGTGATTTTAGCATCACTTTGAGTGGAAGATGAGCTGTGTGCCTTGATGGAAACTCCAACCCAAAATGCCAGCCTCGACCAGGCCGAGCAGCCCCGAAATTTGAATTCCTGCTCTTGTCAGTGCAGGAGACTCCTTCTTCTCCTCCCTTCTCCAATTTCCACCCTTCCCGCTAGTCAGGAAGATATACACTCCCCAAACAACCGCCGTTCCCTCGGGCTGGCTGGAGCTCTGGTGGCTTTGGGATACAATAAACAGCAGCCTGTCATAAGCTGGGGATGAAAAACGGCCTGACGTGTCTCTGAGAGCAAAGAGAAACACCGCGGCCGCGATGACCTCCGGGCGAGGGCACAGATGTTGTGCGTGGTGGGGGAAAGCTGCGCTTCCACCGGGATGTATTGCTGACTTTTCACAAAGAGTTTTCCTGAGAAATTACAGTACATTAAATAAAAAAAAAAAAAAGGGAAAAAAAGAAAAAAAGAGAGAGAGAGAGGCTGGCTTAGCCTTTTTGTGCTTATTTTTTGGGAGTGATGCAAAGCAGAGGGAACGGGGCAGGGTGGGTTGGTGACTTTTTTTGGTTTCTGTTCACTCACTTTGTGCTTTTTTTTTTTTTTTTTAAAAAAAAAAAGCCTCGAGTCCCTCGTGGTCCAAAATTTTTGAAGGTTTAAAACGGGGAAGGTTTGTAATTCAAGTTTGGAGAATTGCCTGAGCGTTTGGATATTCATCAGGACATCTGCAGGGATTGAGTGGAGGGTGTTTTGCCCTTTTTGGTTGTTTATTTCATGGATTTCTTGGATTTATTTCTTGGATTTCCAGTGGGAAATCCCCCGGTGGAATTCAGTGCCCCATCAACCCCAAAGTGCAGTTTGGGATGAGCTGCCCTGGCTGGAAGGTCGGAGGTGGAAATGGATTTCCACCACCTCATTTCTCCTTCAAAAAATGAGAAATTCCACTTCATCCCTGTGGCTCCAGAGGTGCATTTGCCCCTGAATTCCCAGATCCTGGTGCATCATCACCAAGGAACTCTCTGGGGTCACCAAATCCCATTTTCAATGGGATTTTCAGCCTCCCTGCCCCATTCCCATGGGATTTTCATCCTCCCTGCCCCATTCCCAATGGGATTTTCAGCCTCCCTGCCCCATTCCCATGGGATTTTCAGCCTCCCTGCCCCATTCCCATGGGATTTTCAGCCTCCCTGCCCCATTCCCAATGGGATTTTCATCCTCCCTGCCCCATTCCCATGGGATTTTCAGCCCTCCTGCCCCATTCCCATGGGATTTTCAGCCCTCCTGCCCCATTCCCATGGGATTTTCAGCCTCTCCTGCCCCATTCCCATGGGATTTTCATCCTCCCTGCCCCATTCCCATGGGATTTTCAGCCTCCCTGCCCCATTCCCATGGGATTTTCAGCCTCCCTGCCCCATTCCCATGGGGATCCATGCAGGTGAGCTCTGTCCCTGCGGGGGTGAGGCTCTCAGAACTCCCTGAGCTCAGGGGGAATTGGGAAAAATTTGCTGATTTTCCAGCAGAAAATGTTCCCAGACCCTTCCATCCCGTGGAACTCAGCATGGCAGGAATCCTTTTCTCCCTTTAGCAAAACAAAATTGATCACTTTTATCAGTTTATCAGAATTTATTTTATCACTTTTATCAAAAACAAACAATTGACCTCCCCTTTAACAAAAAATTTATAAAATTTTTCTTTATCAGAACCAATTTGATCAGTTTTATCAATTTATCAGAACCAATTTGATCACTTCTATCCATTTATCAAAGCCAAATTGATCACTTTTATCCTTTTATCAGAATTTATTTGATCACTTTTATCAATTTATCAGAACCAATTTCATAATTTATTTCATTTATCAGTTTATGCAGAACCAAATTTGATCACTTTTATCAGTTTATCAGAACCAATTTCATCAATTCTTTTATCAGTTTATCCAAGTTCGATCACTTTTATCAGTTTATCAGAACCAATTTGATCACTTTTATCCCTTTATCAAAACCATTTCTGACTGCTTTGCTGTCAAATAACAGCATTTTTTTTCTTTAAATATTTTCCTCTTTAAACCTTTTTTCTTTGAATATTTCTCTCTTCAAATGTTTTTCCTTCAACTCTTCTTTCTTTAAATGTTCATTTCTTCAAATGCTTTTTGCTTTAATTTTTTTTTTAACTTTCTTTCCTTTTTCTTTAAATGTAGTTTTTTTCCTATGGCTCTGAGAGTCTCCCTTCTTTGATTGACTAAACAGAAATTAATCTCTCTGTTAGAATTCATATCAGGGTTTGACTCATGGCATCTTCCTTATATCTTCCTCAATCCTCATTTCTTTTTCATGTGGATGTTATTGATTTTGGGATCTTTCTGTCTTTTTGCTGGCACAAAAATCTAGAAGATTTTTTTTTTTAAAATAGCACTTAAATAATAGTTAACTTCTGGGAGTCTCCACTTGGGAAGTTCAAGGGAGTTAATAGAGAATAAAAATAATAAATAGAATTGTAAAAATGTAAATATAATAATAAATAATAAAATAAAATAATAAAAAAATTAAATTAAAAAAAAAAGAAAATAAAATAAAATAAAATAAAATAAAATAAAATAATAAAATAAATAAAAGGTCCAAGGATGAATTCTGAATTTTTCTATAGGGAAACTGAGGCAGGCAGATTTTTGGGGTCACCTGGCAGGTGACACAAATATCTGAGCTGTTTTTATTGGCAGACACTGAACCAACCTGTGATTTAACCCCAAATCCATCAATCTGCAGGGCTAGGATTGGGAATAACAACTCCTCCAGGCGCAGCTCCTTCCCTCTCTCTGTGACCTGGGGACTCAAAAAAAGCCACAAAATCACATTGCACAGAATAGCAAAATCACATTTCTCAGAACCAATGGGAATTTTCCAATTTCCCACTGAAAAAATGACATTAAACTCTTCCCTCCCTGGCTAAACTGGGAGAGGAATGAGGAGGGAGCTTGGATCACACTGCTCGTGACTAAAGAAAACTTTTCCCCTTCCTAACGAATTTAGTTAATTTAGTGTCCTGTAAAATTCAGTTTTCACCCCCTGACCACTGCTAAACCCATGAAATTGCAGAGCAAACCCTTTGTTTGCCGTTTGGCACAAATTTCATCTGCTTTCCCCTTCTCTTTCATCTCCCAGCTCTTCCAATTAATTAAAGAACTTAGACTTGACCCAGGCTGTCCTTTCACTGGATTTTTCAGCCAACGGGATAAAAAAATCTCTTTATCTGCAAAGCAAACAAGCAGCAGCTGATAACACAGAGGAATTCGAGTTCAGGATAATCCGAGGGGAAGGATGCTGAGTTTGGTGGGAAGGGGATTTCCTCAGAGCTGGTTTGGGTTTATATTTTTTTTATCCACGAGATGGCAACAACCAGCCACCGACAGAGCCGATTTGGGTTTCTCACCTTCCTCTCGGGCTCTTTCTGGGAGGATTCAGGACGGAGTGGCCTCTGCAGCTTTGGGCTCTTGGAGAAATGTCTGAGTCATGTCCGAGGTGGTGATTTTGGTTGAGGAGAATAAATAAATCAAATAAATCAAATAAATCAAATAAATCAAATAAAATCAAAATGGAAATAAATCAAACCAAGTCATTTTTGGGGTGAGCTCTGCAGTGTTTGGGGTGAACACCACGAAGAGGAACTTCTTCCCACCATCCCAGGGTGCTCCAGCCTGGCTTTGGAGACTTCCAGGGATCCACAGCTTCTCTGGGAATTCCATCCCTCCATCCCTCCATCCATCCCTCCATCCATTCCTCCTCCATCCATCCATCCATCCATCCATCCATCCATCCATCCATCATCCATCCATCCATCCATCCATCCATCCTCATCCATCCATCCATCATCCATCATCCATCCATCCATCATCCACCCATCCATCCATCATCCATCCCTCCATCCATGCATCCATCCCTCCATCATCCATCCATCCATCATCCATCATTCATCCATCCATCCATCCATCCATCCATCATCCATCCTCATCCATCGATCATCCATCCATCATCCATCATTCATCCATCCATCCATCCATCCATCCATCATCCATCCTCATCCATCGATCATCCATCCTCATCCATCCATCCATCATCCATCCATCCATCCTCCATCCATTCTCCATCCTCCATCCTCCATCCATCCATCCATCCATCCTCATCCATCCATCCATCCATCATCCATCCATCCATCCATCATCCATCCATCCATCCATCCATCCATCCTCATCCATCACCATCCATCCTCATCCATCCATCATCCATCCATCCATCCATCCATTAGCCATCCTTCATCCATCCATCCATCCATCCATCCATCCATCCATCCATCCATCCATCCATCCATCCATCCATCCTCATCCATCCATCCATCCATCCTCATCCATCCATCCATCCATCCATCCATCCATCCATCCATCCATCCATCCATCCATCCATCCATCCTCATCCATCCATCCATCCATCCATCCTCATCCATCCATCATCCATCCATCCATCCATCCTCATCCATCCATCCATCCATCCATCCTCATCCATCCATCATCCATCCATCCATCCTCCATCCATTCTCCATCCTCCATCCATCCATCCATCCATCCATCCATCCATCCATCATCCATCCATCCATCCATCATCCATCCATCCATCCATCCATCCTCCCACCCTCACATGGAGGAATTTCTTCCCAAAATCCCATCTAAACCCACACTCTTTCAGTTTAAATCCATCCCTCCATGTCCTGTCACTCCATCCCTTGTAAATAATCGCTAGGAAAAGAAAAATAATCATAAATATTAAGGAACAGTTAAATCCTCTGCTCCTTTCTTACGTTTGACATCACCGTTTTTCCTTTGTGCCTCAAATTCTCATCTTGAAAACCTGTCGTGGTTTGATTTCCCTTTTCCTTCAAAGTTCTCTTGGATTTTCAGGTGAAGAATCCGAGGTGTATTTTGGATAATCTGAATGTTCCTTGTGGGAAGGAGGAAACCGTTGACAGCTCCACAGTTCTGTGAAGATGTTTGGATCCTGAATTCCGATTGTTTGGATCCTGAATTGAAGCTGCCAGGCTGGCAGGATTGTGCAGTAGAATTTGGACTCAGCCAGGGGAATTTTTTGGACTCCTGGGAAAGGTCTGGAGTGAATATTTGGTTTTGGACTGGAGCTGGTGGAGTTTAATGATGATGTTTTGAGGTTCAGCCGCTCGGAGTTGTTTGATTTGCTCCGTAATGGGAGAAAAGCAATATTCTGGCAGAGTTTTCATTTGAAAACATGACGATGATCAAACATGGCCATGATTTGAGGTCTGGGATGGTGTTTTGGGGTGGGGAGCAGGGCAAAACCAGGCAATAAAGCAGGGCAAAACCAGGGAATAAAATTTTATTTTATTAATTAATTAATTTGTTCATTTATTTATTTATTTCTCCAGGGCCCAGAGCCCCCCGAGCTGCGGGAAGGAAGCTCGGGGTGCAGATTTCTCCCCCACCCCGCTCGCTCTCCAGGCACAGACGGGATCTGCTGGCGTCGCCCAGGTAGCGGCGGGAGGTGTGAGCTGGTGGAACATATGGGCTGCAAAATCCCGCCGCAGCGCCTGGGCGAGGGAGGCGGCAGCTCAGAAAACAGCCCTGGTTTTTTGTCAGCTTAAACACACGCTGTTGGAGGCAAAACATTTGCATTGCGGGGGAAAAAAAAAAAAATATATATATATATATAAAAAATGCTCTGCGGTGCTTGGCTTGAAGAGATTCCTCCCCCAACAATAATGTGTGTTGAGTTTCTGTGGTTGCAGCGAAGAATAAAAAAGAAAAACAACCCAAAAAGCCCCAAGAGAAACCCAGAAAAGTTTGTTGGTCTAAAGAACGACTCCAGTGCGAGGAAATAAATGAAGGTTTTGAGGAAGGGAAGTCAGTGAGGGTCTTCACTGGCTGAATGAACTCCAAGGAATAAATGACATTTGTGAGGGTGATGAGTGCTTCGTGCTCTGTCCATGGCACCAGAGGATGGAACTGAGGGCAAAAACACTTTGCTTTTTAAAATTTATTATTTATTATTATCTATATTTATTTGTATTCATAATAGAAATAATGCATAGAATATATAGACTATATAGCATATATAATATATAGAATATAATATAGATAATATACGTAATATAGACTACATAGAATGTATAGAATGTATAGAATGTATAGAATGTATAAAATATATAATATATAGTATAATATAGAGAATACATATAATATATAATATACATAATGTATAGATTATAAAGAATATATAAAAATATATAATATGTATAATATATTCTATAGAGAATATAGAGAATATAGAGAATATAGATAATATGCATAAAAGAGACTATATAGAATACATAGAATGTATAGAATATGTAATATATATAATATAGAGAACATATAATGTATCATATATAGACTATAAAGACTATAAAGAATAAATAAATATCTATAACATATAATAGATATAATATATTCTAATGTAGAATATAGAATATAGAATATATAGAATATATAGAATATATAGAATATATAGAATATATAGAATATATAGACTATATGGAATATATACAGTTCTGATTCAAAACCCAGTGATTTAAAGCTTAGAGATTTCACGATTTCAATCACAACACTAATTTTTAATTTCATTTGAGGGTTGCTCCTGCACCAGTGGGAAGCTGCAATTCCAGCCCAGTTTGCTCTCCCAGCTTCCTGCCCAACCCAACTTGTCAGTCCTTCGGAGGATTTGGCTTCAGCTGCCTTTTGCATTATTGTAACCGACAAGTCTAAGACACTGCCTAATGTTAATGCTGCTCGCTGCTGCCAATTATAATCAGAGCTAGTCAAAATAAACAAATTAAACAAATAAACATGTCAAAACATCTCAGTCCTAGAGAAAATAAGCCAAGTCTGAGGCCTCGCAGCGCCGCAGCGGAACCGATGTGCCGCCTGGTGGGAAATGTTCCTGCGGGTTTTCCACCGTTTTTTTTGGGGGGAAAGGGAGGAAAAGTTGGGTCAGTTGAGAGTGGTGGTGAATTCTGCCCCGTTTGGGAGGCTGCAAGTGAAGCCAAATGAAACCCAAATGTTCCTTCAGCTCCTTCACCCACCCTAATGATCATCTGCTCTGTTTTAAATGGATTTTAGTGTTTGGGTTGGGGGTTTTTTTTTTTTTTTTTTTTTTTTGTTTGAGTGATTCTTTGCTGTCAGAGTGCCAAGATGCTAAATCATCGTAGGGTTCGGACAAGACGCAGGTGAAAATATCCCAACTGTGGACACGAACATCAATATAAAACATGTTGCTTCTGGGACAATCCCAAACGGTAAATACAGCGCGATTTAAATTAAAAGCACCCCAGGTTTGCAAGAGAAATCCACCAAACACACAAAACATATTTTTTCTGCACTGTGAGGACATCACAGCCCAGATTTGCTGAGAATTGCTGGTAATGGGAGGAGGGGGCATTTTTTTTTTTTTTTTTTTTATTTTTTAAGTGGTATGCTAACCTTAAAAATCTGTTGTGAGGTTAAAGGAAAAAGCTGTCGCTCTCGACAGGTGGTTCTTGTAAAGAGGTGATCTTTTAAAGTGCACTCTGGGCATGTCAGAGGCTGGGCAGAGATAAAGCTGTAACACAGGTGAGCGCTGGGACTCTTCTGGTGTCTGTCACAGGGCTTTCAAACCCCTTCAAACCTGCATTTGGGGGTTTTTTTTAATGTAAGACACATGTGGAAAATACCTGATTCAAAAGGAAATGAACCCTGGAAATGCAGAGCGCAGCAACCATGGCTTTTACACAGTTTGGGATATTCCTGGAGGTTGAGGGGATCAAAGGACCCTGGTGGTGGGACTGGGACTGGATTTCTCGGGAAGGGAAAAGAAAGAGGAAGGGGAAGGAATTGTCTGTTGTGAATGGCTGTGATCCCATTGAGATGAGATATTCCAGGTTCTCTAAGGGCATGGTGGTGTGGGATGGAGAGAGAGAAACATCCTTGAGGACCCACCAAGGAGCTCCTCATTGAGTCCTGGAACAAAGCTGGGCTGGAGGAAAACCCAGGGACCTTCTTTGAGTTTGGGATGTCCCTCGAGGCTGAGGGGATCAGAGGACCCTGGTGGTGGGACTGGGACTGGATTTCTCAGGAAGGGAAAGGGGAAGGAATTGTCTGTTGTGAATGGCTGTGATCCCACTGAGATTAGATATTCCAGGTTCTCCAAGGAGAACCAAGGAGCCACCAAGGAGCTCCTCATTGATTCCTGGAACAAAGCTGGGCTGGAGGAAAACCCAGCACCTTCTTTGGGTTTGGGATATTCCTCAAGGCTGAGGGGATCAAAGGAACCTGGTGGTGGGATTGGGACTGGATTTCTCAGGAAGGGAAAGGGAATTGTCTGTTGTGAATGGCTGTGATCCCACCGAGATGAGATATTCCAGGTTCTCCAAGGACATGGAAAGAAACATCCTTGAGAAGCCACCAAGGAGCTGCTCAACGAATTCTTGTTGAGTCCCGGAACAAAGCTGGGCTGGAGTAAAACCCAGCACCTTCTTTGAGTTTGGGATATTCCTCAAGGTTGAGGGGATTAAAGGAACCTGGTGGTGGGACTGGGACTGGATTTTTTGGGAAAGGGAATTGTCTCTTGTGAATGGCTGTGATCCCACCGAGATCAGATATTCCAGGTTCTCCAAGGGCTTGGAGAGAAACATCCTGGAGGAGCCACCATGGGGCTGCTCAACAAACGTCATTGAGCCCAAAGCTGGGCTGGAGGAAAACCCAGGCACCTTCTTTGAGTTTGGGATGTCCCTCGAGGCTGAGGGGATCAGAGGACCCTGGTGGTGGGACTGGGACTGGATTTCTTGAGAAGGGAAAGGAATTATCTGTTGTGAATGTCTGTTATCCCACTGAGATGAGATATTCCAGGTTCCCCAAGGAGAACCAAGGAGCTCCTCGTTGAGTCCTGGAACAAAGCTGGGCTGGAGGAAAACCCAGCACCTCCTTTGAGTTTGGGATATTCCTCAAGGTTGAGGGGATTAAAGGACCCTGGTGGTGAGACTGGGACTGGATTTTTTGGGAAGGGGAAGGGGAAAGGGAAAGGGGAAAGGGAAAGGGAAAGAGGAGGGAATTGTCTGTTGTGAATGGCTGTGATCCCACCGAGATGAGATATTCCAGGTTCCCCAAGGAGAACCAAGGAGCCACCAAGGAACTCCTCACTGATTCCTGGAACAAAGCCGGGCTGGAGGAAAACCCAGCACCTCCTTTGAGGTGACACCATGAACTCCCCCCAAAACCACGTTGGATTCCCAACTCTCCCTCCCTTCCTCCTCTTCCCCCTGTGGTGTTTTGACAGCGCGCAGGGCCGGGGGAGCCGAGCAACCCCGCGACTTTGAAAAACGCAGCTCGCCGCAGACAGCGCAGCGAATCGCGGTTATTAACAGCCTCTCGCAAGACAGTTATTTTTGGAGTGGCCTCTGAGGAGGCAACCTCTTGGAATCGAGCTCATTTATTCTGCGTTTCACTGTCCTGCCATTTCCTGCAGAGAGAGGGGAAAAGTGAAACCACATGTTTGGAGGGGAGAGCGTAGGAAAGCCCGCTGAAGACAAATGGCTGCTCCTCTCCCCTGGCAATTAGTCAGGGCCGGGCTGGGTGCCAACCCAGGTGTTCCCGGCCGTGTCGAAATTTGCCAAAGAACAATGAAAATAGCAGCTGATTGCGCTGACAGATTCTGCTGGTAATTTCCTGTTGTTTGGCATCTTCAGGTTACTTTCCCACAATTAGGGTGAAGTCCTGGGCCTTCAAATCTGCTTTTTTTTTCTGCTGGAAACAGAGTAATTTTGTGTGTGTGTGTGTGTGGATCAGCCCTGTCCTGCTCTCCTGCCTTTCCTCCTCGCTCCCAGATGTTTTAATTTAATTCGGTTTGCAAAATATGTATTTTGATGAGTCTGAATTAAAAAAAAAAAAATTAAAAAAAAAAACAAAAAAAGCTCATTGCACCTGCATCATATAGAATTTCCTGGCAGTCCCACTGTGGGTTTTGCCAGGATTCCTGCTTGTTCTGTGTCCTAAAGCTGCCACTTGGAGGGTTTTCCTCTGGTGCTTTGTTATCTTCCAGACCGGAGCTGCTCAGGGAACATTCATGGATATAATAGATAGAATATATAGAATATATATATTCTACAAATATATTTATATATTCTATTATAAAGAACATATAAATACATGCAACATGTAATATATAGACGCTGGCTTGCACGCGATATATATCTATATAGAATGTACAGAATATCTAGATTATATAATGCAATATAGATAAAACATATAAATATATACAACATGTAATATATATCATACACTCTATATAGAATGTACAGAATATCTAGAATATATAATACAATATAGATAATACATATAAATATGTACATGCAATATATATCATATATTCTATATAGAATGTATAGAATATCTAGAATATATAATACAATATAGATGATATAGAATATATATAAAACATTCATGGATGGAGCAGAGCCTTGGCTGCTCACGGGTGGGGAGGGAGGTTTGGCAGCTGGAGCTGCTGGGAAGGTGGATTGAAAAGCGAGGATGACTCTGGATCTGAGCTCACCCCAATAAACACAAATTTTATCGCCAGGAGAGAGCGAGAGAAAGGAGGGAAGACAGACTTCACAGGGATCTTAAAGCTCCGTGCAATCCAGGCTGTCAGGAAGTTATAAACACTCGTTTGGGTTTCTTGAACAACTCGAGGGTTTTTCCCTGAGCTGGAGCAGAGCTGTGTCACTGTTGAGCCGCTAGCTGAGAGAAAACCCGGGTTCTCAGACAAGAAAAGAGAAAAGTGCGTTTATTATTTTGATTTCCATATATATAGAGTTTTCAGAGGTCACCCAGATTGGTCAGCCAGAAACCTCCCCCTAGGCCCAACTGGCCAAGCCCGAACTGACCTAATCCGGAGATGCTGTTTGCAAAACATCCAAACTTTATCTTTGTTTATGAAATGTAGCAAAATGTTCTCACGGGAAAGACCTGTGCTAGCCACAGAGCTGGATTGGCGCCAGGGGACAGCAGCCAGGCTTTGTGGTCTCATTCCTTCCTGGAGCGTCCCGAGGAGAGGCAGAGCAGGAAAACCTGGCCAGCCTCTCCCCTGAGCATTCCCTGTTCTCCAGTTGTTCCTACAGGATCAATTCCAAGGTGACCCTGAGTTCGGATTTTTATTTTTTTTTTTAATATAAAGTTTAAATGTGCGTTCTGGCAAGATCTGCTTTATTTAATGAACAAACGGCCTGCCTTGGCTGGAGAATTTTCTACCTTTTTTTTGTTTTCGTTAAAGGGAGGGAATTTTGTGTTACTTGTGGGACAGGTGAATTGGAACTGAATCTGATTAAAACCACTCTGCTTTTTAACTGCTCTGCAGAAAAATGCTGCTTTGACTGAGGGGAAAATCTCTGCCTTCCCTTCCAAAACCAAACCCCAAAATCCCAAAACCTCAGGGAGATTCTCTACGTTTGTTTCTTTTGGAGGAGGGGAAGGATTTATTTATTTATTTATTGTATTTATTTGCTTATTTCTGCAAGTCGAGGACCTTTTCCTTTTGCTTCTTTGCGACTCCCAGTGCCCAGGAGGTACAAAACTAATTGTTGAGGAATCCCAAAAACTAATTGTCGAGGAATCCCAGAAACTAATTGTCGAGGAATCCCAGAAACTAATTGTCGAGGAATCCCAGAAACTAATTGTCGAGGAATCCCAGAAATTAATTGTCGAGGAATCCCAGAAATTAATTGTCGAGGAATCCCAGAAATTAATTGTCGAGGAATCCCAAAAAATTCCACCAACACCACCTCACAGAGCATCCTCGGCCTCTTTCTCCCATCCACCCCTCCATGAAATTCCTTGGGAGAGAATTCCTGTTCCTTCCAGAAGGTTCCAGGCTGTGCAGGGTTCATTTCAGCTCCCTCTGTTCCCAAGGAATTTCCCATGTGGATTCCACCCAGCAGGTTTGGGAAAAGGAGGGAAATACTGTGAATTTCCCTCCTTTTTCCTCACCCTCTGGTTTGCATCAAAAAATTGTTTTCGGTGGGAATTTTCTCCCAGCTGGAGCTTCACCTTCCGCTCAGATCCTTAAAAAAAATTAGAATCTTCTCTCATTTCAAATCCAGAATTCTCCTTCCTGAGCAGGGATGGAGCTTTGAGGAGTTTTTGAGGATGGAGAGAGAATTCACTGGGAAAAGTTAAATTTTTGTATTTGGGATAAACCTATGAATGTCTTTCGGCCTTAATAAGTCAGTGAAATGTGCTTTAAAATGGTGAAAAACAGAATTTTCCCCCCTTTAAACCAGTAGGGATTTCCATCCCAGATCTGCCTCTTTCAGCTGTAGGATTTGGTGAGTAATTTTCATTTTCATAATAATTTCCAATTTCATAATAATGAAATTGGTTCACAATTTTCAGCTCTAGGATTTGACACATAATTTTCACTGCTCTTGGAAAAATAACCCAAAAACCCCCAAAATTTCATGTCCTGTGAACGAGATGTTTTCAAGGTGTGCTCGAGACTTCTGAACATTTCCAAACAACTTTCCCGGAGAGATCCACGTCCAAAATATTTGATAATATTTGATAAAATTTGATTAAATTATTTAATATATGCCGAATTCTCAGCGAAATCCTGGATTTGCCCCTGCAAAGAGCTCAGCCTCTTCCCTCCCCGTTTGTCAATATTCTCCCAGCAACCTTCAACCTCAGCCTTGTGACCTCTGAGCACAAACCCAAAAATGAATGATTTTCTCCTCTTTTTTTCCAGCCAGCGCCTGCGTTTCTTCAAGTCACTTCTCATGTGCCACCTGACAAATGAGCTTCTGGAGCACTGGAACCTCCAGGAATATGATTTTTTGTCTTTTTCACTCTGAAAAAAACAACTCGGTGCCTCTCAGTCTTGGGCAGAAAGCTGAGGAAGAGGAAATGCTCCAGGCTGCAGTGAATGCTTTGCAGGGTGGAGTTGGTTTTTGGGGGTTGTTTGTCGCCTAAAACGCATTTTTAGCTGCTGGTTTGGAAGGCGAATATTTCATTAATAATAATAATAATTATTATTATTAATTATAAAAAATAATTTAAAAATTAATAATGAAACAATTTAAAAATAATAATTAAATAATATTAATTAAATAATGATAATAAAAATATTATTATTAATAATAATATAAACAATACAAGAATAACCAAGAACAAGAATAAGACAAGAATAAGACAAGAATAAGACAAGAATAACACAAGAAAAATACAAGAAAAATACAAGAAAAATACAAGAATAACACAAGAAAAAAAGAACAAGAATACAAGAACACAATAATATAATATTCCATCCAATAACCATTAATGTTGGGAAAGGTTCATCCATGCAGTCTTTGCCCAAATCCCAGTAAATCCCTTTGGGAATTGTCTCCTCCAGGAATTGTGACTCCAAACCTCCCAGGGCAGCTCTTCCAATATTTAACAACCTTTTCCATGGAGAAATTCCTCCTGCTGTCCAACCTGAGCCTCAGTTTGAGGTAATTTCTCATTGTGCCATCATTAATTAGCCATAAACCTGAATGGACCTTAATTAGCCATAAACCTGAATGGAGAAAGAAAATACTGATTCTTGTCCTGCCAAGACAATTTCTGGGATTTTTCCCTGATTTTTTGGGATTATTTCCTGATTTCCCAGGATTTTTCCCTGATTTCCCAGGATTTTTCCCTGATTTCCTGGGATTTTTCCCGGGTATTTCCTGGGATTTTTCCCCCTGATTTCCTGGGATTTTTTCCGATTTCCTGGGATTTTTTCCCCTGATTTCCTGGGATTTTTTCCCCTGATTTCCTGGGATTTTTCCCCTGATTTCCTGGGATTTTTTCCCTGATTTCCTGAGATCCAGCCATTAAAACCTATTCCAGTTCCATCCATGACTCTTTCCACCTTCCCAAGGTTCTCCAGCCTGGCTTTGGAGCAGCCTGGATTCAAACCTTGGAGTGTCTGAATTCAAATAATTTTATTTCATCATTTTATTTAATCCTTCCAGGGATTCCTCTGGGAATTCCATCTCCCCACCCTCCCAGGGAGGAATTTCTCCCTTGAAGTTCAGCCTCGCTGTAATTCAAGAAATCCCAAAAAAATGCTCTGGAGAACTTCTGAACCTTTTCCTGGTGAGGACAACAGATCTGTCCTGCTGGAAAAAAAGGATTTGGGATTTTCCTGCTTTTCCCCTCGGCTGGAATTCCCAACCTGCTCCAGGTTTGGGAAATCTTGCTGTGGCTTCACCCCAGGGCTGAACCTCAACCAAGCACTGAGTTTCCCTCTGCAACACTCTGAGACTCCATTAGGGGATAAAAAACCCCAAGATTGATGTTATTTTAATGGAAAATCTGGGAGCTCAGTTAGATTTCCAACGTGAAAAATCTGCCTGGAGGTGAATCTGTTCCAAGCTTGTCCACTTTGACTTCTCTGAAAGGGAATCACTTATCGGCCAGGCAGGTGTTTCTCACTGCATTTCACTCTGAAAATCATTACTCGTGACTGCAAACCTTGTTCTGGTGTTTTAAATTTTCCTTTCCCCCCTTTTTTCTTTTTTTTTTTTTCCTTCTTCTCCCTCCCCTCCCTCTGTGTTTCTGAAGCTAAGCAGCCAAACGTTGGGAATTGCAGCTCTCTGGGAGACACAGTGGATTTTCAAATGGTTTTTCATGGTTTTTTGGAACGGCTCTGCATTTGGCTGATCTCTTTCAGCAGGAATTCTTGGATATTTTTCCCCCCCCCCCCACACCACCACTTTTTTTTTTCCTCTTTGCAGTTATGAAAACCAGCTTTGCATCCTTTGAGGGGGGAAAGGAGAGAAGCTGGAGTGGAGGGGGAGCAGAAAATGAATTTATTCTGACTTTATCTTTATTTCATCCTCCCCAGCTCAATTCTCCTCCACTTCTCCTCGGCCAGCTGGTTCGAATCACTCCGAGAGAACACAATTTATGAAGTGTCTGTCCCAGGCAGTGTCAAACCCTTCAGCTCCTGCTCTGTTCTCCACTCTGAGCAGGAACATCAGTAGCCCAGGTGGGCTTTGAGTGGCTCTGGAAAGCAGGGCAGGTGAGAATCTATTTATTACTGACTGGAGATCTCGGCAGACAGAGCTCCAATTAAGGCAGGAAGCTGACACACACTTTGCCAGCTCCTTCCGAGCAGAGGATGCAAAGTGAGGGGATGAAAAATTAAATAAAACACCCCCCAGGCTTCTCCTTGTTCTCTGGCACAGCCTGGAATGGGAATTCCTCTGTGCTTTTGCTTTTTTCTCTCCTCTTTTTGTGCTCAAGCGGTGGAGAAACTAATTTTTTTGGGGCTGGCAGAGCACAGGTGATGCTCAGGGGTGGAAAATCCCAGATCCAGTGGCTAACCTTCCAATTCATCTGCTGCAGGACTTGATCCCCCTTGATCCTCGTGCCTGAAGTAATTAAATTGATTTCTGCTCCTGGAGCTGATAATTGACATCGTTGTAACTCCGTTGTAACTCCGTTGTAACTCCGTTGTAACTGTCAGATTGATGGGATCTCGTTCTTAGAGCATCAAATGTTTTTTGTTCCTAATATTCGACATATATTCAAATATTTAGTCAATATTTGGGTTCAAATCCATACCAAAAAAAACCCTAAAATGTCAAAAGGCAGATTATTTATTGTAGAATTATGTATATATGTACTGTAGTATTATGTATATATGTATTGTAATATTATATATATATATGTATTTACAACCAACAACGAATGTGTTGGTTGTAAAAACACTGAAGAGGAGGAGGAAAGTGGAAAAAATAAATAGAGATTTGCTGATTTTGCCTTGGCTCTGCTGACATCTGATTCAGAGATCACAGAATCTGCAGCAGCTCTGGAAATTCCTGATTTCCTTCTCACCAATCCCAGTTCAGCTTCAGGAGTTTCAGCCCAAGGGAATTCCTGTAATCTCATTTAAAACCACCTGTTTGGTGGAAATAAGAGATTTTTCTAAAATATATGACTGTTTTTTGGAAAGGTAGAATTGGAATTTCAACATTTGAAATCTTTGCTCTCATGCTAATGCTGGTTAAACCAACAAGTTCTTTTCATGCTGATTTTTACTGCAATTCTGATATTTTTTCTTTCACCCTCGGTTAAACTGCGTTGAAAACAAAGCAGAATAAAACAGAAAAAAAAAGAAAAAGAGAAATAAATGCACTCATCATGAAAATTTCCAGCTCTGGATGTTTTCCAGCCAACTATTCCTGAATGAAAACAGCATTCTGCCTGTTGGCTCTAATGGAGATAAATCAGAGCGTTCAGTTACTCCAAGAAATCTTTAAAGGAAAAGGGAAAAAACCCCAAAGAGAAGAATGATCCCAATCATTAGCATTTATTTAGCAGCTCAGGAGGAATTTGTGCCTCTTGGAGCACAAAATTCTGAGCAGGAAAAACTCTCCATGTACTTTTTAATTCTCTTTTTCCTGGAAAACTCGCAGGGCTGTGAATTATTTGCATGAAGCTCTAACATTTTGCATTCTGGTTCGACACAAAACAGTTTTTATTTCCTCTCCCTACCTCCTTCCAGCTCCTCCAAAAAGCCTTTTCTTCAATCAAAGATGAATTCAAGATGCTGCATTAGAAGAATTTTTTGAAGCTTTTCCCCAAACCTCCACTTGGGTTGTTCCTTTCTAAATTCAAACTTTATTTTGAGGAGAAATCCTTGGCTCAGGATTTGAAGCTTTCCCAAGCTTTGAAATGCTTCAAATTCAGTGAAATATCTTTTATTTTTCTGCCATCAGCATCGATCTGTGGAATAAATACTTAAAAAAATATTGAAAGCTGCAGGAAGAGAGGTGTGAAAATGAAAGAATCAGGGAATTGGGGAATGGTTTGGGGTTGGAAAAAACCTTAAACTCATCCAGTCCCAACCCCAACTATCCCAGGTTATCCCAACCTGGCCTTGGACACTCCCAGGGAGGAATTTTTTCCATCCCTCTGACCCAAATTTCCCTTCTTTCCAACAAATTCACAGAAAAACTCTTAATTACAGGGGCTGAGGGAAACAGCTGCTGATTGCTTTATTTGATTTTTTTTTGAGGCATCTAAATAACTTCTGGTACTTCAAATTGGTATTGATGACAGTGGGAATTATTATCTTTCAAAGCACATTGGGGACAATTTTTAATCAGATTATTGGGTGGCTGCACTGAAGCTATTTGACTTGGGTTTAGATTTCTCTGCAGAGTCAGGTGAAATCTGATTTTTGGGCATTTGAAGGACTCCTGCCTCCCAGAAACTCCTGCAGGAGTTGGAAATGATTTTCCTGGGAATCCTCCCCGTGGCAAATCCCCAGCTGGATCTGTCTGAGCAGCACTTGGAGGCCAAACATCTTTTTTCCACCCATTTTTGGGGTGTTTTGGTCAGGCAGAGCTGGTGTGGTCCAGAAAATTGCTATAAATTATTTTTAAAAAAATTATAAATTGTAAGAAATTGTTATAAATTATCAAAACCCGCCAGCACACGAAGAGAACTTCATTATTCCCACACACCTCCTCCACTTGACATTTCTGCAACCTTGTGTCATCCTGCAGCACATCCTCTCCAGATCCACAGCAATTCATCACTAATCCATTCGAATAATACTTTATTCTTTTATTTTTTTTTTTTCCAACGGGAAGAGACAGAAAACATCTGCATATTGAGTAATATTAGCTGCAGTTTGTGTCTCAAGTGAGCCTAACTGACAACCCTCATTTGTTATGACTGTGGAGCCTTAATTGGGTTGACTCAGGATTTGGACTTTGTGAAAGGAAAAAACAGTTTGAAGATCTCCTCCTCCCCAAAAAAACACAACAAAACACTTCTAGACAAGGGGAAAAGAAAAGGGAGGAGAGAAAAAAAAGACAAAATATATAAAATATTTTTATTTTACCAAGGCTGAGGTGTCCTGGCAAAACCCAATCGTTCAGGAGGTGTTTTAATAACGATGCTTAAATGAGAGATTAGTGATTAAGCCATATGGTTTGGATTACAGCTCTCATCTTTTGTTTCCTGCTTACGCTGTCAGGCATTAATGTGATTGTTTTGATTCTTTAATGCCTTAATGCATCATTCCTCCCCGTGCATTAGGATAATAACTCTGGGCCTCCAAAGGGCACTCCTGCCATTCATTACTCTGCTGCCTTCTTGGCTGACCAGGGACGTGGAAATGGCTTGGAAAATATTCTGTATTTTGGCATTTCTGGAGGCAAAACCAGTAAACCTGAAGGGCATTAAGTGCTGCTGTTGTCACTGTGTTGGTGACATTCCTGTCCTGCCCAGGGTGGGACAAACCCCTCCTGCCCCAAAATAATGGGATTTCTGCTCCGAGTTCCAGGTGGTTCTTCACAGAACTTCAGGAAAATAATCTGTTTAATTGGAATTTCTGACCAGGAACGTGGAAATGGCTTGGAAAATATTCTGTATTTTGACATTTCTGGAGGCAAAACTAGGAAATCTGAAGGGCAGCAAGGATGCTGTTGTCACTGTGTTGGTGACCCTCCTGGCTTCACCCAGGGTAGGGAAAAACTCTCCTGCCCCAAAATAATGGGATTTGGGTTCAGCTCTGCTCCACATTCCAGGTGGTTCTTCACGGAACTTCAGGAAAATAAAGTGTTTAATTGGAATTTCTGGCTGCTCGGGCAATGGGCTGCATCTGTGTGTGTGCAGAGAGTGGTTTGATATTAAAAACCATTTTTAATTCATTAATAGAAGTTACTTTTGGGGTGAATCTCAGCAGGAGCCACCATCAGCAGAGGTGATTCTGATCTGCTGCTCTTCAGAAGCTCTGAAATCCAAGTGCTCCACAAAGCTGGATTTTACAGAGAATTTACAAAATACTCTTTTAAATGCTTCCCAGCACGTTCCCCAGGTGAGAGCTGGGATTTCCAGTGGAATGGTCATTTCTGGGGTTAGGAATTGCACTGATTTATTATTATTATTATTATTATTATTATTATATTTTTACTGTTATTATTATTATATTTTTTACTATTATTATTATTATATATTATTATTATTATTGCCCTTCACAGCATTAAACTCTCTGTGAATCCAAGCAGAGTCAATTGTGGAGCTGATTTCATAAGGAAAAGTTTATTTTTTCCAAAAAATCTATTTTTATCTATTTCTATTCTAATAAATCAGAAACAGCCAACTTTATTTTGCTATGAAGACTCGACCTCGAAATCATGAAGTTTTGATAAATTAGAGGAGTTTTGATTAAATGATTAAGTTTCAATGTGGACAGAGCAAACAGGCAAACCAGAAAATACTAAATCATCAACTGTCCTCAACTGGGATTTGAATAAATCAACACATTTTCTTCAGGGCCATTTGGACACCTTTTTCTAATGGGGTTATTCCCATTTTTTTCCTTCTGAAACCCCCATGGTGCCAAAGCTCCACCAGCTGAGGTTTTGGGGCAGAAAGGAGGCAGCGAATTACAGGTGAAATGTGTAAATCTCTCAGTGATTGTGGGGGATGGAGGGTGGTGAGATTATTGCCATTCTCTGGTTGATGTCTGAACAGAGCTCACCTGAAACAGAGGGCAGAGAAAGTTAGGAGAATAAAATCAGATTAATTTATTAAAGGCTTTAAAAGGTAATTTTATTAAAGGCTTTTAACGGTAATTTAAAAGGTAATTAATTTATTAAAGGCTTTAAAAGTACCTTTAATTTATTAAAGGTACATTCAGGGCAGACAGAGCTCACTCCAGAGGCTACACCCAAAATGGACAGTGAGTCACGAGTTCTTCACATTTTATAAATTCTGTAATTAGCAAATTGAGCCTCAATCCTCCAATTCCACCTTCAGCTGATGATGTCAATCACCCCAAGTTTGCTCCCCAATTCACTGCTGTTCCCATATTTTGGGGCTCTGAGGCAGCAAAGTGTCCTTGGATTCCCAACTTAGAAGAATTCATCCAACAAACGCTGGGAAGAGAACTTTCATCACTTTACATGGAGTCCAGAGCCACACAGTAAAACTACAGCCACACAAAACTACAGAAGCTAAACTCCTAATTCATCACCCCAATTCCAGCAGGAAGAGCAGAGGCAGGAGGCGCAGGGAGGATGAAAGGTGTGACGAGCTGCTCGGCCATGGAAACGACCGCCGAGCGCCGCGGAGCTGCTCTGCATTCCGCTTGTCACCGCGACGAGAGGGCTGCTCGGCAAAAAGTGTCAACGGGAGAGACAGGGCGAGGATCTCAGCACGGGAAATACCCTGAAGTGTTGTCACTGGAGCTGAAACACACGGGCTGGGATGGGAGTTTTGGGGAGGTGGATGGGGGAGAAGGGGATTATCCAGAGGTTGTTGGGTTTGGGTGTTTTGGGGCAGAGGGCGTTGAGGATTTTGGTTTTTTTCTCCTGATATTTGGTGCATCCATCGGGTGTGTTTTGTGTGTTTTGTGCAGGAATGTCACAAACTTGGAGACACCTGAAGGAACTGAAGCTGAAGAATTGAGCCTGGGGAACAGAGGGTGAGCCTGGGGCAGAAAATAGAAAGTGTTGTTGGGGGCAGCGACTGTATCTGCTCAGTTCAAAGGGAGAAAAAGTGGATTCCTGCATTTTGTCGTGTCAGAATTGACATTTCCTGTTGCTTGGCAGAAAAACATCCTTTCGTGCAGAGCAGCAGAGGTGAAAATGCTGTTAGGATGGAGAAGTGCAGAACTCGTTGAGGACAATCTTTGTTGTGCTGATCCTTGGAGTGGTTGTGCAAAATATGTGCTGTGTGAGGGGAAAAAAAAATCACTGTTATCATCAAAATAACTGAAAAAAAATCTTTTTTTTTTTTTTTTTTTTTTTTAATGGAAATAATTCAGCAAATCCTGATGTGATACAGAAGTGTTATCTCCAAAGCTAGGGAAGGAGATAGGAAGGTGTTTATCAGAGAGGGTTGTTTGAGATGTCTTCAGGCTTTGAAACGTCTTCAGGAAATTTGAAATGTGCTCAGGATTATGGGAGGGGAAATGGGATTTGGGAGAGGAGAGGAGAGGAGAGGAGAGGAGAGGAGAGGAGAGGAGAGGAGAGGAGAGGAGAGGAGAGGAGAGGAGAGGAGAGGAGAGGAGAGGAGAGGAGAGGAGAGGAGAGGAGAGGAGAGGAGAGGAGAGGAGAGGAGAGGAGAGGAGAGGAGAGGAGAGGAGAGGAGAGGAGAGGAGAGGAGAGGAGAGAGAGAGGAGAGGAGAGGAGAGGAGAGGAGAGGAGAGAGGAGAGGAGAGGAGAGGAGAGGAGAGGAGAGGAGAGGAGAGGAGAGGAGAGGAGAGGAGAGGGTTAAGGCAACCCCAGAGATGAAGGAGAGTTTTCCATTTGGGAATAAACACTCAATCCCCTCCCCAGCTCCCTCCTCACACCTCAGCTCTGCAGAGTGTGACCTTCCCCTAATCTCTGCATCCTTCCCACCCCAAAACCAAACTCTGTGGGCAGCACGGGGTGGATTAAAATCTTCTTCTCCCCAAAATCCCAACCTCTCTATCCAAAGGAACACCTCCACCCCATGGGATGAGGGATTTGGGAAGAAATTGAGGAGGTTTGCTCCACGCTGAGCACTGACTCCTCTCTCTCCCACTCTGCCTGTGGCTGGCTGAGCCTCCTGAGAGGAGCTGAATTAAACAATGAGAAATATATGCCAGCTCTTTCCATTTGCTTATTAATAGGTTCTGTGTCTGGAGCTCCGAGGGGATTGTCCTTGCTGTGGTATTGCTGCCGGGGAAGCATTCAAGCATTCAGTGCCGTAAATGGAGAAAAATGGGGAAGGAGACGAGGGTTTCAGGGCAGGTGGGAGTGTGGCTTCAAAACTGGGGGATTTGCAGGAGCAGAGGTGCTCTGGATTGCAGGAATTCAGTTGGAAATGCTCAGGATCTTTGTAAATCAAGCGCTGTCTGTGAATCCCATGATTTCCTGATCCTCCTTGGGAGGATGATTCCAAATCTGTGCACTCCTGGGACACTCCAGGGTGAAATTCCCTGTTTAGATGAGCAGGTTCAGCGTGATTTTGTCTGAAAGCAGTGACTAAATATTTTATCCTCATCCTGAATTTCCGGTGAGTATGGGTGATGTTCATGGATATGAGTTTTGAGCTCCTCGTTCACATTAAATCCTTGGTTTCCAGGAAATCCTTCAGGGTTTGGAAAACCTCAGCTTTTTGGTGGTTTTTCCCCCAGAAATTCCTGGTGGTTTAACAAATAATTATATGTTGGTGTTGAGATCCCTGCAGTTCCAGTGTTTAAAAGGTGGATTTCAGGCCATCCCTTGCTTTTAAAAAATAGAATTACAGGATAATTTTGGTTAAAAGGATGTCTGGAGGTCTTTGGTCCAATCCCTCACTTTTGAGTTGGATTATGTTGTTCACAGCCAATAAACAGATTTAGACCAAAGGAAAAGAAATCAGGCAAAAAACCTCAAATGGGTGGAAATTTGAAGGTATTTATGTTGAAATTTGAAGGTATTTATGTGTTCCTTTTCCAACAGAGATTTTGGAGAATAAATTCCATTGGCTCTCACTGTTTGGGTTTTTTTTTTTTTTGGCCCCAATTTTTGAAAGCACTTAAAATGTCATTGTCAACTCACCATTTTGGAACCCAAAAATCCATTTTCTCTGGAAAATGGAGCACAGACTCCCAGTCCAGACCGAGACTTTAACTGAGGTGATTTCCTTCAATTAAATTATTGAAATTCCTCACATGAGCCACAATCTCTAGATGATGGTCCTAAATGATCAGAGAAATAGATAATTTGATGACTTAGATGACTTTCAGGTGCCAAACAGTGATGCCAAATCTTGAATGAAGATTGGTAAAGGGTGAAGGGATGCAGGATTTCTGAATTTCTATTTTCCCAACGTGTTTTTGCACAATTTTCTCATGACAAAAATCCATGCAGGTGTAGCAGTAATTCCATTTACTCTGGTGTTGCACAAATGACTCAGGGATTTTTTCATGGAACCAGATTGGATCCATGGCTGGAATGGGATTTGGCTGAAATTCGTGAAGATTTTATGGCTGCAGGGTTCGATTTGCACCCAAATATTCGTGAAGATTTTATGGCTGGAGGGTTTGATTTGCACCCAAATATTCGTGAAGATTTTATGCCTGGAGGGTTCAATTTGCACTGGAAACCCAAATATTTGTGTCCTTTCAGCCCAGCAGATTCCTTGTGAATTGACACCCAGGTGATTGCTGACGTTGCCTTTAATTTTTGGTCACCCATGGGCTAAACTGGGCAAAGTGAGCTCCTTATTCCTGATATTCCATTGGAAATCCAGTGACTCCTCCCAGACTGGGCTGATCCTGAGCAGGGTCACCTGAAACAGAGGTTAGACAAAGTTAGGAGAATAAGATCAGATTAATTTATTGAAGGCCTTTAGGTACATTCAGGGCAGACAGAGCTCACTGCAGAGGTTACACCCAAAATGGACAGTGAGTCACGAGTTCTTCACATTTTATAAGTTCTGTAATTAACAAATTGAGCCTCAATCCTCCAATTACACCTTCAGCTGATGATGTCAATCACCCCAAGTTTGCTCCCCCAATTCACTGCTGTTTCCATATTTTGGGGCTCTGAGGCAGCAAAGCGTCCTTGGATCTCGAGATTTAGAGGAATCATTTTGTCCAAAATTCTGGAAACGGAGGATTTTAGAGGATTTACATGGAGCCCAAAGCCACACAGCAAATCTACAGATATATAAAGAATAGAAACCAAAAATCCTTACGGCATCACAGTCACCCCAACGAGTTCATCAAGGAAGAATTGTCCATAATCCCACCTCCCCTCCCATTCCCACCCCAGCCCCGTGCAGGGCAGCTCCCTTGCCCCCCGTGCCAGGATGATGAATGGGGACAGCGCGGCGAGGTCAACGAGCCGGGTCACCGCGGAGCCGAGAGGTGCCGCGCGCGGCTGTATTGAGCGCTGAATTCACACCGCGGCCCTGACCTGGGCGCTGGTGATTTATTGCAGGGGCACCGGTTTGATCACTTACCTTCAGCACCTCCGCTTGGCTCCAGAAATCAGCTTTTCACTCTCAATTAGGGGTCTGGGAGGGAGGGCTGGTCGAAGTACGAAATGGGAGCCGCGAGAAGTGGGGTGGGGAGGTTGAGGATGGTTTTTGGAATTGTCTTTGTTGTGAAGGAAACTGTCTTTGTTGATCAGAAAATTAGATTGGGTTCTCTCTGTCTCTCAGAGAAGAAAAAAAATCATCCAGAGCTGAAATTTTACAGCATTTTTCCTCTCTAAGGTGAAACAGAGGAACCAAATTTAAATCATCCAGAGCTGAAATTTTACAGCATTTTCCCCTTCTAAGCTGAAAAAGAGAAACCAAATCTGAATCATCCTGAGTTGAAATTTTACAGCATTTTCCCCTCTAAGCTGAAACAGAGGAACCAAATCTGTCCTAATGAATTTGGAAGAGCTAACAGGGAAAAAACCCCAAATTTTACATTTATATGGATTTTGGTGGAAGTTTCAGGAGAACAACCTCCTGCTGGTTTGGAAGGGTTAAAAAGCTCCCATATGGGCAGGAAAGGTGTTTATTAAGGATTTTAGCGTTTTTGAGGCATCTTGGAGCAGAGGATGCTCGAAAAAAACCTCAAAAAACCTGAAGGTTTTGAGGATGGAATTGGGGAAACAAATCCTCCCCGGAATGGTCAGACTGGGATATACTGGGGAGGCTGGGAGAAAAGAGGAATTGAGGCACCAGAAAAAGTGTTTGGTGTTTTTTTTGGGGGGGGATTTGATTTGTTTGGGGGATTTTTTGGGATTGTAGTGTTGGATTTTTTTGGGGTTTTTTAATTGGTTTTGGGTTTTTGGTTTGTTTGTTTGTTTTGCTTTGTTTTATGTTTTTTGGTGGTTTTTTGGTGGCAGTTTTTTGTGGATGTTTTTTTGTTGTTTGCTTGTTTTTGTAGGAGTTGTTTTTTGTTTCTGTTTTTGTTTCTTCTAGCCCAAATTCCTATTTCTATTCCCTCATTACCTCCCATGTCCCAGAACCAACAAACCCAATAACCCAAAAAACCCAAATTAAAGACTCCTTTCACGTGAACTTCCTCAAAGATTTCTCAATAAAAACCATTCCGATTCACCCGAGATGAGGAGCAAAATCCCCTTAACTCTGGGCAAATAATTTTATATTTCAATACCCAACACCGTGATCTCTCCCTATATCTTCAAGACATTTAACTGTGAATTATTTCCTCTTCTAGACTCAAGATTTTCCTGCTGTTGCAGGATTTAAAATACAAGTATACGAGAAAAGAAGACGTATTTAAAACTTCTCCTGTCCTTGTAGATTTTGGAGTAATTTCCAACTCCTCCAGCTTTATTCCTGTTGACTCAGTGCCTATTAATTTTTCTCTGCCTCTCTCCATCAGCCTTTGCAGGGAGAGGCAGATATTTAGTCCCTGGCCTGGGAAATTTTAATGACAATTTTGCATGCTTGACTTCATTCCTATTTTTCCTGTCCCAGCCGTGACTCTCCCTCACCTTGTTCTTTTCTGGCTCGATTTTTGCCTTTTGGGGTTGATCCAAGAGCACACAGAGTCTATCACTATTTAGATTATTTTAGGATTGTTCCAAGGTGAGTTGGTCCCCAAATCTCTCTGAATTCCAGAGGGAGCTGAATCCCAAATCCCTCCTTGCCTTCTGAGACACAGGGACTGGAAGAGGTGCAAAATAGGAGGAGAAAATGTCTCTCAGCACTGCTTGAAACCTTTTGGATTTCATATTAAATGAAATATGTGAAATGATGAAAAAGGAGAGAATTTCCCACTGTTTTCTGTACAAATAAAAATACAACGAAGCAATGATGATGTTTTCCCCCAGCTCACTGAAAACACACCTGCCTGGGGAGAAGGAGGAGTGAAGGAATTTTTCTTAGGCCAGAATTGGTTTTTTTTCTGTGTCAACCAGCAGAAATGTGACCCCAAATTTCTGATTGTGGACAAGCCCTTCCATCCCAGTTAAACCCATTCCATCCCTGCCTTGGGCACTGGGATTCACCTCCTCCCTGGGGTGGCTGCTGAGCTCTGTACCAATGACAGAATTCCTACAGATTTGGAGAATTAGCATCTATTCACAAATTGATCCAAAATCCAATGAATTGGCCTCATCTCTTAAACCCTTTTTGTCTCAGAGGTGACCTGCAACAGTAAAAATTCCCAATTTTTCTGGCTGTGCCAGAGTCCAGGTTTGTCCTTCCATTGGGAAACCTCAGAGAGCTCAACCCATCCAGGCCATGGATTTGGAATTTGAAATTCCAGGGCTGCTTCCATCAGAGAGCTCAACCCATCCAGGCCATGGATTTGGAATCTGGAATTCCAGGGCTGCTTCCATCAGAGAGCTCAACCCATCCAGGCCATGGATTTGGAATCTGGAATTCCAGGGTTGCTTCCATCCCCGATTCCCTCCCAGCTCTGGGAAGGTGAATTTCCCCTCTCTGGATTTCATTCTCCTTTCCTACTCTTCGTTTATTCCCAGAATCCCAGGATGGTTTGGGAAAACACCTCGAAGTCCAGCTCATCCCAGCCCCTGAGATTTTGCCTATCAGAGCCTCAGAATTCAGCTGCAGTGGGAGAATTGATTCCTGGTGGGATTTTGGGGATGGAAACGAAGCAAATTCCGAGTTGTTTCCATCCCTTTGGAGTTATTTACTGCCTGAGCTGTAAAACACCATCCTGGGCTTCCAGATAATCTCCTCTAATTGCTCTGCAAATAAAACTACTGCTTCCCCTTTCCAAAGAGCAGCCTGAGAGCCAAAATCCCAAATTATTCATCCCTTTGTCGCCATTCCAGGGAGATCAGCCGGATGGAATTCTCCCCAAACCCTCAGGATTTGACCTCACCTGGTTTTCTCCTGTGAATATTTACCTGGGAATGCTGCTGCAGTTACAGCTCCTTGTATTGGGAATGAAAGCTGCTGGAAATCAAGAAAAAAAACCCCAAAAAAACCCCTAAATAGTAAATAATGGCATAACGAATTTCCCATTTTGTGACATTCCTGCGGAATTTCATTGAGGGTTGGATGGGAACCATGGCATTCCCCAGGACACCCTGCAAGCCCATCCTTGGAATAACCCACGGAAATGATCTGATTTAAATCCTGGAGACTCTCGAGGTGTATTTATAGAGGTCCCTTTTGGCTTTCTCCCCAGTAATCACCATCAAACTTCCCCTGAAGGGAATGTGAATATGTGTAAACCTTGGTGGGAGCAGGAAAATAAAAATAGAGCCACGAACTGAATTTGCAGCAAATATCAACTCTTTTAATTCTCTTAAAGATGAATAAAGCAGCTGATGAGTCCAGGAAAAAAAGTTCTCTTTTTCCCTGTTGTTTTTGCAGGGCTGCAGATGAATTTGGGGTTTATTCCTGGTTTTTATCCCAATATTTATCCCAATAAATCTCGAGCTTTGTGTGGGCAAAGAGAGGAGCTCTGGTGGCTCCCAGTGATGTCTGAATATTGACAGGGGACTTGTTTGGATAGGGAACCCCTAATTGGGGTGATTGGAACCCCTAATTGGGGTGATTGGGAATCCCTAATTGGGGTGATTGGAACCCCTAATTGGGGTGATTGGGACCCTTGGGGGGGGCTTGGGGGGGGGGGGGGGGGGGGGATTGGAACCCCAATTGGGGGATTGGAACCCCTAATTGGGGTGATTGGGAAGCCCTAATTGCAGTGATTGGAGTCCCTAATTGGGGTGATTGGGAACCCCTAATTGGGGTAAGTAGGATCCCCTAATTGGAGTGATTGGGAAGCCCTAATTAGGGTGATTTGGAACCCCTAACTGGGGTGATTGGTTGGAAACCCTAATTGGGGAGATTGGGAACCCCTAACTGGCGTGATTTGGAATCCCTAATTGGGGTGATTGATTGGGAAGCCCCAGTGGAGGTGATGTGAAACCCCTAACTGTGGGGCCCAGGAACCCCTAATTGCAGTGATTGGAACCCCTAATTGGGCTAACTAGGGTCCCCTAATTGGAGAGATTGGGAACCCCTAATTGGAGTGACTGGGAACCCCTAATTGTGGTGATTGGAACCCCTAATTGGGGTGATTGGAACCCCTAATTGGGGTAACTAGGATCCCCTAACTGGGGAGACTGGGAACCCTTAACTGGGGTGATTGGAAATCCTAATTGGAAAGATTGGGAATCCCTAATTGGGGTGATTGGAAATCCTAATTGGAAAGATTGGGAACCCCTAATTGGGTGATTGGAACTCCCTAACTGGGCTGATTGATTGGGAAGCACCAATTGGGGTGATTTATTGGGAACCCCTAATTAATTGGGGTGCTGCTCAGGGCAGACCCCTGACCCCCCACACCCCCTGCCCCACACAGCTTCACCACCCCAGAGCTGCTCCCCTCCAGAAAATCTCCATTTCCTCACATTTTCCATTCTGGGAACACCATTCCTCCTCCAGAATTCCCCAGAAAACAACCAGGGCAGGTTCTGTGGGATGAATGGGATCAGCTGGAATTCCATGGCTGCCCTCACTCCCTGCTCAGGATTTTCTGTGCTTTTATTCACTCCCCTTCTGCCCCTATCAACCTGCTTGGATTTTCCAGCAGAAATTTCAGATTTCAAAGCTCCTCTCAGCCTCAAAACAATTCCAGAACCAAAACCAAACCTCTGACACTAACAGAGTATTTTCTTTCTTCCATTACAACATTGATAACGATGATGATGATGATTATTATTATTATTATTATTTGGAAGAAGGTGGTGAAAAGGGCAGAACTTGTCATCTCTGTGTAATTCCAACCTGCACAGCCCAGAATTCCCAAAAAAAGCAGGGCAGGTTCTGTGGGATGAATGGGATCAGCTGGAATTCCATGGCTGCCCTCACTCCCTGCTAGATTTTGTCCCTGGGATAGCTGGAATTATGCTCCCTACCCCTGCTCAGGATTTTCTGTGCTTTTATTCACTCCCCTTCTGCCCCTATCAACCTGCTTGGATTTTCCAGCAGAAATTCCAGATTTCAAAGCTCCTCTCAGCCTCAAAACAATTCCAGAACCAAAACCAAAGCTCAACCACTAACAGTATTTTCTTTCTTCCATTACGTCATTGATAACATGATGATGATGATGATTATTATTATTATTATTTGGAAGAAGGTGGTGAAAAGGGCAGAACTTGTCATCTCTGTGTAATTCCAACCCGCACAGCCTACAGCCCACAAACCAGAGCATGTAATTACACACTTACTCGAGGTAACAGCAGTGCTGATAATTATTCTTTACACAGGAGGATCTCGCTGATATCCCAGAGTCGGAGAGTGGGAACTACAATATCTTTAATACCATCCTTGGAGACGCTCATAAGCAGAGCAGAAGTATGAGGAGGCACACAGGGTCCAGAGCAATATCTTCATCGTGCTGGGATGTCAGGGGCTTTGCTACAGCACAAATCAATAGATCCGAGTACATTTCTTTTTTTTTTTTTTTAATTTTTTTTTTTACTTCTTTCTTTTTTTTTTTTTTTTTTTTAAGGTAGGATTTTTTCTTTTTTTTTTTTTTTTTTAACGACCCAACCTGGGGAAAGCGGAGCAAAAATGGGATGAAGGAAACGGTGTGAGTGGGAGCCGTGGTGGTTTAAGAAAAGAGTGTGCTGAGATTTATTCGTTTATTTTATTTTTTTTTCAATTTGCAGGAATTTTTAACAATTTCTGGGCTATAACCTTAATATTTCTCAGGTGTTAAAGCCCCAGTTATTTCTCAACCCATTTTTAAAGTTCTTATTTTGCATTCATCCCTCTGGCTGTTCTCTCCCAGCCTTTTTTGTAGCATTTTAGTCCCCTTGACTTAAAAAATTCAGATTTCATCTTATCTTTGGCATTTCTCTTGGTGCTTCCCAATCTCAGCTAGAAAAACACCTACTGGAGAATTTTCCCCATCCTAATATTTTGGTTTTTCAAGAGTTCATTGAGCTCAGAGTGTGGCTTATGGGCCAAACCCCCTTCCTTTTATCTCCACTGAGAGTTATTTTATTTTCAAGCCATTAATTTGATTTTTAGGGACTAAAATACTATTTACTCCCAAAATTTTGTCCCCTTTTCCCAGTTTGCTTTTCCCCAGCAAAAGGGAAAAGGGATGGCAATTGACCTGTCAGTGGCGAATATTAGAGGAAAATCCTAAATTCACATTCCTATGGAGATGTGGGTTATAAAACAGCCGAAAAAACCTGATTTTCCTGGGCTGTCCAATGAGACTGGAGGTGTCTCAGCTCCTCTGGGCTGCTCTAACTTAAGCCATCAACTCGTCCTGCTGCTCCTGGATGTCCCCAACCCCGATCTGGGTCACGGTCAGGGGAAAACCATGGCCAAGGAGCACCTGGGAGGAGCCAGGGGACAGAAAGGTAATTAAAATAAAGATCTGCTCCTCACGTCCCTGACAAGGAATGGGAAATGGCAGCCAGGGCTCGGCATTGGTTTGGAGGGGAAATGGGAACTGGGAACACCTGAGGGGAAATTAGGGTATTCCAAAGGAATTCCTGATATCCTAGAGATCCCTAAACATGGGAAATGTGGCTCTGGGGGTTGTGGTTTAGTGGGGAACACCACGGTGCTGCTGGGTTGATGTTTGGTGATTTTTGGGGTTTTTTCCAACATTATTATCCTCTGATTCCATGGGAGGAAGGTGGAATGAAGGTGAAAAACTCTGTGGGATCCTCCTGGGGTCCTGAGGGAACACCATGGTGCTGCTGGGTTGATGTTTGGTGATTTTCAGGGTTTTTTCCAACATTATTGTCCTGTGATTCCCTTGCGGGGAGATGGAATTGAGGTGAAAAACTCTGTGGGATCCTCCTGAGGTCCTGAGAGAACACCATGGTGCTGCTGGGTTGATGTTGGGATTCAGGGTTTTCCAAAAATAATTCCCTCTATCAAAAGGGGGAGGGGGAAATAAAGAAAAAAACCTCTGGGGGTCCTCTTGGGGGGTGGGGGAAAAAGAGGGGGGGCTGGGTTGATGTTTGGTGATTTTCAGGGTTTTTTCCAACATTATTATCCTGTGATTCCATAGGAGGAAGGTGAAATTAAGGTGAAAAACTGTGGGATCCTCTTGGGGTTCTGAAAGGACAAGCAGGAGGTGCTGGGAAGGTCTCAGTGCTGGATGAAGGAATTCTCCACTCCAGTCCTCATCCCACACCTCGGGATGTTCCCATGGCAGTGTCAGTCACCTCCCTGCCCCAGGGGAGGGTCAGACACCGAGCACCGACCTCCCTGCATGTGCCGCATGGTCACCCAGGTGACATCAGGTGACACCACGTGGTCACTCAGGTGACATCAGGTGACGCCACATGGCCACTCAGGTGACACCACGTGGTCACTCAGGTGACACCACGTGGTCACTCAGATGACACCACAGGCACATAGGGAGCTCCGTTCCCACAGCTCCGGTGTGGAGCTCCATACCCACAGCTCCGGTGTGGAGCTTCATTCTCACAGCTCTGGTGTGGAGCTCCATTCCCATAGCTTCAGTGTGGAGCTCCATTTCCACAGCTCCGGCGTGGAGCTCCATTCCCACAGCTCCGGCGTGGAGCTCCATTCCCACAGCTCCGGCGTGGAGCTCCATTCCCACAGCTCTGGCATGGAGCACCATTCCCATAGCTCTGGTGTGGAGCTCCATTCCCACAGCTCCGGCGTGGAGCTCCATTCCCACAGCTCTGACATGGAGCTCCATTCCCACAGCTCCAGCATGGAGCTCCATTCCCACAGCTCTGGTGTGGAGCTCCATTCCCACAGCTCTGGTGTGGAGCTCCATTCCCACAGCTCTGATGTGGATTTCCATTCTCACAGCTCTGGTGTAGAGCTCCATTCCCCCAGCTCCAGCGTGGAGCTCCATCCCTGCTCCTGTTGGCATCTCCTGGAGCTGAAGCAGAGGGAAAATCCAGAACAAACCCCGTGCTGAAGGCAGGAGCCTCACCAGGCCTTTTGTCCTGGAATCCTTTGCATTTCAGAGCAGGACAAGCAGCCCCACTCAGGCTCTGTCCCCTGAGATTTGTCCCCTCGTCACCCTGGGAATGTCCCCTGCCGTTCCATGGCTGAAGCTGATCCTTTTTTCCAGGACTTCCCTCCGTGTCTGGAGCCAAAAGTGAGCTCCATTTCCATACTGATGCCCTCAGAGCCCAGAGGTGATGGCTGAGCTGATATCTCTCTTTGCTTCTGCAGCTGGATCAGCTCTGCTTCCCCATTCCCATGCCGAACCCCTAATTATTATTATTATTTCACACTTCATAACATTTTGGTAACCAAAATGCTCAGGGGGCTCCCAACTTCTCCATTTCCATTTTAGCCCAGAGGAAACTTCCCAGCCAGCTCCAACTTCGAAAGCCCCAAAATATGAATTTAGATTGGAAATTCTGACGGATCCTGCCCGGCATTGGCGCTGCCCTGATGGAATATTGTAAAACACCGACTTTGTTGCACGTCGAGAGGGGAGTGAGCTCTCCCCCCGTTCCTTTCTTTTGTGTAAATCTGTTTTCACCACAGGAGCACATGCTGTCTCTTCTGGCTACAACACTACTTACTAATTCATCGATTCATCTTTAATGAGGCCCCCTGCCAATGTTTAAATAGCATTCCGAACAAAGAGAAAGGCAACATTTCCAAAAACAGCTGCTTCTCCCCAGTTCTTGACATCTCAGCCTTGCAGAATTTTTAAGTAATTTTTTTTTTTTTTTTTTTTTTTTTTGAGCCTCCCCCTCCCCAAAAGTTGGCCATTTCTAATTTAGGTGGAGCGTTATAATTAATTGTTTGCGAGATGGAGGGGGAAATAGGAAGGGATAGGAATGGAATTAAACAGGAAAAAAAAGGAGGAAAGTTTCCCCCGGGCTGTTGTAAGACACGAAACCAACGCTGTGGTTTCCATGGATTGGACAGGAATTGCAGATGGAGCAGTGGGAGAATTCTCCTCAGCAGCCAAAATTGTTTGTTGTGCCTGGCAAGTTGGTCCAAGGATGCTACAGAGCAAAGTTCCTCTGATTCTACAGCTTTTGTCCCTGAAAATGTTCAAAAACGTGGAGAAGGACACAACAGAGCAAAGTTCCTCTGATCCTACAGCTTCCCTGTCCCTGGAAATGTTCAAAAACATGGAAAAGGACACGACAGAGCAAAGTTCCTCTGTTCCTACAGCTTCCCTGTCCCTGGAAATGTTCAAACTGAGGGGATGTGGCACTGGAGGATGTGGTGCTGCTGGGTTGGGAGTTGGATTTGATGCTCTTAGAGGTCTTTTCCAACCCTAATAATTCCATGATTCCAATATTCCGACCCTTCTCAGAGCTGAGTTGGCTCCACACAATGGGTTTGTGTCACCTTGGTCACTCCTGTCCTCATCCTGGCTTCTCTCTTCTCCAAGGAGGATGATCTGAGGTGGGGAAAAGCTGAGGGAACTGGGATTGTCCAGCCTGGAGAAGAGCAGAAGCTTTGGGGTGGCTGAATTGTGACCTTCTAGGAGCTGAAGGAGCTGCAGGAAAGATGGAGAGAGACAATTTCCAAGGGGGAATGGCTTCCCACTGCCAGAGGGCAGGGAGAGATGGGATTTTGGGAAGGAATTCCTGGCTGGGATGGAATTGCCAGAGAAGCTGTAGGAATTCTGGATCCCTGGGAATGTCCAAAGCCAGGCTGGAGCACCCTGGGACGGTGGAAGGTGTCCCTGCCATGGCAAAGGGTTTGGAATGAGATGATCTTTAAGGTCCCTTCAACCCAAACCATTCCATGATCCCAGAATTCCACAAAAATTCCGTGCTGTGGTTTCAGACCAGTATTCCTCTCTCCTGAGCACACTGAGCTTTGAAATTCCCCTGAATCCATGAGCCAAGAGCTGTTCTAGGATGAACTTGGAGCTTCTGGAAGCTTCCCAAAGCAGGAGCATTCCTCACAGCCAGGAGCTGCCTGTCCTTGGTGTCTCCTCTGGATCCTCTCCAGCAGCTCCATGTCCTGCCAGTCCAACCCCAGCGTTTCCCAAGGCTGTGGAAAAGAATTTTCACCTTGATGGGACTTTTGAGGATGAGCTGCAATCCTGCTGTGGGACAGAGCCCTGGGATGGATCTGGATTTGGATCCCCAGGGTGGGATTTAGGGTGTCTGAGCAGGGCCAGGAGCTGGATCCATGATCCCAGTGGGATTCTAGCTCAGGATATTCCATCATTCTGTGATTCTCTCTTCCCTTGACCATGACAGGGAAATCAGGGAATATTTTAATTCCCACACACTGTCCAAACTGCAAGGCCAACGCTGGCAAAGCAGCCCCAGGCAGAAGAGGGGAAATCCTTGGGGGGAAAAAGAAAAAAAAGAGGATATTTCCCACCTAAATTAACATTTCACCCAATTTGCCTCCCAAAAAAAGTCATTTTTACATTAAATCACACCAGAATTCCTCCCGCCTCAGCCTGCACCAGCAGCAGGCTCGTCTCGGAACGGCAACAAAACAAAAACGAAGGTGGTTTGGAGGCATTTCCTGGGAGAAAGATTCACGGCTCTGTTTCCATGGAAGCGACAGCACATCCCAAGTGGCACGGGGAGCTGCCAGAGACGGGAAATGCCACCTCCTCCTCCTCCTCCCAGCAGAGCAGAGCTGGGGGGAAACGGCTTCGGAAGAGGAGGCAGGGAAATCCGAAAGGACACTTGGACAGCTGGAAACAGGGCAGCTCGGGGAGCTGGGAGCATCCTCAGCCCTGCCATGAACTTCCTGTGTCCCTCTGGGCATCAACAGGAGGCTTCCAGTTCCTGTGGAAATCAATAATTGATGGCATCGGGCAGAAAATCAGAGATTCAACAGCCTGGGTTGGGTTCAGGTTGGGTGCTTTGGATCCCCGTGGCTCAGGGATGAGTCCAGCTTGGTTTTCCTGTTGATCTTTGAAATGTTCTCCGTTTTCCATGGATTCTGATCTCCCCGAGATGGGGGGTTTAATATTTTCCCCTGCAGAGCTTTACACAAAAACTCTTAAATCCTGATCTGGCAAATCCACAGAAATCAAGGCTCCTCCAGGGAAGCTTTGCTTGGCTTTGGATTGGACATTTAAATTTTGTCACTGTGCAATTTTTAATGTTTAAGGCTTGAGGAGAAGTGTTAAAGAGCTAGCGGGGTGAGGAAGGGGAAGAAAATCAGTTGATTTTCTGATATCAGGAATTTTATTTTACACTGATATTAAAATATCAGGAAATTTATTTTATACTGAAAATTCCTTCCCACCACCTGTAAGCAGCCAGAGACAGGAGGACTGCTGTGCCCACGGAGGAGGATTTGGGATTAAAATAAAAGGACGGGAGAACACCAAACTGCAGCTTCTAACAAATATTTCATATATTTCTGTTGTGACCTGCCACGTTCTGCTTTCTGATTCTTCACTTCTTTTAACCTGAAAAAGTAGGGTTGGCTCAAGGGGAATTTTTGGGTAATGTTGTAAGGGCAGGGAGTGCAGAGGGAAACAAAATCCTTTTGTTTTACAGGACCAGCTCGGGCCACAAAACACTAGGTTTGGCTACAAAATACAAGGATTGGCCACAAAAAAGAAGGTTTGACCACAAAACACCAGCTCTGGCCATGAAACGCAATTCCTGGCCACAAAACACAAGGTTTGGCCACAAAACACAAGTTCTGGTCACAAAACACCAGGTCTGGCCACAAAATACAAGGTTTGGCCATAAAAAACAAGGTTTGGCCACAAAAAACAAGGTTTGGCCACAAAACACCAGCTCTGGCTACCAGGACTTCCCTAAACATCCAGAATCCAACCCTACCCTGGCCAACACATTAATTAACACAAATTTGGAATTTCACTCCTCTTTCCAAGCAGTTTACCCAAATTTGGGTGCTTTAACTGGAGTTTTAACTGGAGTTTAAACTGGAAATTAATTTTTTCTACACATCCAGAATCCAACCTGCCCTGCCCAACACAATAATTAACACAAATTTTGAATTTCACTCCTCTTTCCAAGAGGTTTACCCGAATTTGGGTACTTTAACCAGAGTTTTAACTGGAAATTAGTTTTCCCACACACCCAGAATCCAACCTGCCCTGGCCAATGTATTAATTAACACAAATTTTGAATTTCACTCCTCTTTCCAAGCAGTTTACTCGAATTTGGGTGCTTTAACTGGAGTTTTAACTGGAGTTTTAAATGGAAATGAGTTTCCCCACACATCCCGAATCCAACCCTGCCCTGCCCAATGCAATAATTAATGCATATTTTGAATTTCACTCCTCTTTCCAAGCAGGTTTACCCAAATTTAGGTGCTTTAACTGGAGTTTTAACTGGAAATTACTTTTCCCCACACACCCAGAATCCAACCCTGCCCTGCCCAACGCATTAATTAACACAAATTTCGAATTTCACTCCTCTTTCCAAGCAGGTTTACCCAAATTTGGGTGCTTTAACCGGAGTTTCAACTGGAAATGAGTTTTCTCCACACATCCAGAATCCAACCCTGCCCTGGCCAATGTATTAATTAACGCAAATTTGGAATTTCACTCCTCTTTCCAAGCAGTTTACCCAAATTTGGGTGCTTTAACTGGAGTTTTAACTGGAGTTTAAACTGGAAATGAGTTTTCCCTACACATCCAGAATCCAACCCTGCCCTGCCCAATGCAATAATTAATGCAAATTTGGAATTTCACTCCTCTTTCCAAGAGGTTTACCCAAATTTGGGTGCTTTAACTGGAGTTGGGTTTAACTGGAAATTACTTTTCCCCCCACACCCAGAATCCAACCCTGCCCTGCCCAACGCATTAATTAACACAAATTTTGGATTTCACTCCTCTTTCCAGGAGGTTTACCCAAATTTGGGTGCTTTAACCAGAGTTTTAACTGGAAATGAGTTTTCCCACACACCCAGAATCCAACCCTGCCCTGGCCAATACGTATTAATTAACACAAATTTGGAATTTCACTCCTCTTTCCAAGCGGTTTACTCTGCACCTGGGTGCTTTAACTGGAGTTTTAACTGGAGTTTTAAATGGAAATGAGTTTCCCCTACACATCCAGAATCCAACCCTGCCCTGCCCAATGCATTAATTAATGCAAATTTTGAATTTCACTCCTCTTTCCAAGCAGTTTACCCAAATTTGGGTGCTTTACCTGGAGTTTTAACTGGAAATTACTTTTCCCCCCACACCCAGAATCCAACCCTGCCCTGGCCAATACATAATAATTAACGCAAATTTGGAATTTCACTCCCCTTTCCAAGTGGTTTATCTGACCAGAGTGCTTTAACTGGAGTTTTAACTGGAGTTTAACTGGAAATGAGTTTTCCCTACACACCCAGAATCCAACCCTGCCCTGCCCAACGCATTAATTAACGCAAATTTCAAATTTCACTCCCCTTTCCAAGCACCAGAGTGCTTTAACTGGAATTTCCAGAGCCGCTCAAAGGGCTGCAGTGTCTGGCTGCCGTGGGTTTTTGTTTCTAATGCTTTCTGGCACTGCATTACAGCGAGGTAAGTGCTTTGTTTCTCCCTCAAGTGGCACTCAGCTCCCTGGGGTTTGCCGCGGAATGCTGCAGGAGAATGTCCACCTCTGTTGTGTTTGTGCTCTACAAGCTTTCGGCTGTCTTTGCCAAAGGAAAAGACAGCTTGCTGCTGCTTAGGAGAAATATTTTTAATTGCAAAGTATTGATTTTTCTCTTCTCTCTTCTCTCCCCTCCTGGGTGGAGGTTGTGCTCTGCTGCTGGTGGATGCGGCGGAATGTGGGGATGGAGCAGCTCTGAAATAATAAAATTGTTGATAATGATAATAATTATAATGATAATAATAATAAAAATTGGGGTTTAAACCCATCCAGTTATTTTGGGGCAAGTCTGCCTGGGTTTGAACCCCATGGAATTTGGTTTTCCATGATGGATTTAATAAAACACACACAACTGAGCATTTTCCTCCTTCTCTGCTGTGTTAATTTTGTATTAATTCTCTTTCTGCACTGATACAAAGCAGACCAGCCCCACACAGCCATCCCAAACGTTCTGTCCACCCTTTGCTGCTGCAATTCCCATCCTGGATTCCTCCTCCTGCTCCTCTCCGTGCCTTTGGGGTGGATCACGATCCCAGGATTTTGTGTTTCTCCCCCTCAGCACCCCCAGCAACACCTCGAGGGGAAAAACCAGTAATTCTGCAAATATTCGGATGTTACCGGTTAACCCAGAGCTACAGAGCAGAATAATTTCCTTCATCATTGCCCTAAAATCAGAATAAAACCCGATTCAGAGCTGGTAAAAAGCACATGAATGTTGATGCAGAACCAGGGAGTTCTAAAATCGTTTTCACATCCGTACGTCAAGCAATTACTGATGAATTTTTTTTTCCTTCCTCTGCCTCATAACCTGAGAAGTGGAGCAGACATGCAGGAAGTCTTACTTTTTATTTCACTCCGGCAGACTTGTAAAGCAGGCAGCCCTGGTGTCCAGAGCAACAGGAGTCAAATGAAAGTGGAATTTGTTATTTTTTTATGGCAGCCCCACAACCCAGGCAGATCCCTTCGGACTGGGGAAAGGGGCTGAGCGAAAACCCAGCGAGTTCTGACACATTCCTGCCGACCAGGAATCACCCAGGAATTCTTCCCTCTGCCCTGGCTGATCTCATCTCTCCTTCCAGGGTGCTGGGGAAGGGGAATTTCGATTTTTCCCCCCCCGTGATTAGTTCACAAACTGTTCTCCCAGACCCTCCTCCTGCCCACGCGTTCTCTAATTAATTCATCTGCAGAGCGCTCGTCGCTCGTTCCGCAGAGGCGCTAAGTCTTGCGATCGCAGGAGGAAAAGGACCTGAACAGATTTGTTTGCACATCCTACACTTCCAGGCGGGTGGAGTCCTGGCTGGGGAGATGAGACATCCTGGGGAGCAGCAGTTGGGTTTGGGGTGGGATTGTTGGGAGATGGATTTTGTTTTCCGTGGAATGTGGGATTTGATCAATGACAAAATCATTGTGCTGGGGGGAGAAGGGAAAATTCCTCCTTTTCCATCCTGGAGTGGGAATGGAGCTTTTCTTTTTCCTTTTCCCTTTTCCTTTTCCTTTTCCTTTTTCCTTTTTCCTTTTTTCCTTTTCCTTTTCTTTTTCCTTGTTTCCTTTTTCTTTTCTTTTCCCTTTTCCTTTTCCTTTTCCTTTTCCTTTTCCTTTCCCTTTCCCTTTCCCTTTCCCTTTCCCTTTCCCTTTTTCCCTTTTCCTTTTCCCTTTCCCTTTTTCCCCTTTTCCTTTTCCCTTTCCCTTTCCCTTCTTTCCCTTTCCCTTTCCCTTTCCCTTTCCCTTTCCCTTTCCCTTTCCCTTTCCCTTTCCCTTTCCCTTTCCCTTTTTCCCTTTCCCTTTCCCTTTTCCTTTCCCTTTCCCTTTCCCTTTTCCTTTTTTCCGTTTTCCTTTTCCCTTTTCCTTTTCCTTTTCCTTTTCCAGGGAAAGCTGTGGAGTTCCTCCATCCCCGGGAATGAATTCCCCATCCCTGGGTCACTCTGGGCTCCTGCCCTGCTCAGGCTTTGGGGTGGTTTGTGATCTCCACGGAGGGAGGGGAAGCTGGATCTGTCATCACAATACTCCCAAAAACATGGGAGGATGCTGGATGGGTGTTGGAACCTCTGGAATATCTGCTTTCCGTGGAGTGATGGAATCCTGGGATGGTTTGGGTTGGAAAGGACCAGAAATCCACCCAGTGCCACCCCTGGGCACCTCCCACTGTCCTGTCCAACCCTTTAGCCACATCCCTTATCCCTCTTTCTTTTGGGAACAGCAGTTAGTTTAATATTTTTTAAAGGTTTTTTTTTTTAAAAGTTATTTAAAATCAAAAATTTAATTTTCAGAGTCACAAACCAGCTCTGCTGAAGAGCCAGAGCTGCTGGTGTGGGGTTTTTTGTGGGTTTTTTGTGGGTTTTTTGTGGGTTTTTTGTGGGTTTCTTGTGGGGTCAGAGCTGCTTGTTTTCTGCAGAATCTCAATGTGCTGAATCCTAAAGCACTTTGTTTTCCTCTGCAAGCTGCGTGGCATCCTAAATAGATGTATTTTAATGTGCTGAAAGGCATAAAATCAAATAAATCAGGTGGCAAAATGCCTCTGAGTGTTTCAACTTTCAGGCATCTCCTGACCCATGGACGTGAGTAGTTAAAATTCAACTTTCTGTGCTTATTCCACCCTTTTAATGATGCCTGGATATTATTAAATACACAATTAAAGTCCTTTTCTGGGGGACAACTGGCTGTGCAGTAGCACCAGAAAGAAACTCCACATCACCAGGGTTATGTTTTTTAGAGATCTCCCTGACCAGGCAATGTTGAAAGCTTGAGGCTTCTTTCCAAAAAAGAAAAAAAAAAAAGGAAAAAAAGCTGTTACTAACAATAATTTATTGTGGAAAAATATTTACATAGATAAGAATATTGGACTTGGCATGTCAGGACCAGGACTGAACCCATCTCTTGTCCTGCAGCTCTCATCTATTATTCATTCTTGCTGTTTGGCTCTTTTCATGTCGAGATCTCAAAGCGTTTTGCAAATGAAGATGTAAATTTGTTCTCCTTGTTTGGTGCAGGAATGGCTGGGAGAGGGAAAGGAGATTGGAATTGAGGATTGTCCTCAATCCCAGGACTGGACAGGACATTTCTGCCAAGGGTGGAAATAGGATGGGATTAATTAGTTCAGAGGGGAAATTAGGGTGGGAGAGGTTGGTGGGAAGGGAAGGGAAAAGGAAAAAAGGGAAAAAGGAAAAAAGGAAAAAAGGAAAAAAGGAAAAAAGGAAAAAAGGAAAAAAGAAAAAAATGGAAAAAGGAAAAAAAGGAGAAAAGGAGAAAAGGAAAAAAGGAAAAAAAGGGAAAAAAAGGGAAAAAGGAAAAATGGAAAAAAGGGGAAAAGGGGAAAAGGGAGAAAGGAGAAAGGAGAGGGAAAAGAGATGGAGAGGGAAAAGAAAGGAAAGGAAAGGAAAGGAAAGGAAAGGAAAGGAAAGGAAAGGAAAGGAAAGGAAAGGAAAGGAAAGGAAAGGAAAGGAAAGGAAAGGAAAGGAAAGGAAAGGAAAGGAAAGGAAAGGAAAGGAAAGGAAAGGAAAGGAAAGGAAAGGAAAGGAAAGGAAAGGAAAGGAAAGGAAAGGAAAGGAAAGGAAAGGAAAGGAAAGGAAAGGAAAGGAAAGGAAAGGAAAGGAAAGGAAAGGAAAGGAAAGGAAGTTTAGGGGAGGTGGGAAAAGCAGATATTGGGTAGGCAGAAGGTGAGGAGATTCTGTGTGGTTGGAGAGAGCTAAAGTGACAGGAGGTGACAGGGATGGCAGCTCTGCATCTCAGGTGGTGTCCAGGGAGCTGAAAGAACTTCAGGAGCAGCTGAGTCCATTTTTTTGGATTTTCCAGCAGCTCTGGGGAATCCCAGCCCAGGCTGAGCTGGAAGATCCCCACAGGGTCAGCGAGGCCATTGCAGCCCTGCAGAGCCTCCTGAATTGTTCTGTACCTTCAGAATTACTAACCAAAACCCACCTGGCTTTGCAAACGGGACAATCCACAGCTCAGTGCCTCAGGGGCTGTGCAGAGCTGACCATGCTGTCCATGCTGGTGGCTCTGCCTCCCCATATCCATCGTGTCCCCATCCAGGTGACCACACATCCCCAATTCCTGAATTCCAGGAGCAATTCCTGAGCCTGGAGCTGTCCCTCTGAGCCTGCCAGGATGTTTGATTTCATCCCAGACACCGAGGAACAAATCGCCTTCAATGGCAGCACCACCAGAAACTGGCCTTTTCACGTCACTTCCAAGGGCCTCGTTGATATTTTTATGGATTTTTATGGATTTTTATCCTCCAGCCATGCCAGCTTCTCGGGGATCAGCATTCAGGGAGGGGCTGAGCTATAATCAGAACCCGTGCACTGGTGGTTTGAACATCTCCCACTTCAAAGCCAGGAGCTGATGTGATCTCTCATCATCTCAGCTGTTGTTTACCAGCTTCCCGCAGCCGCCGTTTGAACTAACAAACCCCCCGTTTCCTGCCTGGATGGAGGAATTCCCCGGGTGGCCGCGATCCCTGAGCCTCCCTGATTGAATGATGCCACTAACGAGCAGGGGACCAACCCCTTAAACGCTCAGCATCACCTTCCAGGCGAGAGGAATCGCTGCCCAAATTACTGCAGCTCAGCTCCTCAGCCCTTCTCCTCATTTCCTGCTCTCAGCAAAAGCCACCGGGGCTGCCTTTGGGGTCAATTGGCTCGGTGGCCGAGGGACAGGGGACGTGTCCGGGGTGCAGGGGTTCTGCTTTGGCTCCCACAGCCTCTGGAATGAGCTGGAATTCGGGAATGGCGGGTGGGGAAGGAGCTGGGAGGTCACCTGTGGTGAGAGGAGCAGGGCAGGGGGGGAGAGGCTGAGAGGAAAACAGCAGCTGAAAACAAGTTCCTTTTTTCCTCTTCTCCTCCTTTTTTCCTTCTCCTCTATTTCCCCCTTCTCCTCCTTTTCCCCTCTGCTCCTCCTTTTTTCCTCTTCTCCTCCTTTTTTCCTTCTCCTCTATTTCCACCTTCTCCTCCTTTTCCCCTCTGCTCCTCCTTTTTCCCTTTCTCCTCCCTTTCCCCCCTTTTCCTCCTCTTTTTCCTCCTCCTTTTTCGTTTCTCCTCCTTTTATTCGTTCTCCTCCTTTTTCCCCCTGCTCCTCTTTTCTTCCTTCTCCTCTCTTTCCACCTTCTCCTCCTTTTCCCCCTCTGCTCCTCCTTTTTCCTCTTCTCCTCCTTTTCCCCCTTTTCCTCCTCTTTTTCCTTCTCCTCCTTTTTCCTTTCTCCTCCTATTTTTCCCCTTCTTGTCCTTTCCCCCCTTTTCCTCCTTTTCCCCCTGCTCCTCCTTTTCCCTCTTCTTCTCCTTTTTTCCCCTTCTTCCCCTTTTTTCCTTTTCTTCCCCTTCTTTCCTTCTCCTCCTTTTTTCCTCTTCTTCCCCTTCTTTCCTTCTCCTCCTTTTTTCCTCTTCTTCCCCTTTTTTCCTTCTCCTCCTTTCCCCCCATTTTCCCAAGCCCATCAGCAGTGTGTTTTTATTCCTTTTCCTGGAAGGTTGGTCCTGCTGCACGAGCTGGTGAACCTTCCAAACATATTGAAATAAATATGTTATAATCAAAATCAAAATCAGAATCAAAATCAAAATAAAAATAATAAAAACAGGCTGAGGCTACTGTGTGCCAGACTGGCTCCTCAAATCGGTGCTGATTTTGCTTTCAGGATACCAGGAACAACAGCAAACAATGAATTTTGTTTTTTCCCTATTATTTTTATCATAAATCATGGAATTATTTCCATTGGAAGAGATGTTAAAGATCTCATTCCATCCTTGCTGTGGGTAGGGACAACTTCTCCTATCCCAGGTTGCTCCAAAAAAAGGATTTGGGAAGAGATTTGGTCGAAGTTACTCAGCAAGGAGATGGCAGGGATGGGAAACAGAAGGAGATTTTACGAACCACTCTGAGTTCTGCTGTTCTCTAATTGATTTATTGGGAGGAAATGCTCTTTAAAGCTGAGATTTGTGCTAGAGCTGGATGGTGAGAATGGCAGGGAAATCAGCTGCTCTGGAGAGGATGGGCTGGCTGGAGTGAGTTTCTCTGTGCTCAAGACAGTAATTATAATTTTAGAATATAGATATTATATAGTATATATAAACAGGAATTACCATTTTAGAATATAGGCAATGATACAGAAATGTATAAATCTGGGGATTTATCTGGTTTAGAAGGTCTGAATTTCTGTGAGGATAAAAATCAGGAGCTCTGTGTCAACCCATGTAACATAACCATGCTGAAGGACCACAATTCCATTTTCTCCCCAGCATACTCTTGCTTTCTTCCTTTTGCCAGCATTTATATGGAAAATCTCAGCCTCAGACCCCATTGGGCCCAGCCAGCTGAAAATGCCCTTTTTGGGTGCTGGCAGCCTCCAGTCCATCCCTCCTGCTCCTAGACTCTCGTCTCCAGTGCAATTTTGGGGAACAAAAGCGTTATTGACCTGAAAGAGAAACCAAACTCCTTTCCAAAGCCATCGCTGCACCGAAGCAAAACAAACAATCTGCAGAGCAACTTCCACGTTATTTCTCTGCTGATTTTCTGGGTTTTTTTTCCCTGCCAAACAGCCAGCTCTCAGAGCAAAAATGCTGGAGTCTCCTCTGCTCTTAATATTTCCTAATAAAACGGCGTTTTCAAATGAAAAGGGATTTTTTTCTTAAGGAGCAAACGTGGGAAAACGATGGTTTCACGCCGATCCAAGAATAATTTTCCCACTGTTCAGCACGCTTGGCTATTTAGTCTGCACCAGAGGCGTGGGACTTTTATCCATCAAAGAGCCACTTTGTCATTAAATGGAATTTGGGGGTCGCTGGGAGATTCCTCTCCAGCAGAACCTGGGAAATCAGGGCTTGCAGCTCAGGCACGCCGAGGCTCCTTTGTGCACCACCAGTGCCAAAAAAATGCCCCCAAGACTTCATTCCTCGGCGCAGCTCTCATCAAATCCATCCGCCCAAAGTGCTTCAGGGTTAAAATTAATTCAGTTAATGAGTTAAATAACTGCCAAGGGAGAGAGGAATTAAGAGTCACGGGCAAGGGGGAAAAGAGATGCTTCCAGCTGAGTTTAGGAGAGAGGCTGAATGAGTTGTGGGGGGAAAGAGATGCAGAGGAGATGCACTGATGGGCAGAAGCTGCAGAGGAGAAAGCTTTGGTGCCCTGAGGGTCCAGTGATGGGAAGGGAGGAGGAAAAGGTATCTTTGTGCAGATTTAACACCCAGAGGAGGAGCAGAGAGAGGAGCTGAGGGTTGTGCCCAGCGTGGCTCTGAATTCTGTGCAAACAAAGGTATTTTATTGTTTGTGAAGTGGTGGAGGCGATGGTGGAGGAGGTTCAGCAGCAGCAGGGAAGGAAAGGCAGGTCTGACTTGGTCTTTTGACTCCAGGGGTCAAAAGAATCAAAAGAATTTCAGAGAATCGTGGAGGAGTTGAGGTTGGAAAAGTCCTTCAAGGCCATCAATCTCTGCCTGATGTCATCCTTGTCCCCAACCCAGAGCTCTGAGTGTCACCTCCTGTCATTCCCGGGTCACCTCCAGCCATGGGGACTCCAAACCTCCCTGGGCAGCTCTTTGAATGTTCAACAACCCTTTTTGGGAAGAAATTCTCCCCGAATTTGGCTCAGCCAGGTGGATAACAACCTCCACCTCTCCATTCTCTCACTCCTCAGCAATCCTCCCGTTAATCCTGGCTGCTCCCCTCTGGGTCTCAGTCTGTCCAGACGACAAAAACCACTCGAACAGATGTTTTCCAAGTTCCCAATTCTCCCCCCGTTTTTACCAGCACCTCTCACTTCACACGAGGCAGGGATTCAGTGGGTCTGAACCTCAAAGAAACTCTGCAACAGCGAGTTTTAAACACCCTCAGCCCCCAGCATGGTCAGACCCATGACGTTCCCTCTGCTTTAAGAAGCCTCTGAGGCTCACAAACAGGAATTTTACATTTAATAGTTGGGATTTGACCAACCCTGACTCACTTCCCTCCCTTTTTTCCCCCCCTCACTGCTCCGTGACGCTGCATTTATAGAGCAGGGAGGTGATTTGGAAGCTTGAGAATAGTAAATGCAGGCCTGGATTTGCTCAGCAGAACTTGTTCAGGGCTTTACAAGGAATTTTCAGACAAACTCATCCGACCGAAGTCGGTTTGAAATAAAAAAAAACCCACCAAAAACCCCAAACCCACAAAAGCCCCAAGTGCCTTATTTGAGGAATGTAAATAAAACACGGCCTGGATGTTCTCTTCGCTTTGGCTGATGTAAGAGGGAATTTGCTGTTGGTTAATGTTGGTTTTGTGTGGAGTTTGCTGCTCTGTCCCACGTTATTGGGAGCTCTGTAAGAGAATAAAAAGCAGATTAATTTATTAAAGGCCTTTGAGGTGCATTTAGGGCAGACAAAGCCTGCTAGAGAGGCTACACACAAAAAGGACCACAAATCATGAGTTTTTCATATTTTATAAGTTCTGTCCATTAACATATTAATCCTTAATCCTCCAATTACACCTTCAGCTGATGATGTCAATTAATCCAAATTTGCTCCCCCAGTTCACTGCTGGTTCCATATTTTGGGGCTCTGAGGCAGCAAAGTGTCCTTGGATCTCGAGTTTTAGAGGAATTGTTTCGTCTAAAAGTGCTAAGAACGGGAATTTTAACATTTGTGTGGAATCCAGAGCCACACACTGAAATTACAGATACATGAAAATATAGCAGGAAAAATTCTGAGAGTCAGGGGGAACTGTGGGGTTTGTGGGTTTGTGGGGTTTGTGGGGTTATGGGGTTTTGGGGTTTATGGGTTTGTGGGTTTGTGGGGTTTTTGGTTTGTGGGTTTTTGGGTTTGTGGGTTTTTGGGATTTTGGGTTTGTGGGTTTTTGGGTTTTTGGGTTTGTGGGGTTTTGGGATTTTGGGTTTTTGGGTTTTTTGGGGTTTTGGGTTTATGGGTTTGTGGATTTTTGGGTTTGTGGGTTTTTGGGTTTTTGAGTTTGTGGGTTTTTGGTGTTATGGGTTTGTGGGTTTTTGGGTTTGTGGGTTTTTGGGTTTTTTGAGTTTGTGGGTTTTTGGTGTTTTGAGTTTGTGGGTTTTTGGGTTTGTGGGTTTGTGGGTTTTTGGGTTTGTGGGTTTTTGGGTTTGTGGGGTTTATGGGTTTGTGGGTTTGTGGATTTTTGGGTTTGTGGGGTTTTGGGTTTTTGAGTTTGTGGGTTTTTAGTGTTTCGAGTTTGTGGGTTTTTGGGTTTTTGGGTTTTATGGATTTATGGGTTTACGGATTTTACCCAACCAGCACAGGGCTGAACATTCCCTCCCTCCAGCATGGATGGGTTCAGTGCAAAACACGAGGAGGATCCTAAGGGACACATTTCTCCCCAAACCCCACCAGAAATCGGGGGAATCCCCTGAGCTGCTCGGGAAGGTCCTGCAGAGCAGCTCCAGGTAACCCACACACCCGCCAGGCTTCCCTGCTGCCTGCGGAGCCTGGAAAGCTCTGATCTCCACAAATCCCCCCTGCCAGCCCAGAGGCAGCTCTCGGATTTCAGATGTCGAGTCAGTGCAGCTCTGCCAGGAGCTGGGTGTCCTTTTGGGGGGAAAAGAGCAATTAATGGGATTTCTCCAGACTATTCCTGCTCGGTGCCCATGGATTCATCCCTCCCATCTGCGCAGCCTGGCTCTGGGGCTCAGAGCAGATCAAACCTTCCCAGCTTTCCCTCCAGCCTGTTGGTTTTGGATCTTCATTCATCTCAGTGTTTGGTTTGGACTCACCTCGGATGGCTGGGTTGGGTCTGAGGAGTTTCTCTCTCTTTCCCTCGTTTTCCTCTCCTCAGAAAAGCAGGAGAGATAATTCCTGCCTGGTGGGAATGGGAATTTTCATGGTTTAGTCCCCCAGTTCAGCAAAGCACTGGAGTGCTTTCTGCTGGAGGAAATAAATGGGGTTTTAATTCTGTGATTACATTTTTTTTTTGGGTGAATTAGGGCCACAATAAAATCCTTGGAATTAGAGGTGTTAGAGAACTCTCATCTCATTATCAGTATTTTGCAGTAAAATATGCATTATTAATTTTTCAGTAAAATATCACGTCATGGTGATATTTATTCTCTACTTCCCACCAGGAATAAATGGGGTTTGGCCATTTTAGACATAAAATTTAGATGTGACAAATAGCCTGAGATGCTTAGGGTTTGCCTGGTTATTTTGAGTTTGTTTTATTATTTCAAATGCAATAACTCCATGGCTTAATGTGCTTTTCTGGGCTTTGGGAATGCAGCTCCAGCCTCTTTCTGCAAAAAAAAATTGTGGGTCGAGTGGATCTGTGGGGTAAGGGGTGATAGTTTAGGATCAGGAGTTCTGCACTTTGCTTAAATAATGTTATAATAAATGTAAATAATACCTGATTTTGGGGAATGAGAGAACTTTGACTGCGGGGTTTTGAGTGCAGCTGATGGTGTGGGGAGCAGTAGATGCAGGGAAGGAGCAGCTCAGGGCAGGAAAATCCCAGAGATCCCAAAAAAAACTGGAAAGGGAAGCCAAATGGATCAGCTCAGGGAAATCCCAGAGATCCCAAAAAAAGCTGGAAAAGGAAGCCAAATGGATCAACTCAGGGCAGGGAAATCCCAAAAAAGGCTGGAAAGGGAAGCCAAATGGATCAACTCAGGGAAATCCCAGAGAAACCAAAAAAAGCTGGAAAGGGAAGCCAAATGGATCAGCTGAGGGAAATCCCAGAGATCCCAAAAAAAAGATGGAAAGGGAAGCCAAATGGATCAACTCAGGGAAGTCCCAGAGATCCCAAAAAAAGCTGGAAAAGGAAGCCAAATGGATCAACTCAGGGACAGGGAAATCCCAAAAAAGTCTGGAAAGGGAAGCCAAATGGATCAACTCAGGGAAATCCCAGAGAAACCCAAAAAAAGCTGGAAAGGGAAGCCAAATGGATCAGCTGAGGGAAATCCCAGAGATCCCAAAAAAAAGATGGAAAGGGAAGCCAAATGGATCAACTCAGGGAAGTCCCAGAGATCCCAAAAAAAGCTGGAAAGGGAAGCCAAATGGATCAGCTCAGCTCAGGGAAATCCCAAAAAAGGCTGGAAAGGAAAGCCAAATGGATCAGCTGAGGGAAATCCCAGAGATCCCAAAAAAAAGCTGGAAAGGGAAGCCAAATGGATCAACTCAGGGAAATCCCAGAGATCCCAAAAAAGCTGGAAAGGGAAGCCAAGTGGATCAGCTCAGAGCAGGGAAATCCCAGCAATCCCAAAAAAAGCTGGAAAGGGAAGCCCAGAGGCTGCAGCTTGCTCCTCTCCCTGCCGGGCTGCCTGCAGCTCCTCACTGCCAGACAATCCCCTGGTTTGTCTGTCCCCAGGAGTGGCAGCTCTGGTGACATTCCAGACCTTGACCTCTGCCCTGTCCAGCGCCAGAGCAGTGCCGGCAGGGATCCGGTGACGCCGGGAATTCGGGATTGCTGGCAAAGGTCACCCTGCTGTGGGGTTGGGGAGTGGGGAGAAGGGGAGCTGGGCTGGGCTGGGATGGGCTGGGGAGGAGGAATGGGAAATCCATCCCAGGGTGGCTGAGGAGTTCTGTCTGCTCTGCAGAGAGTTTGGGCATCAATGCTCGAGATTTGGGATTTAAATATCGTAAATTTTAGTATTTTGGGGCGCTTGGGGTTTGCAAAGGTCCTGCCAGCTGGAGCAGAAGGGGTTTGTGTGAGTTAGAGCTCCATAAATTCAGGATTTGGGAATCCCTGAATTTGAGGAATCCCAGCAGCAGCAGCCACGGAAAATCTCCAACAACCTGCTGAATGAAAAAGGTACAAAAATTGGTGATTTCAATAGGAAATATCAGCCTTTCAGGACATTTTGTGCATTCAAATCTCTCCAGGAGGAACTCTGAGTGTAAATTCTCCAAATGAGGATCCTCTGGCTGTTAAATTCCACCTCCTGCACATCCCAACCCACAAATCTACCACTAAAAATGCATTTTTTTGGGTCATTCTGGAAGATGAGGCACCAAATTTACCAACTGAAGGTCCAGTTCAAGGAGATAATTTGGGATATTGATGATTCCAATAGACACAGCCTGGAAATCTCTTATTCAATAATAACAGCTGCTCTGATCACTCCAGTTTGATTTTCCTACACAGCATTCAAGCTGAGTCTTTTTAAATAATGAGGAATGAGCTTGTAAATGTGCAGCAATCCTCCGTGAAGCCTCCGAGTGGTGCAAAGCAAGGGTAACCATTAAAATCAGTGGAGCTCTGCCAGTTTACACCCATTAAAGGCTCCACTCTCTATTCCCAGCCACGTTAAAGGTGTAAATGACTGCAAAAATTACTGCAGAAAGGGGTTTTTTAATGCTCCGAAGGCAGATCAGGAATCCAGTCCGGGGAGGAGATAAAGGAGAGAAAATGGTGAGTTTTTTAAAGAGCTTTCTACCGACAGGTCACATTCCCAAGGACTCACAAGTGGCAAATCTCACACCGATTATCCAGGAGGGGCAGAAAAATGCAATTACAGCTTAACGCCGGTTGTGGGAAAAACCCTGGGAGGGGATTTTGGGGGAGTGAACAGCTTGAGGAGGGTAATTTGCTGCGAGATGGGCAATGTGGGTTTTCAGGGAGGGAGGATTCTTCCCGGGAATTGCTGCTGTGGGGCTGGGATGAGGTGAACTTGCGTTTTTTGAATCGCCAAACTGGGATGCAGCAGCAGAGTTTTGTGGCAGCGCAGATCCTTTTCTGTGGGAACTTTTCGCTTCTTCTTCTATGTTTTTATAAATAAATATAAATTTTTTATGTTATTGAAACGGCCTTTTGGATACAGGTGGTTCATGCCTGGACCAATCAGTCCCTGGGGGAGGATGAAATTGGTCCAATCAGAACGGCCAATTCTGATGTCTAAAATTGCTAAATAAATTGCTAAATAAATAATAAAATCAGGTCTTTTTCCAGCACTCGAAAGGTCTCGACTCTTCACTCCGCTAGCAGTCCAACAGAGACAGGGTTTCCCCAGGCTGGGCTGCAGAACTCACTGGGATGTGGTTGAAGCAGGGGTTGGGTGGGTTGGATGGATTCTCTTTGCCAGAAGGTTCTGTTTGGAGAAGTGAAATTAAGGGTTTTTTTGGAGGTTTGGCTTAGTGAAAGTTGTAAAAAACACAGGGAAAGTGGGAATTGGGAAAGTGGGAATTGGGCGAGCTGGACTCCCCAACCAGGCTGTGCCACCTGGGGAAGGGTGAAAAATGAGATTTTCTGGGTGTCCCACTGCAGTTCAGGGTGAAAAATGAGGTTTTCTGGGTGTCCCAGTGCAGTTCAGGGTGAAAATGAGGTTTTCTGGGTGTCCCAGTGCAGTTCAGGGTGAAAAATGGGATTTTCTGGGTGTCCCAGTGCAGTTCAGGGTGAAAAATGAGATTTTCTGGGTGTCCCAGTGCAGTTCAGGGTGAAAAATGAGATTTTCTGGGTGTCCCAGTGCAGTTCAGGGTGAAAAGTGAGGTTTTCTGGGTGTCCCAGTGCAGTTCAGGGTGAAAAATGAGATTTTCTGGGTGTCCCAGTGCAGTTCAGGGTGAAAAGTGAGGTTTTCTGGGTGTCCCAGTGCAGTTCAGGGTGAAAAATGAGATTTTCTGGGTGTCCCAGTGCAGTTCAGGGTGAAAAATGAGATTTTCTGGGTGTCCCAGTGCAGTTCAGGTGCTTTCTCGAGCTCATGCCCAGATCAGGGCACTGGAATTGTACCTCTGGGCTTCACCCAAGCAAACAAATCCTCTTTTCTGTGAATCCTTGGAAAATGTTCTTCCTGTTGCCTTTTTTAAACCCAGGCTGCACTTCCAGAAACGCCTCCTGTGGATTCAGATTTCTCTTTTCTGCCATTTATTGTCCCTCAAACCTTTTTTGGGACATTTCCTGCCACCCGAGGGACACCAGGGAGCTCAGGATATCTCTGACCCTTCAGGCTCCCTGGTGCTTCTGGGTGAAAAAACCCTGATATTAATAATAATGAAACCAGCTTTAAACAAAGAAAAACAGAGGATTCTCCTCCTGAAAGACCAAAAAGCAGATTGAGATCCATAATTCACATGCATGAAGTCTCTTGGTGGGATCAGAAAACGATTGTGTTGGACTGGAGGGACCAAATGGATTAAAAATGGTAATTTTTGTCATGCAGAAATACACATTTTGGGAGGAATTATTGGAATAATCCAAGCAGCACCCAGAGATTCCCTCTTCTGCCTCAAAATGCTTTTCCCAGCTCAGTTTTAAGCTCTTTGGGGTGAAGTTTTGTGGGTTTTGTGATTATAAACACCTTATAGTCACAGCCTTCCCTGGATGCTGCTCCATGATGGATAGAAACTGCCCTGAATTGTGGGAAAATGTTGGGAAATGGTTGGGAAATGGTTGGGAAATGGTTGGGAAATTATTGGGAATGGTTGGGAATGGTTGGGAATGGTTGGGAATTGTTGGAAATGGTTGGGAAATGATTGGGAATTGTTGGAAATGGTTGGGAAATGGTGGGAAATGTTTGGAAATGGTTGGGAATGGTTGGGAAATGGTTGGAAATGTTTGGGAAATGAAATGGTTGAGAAATGGTTGAGAAATGGTTGGGAAATGGTTGGAAATGGTTGGGAATGGTTGGAAATTGTGGGAAATGGTTGGAAAATTGTTGATGAATGGTTGGGAAGTTGTTGGAAATTGTTGGAAATGGTTGGGAGTGGTTAGGAAATGGTTGGGAAATGGTTTGGAAATAGCTGGGAAATTTTTGGAAATGGTTGGAAATGGTTGCAAAATGGTTTGAAATGGTTGGGGATGGTTGGAAATGGTTGGGAAATGGTTAGAAATGGTTGGGAATGGTTGGGAAATGGTTGGGAATGGTTGGAAATTGTTGGGAAATGAAATGGTTGGGAATGGTTGGGAAATGGTTGGGAAATGGTTGGGAAATGGTTGGGAATGGTTGGAAATTGTTGGAAATGGTTGGAAATTGTTAGGAAATGGCTGGAAATGGTTGGAAGTGATTGGGAAATGGTTGGGAATGGTTGGGAAATGGTTTGGAATGGTTGGAAATGGTTGAAATGGTTAGGAAATGGTTGGAAATCATTGGAAATGATTGGGAAATGGTTGGAAAATGGTTGGAAATTGTTGGAAAATGGTTGGAAATTGTTGGGAATGGTTGGAAGTGATCGGTAAATGGTTGGGAATGCTGTTATTGTAAACCTACAATTGTTTACTAATTACACAAAAAATCAGTTTGGATCACCATGGATGAAAGTGAAACAAGCGATAAGCCTGCAATGAAATGCATAAATCCATAATTAAGTGTATTTCCTTCCCATATGGAGAGGATTAAATCCCCTGCCTCAGCAGGGAGTTGCTTTATTTGGTGTCCCTTTCTCTCTGACAGCTTTCTGGGGACTGACAGGGAATTTCACTCACTGCCTAATGAATCTTGGAATAAAGGCTTGGAGAGGGAAAAAAAAGTGATTACCTCAGAAAATAGAATTTTGGGGACATCCAGAAACACCCTGATTTCTCTTTTTTTGACCCAAAATGGGATGGCAGTGCTAATTTCTCCAGGATATATTGCTTAGTCATAAATCCATGAGGAGGATGCCTGGGAAATGCTGAGGAGTCAGCAAAAGCTCCTCAGCTCAGGTTCCATAACTTGAGAAATATTTATTTCATCAGCCCTGCGAAAAACCTCGGAGAAATCGATAGGAGTTGAGAGTTGCCTGTATTGATCTGAGCTGTGCTGAAATATTCATGGCGTTGGGTGTTTGGCTGTGTGTGGTTTGGGGATAGAGGCGTGGGCAGATTTCTCTTTTTTTGAGATTTTTTTCTAATTTATTTTCAAAATTTTTTCTCTTCTTTTTTCAAATTTTTTCTCATTTTTTTCTCTTTTTTTTTTTTTCCAAATTTTTTCTCTTATTTTCCCACTTCAACCAGATTTCAGGTACACCTCAAAGCCCACCCTGAATTTGTTCGCCTCACAACACAACCTGAGAGAAACTCATTCTCATCATCATCATTATTATTATCACTATTATTATTATTATATATTGTATATATCATTATATATTATTATAAATTATTATATATTATTATAAATTATTATATATCATTACATATTATTATATATTGGATATATTATTATATATTATATATTATATATTATATATATTATTATATATTGCATATATTATTATATATTATATTATTATTATATATTATTATATATGGTATATATTATATATCTATATACTTTTTTTTTTTTTTTTTTTTTTTTTTAAATTTTTTGGCATTTTTTTAATGCCAAACCACAGGGAGGAAGGCTCCAAGCAGCTCTGATAAAATCAGGACCACATCCTCCTGGGGACTCCCAGCCCTGCTTTGTTTGCAAAGCCAACTTGGCCACAACCCCTTTGATCTGCACTCGCGGCGCTCAGCAGGAGTGTTCAGCATCACTCATCCCGCTGGAGATTCGGGATTCGGGTTTCTCCAGGAGCTCCAAACTCTTCCTTAGGAGGGAATTGTTCAGCATCACTCATCCCGCTGGAGATTCGGGATTCGGGTTTCTCCACAAGTCCAAACTCTGCGGCAGGAGGGGAATTGTTCAGCATCACTCATCCCGCTGGAGATTCGGGATTCGGGTTTCTCCACAAGTCCAAACTCTTCCTCAGGAGGGGAATTGTTCAGCATCACTCATCCCGCTGGAGATTCGGGATTCGGGTTTCTCCACAAGTCCAAACTCTGCGGCAGGAGGGGAATTGTTCAGCATCACTCATCCTGCTGGAGATTCGGGATTCGGGTTTCTCCAGCAAGTCCAAACTCTTCCTTAGGAGGGGAATTGTTCAGCATCACTCATCCCGCTGGAAATTCTGGATTCGGGTTTCTCCACGAAGTCCAAACTCTGCGGCAGGAGGGGAATTGTTCAGCATCACTCATCCCGCTGGAAAATCTGGATTCGGGTTTCTCCACAAGTCCAAACTCTGCTGCAGGAGGGGAATTGTTCAGCATCACTCATCCCGCTGGAGATTCGGGATTCGGGTTTCTCCACAAGTCCAAACTCTGCCTCAGGAGGGAATTGTTCAGCATCACTCATCCCGCTGGAGATTCGGGATTTGGGTTTCTCCACAAGTCCAAACTGTGCCTCAGGAGGGAATTGTTCAGCATCACTCATCCCGCTGGAGATTCGGGATTCGGGTTTCTCCACAAGTCCAAACTCTTCCTTAGGAGGGAATTGTTCAGCATCACTCATCCCACTGGAGATTCGGGATTTGGGTTTCTCCAGGAGTCCAAACTCTGCCTCAGGAGGGAATTGTTCAGCATCACTCATCCCGCTGGAGATTCGGGATTTGGGTTTCTCCACAAGTCCAAACTGTGCCTCAGGAGGGAATTGTTCAGCATCACTCATCCCACTGGAGATTCGGGATTCGGGTTTCTCCAGGAGCTCCAAACTCTGCCTCAGCAGGGGAATTGCTCAGCATCACTCATCCCGCTGGAGATTCGGGATTCAGGTTTCTCCAGGAGTCCAAACTCTGCGGCAGGAGGGGAATTGTTCAGCATCACTCATCCCGCTGGAGATTCTGGATTCGGGTTTCTCCACAAGTCCAAACTCTGCGGCAGGAGGGGAATTGTTCAGCATCACTCATCCCGCTGGAGATTCGGGATTCGGGTTTCTCCACAAGTCCAAACTCTGCCTCAGGAGGGAATTGTTCAGCATCACTCATCCCGCTGGAGATTCGGGATTCGGGTTTCTCCACAAGTCCAAACTCTGCCTCAGGAGGGAATTGTTCAGCATCACTCATCCCGCTGGAGATTCAGGATTCGGGTTTCTCCACAAGTCCAAACTCTTCTTCAGCAGGGGAATTGTTCAGCATCACTCATCCCGCTGGAGATTCGGGATTCGGGTTTCTCCACAAGTCCAAACTCTTCCTCAGCAGGGGAATTGTTCAGTATCACTCATCCCGCTGGAGATTCGGGATTCGGGTTTCTCCACAAGTCCAAACTCTTCCTCAGGAGGGGAATTGTTCAGCATCACTCATCCCGCTGGAGATTCGGGATTCGGGTTTCTCCAGGAGGTCCAAACTCTTCCTCAGGAGGGGAATTGCTCAGCATCACTCATCCCGCTGGAGATTCGGGATTCGGGTTTCTCCACAAGTCCAAACTCTGCCTCAGGAGGGAATTGTTCAGCATCACTCATCCCGCTGGAGATTCGGGATTCGGGTTTCTCCACAAGTCCAAACTCTGCCTCAGGAGGGAATTGTTCAGCATCACTCATCCCGCTGGAGATTCAGGATTCGGGTTTCTCCACAAGTCCAAACTCTTCTTCAGCAGGGGAATTGTTCAGCATCACTCATCCCGCTGGAGATTCGGGATTCGGGTTTCTCCACAAGTCCAAACTGTGCCTCAGGAGGGAATTGTTCAGCATCACTCATCCCGCTGGAGATTCGGGATTCGGGTTTCTCCACAAGTCCAAACTCTGCCTCAGGAGGGAATTGTTCAGCATCACTCATCCCGCTGGAGATTCGGGATTCGGGTTTCTCCACAAGTCCAAACTCTGCCTCAGGAGGGAATTGTTCAGCATCACTCATCCCGCTGGAGATTCGGGATTCGGGTTTCTCCACAAGTCCAAACTCTGCCTCAGGAGGGGAATTGTTCAGCATCACTCATCCCGCTGGAGATTCGGGATTCGGGTTTCTCCACAAGTCCAAACTCTGCCTCAGGAGGGGAATTGTTCAGCATCACTCATCCCGCTGGAAATTCTGGATTCGGGTTTCTCCACAAGTCCAAACTCTTCCTTAGGAGGGAATTGTTCAGCATCACTCATCCCGCTGGAGATTCTGGATTCGGGTTTCTCCACAAGTCCAAACTCTGCCTCAGGAGGGAATTGTTCAGCATCACTCATCCCGCTGGAGATTCGGGATTCGGGTTTCTCCAGGAGCTCCAAACTCTTCCTCAGGAGGGGAATTGTTCAGCATCACTCATCCCGCTGGAGATTCGGGATTCGGGTTTCTCCAGGAGTCCAAACTCTGCGGCAGGAGGGGAATTGTTCAGCATCACTCATCCCGCTGGAGATTCTGGATTCGGGTTTCTCCACAAGTCCAAACTCTGCGGCAGGAGGGGAATTGTTCAGCATCACTCATCCCGCTGGAGATTCGGGATTCGGGTTTCTCCACAAGTCCAAACTCTGCCTCAGGAGGGAATTGTTCAGCATCACTCATCCCGCTGGAGATTCGGGATTCGGGTTTCTCCACAAGTCCAAACTCTGCCTCAGGAGGGAATTGTTCAGCATCACTCATCCCGCTGGAGATTCAGGATTCGGGTTTCTCCACAAGTCCAAACTCTTCTTCAGCAGGGGAATTGTTCAGCATCACTCATCCCGCTGGAGATTCGGGATTCGGGTTTCTCCACAAGTCCAAACTCTTCCTCAGCAGGGGAATTGTTCAGTATCACTCATCCCGCTGGAGATTCGGGATTCGGGTTTCTCCACAAGTCCAAACTCTTCCTCAGGAGGGGAATTGTTCAGCATCACTCATCCCGCTGGAGATTCGGGATTCGGGTTTCTCCAGGAGGTCCAAACTCTTCCTCAGGAGGGGAATTGCTCAGCATCACTCATCCCGCTGGAGATTCGGGATTCGGGTTTCTCCACAAGTCCAAACTCTGCTGCAGGAGGGGAATTGTTCAGCATCACTCATCCCGCTGGAGATTCGGGATTCGGGTTTCTCCACAAGTCCAAACTCTGCCTCAGGAGGGGAATTGTTCAGCATCACTCATCCCGCTGGAGATTCGGGATTCGGGTTTCTCCAGGAGCTCCAAACTCTGCCTCAGCAGGGGAATTGTTCAGCATCACTCATCCCGCTGGAGATTCGGGATTCGGGTTTCTCCACAAGTCCAAACTCTTCCTTAGGAGGGGAATTGTTCAGCATCACTCATCCCGCTGGAGATTCGAGATTCGGGTTTCTCCAGGAGGTCCAAACTCTTCCTTAGGAGGGAATTGTTCAGCATCACTCATCCCGCTGGAGATTCGGGATTCGGGTTTCTCCAGGATTTGGAGCTCCAAACTCTGCCTCAGGAGGGGAATTGTCTGCCAGGCGGCTCGCAATCTCAATCCCCTCGGTGCTAATTGGACGGGATGCGTTTCACCAGATGTGCTACCTGAGCGCTGCTGGATGCCCAGGGGGTTTGGGCTACCAGAGAGAATTCAGGTTGCTTCTTTCCTCCTTTTTTTTTGCCTCCTTTCCCTTTTTTTTACCCCAAAAACATCCATAATTTTAATCTGCACAGAGGTGTGAGGAGGTGCAAATATTTGGAAGGAAAACTGTGGGTGTCAGGGAGGATGAATGTAAAAAATACTGATAATATAGTTTCGAAACTATAATTTTTGTGGTTTTGATAATACAAAATGAAGTTACAATAAACTGATAATAAAGTTTCAAAAAGATTTTAAGGAGCTCCAATAAAGCTTCAGAAACGATTTAAGGAACACCAAAAAAGCTTCAAAAATGGTTTAAGAAATTGGTGGTTAAATGTAGGCTAACTGATAAATTTAAATGGTTTAAGGAGCTCCAATAAAGCTCAAAAATGGTTTAAGGAACATCAATAAAGCTTCCAAAAATGGTTTAAGAAATTGGCGCTTAAATATAGGTGAACTGATCAATTTAAATGGTTTAAGGAGCACCAAAAAAGCTTCAAAAATGTTTTAAGGAACACCAATAAAGCTTCAAAAACGTTTTGAGAAATTGGTGCTTAAATATAGGCAAACTGATTAATTTAAATGTTTTAAAGAACACCAATAAAGCTTCCAAAATGGTTTAAGAAATCCATGCTTAAATATAGGCTAAAGCTTCAAAAATGTTTTGAGAAATCAGTGTGTAAATATAGGCAAACTGATTAATTTAAATGGTTTAAGGAGCTCCAATAAAGCTCCAAAAATGGTTTAAGGAATCTATGCTTCAATATAGGTTAACTGATTAATTTAAATGTTTTAAGGAACACCAATAAAGCTCCAAAAATGGTTTAAGAAATTGGCGCTTAAATATAGCCTAACTGATTAATTTAAAGGTTTTAAGGAACACTAATAAAGCTTCAAAAATTTTTAAGAAATCTGCGCTTAAATATAGGTTAACTGATTAATTTAAATGATTTGAGAAACACCAATAAAGCTCAAAAAATGTTTTAACAAATCGGTGCTTAAGTATAGGCTAACTGATTAATTTATCCCCTCAAACCCCAAAACCTACCTTTTCACCTTCCCTGTAGTTATGGATGTATAGGGAAAGGCTGAGAAAGGAGAGATGGAGGGAAAAAAAGGTGAAAATTAGTCTTTAATTAAAAATATTGCCTACATAGGCTGCTGGGGGCTGAAAACGCTGTTGTGGCACTAAGCACCTCCACAATATTTCTGATAAAACATGGTTCAGGCTATTGGGGATTGTGGGTGGTGTTGGTGTCTGAAACGGAAGGAAAAAAAATCAGAAATTAGAATTTATCCCTTCCTCAACTCAGTGTGAATTCAGCCACGGTTAAAAATAGTGGAATGGAATAAAACCAACCCCCAGGAGAGGCTGTGCTGCCGTCAGAGCTCAGCCTGAGCAGCAAACAGGCTTTGGGCACCTGAGATTTGCTGGAGGACCAGGACAGATTCTTCCCTCCGCCCAGGGAAGAGGGTTTTCCCCAGGGAATGGGCTGGGGAGGTGTTTGGTGCTGCTTTGGGTTCTCCATCACCACAACTCCTTCCCCCGAAAAAGTTATTATTATTATTATTATTATTATTATTATTTAAAATCCGGGAATGGGCTGGGAAGGTGTTTGGTGCTGCTTTGGGTTCTCCATCACCACAATTCCTTCCCCTGAAAAAGTTATTATTATTATTATATTATTATTATTATTATTATTATTATTATTATTATTATTTAAAATCTGGGAATGGGCTGGGAAGGTGTTTGGTGCTGCTTTGGGATCTCCATCACCACAATTCCTTCCCCCCAAAAATTATTATTATTATTATTATTTAAAATCCGAGAATGGGCTGGGGAGGTGTTCGGTGCTGCTTTGGGTTCTCCATCACCACAATTCCTTCCCCCGAAAAAGTTATTATTATTATTATTATTTAAAATCCGGGAATGGGCTGGGAAGGTGTTTGGTGCTTCTTTAGGATCTCCATCACCACAATTCCTTCCCCCAAAAAATTATTATTATTATTATTATTATTATTATTATTATTTAAAATCCGGGAATGGGCTGGGAAGGTGTTTGGTGCTGCTTTGGGATCTCCATCACCACAATTCCTTCCCCCCCAAAAATTATTATTATTATTATAATAATTATTATTATTATTTAAAATCCAATAATCTCAATTTTTGCTGCTGCACAGAGCTTCCTCCAGATTCTGATTGATCACCAAGTGCTGCTTTGGGATCTCCATCACCACAACTCCTTCCCCTGAAAAAGTTATTATTATTATTATTATTATTATTATTTAAAATCCGGGAATGGGCTGGGAAGGTGTTTGGTGCTGCTTTGGGATCTCCATCACCACGATTCCTTCCCCTGAAAAAGTTATTATTATTATTATTATTATTATTATTATTATTTAAAATCCGGGAATGGTCTGGGAAGGTGTTTGGTGCTGCTTTGGGATCTCCATCACCACGATTCCTTCCCCCCAAAAATTATTATTATTATTATTATTTAAAATCCGAGAATGGGCTGGGGAGGTGTTTGGTGCTGCTTTGGGATCACAATTCCTTCCCCCAAGAAAGTTATTATTATTATATTATTATTATTATTATTATTATTATTATTTAAAATCCGGGAATGGGCTGGGAAGGTGTTTGGTGCTTCTTTAGGATCTCCATCACCACAATTCCTTCCCCCCCAAAAATTATTATTATTATTATTATTATTATTATTATTATTTAAAATCCGGGAATGGGCTGGGAAGGTGTTTGGTGCTTCTTTGGGATCTCCATCACCACAATTCCTTCCCCCCCCAAAAATTTATTATTATTATTATTATTATTATTATTTAAAATCTGGGAATGGGCTGGGAAGGTGTTTGGTGTTGCTTTGGGATCTCCATCACCACAATTCCTTCCCCCCAAAAAATTATTATTATTATTATTGTTATTATTTAAAATCCAATAATCTCAATTTTTGCTGCTGCACAGAGCTTCCTCCAAATTCTGATTGACCACCAAGTGCTGCCCTGCTGCGTCCAGAGCCTCTCTGGACACTCAGAGTGACCAGAGCTGGTCCAGAATTTCATTCTCTCACTCTGGGAGGGCATTATTTCCTTGCATAAATCCCATTTTTATCCATGTGATTGTCAAACCTTCCCCCAAAAAAGGGGAGAAAAAGCATCTTTGGCGTTCTTTATTTATTTCCATTCCTCGATGGCGAAGTAAACGGAATGTTTAAGCAACTGACATCAAAGATGTGATTTCTCTGAAGCTAAAAAGCCCATTAATCACAATTTTCAAGCGTTCTTTAATTACCCTGTAATAAAACGACACGCGCAGAGCGGGAGGGGAAATTGTGTACTTTTAGAGCTCCTCGTGCTTGTTTGTGTTGGAAATCTCCCCGGAAATCCTGGCTGATCCTCCTGCTGCTGCTGCTGAGTTCCTGGGCTGAGTTATCCCTGAACTGGGGTGGGGAAAGTGGGGAGGAGAGCAGGGATGGGATGTTGGGAATTGGGAATTCCATCCTCGCAGGGGATGGTGTGGTTAGCACAGGTCTTTCTCGTGAGAACATTTTGCTACGTTTCATAAACAAAGATAAAGTTTGGATGTTTTGCAAACAGCGTCTCCGGATTAGGTCAGTTCAGGCTTGGCCAATTGGGCCTAGGGGGAGGTTTCTGGCTGACCAATCTGGGTGACCTCTGAAAACTCTATATATATGGAAATCAAAATAATAAAGACACCTTTTCTCTTTCCTTGTCTGAGAACCTGGGTCTTCTCTCAGCTAGCGGCTCAACAGTGACAGGATGGGGTGGATGTTAACTTAGGGTTGGAACGTTAGTTAAAAACAGGCTTTAGGAACAGGGATGGGTAAGAACTGCAGGTACAGGCTCAGAGTGACATGATCACGAAGATTGCTCAGGAAATATCAGGATTGTTTCAGTTAAATCACGCGGATTAGCACCTGTGAAATAAATCAGAAATAGTGCAGGAGGAGAGGGGCTTAAAGTCGTGCTTGGGGGAAAACAATGGAACAATGTGAAGTTGATGATTAACATATGATCACACCACTGATATGTAAGGGAAAGGTATAAAATGTATTCACTTCAGATCAATGTCGAAGGCAGATTTGGGTAATCACCCCTGTCTTCCTGAGCTTGAATAAAGGCATCTGCACATAACCTGTGTGATTGTGTGTTTTCCACGCTAACATGGAGAGTGGAGTTTATCCCGAATTAGGCTCAGCAGGAGTGGGGCTGTGGGAACAGGGAGAATTCCCATCCTGGAGTCTGTGTTGTGTCCTGGGAGAGCTGGGCTTGGATCCTCCCTGAGCAGGAAACTGGGAGATGCAGGAGCTGTGAGTGCTGAGGAGGGTGAAGCCTTAGGATTTTAATTTCTATATTTTCCATGTATTTATAATCCTGTAATTCTCTAGCATATGACTCAGGGTGCTAAGCTAATTTCTCTCGTTTTTAGACAAAACAATTCCTCTCCAAGCCCAAAACTCAAGGACACCTCACTGTCTCAGAGCCCCAAGATGTGGAAACAGCAGTGAATGAACTGGGGGAGCAAACTTGGAGTGATTGACCTCATTAGCTGAAGCTGTAATTGGAGGATTAACCCCTGAGATGCAAATGGACAGAACTTACAAAGTATGAAAAACTCGTGACCTTATAAAAAACTTATAAAGTATGAAAAACTGGTGCCCTGCTGTCCATGTTGGGTGTAGCCCTGGGTGAGCTGTGAGTGCCCTGAATGCACCTGAAGGCTTTCAATAAATTTAATTACTTTTTATTCTCTTAACTCTGTCTAACCTCAGTTTTAGGTGAACCTTTCAGGCATCAAGGGACAGAGCAGAGGCTGGGGTTGGGCAGGAGCAGCTCAGCTCAGAGTCTCAGCCTGAAAATGGGGTCTGGGTTGGAGACAAGGAGACCTCGAGGGACACCAAAGAGGGTTTGGGAGCACCTGGAGGGATGGGAGCTCTCCAGAAGGAGCTGGGAGGAAAAGGAAAAGGTGAAATCCTGGTTAAAAACCTCTCTGCAAAACTGTCAGATTCCTAAAGGAAGGAGAGTGGAAGATCAGGTCAGGGTTGGCATCCCACTGCTGTCCCTTCGAGGGGACGGAGAAAACCTTGGGAATACCAAATAAATTCGGAGGTCAGCAAAACCCCAGCCTGACCTCACCAGAACCCCAGCTCCTGCAACCCAACAAACCTCTGCAGCTCCTGGAAACCCTCTGCAGATCTTTGAAAACCCAATATCATCCCTCAAATGGGACCTCAAGGCTCTGAACCTCATCCTTTCGGGCAGAGCTGGCGATCCCTCCTGTTTCCCGGGGCAGCAATGGCAAAATCCCATTTTTTCCACTCCCAGGATGGTGATTTTCGGGGCTGAAATTCCCCAAATTTCCAAACCCAGCCGAGCAGGTGAGTCCTGAGCCGCTCTGCTTCCAAAGCCAGCCAGTTGTTAATGAAACAGTTGCTGTTTTGTTGACAGAACATTAATTACTCGATCTTAGGACTCGGTAATTGCGGGGGCCCCCTCTGTATACATCACTAATTACATTAGCAATTAGATGGCGTTTTTAAAGACAAAGCAATGACTGCCGTGGCAGAAGGACCCTGCTGGTGAATTCCAGGCAGGGAATTTGGGAGAAACCCTTCTCCATCCCAAAACCTGCAGAACCACTCGGTGTAGCCATTTAAACCAGGGGGTTTGGAGAGAATTGAATTGAAAACGATTGAAAATTGAAAATTGAAAAGTGAATTTCTCATCGTTACACTCTCAAAAATTGACCCAAAGTGCTCTCGAAAGGGTCTCACTCTCATGCTTGCTGCTGGAAATATTTCTTCCTCTATTAACCCCAGAAACAACTCAGTCATGTCTTAAAAATCACGACTTAAATTAGAAATAATTAACAATAATGAAATTAGAATGTGTCGACATGGTGTGAAAATGGTGTAAAAATGGTGTAAAAATGGCATGTAAAAGGTGTAAAAATGGTTTAAAAATCGTGAAAAAAGTGAAAAATGATGTCAAACGCCTCTCTGCCAAGCTGCACTGCATTTCCAAGGATCTTCCTTTTCCAAGGATCTTCCTTTGCCAATGAACAGCCCAGAAAATTAGGAAACCCCAATTCCTGTGCCTCCAGAAGCTGCAGGTTTGCATTTAATGATCCTTTCTTGGTCTCAACATCGACCCAAAAACCCTCTTTCCACACTGGTTTTAAGACTGGAGTAAGACTGGAAATGGAATAAGTCTGTGAGAAAAACCCCTAGGGATTTATTTTTGGTTTTTAAAGAGATTTTCTCTCTGTGCAGTTAATCCTTGCTAGCCTGAGCTACTCGGGTTTGGAATGTTTGGGTGTTTTTCCGAGTTAAAAACTTGATTTTTTTGGGGGGTTTGAAACTCTCCTGCACCTCCTTCCTTCGCCAGCTCGGGTTTGTCCATCATCAGCTCCTTAAAAAAAGGAGGAAAAGCAGGAGTGGAGCAGCAGAAATGCAGCTTTCATCTTCCCCTCAAACTTCCTCCCCGAAACACAACAGCGGTGAGTTAGAAAATGAGGATTTTTTCACCGGAATTGGGATTTTTATCGCCGAAATCATCGCTTGAAACGCTGCTGGGATTTCTCAGGGAGGAGAAAAAAAGGAGCTGGATCAGATTTTTAGGAGAAAGGGTCTCTGTTGAGGAGGGATGAAGGGTATTTCTGCAGGACAGGGAAATTTGGGGTTCAGGGAAGGTTTCACCTCATCCTGGAAGGAGGGATTGTTACCAAAATCCCATTTTTTCTCCTCAATTTTGGGGTGATAGCCTCATGTTTGCAGATATTTTCACTGAGTGTAGTTCAAACACTGCCTCGTATTCTGTCCAAAATGTCACTAAAAGTGACTTTCATCAGCAAAATTTTCATTTGTTTGAGCATTTCCAGGAATTTTCATCCAAAAAAATTGGAATATTCCCAATTTAAATGGCCAATTACCATTTTCCAGGCAGTTTTCAGCCCTCTGGTTTCTCCATCCCTGTGGCTGAAAAGTGCACTCTGCACCAGAGGGAGTGAAATATATTCTGGATTATTTTTGGGAGCCAACCTGGATCATTTCTGTGGCATAAATTCAATTTTTGCTCAGAGTTTTGCACAGAAATGGTGCCTAAAGCAGGACCAACCCCAAATTTAATCCAGGAGCAGTCAGTCCCAGTTGGGAATTTTGATTTTGTGCTCTGATCAGTTGTGTATTGATAACAACAAGGGAATTTTCAAAATTGTGTTGTGTATTGATGCCAAAATACAAAATTGTGTATTGTACTGTTGTATTGATAACAAAAAGGGAATTTTCCAAAAAACCCATTTTTCCTGTCTTAAATGTTTATTCCTTTCCTCCCCCAAAAAGTCCTGAACTCCCCCAAAGGTGTTGTCCATTTGTAATAAAGGAATGATCAGAAAATACCATTAATTATTCTCTTTTCCCCATAATCTCTGTCTCTCCTAAATTGTGGGTAAAAATGTTTGACAGGCAAACCTTCAAACCTTGATTTAACATCCCTCCCATCACATTTTACACCAATTTTTTGAAGTGTTATTGTTACCCTGAGGGAGCCATAAAGATGATAAAGAAGCAGATTGAACGCACTGAAATTAAATAAAAAAATTCATTCCCCCCCTCGTTTACAGTACAAAAATTTTATTTTTTTTTTCGTTTTGTTAGGATAATTTAAAGTTTAAAACGGAAGTAGACATATTCATTTTACAAACAAGATATTCTTCCATAAGTAGGACCATTAAAAACAGTAAACAAAATAAAAAACCAAAAATTAAAAAAAAAAAAAACCAACCCAAAAAAGCTATTTTTACAAAAGCTCTGTGCATAGCGACTTCATACTGTTATATAACTGACAAAGCAGAAACCAACCAAAAAAAAAAAAAAACCCCAAAAAAACCCCAACCAACCCCAAAACTATACAGGAGGGAGAAATGAGGTTTTAATTTACAGGAGGGAGGAATCGGTTTGGCCAAACCATGCAGATTGGAAGTGTGCAAAGAAAGAGGGAGAGGAGAGAAAAATTAGGAGAGAAAATTAATTAGGAGAGAAAATATTAGGAGAGAAAAATTAGGAGAGAAAATATTAGGAGAGAAAAATTAGGAGAGAAAAATTAGGAGAGAAAATTAGGAGAGAAAATTAGGAGAGAAAATATTAGGAGAGAAAATATTAGGAGAGAAAAATTAGGAGAGAAAATATTAGGGGAGATGAAAATTCGGATTAAAATTAAATTAGGAGAGAAAAAGCAACTCTTCCAAAGTTAGGATGGAATTTCTCTTTTCCTTTTACAACATTTTCGTCCCCCAAGGGCAAAGAGGGAAAATTTCAGGGAATATTCCAATATTTCACTCAGAGAGGAGAGATTTGCTTCTTACAGTGAAAAAATCCTCACACATCAATTTTTACATTTTTTTCCCTTTTTTTTTTGAGTGTTTTGCCAAAGTTCTTTTTTCCCTGATTGTGTTTATTTACAAGTGTTTTTCTCAATTTGTTCCACACTCATCTCCAGTGCCATGATTTCCCTGCATGAGCAAAATCCACATTCTAAACCATTCCTGGGTTTAAATTTTTATTTATTTTCTTTTTTTTTGGCTCAAATCAACCCAAGTTTTCCATGTTTGCCTCAACCCAAGTAGTTCCTCTTGCTGCAAGTGCTTGGAGCTGATTTTTAGGGAGATTTCTCTATTTTTTTTCACTTGGATTTGTGGTTCTCCAACTTGGACAGAGCTGATAAAAACAACTGAAGGGTGCAAGGAATGTTGAGTATTCCAGAAAATTTTCCTTTTTTTGTATTTTTATTTTTTGTTGCCAGCCTGTAATTATCTCCCTGAATCTTCCCAACATTTCAGTGATGTGCTAAATCTTTTTTTTTTTCATGTGGCTGTGCTGACTAAGAAATAATCCTAAAGAAGGATGGACAACGAATAGAATTGATTTTTCCATGAAATATCTCAATTTTTTTTAAATAGAAAACCTTCCTGCCTGAGATTTTGTAATAAAAATCTGATTTTTTAAAGAAAAAAAGGGAGAGGGTTTAAGGGAACAAACTGCTGCTTCTCAGCAGGTGATCTAGAAATTCCTATTAATTTGGAATATTTGCTGGACATAGAAAATTCAGTCTATTTGGTGATAATTTTAGAATTAGCCTGGGCAGGGGGAAAATTCACCTTTTTAATGCTTTTATAGGTGGGAAAGGAGGAAGGGATTTGATAGGAATGAGCCTGGAGCATCCAGGAAATTTTTGGAATTAGGACTCAATGTATTTTCACCGAAATTTATGGAATTTTTCATCCCAGCTCTCCCAGCCCTCAGCCTGTGTTTATCCCTGGAAAAATGCAGAATTCCAAACTTGGATTGGCACTTCCCACTCAGCCCTGCTGGGTGTCACTACCTACAAATACATGAAATATTTGGGGTGTTTTCTGCTGTTGTTTTGCTGTTGGGAATGTTCAGCTCAGGCCCTGAAATCTCAAATTCAACATCAATTTCAGGCCCTGAAATACCAAATTCTGTGATTTTTCAGGTTTCAGGGGTGCTGGGTGAGCTCTGGGACTTCCACATCCTTGGTGGCACCAAGAGAGAACCTGCAGGGACAATCAGCCTGCAGCCTGAATTAATTTCATTTATTTTTATTTATTTTTAGGATTTATTTTATTTCATTTTTTCTGGAATTCAGACACTTCCCGGCTGTAAGACCTTAACTCCATCAATGGTCCTTAAACCCACATTATTCCCACCAAACCTCTCATAAAATTGTTATTTTTGCTGATATAAATTTGGGCCTTGAGTTGTAGAAGAGATGAAACCTCTCCACCTTTTTAAAAGGTAAAGGAAGGAAAGGTTTGAAAGGAAAACCTTTTTAAAAACAGGCTTTAAGGGCACTGAGAAGGTATTTTTGAATATACATTTTTAAACATATTTTTGAATTTATTTTTGAATATATTTTTGAAAATACATAGAATGGACACCCTGCCAGACCTCCCAGCACAGTCAGGAATAAAAAACTCTTCCCAATTATTGGGAAATTTTTAGGAATGACCCAGTTGGTCTCTCCAGTCCCTTTGGGATATCCTGTAAAACTCCAAATGTGTTGAATGATTTATCCCAAAACCTGAACTGTGCCAGGAAGGGGAATTTGGAGGAAAAGGAATTGTCCCATCCTAGAAATGTCCAAGGCCAGGCTGGACAGGGTTTGGAGCATTTTGGGATAATGGAAGTTTTCCTGCCATGGCATGGAGGGGAATGGATGATTTCAAGGTCTTTTCCAACCCAAAAATTCCAGGATTTTGGGATTCCGAACCCTGGCTGTGCCCAAACCAAAAATTCCAGGATTTTGGGATTCCATTCCCTGCTCTGTGCCCAAACCAAACGATTCCAGGATTTTGGGATTCCATTCCCTGTCTGTGCCCAAACCAAATTATTCCAGGATTTTGGGATTTCCCACCCTGCTCTGTGCCCAAACCAAACGATTCCAGGATTTTGGGATTCCATTCCCTACTCTGTGCCCAAACCAAATGATTCCAGGATTTTGGGATTCCATGCCCTGTCTGTACCCAAACCAAACAATTCCAGGATTTTGGGATTCCATTCCCTGCTCTGTGCCCAAACCAAACGATTCCAGGATTTTGGGATTCCATTCCCTGTCTGTGCCCAAACCAAATTATTCCAGGATTTTGGGATTTCCCACCCTGCTCTGTGCCCAAACCAAACGATTCCAGGATTTTGGGATTCCATTCCCTACTCTGTGCCCAAACCAAATGATTCCAGGATTTTGGGATTCCATGCCCTGTCTGTACCCAAACCAAACAATTCCAGGATTTTGGGATTCCATTCCCTGTCTGTGCCCAAACCAAATGATTCCAGGATTTTGGGATTCCACACCCTGGCTGTGCCCAAACCACATGATTCCAGGATTTTGGGATTCCATTCCCTGCTCTGTGCCCAAACCAAATGATTCCAGGATTTTGGGATTCCACACCCTGGCTGTGCCCAAACCCTGTCCTTTTTGGGGTTTCCATCAAGTCATCCCTTCCAGCCTCTGTCACCATCGAGCTGCAGAGAGGATTTTTGGCTCTTCCTAATCCCAATTAGGATTAGAATTAGGATTAATCCTAATGGATTAGAATTAGGATCTTCCTAATCCCAAATATCTCCAAATGAGCTCAGCCATGGATGTTATCCCAGTTCCACCATCCCAATCCCAGAACAACTTCCACATCCCTAAAGATCACCAAGAACACCAAATTTTCCTTACCAATCCATAAATTTTCCTCACTCATCCATAAATTTTCCTTACTCATCCATAAATTTTCCTTACCCAATCCATAAATTTTCCTTACCAATCCATAAATTTTCCTTACCCAATCCATAAATTTTCCTTTTCCATCCATAAAACTCTTGGGAAATTGAGAAGTTCAGATCCAAGGGCCACATTTAGGGTTTTTTGGTGGAACAGCTCTCCATGCAGCCATGAGTTACGTGGATTTTAGAGGGGATTTGTAGTTTTATTTCCCCACTAAAAATGGCTTTTCAACAACTAAATTCTTCTGATTTCTCTCTGATTTAGTCAGATAATTCGTGATTTATTTTGTCAGATTTTTCCTCACCTTCCCATTTCAGGAGAGGAGATGCAAAGGAGAACTAAACTTTTTTTTTTAGGCTAAAATGCAGAAAAATTCAAAGCAATTGATTACCTCTATGAACTCCAATATATAACTGGCAAATACTCCCCATTTTTAATGATTCAGGATAAAAGTGCACAAACCATCCAAATACACGTTCACCCTTCATAAATTCACCCTTAATACGAAGCAAAACTGAATTTCAGGTGTTCTAACTACATGGAAAACCCCAGAGGATTCTTTTCCCTCCTAATTCAATTCTAACGTCGAATCCCTAAAATAAACTCACAAAAAAAAATCCGATTCCCTCAAATCCCTAAGTGTCTTTGAGAATTAGCAGTTAATCTCAGTACCTGAATATTTTTAATTGAAACAAAAAAACCGGGGGAAAGATGAGGAGGGTGAAAAAAAAATCCCTAAAGGACTTTTTTTTTTTTTTTTACCACAATTTAGGTAAAAGTTTCTGAGGGTTTTGTTAATTGGAAAGAATCCTATACATCCTTGAATTCAGTCAAAGGGAGGGAAAAAAAGTGAGGAGAAATTGCAGCAGTAATAATAAAACTCAGACTTATCACTACATTTTTTTTGCATCATCTCTCTTCATCGTACAACCGGAGGGAAAAAAACCAAAAACAAAAAATCCGAAAAAAGGGTTTGATTTCTACCTCTACGTACAATAAGTTACAAGTTTATTTATTTAAATAATTGTAAAACATCTTACATTTTTTTTTGTTTGTTTGTTTTAAAGAGGTTAAACTATAAGCAAATACACACACACACCAAAGTTCCATCATTCATGTCAGTTTGTCCTAGAAATTCTGTCATGCTGGTACCCTGTTTTGTTGAATTGGTTTTTTTTTTTTTTTTCTGCATAAACTAAATCGATATCTGAAAGGCTCCGTAGAAAATAGAAACTCCAACTTTTTTTATTTATTTTTTTTTTTTACCCCCTACAAAGTAAAACAAATCGTATCCAAAATATCGAGCTTGAATCGGTTTTGCCAATTTCTTTCTTTTTTTTTTTTTCCTCCCATTTCGAATATTTTTACAAATCTTAGGAAGGTTTTTTTTTTGTGTCTTCCTGGAAAAACTTTGCATTTTCTGATTCTCGTTCATCTTGGCTTTGCTGATTCTTCATTCCCAATGCTTGAGGAGTTGATGTGGTTGTGTCAGAAATATGAAACAGGTGAAAGATGCAGAATTCTATCTTGTCCAATCCATAAAAAATGTTCTTTTTTTTTATTATTTTTTAATTTTTTTAATCCTGGGCCTGGCTTTCCCCCAAAAAAAGAGCTTGTAGTGCTATTTTTTTTTTTTCCTTTTTAGTGGTCCATCGCAATAAGTAGTTTTGTGCTGTGAAAGAAAAATGCAAAAAAAAAAAAAAAAAAGGAGGAAAAAAAAGGGACGAGGGAGAGGAGCAAAGCCACCCCTTCCTTCCTTACATCGGGGGAACCACAAGACCAGTCATGGCTGAAAAAGAAAAGTGAAAAAGGTGAAATTGTGGCAAAATGTTATGGAGCAGAATATATTTGAGCTCTTCGCCCTCCTGTGAGCAGCCAGGGATCACAGGAAGGGCCTGAGCTGAGCTTAAATCAGAGTTTTAGAGTTGTAAAATCAGAGTTTTAGTGTTGTAAAATCAGAGTTTTAGAGTGGTAAAATCAGAGTTTTAGAGTTGTAAAATCAGAGTTTTAGTGGCTTCAAACCTTTTGGTGCTGCAGTGAGACCCAAGGTGAGGACTGAGCAATGGGCACAGGGCTGTTCTGGGGAAAAAAGGAACAAATCCCTCCCTGGGAGGGTGGGGAGAGGATGGGATGGAATTCCCAGAGAATCTGTGGGAATCCTGGATCCCTGGAATGTCCAAGGCCAGGCTGGGATAACCTGGGATAGCTGAGGTGTCCCTGGGTGATTTTAAGGTCTTTTCCAACCCAAACGCCGCTGGAATTCTGTGATTCCATAACAGAACCCAGCAAATTCCATAACACAGAAAACCCAAGGAAATCCTAATTCGTGTCCCTGGCACTTCACCCTCACCTCCTCCTGCCCCAAAGAAGGAGGAATATTGGCAGGAATTCTCCCCTGGCTCTCCCCAGCTCATCTCCTCTCTCCTTTCCCACTCTCTCTCTGCCCATTTCCACCCAGCCTCCGCTCCCCGCTGGGGCTGCACTGTCAAAAGTCTATTCCCAGCCTGGATCGCTTTTTATTGAATGTTTGGGAGGTTTGGATTAAGGTCTTACACTGCTAGCAAAGCTGTAATTATTTTTGCCTGTATTACTATATATTGAATCGATGTAACTTTTCAATAAAGGTGGTTCAATGCAGGACACTCCCTGATGAGTTGGGAATATAGCAACCAGCAGTCATTATCCCAGAGGGTCTTTTCTTTTTTTTATTTCTTTTTTTTTTTTTTTTCCTTTCCTCTTGGAGGGAAATGGAAAAAGAATTAGAGATGAGCCTTATTGTATTAACCTTGACAGCTCGCAATTATCAACTGGAACACTTGATTAAAATTGTCGCAAGGTTGGAGGAATTTTTTTTTTTAATAAATAAATAAAGATGGGGAGCAGCCAGATGATGTGGTGATAGGCACCTTTAATGGGTGTAATTAATAACGATCATCAGCCTGGTGAGTGCAAATGGCCTTTGGAAATGCTGCCTTGGAGTGGGGAATTCACTGGAATTTCAGCGTGGGAAGGGAAGGGAAGGGAAGGGAAGGGAAGGGAAGGGAAGGGAAGGGAAGGGAAGGGAAGGGAAGGGAAGGGAAGGGAAGGGAAGGGAAGGGAAGGGAAGGGAAGGGAAGGGAAGAGGAAAGGGAAGAGGAAGAGGAAAGAGGAAGAGGGAAGAGGAAGGGAAGGGAAGAGGAGAGGAGAGGAGAGGAAGGGAGAGGAGAGGGAGAGGAGAGGAGAGGAGAGGGAAGGGAGAGGGAGAGGGAAGAGGAGAGGGAGAGGAGAGGAGAGGAGAGGAGAGGAGAGGAGAGGAGAGGAGAGGAGAGGAGAGGAGAGGAGAGGAGAGGAGAGGAGAGGAGAGGAGAGGAGAGGAGAGGAGAGGAGAGGAGAGGAGAGGAGAGGAGAGGAGAGGAGAGGAGAGGAGAGGAGAGGAGAGGAGAGGAGAGGAGAGGAGAGGAGAGGAGAGGAGAGGAGAGGAGAGGAGAGGAGAGGAGAGGAGAGGAGAGGAGAGGAGAGGAGAGGAGAGGAGAGGAGAGGAGAGGAGAGGGTATTATTGATGAATTCCAGAATCGTGGAATGGTGAGGATGGAGATTTAAAGGTTGTACATCTCCTGTTTAGCCTGGTTTTAATCTAGGTTTCAACACTTCCGTGGTTAACATATTTGGAAGAGATAATCTAGATTTTCATTGCTGCCTGTAAGGAGAAGGCTGGAAAATAATAATAATAATAATAAGAAGAAGAAGAAGAAGAAGAAGAAGATCAAGAAGTAGAAGAAGATTTTCATCATCTATAAGTACATGCACATATATAATATATAAATATATAAGTTTATGTATAGAATATATATAATACATATATAATATATATTATATATAGAATATAATATTCTATAATTCATTAGTATTATTATTATTGTTATTATTATTATTATTATAGATTGAGGAGATGTTTTCCACATATTTGGGAGGGGAAATTGATAGTTAACGGGCTTTGGGAAGAGGCTGCAGATATTCACTTCTTGCCCTGTCCTGCTCTTCTCTCTCCAGCAGCATTTCCCAAGTCTGGTCAATAAGTAACTAAATCCTGAATTCCATGCCCAGCACACCAATCCCTGATTTCCAGCCCCGTGGCAGAGAGGATTTTCCCTCTCCCTCTGCCTCAGCCCAGCCAAGGAGCCTCTCTTGGAGCCTCCTGTTGACTTTTTGGCCACATCTGTCTGTCAGCACGGTGGGAACGTTAATTTGGATATCAGGCTGTGTGTACCTGGATCCTTTCCAGAGCATGTGCTCCCCAGCTTGCATCAATTTAAATATTTCTGCTGGAATTTGCATCTGTGCCTGGAAGAGTTCAGTGGTTAGCAAGACCTGGCCTAACCAACCTTGTTGTGTCACTGACCAGTCGTGTTTTGCTGGGGGTTTCAATTGAACAGTTGTAGATTATTAATATTAATATTAATCTATTTGTTGGTGTGTTGATGTGCAGGTAGAAATCCATAAAGAAAGGGATGTGGTTATTAAATTCTGTAAAAATTAGATTAACCAACCTTGTTGTGTCACTGACCAGTCATGTTTTACTGGGGGTTTCAACTGAACAGTTGTAGATTATTAATATTAATATTTATTAATCTATTTATGGGTGTGTTGAGGTGCAGGTAGAAATCCACAAAGAAAGGGATGTGGTTATTAAATTCTGTAAAAATTAAATCAACCAACCTTGTTGTGTCACTGACCAGTCGTGTTTTACTGAGGGTTTCAATTGAACAGTTGTAGATTATTAATATTAATATTAATATTAACATGTATTTATGGTTGTGTTGATGTGCAGGTAGAAATCCACAAGGAAAGGGATGTGACTATTAAATTCTGTAAAAATTAAATTAACCAACCCTGTTGTGTCACTGACCAGTCCTGTTCTACTGGGGGTTTCAACTGAACAGTTGTAGATTATTAATATTAATATTAATATTAATCTATTTATGGTTGTGTTGATGTTCAGGTTGAAATCCACAAAGAAAGGGATGTGGTTAATAAATTCTGTAAAAATTAAATTAACCAACCTTGTTGTGTCACTGATCAGTCATGTTTTGCTGGGGATTTCAATTGAACAGTTATAGATTATTAATAATAATATTTATCTATTTGTTGGTCTGTTGATGACCAGGTAGAAATCCATAAAGAAAGGGATGTGGTTATTAAATTCTGTATCCATTTATCTCTACATAAACTAATTCAGCAATTCGTTTATTGCTGAATTATTATTATTTTATCCAGAATTATTATTTTATCCAGTCCAGTTAGACTGGATAAAACATGTTGTGGGCACCAAATGGTCTCTGGTACTTTATCACTTTAAAAGGTTAAAAAATATATAAACTCTTTCTAAGCAGAGCCTTGAGTGTTACCTTAAGGAAAATTATTAATTTAAATACTTCAGTAGATTTTTAATCTGTCCTTTTTCTGTCTCCCAGAAATCTAAGTGATTTTCTCTCTGATTTATATTAGCACCACCTCAGGTAACTCCTGAATATTTGGACTCAATACTTAGACCTTCTCTCCACAGCAGTTAGACAAGTTTAGCTTTAAAGCAGACTTAAATCTGTGCTTTCACACGGTGAGATCAACAGATCATTCATGAGGAGCAAACGATCTCAGAAAAATGTGGATTTTCACGGAGCTGGGGCAGGGCAAGAAGCTGTTGGAGAATTCCCCGAGTCACCTTTCCAAACCATCGCTGGTTTTGCTCAGCACGCTCCGAATTTCCTCCTTCCATAAAACAATCACACTTCCTGCAGGTCCTGCAGCCCAGCCAGGGGTTTCCATCACACCCAGCCCAGCAGGTGCTGTTTGTGGGGCTCTTTGGAGTCACTCCTGCCTCCTGGCACGGCTCAACCCCCAGAGCTCTGTTTCCTAGGCTATCTCCAGTGAAGGCTGAAGGAGCCAGATGACTTCCCAGGCCCTATAAAGGTATTTTTTATGGAGACTTGGAGTGTATTTATGTGCTGCACACCCCCTGGCCTGTTAAAAACCAGAATTTGCTGCAGGTTTCCATTCTTATCTCCCGGCTCACATTTGTTTCGCAGATCACCTTTAAAAGGGCTGTAAATTGGGCTCAATTCCCGGGCTGAGCCTAAACCCTGCAGCAGATTTGGGTTCTGCACAGAGCTGGGGGTCAACTCTGCTTAACGAGTCCCCCAAGCCTGGGGAGAAGTCATTCCCCACAAAGGAGCCGTGATATTCCAGGGAAAGTGTCCCTACTGGCTTGTGTCCCATGATATTCCAGGGAAAAAGGTGTCCCTGCTCATTTGTGTTCCATAATATTCCAGAAAAAGGTGTCCCTGAGGGTTTGTGTTCCATGATATTCCAGGGAAAATTGTCCCTGCTGTTTTTTCTGTTCCATGATATTCCAGGGAAAATTGTCCCTGAGTGTTTGTGTTCCATGATATTCCAGGGAAAGATGTCCCTGCTCATTTGTGTTCTATGATATTCCAGAAAAAGGTGTCCCTGAGGGTTTGTGTTCCATGATATTCCAGGGAAAGCTGTCCCTGCTCATTTGTATTCTATGATATTCCAGGGAAAGATGTCCCTGCTGGTTTGTGTTCCATGATATTCCAGAAAAAGCTGACCCTGCTCAATTGTGTCCCATGATATTCCAGGGAAATCTGTCCCTGAGGGTTTTTGTTCCATAATATTCCAGAAAAAGGTGTCCCTACTGGTTTGTTTTCCATGATATTCCAGGGAAAGGTGTCCCTGCTGGTTTATATTCCACAATATTCCAGAAAAAGGTGTCCCTACTGGTTTATATTCCACAATATTCCAGAAAAAGGTGTCCCTGCCCGTGGTGGGGGTTGGAATTGGATCTTTGAGGTCCTTTCCCAACCCAGACCATTGTGGGGTTGAAAAGCAGCCTTTCCTGGTGGAAATCAGCACCTGGCCCTTGCTTTAAAGCCAAAAAATGGGATTTATCCTTAAATCCAATTGGATTGGGGCAGATTTTTACCCCTGAGCGCTGTGACGTCAGTGTGGTGGCACTCGGGGTGGTTGGTGGCACTCAGAGAGTGGTTGGTGGCACTCGGGGTGATCAGGGACACTCAGGGGGGATTGGGGGCACTCAGGTGGAGGCAGTTTTCCCAAATTAATGATTTCCTGTTAATTCCCAGGATCACCTCAGACACTGTTCCTGTTTCCCCAAATCACTGATTTCCCGTTAATTCCCAGGTACCCATGGCTCACCTCAGAAGCCATTATTGTTTCCCAAATAAACAATTTCCCATTAATTCCGAGGTATCCATCACTCACCTCGGACACCATTCCCGTTTCCCAAATTACCGATTTCCCGTTAATTCCCATGATCCTGTGGCTCACCTCAGACACCATTCCCATTTCCCAGATTACCAAATTCCCGTTAATTCCCATGATCCCATGGCTCACCTCAGAAGCCATTATTGTTTCCCAAATTACCAAATTCCCGTTAATTCCCGCAATCCCGTGGCTCACCTCAGACACCATTCCCGTTTCCCAAAGTACCGATTTCCCGTTAATTCCCAGGTATCCATCACTCACCTCGGACACCATTCCCATTTCCCCAAATTATCGATTTCCCATTAATTCCCATGATCCCGTGGCTCACCTCAGAAGCCATTATTGTTTCTCAAATAAACAATTTCCCATTAATTCCGAGGTATCCATCAGTCACCTCGGACACCATTCCCGTTTCCCAAATTACCGATTTCCCGTTAATTCCCATGATCCTGTGGCTCACCTCAGACACCATTCCCGTTTCCCAAATTACCGATTTCCCGTTAATTCCCATGATCCCATGGCTCACCTCGGAAGCCATTCCCATTTCCCAAATTACCAAATTCCCGTTAATTCCCGCAATCCCGTGGCTCACCTCAGACACCATTCCCGTTTCCCAAAGTACCAATTTCCCATTAATTCCCAGGTATCCATCACTCACCTCGGACACCATTCCCATTTCCCCAAATTATCGATTTCCCATTAATTCCCATGATCCCGTGGCTCACCTCAGAAGCCATTATTGTTTCCCAAATAAACAATTTCCCATTAATTCCGAGGTATCCATCACTCACCTCGGACACCATTCCCGTTTCCCAAATTACCGATTTCCCGTTAATTCCCATGATCCCGTGGCTCACCTCAGACACCATTCCCGTTTCCCAAATTACCGATTTCCCGTTAATTCCCATGATCCCATGGCTCACCTCGGAAGCCGTTCCCATTTCCCAAATTACCAAATTCCCATTAATTCCCACGATCCCGTGGTTCACCTCAGACACCATTCCCGTTTCCCAAAGTACCGATTTCCCGTTAATTCCCAGGTATCCATCACTCACCTCGGACACCATTCCCATTTCCCAAATTACCAAATTCCCATTAAATCCCAGATATCTATCACTCACCTCAGACACCATTCCCATTTCCCAAATTACCAAATTCCCATTAAATCCCAGGTATCCATCACTCACCTCAGACACCATTCCCATTTCCCAAATTACCAAATTCCCGTTAATCCCACGATCCCGCGGCTCACCTCGGAAGCCGTTGCCGTTGCCGCTGGAGCAGGCGGGTGAGGGTGACCCTTGGGGTCGGATGACCGGAGCGAAGGCACTCTTCTGCTTGACTGCGGGGAACACCGAGGAGGAGAACGGGAGGATGGAAGAAGTGCTGGAGGAGCCGACAGTTGGACTCGAAGACATCACTGCCAGTGGAAAAAAATGGATTTTTCATCAGAAATCCCATAAAACTGCTCAAAGAACCCATTTTCCTATCCCTCATTTTACCTCTCAAATGACGGCTCATTCAGCGATTAATTAGAGCAACTCTGAGGTAAAAAGGTAAACTGAATAGTTCAGAAAGTTTCTTTTCTTTCTTTTCAGAAAAAATAGAGTCAAAAAAATAGTTTAAAAAAAAATAGTTCAGAAAGCTCAAATCTTTCAAAATTCAGTGTGAGGGTGCCAGAAAACTGGAAATCATCAAGGGACAAACAGAGTCAATAGGAACAGTGACAGCCTATCCACCAAATATCCTTGGAATTTGGGAAGGTTGGCAATTCCTGTGTCCTCCCCAGCTTTCTAAAAATCAAATTTATTTCGTTTCAAGCTGCTGCTTAGATTTTAATCTAAATCACCTTCTTTCCAAAGAGGTGTGTTGCAAGGAAAAATCCTCATTCTATGTTCAATAACTCGTTAAGGAAGTGTTTGCTGAGCTTCCAGAACAATATCAGCCAGAAGGAGGAACAAACAACAATATTTCATGGGAATTCCCAAGTCTCATGGAAATATTGCTTTGAAATCACAATATCAAAATGCTGGAGACCTGGTCCTTTCCTTATGGAAACCTCCAGAAAAGGAGATGATAATAAAAATAAAAATAATAATAATAATAAAATAATAATAACAAGAACAAGAATAAGAAGAAGCAATTGTTTAACTCTTCATCCTATTTTTATATATATACATATATAACATATATTTAATTATTTACCTACACCATAACTTGTGGTGTATATATTTTTTTTAAAAATTTATTATTATTATTTTTCTTTTTTTTTTTTTTCCACATACTCTCTTACCAGAGGGAAATCAAGGTATGGAAGGAGGAGTGGCAGCTCATGGTAAAACAAGCAAAAATTCAGAGCTTAATTCCATGATATATTACATTTTTGGCTATGAATTTAATATGATTGCACAGGAAATTAATCCCCAATCCAGCTCTCGGTTATTGATAATGCCTTCAAACTGATAAAAATTATTTCTGAGTGGCTTTTACCCAGGATGTGCAAAATCTAAAAACAGTGGCTACTCGCTTCATAAAACTGCAAATTCCTAAACTTCATAAAACTCAAGAATCTGCACCAGCGTAAAAAAACGGAGGAAAAATAAAGAAGTGAGGTCCAACCCTCCAAAAATAAGAGAATTTTCCAACTTGTACCCAAACACACCAACCAAAACCACTGCCAAAACCTCCACTAAACCCATTTTTGCTGGTTTTTTTTGAGGAAGGATGAGGAGAAACGGGGAATAACCACATTATCTGAGGTCGTACATCCATAGGGCGATCCCGTCGGGGAGCCGTTGATGAATCCGGGCGATCCGGGGACGCCCAGGTTGGACATGGGGACGTTGCTGTAGCCGTTCATGCTGTTGCTGGAGGTGCTGTAGTTGGACTGTTGTGGGGTGGAACTGGATGAGTATCCTCGGGGGGAGATGCTGCTGGTGTTACGGATGTAACCTGGGGAAAAATCCACATTTCAGAGCAGCTCCGCGGTTTAAAACCTCCCTCTGCGCATCCCCTCCTGAAATAAATCTGATTTAAATCCAGATTATTTGAAATATTTAGGTAATATCGATAAATCCAGTGGTTTCTCCCTGCAATTTGAGTTCGAACCCAACTTTTTGAAGTGATCCTACATATATTTTTCCAATAAAATTTGATTTATTAAAGTTTTAAATTCATTCCGAGGCCAGGACAACATTGTGGGTGCTTATTTTTTCCTGGGGTAGAGTTTATAATGCATGGGATTTTCTACAATTGAATGGGGAAGGTTTTACTCTTCAAATTATTGTTGAATTGTTGAATTACAGGTCAATTACAGATAAAGCAAGTAAATTACTAAGGGGGAAATATAACCCTTATAAAGTTTGTAGTTTAATTTTTAGATTATTCTATTTGGGAGAAAGAGTGAACTGGGTAAGTAAAAGCAATTTTTGTTGTCTTAAAAAATGCTAAAAAATATTTGAGGTAAAATTTAGCCTTTTTCCCTCCAAAAAGGGACTTGAACACTACCAGCATAAAAGGACAAAATTGTTATTCCAACTGGAAAAGAGTTTTTCCATGGAAAAGCTTTCATTGGACAGAGTGATACAATAATTACATTAAGAGTAATCACTATTTAGATACAATATTTAAGTATATAAAAGTCATTTCTGCTCATTTATATCGCAAAGTTCTAATTCAGGGCTGGTAACACCTGAAAAAAATGAGCAAAATTATCTTCATGATGGGTTTGAACTTGGCAGATAGAAAATTATTTTTCTTGATTTATAGGAACTTTATGGGAACTTTATAGGACATGAGTTTGCTGCCTTAGAGTGTTAAACACACCCAATCACTGCAATCAACCACAGGCTAAAAATCAAAATATTCAGGAGGCAGAAAAGCTGGTAATTCTTCCAATGTTAATACATTGCTTCATGGGATGTTTTCCTCACAATCAATAGTGTATCTGGAGTAAATGCAATATAAATAAAAGTTGGTAGAATTAACCCTGGAGCAGCTGCCTTAAAAACAAAATAAAATCTCCCAGCCTTTCAACCGCGAGGGTTTTTTTCCCATTGCCGATTGTGAAAACAGAGATATTATAAAAAAAATTGATATTTTTGGATATCAATTCTTGGATATCAATTTGGGAGAGAATTCAGGCGTGAGCTGGTACCAGAAAATAACCAAAAATTATTTCAGATTAGGCACGGGGAAAGGAGTTCAAACCATCACAGGGCATGGGGAGAGGTTGGAAAAGCAATCCAGGGGGAAAAGATGGGGAATATGAAGGGATTGGGGATTTCAGAGTTTGGGGATCATCTTGGGACTCACCCTGGTTGTTGGCCTGCGCCGACTCGGAGATGCTGACGCCCAGCTGGCTGCCGTAGGAGTTGATGCCCATCATGGAGCTGTGGGCAGGGGAGCTGGACAGCGCCGGGAGCTGCGCGGGGTTGCGCGGAACGCTGTACAGAGCCTCAGCGATGTCGGCAGCCCGCTTCAGGATCAGGTCCTGCGGGATCGGGAGGGATGGATTAGGGATGGGGTGGAGCAGGGATGGGGTGGAGCAGGGGTGGGATGGATCGGGGATGGGGTGGATCGGGGAGGGGATGGATCGGGGATGGGATGGGGTGTGGGGATGGATCAGGGATGGGATGGATCGGGGAGGGGATGGATCAGGGATGGGATGGATCGGGGTGGGGATGGATCAGGGATGGGATGGGGTGTGGGGATGGATCAGGGATGGGATGGATCAGGGATGGGATGGATCAGGGATGGGATGGATCAGGGATGGGGTGGAGGAGGGTGGGGGGGGGTGGGGATGGATCAGGGATGGGATGGATCAGGGGTGGGATGGATCAGGGATGGGATGGGGTGTGGGGATGGATTTTCCCACCCCCCGTCACCCTAGGAATGGGGACATTCATAGGGTTTGGGGCTGGATTGTCCCAATGGGAATGAGGGACATTTGGGGTGTGGGGATGGATTGTCCCCAGTGGGAATGGGGACATTCCCAGTGTTTGGGGCTGGACTGTCCCAATTCCTGTCAGCAACAGGAATGGGAGATGTTCCCAGGGTGTGGGACTGGACTGTCCCAGTGGGAATGGGGAACATTCCTGGGGCTTCAGGCTGGACTGTACCAACAAGAATTGGGGATACTCCCAGAGTTTAGGGCTGGCCTGTCCCAATTCCTGTCACCAGTGGGAACAGGGGACATTCCAAAGGTTTGGGGCTGGATTGTCCCAATGGGAATGGGGGACATTCCCGGGGTGTGGGACTGGACTGTACCAACAAGAAATGGGGACACTCCCAAGGTTTGGGGCTGGACTGTCCCACCCTCTGTCACCAGCAGGAATAGGGACACTCCCAGGGTTTGGGGCTGGACTGTCCCCATTCCTGTGACCAATGGGAATGGGGACACTCGCAGGGTTTGGGGCTGGACTGTCCCACCCCTGCCAGCCTGACCTGGTTGTTGTGGGGTGTCCCATACAGAGCCTCCACCAGGTCAGCAGCTCTTTTCAGCAGCATTTCCTGCAGGGGGAGAGGGAAAGAGGTGTTTTAACGGCAAAAAGTAGCTCAGTTAAATAAAATATAGAGAAATACATATACAATAAATAAATAAATAAAAACTTATAAATAAATAAAATACTACCAATGAAATAAAATAAAAAATAATGCTGAATAGAAACTGATAAATAAAATAAATGTAAATATGTAATAAATAAAAATAAATACAATAAAAAAGTCAATAAACGAAATAAAAATGTGAAAAACGAAATAAAAGTGTGAAAAAATAAATAAAAATAAATAAATAAAATAAATATGAAAAAATAAAAATAATGAAATCATGAAATAAAGTCGAAGAGAAAATAAATGAAAATAAATACAATAAAATAGAATAAATAAATAAATAAATAAAATAGACCAAACGAATGGAATGGAATGGAATGGAATGGAACGGAATGAGACGGAATGGAATGGAATGGAATGGAATGGAATGGAATGGAACGGAATGGAATGGAATGGAATGGAACGGAATGGAGCCATGGGCGGGAGGATCCCTGGCTCGGCCACGCCGTCCGGAGCTCCGCCGGGACCCGGAGCTCTCCAGAGTCCTGAACCTCCTCCGCCTCCCAGCGCCACAACCGGGACAAACCCCAGGTGTCCTCGTTCCCCGCGGGATTTCAGTGTGTCCTTTTCCACGGATTTGTGTAGGATTCACTCTGTTCCTTTGTATGGACTCAGAGTTTGGGTCAGGGATTTGCCACCACGGATAAATGCAGAGGACAAGGACAACAAACTGGGAATATTCTCTGAGCTCGTTTTAGCAGCAAAATTACACAGAGGGTGTTTGAGCTCCAACACATAAAAATCACCGTGGGTTCTACACAACCCCATTCTTGCTGGACTTAGAACCAATTTATTATTATTGGAAATAATAAATGACAATTCAGATGTGATTGCCATTTAAGATATAATAGTGTCTCTTTTAGAAGTGTTTCCTTTTAATTGTGTCTCTTTATAGTTGTGTCTGAATTAGAGGTGAAATAACATGTTTGGGGGGCTGAGCTAAATGAGTCAAATTATTTTACCTTAGCTAATCTTTCGGGGTCTCCAGGATGTCTTGGGATGACCTTCTGCAGCCTCTGGAAGCCATAATCTATGGTAGGTTCATTTAAAGCTGGAAGGAAAACACCAAACCATATTACATGGGTGAGTTTGACATGGATTTTTATATGGCTCTGTCTCGACGGGGGAACAAAGAAATCACAACTTCTGCACTCAAAACTGTTCCAGTTTCCCTGGCTGACTTCTCCTCCTCCACCAAAGCTGAATGAATAATTTGGGAGCACAAAATGCTCCTTTCAGGGCATTTCACTCGGGACAAAACCACGACAGCAAAAAAGCAAATTATGAGCCAAACCCACACCAGACCAGATCTTCTCCTGCTGGTTACACAGCCAGAAAACAGAAAATCAGGTTTGTTCCTCTAATAAACACATTCCTCACACTCCCCCAACGTTTTCCAGCCCCGAAGTAGGGCACAGCTCTTCGTCAGACACGTTCCCTTCCCCAGTTGTGTGTTCTGCACTTCCCTGTAATGATCTGAATCTCTGGTGGATAAACCAGGATATTCTGACCCAGATCCTGTTAGCAATAGCTGGCAGAGCCCTACTGGCATCGCTGGTGATTTCACAAAACTTCAGACACTTTAATAGTCTCTGCTAGGAGATCGCAGTGATGATAATAATAATATTAATATTAATAATAATAATAATCGGATTTGTGATTCTTCCAACTCCAATTTAATTTGGTGCAGAACCCAAAATTCAGCTCGCAGCGTTCTGTGTGCTCAGGCTCTGCCTGCCTCCAACACACCAGCAAAGCACCAGCACAATCACAGGGGGGTTTTGCTTTGAATTTCCTCGCTCTTCAAAATGCACATTTTAACACAAACGACACATTCATGCTGAGGATCCTGCGAAGAATTTCATGACACATTTAATAAGTAACATATGTAAGTCCTTGAGCAACACCCTCAGTCAGTGCTGGCTCAGACCCCCTCGTGCCATTGGTGGTTCTTTTGGGGTGAAAAAAACTCTATTTTTTTAAATAACTAGTGGCACCGGCAGAGCTGAAAACCCCTGATTGCAGGAGATGCTGATGTTTCTGATTGAATCATCCAAAATATCCCGAGCACCTCTCAGGGAATCATCTCTGCACCAGGAGAATGAACCCATCAAGTGAGACAGACTTTTCCGCTGATCCAGGTTCCCTGTTTATCCCTTCGGTGTAACAACACGAAGGTAAAAGGTCACATTCCCCGCTGAGATACATTTTATATTTACTTTTTTATTAAATAATTATGGCATGGCATGAAGTTTAAATATTACAGGAGATAATCAAGTGGGAATTGAGCCGAGAAAACCCAGACCTGAGAATTTAGTCTTGGCTATACTTAGAATGTCTTTGCTCTCCACTGGGAGCCATTCTGGTTTGCTTAAGGAGTTTAATAATACACATTTCAACTGCCACAGAATCTACATCCTGTTTGGGAAGAGGGGTTGTTTGGGAGGTGGGTTATTTTGCCAATTGTCCTGAGAATTAGAGGCCAATTCCCTCAAGAGCCTAAACATCGTTATGATGCGCCATTTATCTTCTTGATCACAAATCTGCTCGCTTAAATTACGTATTTTAAGCTGAAGAAATGTGAAATGTGTAAGAATTCAAAGATGAAATATATAGGAATTCAAATATATATATCTGTGTATATATATACATACATATATATAAATATAGTTACTAAAAACAGCTAATGGGAATCTGTAAAATGCTAATTCAGGAAGAAAAAGAAGAAGTTGGCCATAATTCAACAAACATTTTTTCCAATGGATTGGCGTGGATATTTTCATCCTGATAGATCAACAGCAGCAAATCACTTCCCAACAATGCTGAATTGTTCTCAGGTCTCAGCCATCCCGGATCAATGTCCACATTATGTCTCTCAGCACAAAGGTTTTCTGTACAGCCTGCAACAAAATTGGCCACTGCTGGTTTTACTCGTTAGTGGAACAAAAATATCTCTGTGGCGAAATGCTGCTAAAAACCAACACCCAGTTTTGGAGGGGTGAATGACACCTTGCCAAGTGGAGGCCAAAGGTGGAGAATCCACCAGCAAGCTCGAGCAGCTTCCCCACAATTCCACTCCCACTGAGGAAAGAGCTGCTGGGTCAGGAGGGATTTATCCGTGTGGTTCAGAGAAATATGGCAAAATTATACCCAAATGCTTTGGGGTTCATGGAGACCTCAGAGGGGTCTGCCAGACATGCAGGCTGTTTGTTATTCCATAGGAATCAGACATCTGAAATGAAATTCCCCCAAAAAATGGACTGAGGTACAAAATCCCTTTGACAGCCCTCAAATCCAGGGTTTCAGGTTCAAGGGGTCGCTTGAACTTCCCAAAATGCAGTTTAAAACCCCTAAGTTTTGACACAATATAATGTATGCACGGAAAGAGCAGCCAGCTAGTGAATAAACTAAATTATCAGTGAGCCTGCAAACCTCTCCCTAGCATGACTTTAATGCTTTAAAACTTGGGCTTTAACTACAGATTTGTTGTATAAAAGTAGGGAGAGACCTAAATGTGTCACCAACGCCCTGAGTTCATTTATGTGAAGCTCAAACAGAGTGGGGACAGTGCTTCCTCTTTGATTTTCCTTACCCTTCAAAACCGAAAAATAAAGTTTTTATCTTAAACACAGCTCCTCTGACTGGAATAGGAAGGAAAAGGAATTCAGTTGAGCAAAGAAAAGGAAAACAGTTGAGCAAGTTGTGCCAAGGGCAGAGCAGTGTGCAGAGCAGTGGGACAGCCAACCTCTGAGGTGTTTGCACAGAGAAAAGGCACCTGTGGCCCTAAAGTTTGAGTCATGGAATGGTTTGGGTTGGAAAGGACTTAAAAATCATTTTGTTCTACTCTGCTGCCATGGCAGGGACACCTTCCACTGTCCCTGGGTGCTCCAAGCCCCATCCAGCCTGGCCTTGGACATTCCACAGCTTCTCTGGTCACCTCTGCCAGGACCTCCCCACCCTCTCTGAGAGCAAATCCTTCCATAAATCTCACCTAGATTTCCCCTCTCTCACTCTGAATCCGTTCCTCCTTGTCTTGTCACTACATTCCCACTGCAATCTCCCTCTCTGGCTTCCCTGCCAGCCCCTCAGATCCTGAAGTCTCTTTTCCCCTGTGTCTCTCTCACTGAAGCGGTGGCAGCAGCAAATGCTCTGTCACATCAGTTTTTCTGTCCGAGGGAACTCACCCTGCCAATTTACAGAGCTCTCTGCATCCCTCTAAGTGTTGTTTCCCACGAGCAGAGAACAAGACCTGGAATCTCCTGACAAGATTCAGCAAACCAGCACCTTCCCATCCCCAAATCCTGGCAGGGAGGCTGATGCAGCACAACCCAGAGCCCAACCTTTCCCGAGGATGATTTTATGTTGCTTCGCTCTGACAAGGTAACCCCTGGAGGATTTCTGCTCAGCAAGGAAAATTATGTTCCAAATCTCCCTGATATACACATTTCCAGGTTAGCATCTCAGTGACAAAGTAAATGCAGAGCTGTGATCAAAGCTGAGCTGGGAAAGCCTACAAGCCGTGCCCTCAGCTGGCATAAACTGGTGTGTTATTAAAGCCAAGGGAGCTGTAATGGAACCACTTAGAGCAGCAGAGAATTTGAATTGGTGTCGTATTAAAAGCAGGAGGTGAGGCTACAGCAAGATTAGCAGCAGAGAACAAATGTGTGATTATTCCAGGAGCAGCTGATGAAAGGAGAGCAGCTCAGAACGGAGGGATGTGTGTGCAGCCTGGATCCTCACCAGACGCAGGGATTAAAATTTAGTTGTAGCGATTTAAAAATAGGCTTTTATCTCTCATTTTGAGCATTTTATCTCTCACTTGAACTGCTAGAGTTGGCTCAGCAGCTGCCATCCCCTCCAACGAGCCATCCTCTGGGTTTGTGCTGTTCTCTCCAGCCAGTTCCGTGTCTATAGGATCCTGACAGGAAGTTTTCCATGTGGGAACCTCATGGAAAAGTCCACAAATCCCATTTGGGTGATGAGAGGGGTTTGATGGTCGAGCCGCAGCGCCCTGAGTGAGGGAACTTCAGAGGGGAAATGCTGACAGACCCAGGAGTGCAGCAGTGCAAAATTATCAAAACCCAAAATTATCAAAACCCAAAATTATCAAAACACAAAATTATGAAAACGCATCACAGGGTGCAGATGAGCTCCCCCAGCTCCTCACTGTGCTGGTTTAGATTTACCCTTGGAAGCGTAGAGCTGATTTTTATATTCATCATTCCAACAGTTTGGCGTTTTCTTCTTCAAGCAATCTGTCTTAGTGTGACTCTTTCCAAAAATAAATAAATTAACCAAAAAAAAAAAAAAAAAAAAAAAAAAGAAAGGAAAGCTCAGATGTAATCGAGCTGAACATAAATATTTGGTTGTATGCTCTGTAGGCAGACCAGTGTTGTGACAGCAGTTGGAAAAAAATATTAATGTGCAGTAAAAATGCCTTATGAAAAACCATCTCCTCACACATCCAAATGTCATCGCTCCCAGAGTGGCCTTGGGAGAGCAAGAGGTGAAAAAAAACCAAAATAGATAAATAAATGAATGAACGAATAAATAAAACCAGCCAAGGGTTGGTTAATAAATAAAACCAGTCAATACCAATCAGCACCACAGTGCTCGGAGTGAAAATCCCAATCAGCACCCAGGGTTTTTTGGGTTTTTTTCACCTGTGCAAATGAAAATTACCTGTGTAAATGAAAATTACCTGTGTAAATGAACCTGCCCGGTGCTCCTTTGCAGAACTGCTTGGATTTGTAGGACAATGTCACCTCCACCACGCCGGGGATGTGCCGCGGCGGCGTCTGGACGCGGATGGCGTGAGGTGTGATCAGCTGGGAACGGCAACGGGAGAGACACCGTCAGGGACCTGTGCTGATCGTTTGTTCCACGAGGAAATCGTGGAGGAGTTTGGGTTGGGAGGAATTAGTGATCATCCTGTGCCACCCCACGGGCAGGGTCACCTTCTGCTGTCCCAGGTTCCTCCAAAGCCTGTCCGAACTGGGATGATTCCAGGCAGCCACAGAATTTCTGGGCAAACTCTGTCCAGTCCTCACCAAAAAAAAATCCATCCTCATCTCCAGCTCTACCCTTGTGCACTTTAACACCATTTCCCCCCATCACAGCCCTCAGTGAAACCTCTTTATTTCAGTGTTATCACTGTATTATTTCTGTATTATCAGCAGAGTGAAACACCTGGGGTAGCTCCTTGGAGAGAAACACACGTTTTAGGATCAATTGTCATCAAGAAACTTGGGCTCTGAAGCCCACTGGTTAATTGCTGCTTTATTTCCAGACTGATTTCTTCTGTCCTTCCCAAACTCCAACCCTTTCTTTATTTCTCTACCTTTACCTGTGTAAATAAATCCATGTAAAGAACAAACCCTGTGGAAAAATAGGCAGAGTCACATTCATTGGGTTCATCAATGGGGGAAAGAGAGATGTGGGACTATCAAAAGTCTCCTCCACCTCATATCAAGAGACAATTTCTAATAATTTCCTTGATTTTATAGATGCCTAGAATTCTCCAGTTCCATTCTGGGTATCAGTCAACAGGAAAGCACATTCTGTGAATTCCCTTCTCTGTCTCCCACCTCACCCACCACCACAGAACTGGAAAAGGAACAGGAATTAACCCCTTTGCCCCTCAGGAAAGAGAAGTTTCCCCACTCAGGGCTGGGGAGAAAGCTGTACCCACCTCACTCCACACCAGCATGGTCCCAAACACCACCTGCAGCCCGTCGAAGAAGTTGTCCCCGATGATGATGACCATGGCTCCCCCCGTGGTCCACCCCTCGCTGGGGCTGATGGCTTTGATGCAGGGCGTGGCTGGACACACAAAAAAAGGACATTAAAACATCACTTTGAGGTTTTTTTTAATCCCAACAGCTTTGGGGATGATTGCAGGCCTGGGTGTAAATCCCTGGAGAAGAACAGAGCAATCGGGAAAAAATTCTTCACTGGGAGAGTGGTTGGGCTGGAAGACTCTGGCTGGAATTCTTCACTGGAAGATTGGAATTGTCTGCCCAGGGAGGTGGTGGAGTCACCATCCTGGATGTGTTTAAAAAAAACCTGGATGTGGCACTCAGTGGTTAATAATCATGGTTTAGTTGATGAGGAGGTGTTAGCTCACAGGTTGGACTTGATGACCTCAAAGGTCTTTTCCAACCTAATTCATTCTGTGATTCTTTGATTCTGTGATTCCTGTGAGCATCAAACACCCCAAACTGCAGCTCCACCCATCCACTCCTGGGAATTCCTCAATTTGGTGAGTCCCCTCCAGCCATTCATTCACCCATGAAGGTTGCTCGCCACTCCACAAACCCCAGCACGTTGATAAATAAAATAAATATATAAATAAATAATAAAAGGAGTGTTTTCTGCCTTGCAAGTGTTAATTACTTGCCTATTCATTACTGGCACTTAACATGGTGTCATTAAAGCCTAATAGGCCAACTGTAGTGGGTGTAAAAACGAATTGCTTAAATGGTTGTGCAGAGGCTGCTCAAAAAAAAAACCAAAATAACACCCACTCATTAGCATATGAGCCCCCAAAAACAAACCCTGCGGAGAAAAAGGTAGAGTGGCATTCATTACGTTTATCAATGGGTGGAAAAAAGACATGGGAGTATCAAATGTCTCCTCCAATTCATATCAAGAGACAATTTTTAATAATGTTCTTGATTTTATAGAGTGGATTTTTTATTTTTTTTTATTTCTCTCTTCCATATGTTCAAGGCCTCTGGACTATACATCCCATCAGGAACCCAATATGGTTTCCAGGCCATAACCAAAGTCAATCCATCACTCCATTCCCAATGTTGACAGGGTCAGAGGTGGAGGGGAACTTTGGCAGAGCTCCAAAAACATGAGACTCCTTTGAACAGCCAGTCAATCACATCCAATCAGTCAAGGAAAAACTGGATGGCTTCCTAGGCTAGGAATCCTGGGATTTTCCTTCTACCATTTCACTGCCCGCTGGGGGAGAATTAACACCACTCCGAATTCTTTACTGATTCAATCATTTTCTTCCAGTTCATTAATTCTTCTTTCGGGTTGATGCAGGGCACAGTTAAGGAGTGGGGCAGCAAAACATTATAATGAAATAATATCCTTGCTTGTCTTTTCTACTAACATCACCAGCTCTTCTCACTTTCAGTGGCTGCAGGGGAGGGCAAAGCAGGCTCTGATGGCATTTTACAGCATTTTCTAGTATTTTCAAGAATTTTCCAGCATTTTCAAGCATTTTCAAGCATTTTCAAGCATTTTCCAGTGTTTTCCAGGCACTTTTGAGTGCCGTTTGCGCGAGGGAGGCGCAACGTTTTGGGAACGAGGAGGGGCTGAGCTTTTTGAAACTGAACAGATACAGGGATTTGTAATTGCTTGAACACAGTCCCCAAACCCATCGCGGAGCTGGCCATGAGTCTGGCTTAGCCAAACAAACTCACATCAATTAGTGTCAGCTCCCTCTGCGCATCGTTAGGCTCCGCGCGCAGTTTGTTTAAGGGAACCGGTGACACTTTTTCATACACATCTTGCGCTGGAGTGGCTCTGTTTAACTAAGATGTCATCTTGCCTAATTTGCCTGAAATCAAATCTATCCCAGCTGAATGAGAGGGCTGAAATTTAGATAATACTCGGTGTTTCTGTGTTTTTCATCTCCGCGGTACATACTAATTAATAAATGGCAGGGGGAGGGGGAGCCCAGTCCCTCAGATGTGAGGAGGATCACATTTTGCATGCAGTAGACACTGTTTTCCCTGCCTCTGCCTTCCCCAAACCCCCTGAGGCTCTGCAGTTCCCCCTCGGCTCTCCTTCCCTCCTGAAAACAAACAGAAATGGGAGAATGGGTGATTTCTGCCCTGCTCTGCAGAGAAAAATATTCCAGAATTCCCACCTTCCGAGGGGTCGAGTCTCCTCGCTCTCCGGCCGTGCTTGGAGTTGTTGTGCACAAACATGTTGTCAGACACTGCCAGCACGTGTCCATCCACGTTCACTGTTGTCGATAGCACCACCTGGATAATGGGAAAGGGAAGGAAAAACCAGCCAGGTGAGGGATTTGTTTGAAATTCAACTTGCTAGGGGTTGATTTTTCAGTTTGGCTGAAGCTTTGTGTTGGAAAATGGCAGCAGGTCCTGCAGAGGGTTATGAGGAGGGGAGATATTTTCAGCCTTCTTTTTGTGCATTAATTCTATGCATTAATTGCATTTAACACAGCACCCTGTGGGCTGGGGAGAGACCTCAGGTCCTGCAGGGTGGAAATCCCATAAAAACAGGACCTGATATCTGTCTGGGTTTGATATGGGAGTGGTCAGTGCCTCCGGGAAATCATCTGGGCTGAGCACCCCAAATTAGGCGGCAGCTTTGAAACCCCAACCTCCATCACTGGGCCCCAGTTTGAATTCATAGAGGAAGTAACTCTATATGTTAATTAATCCCACTTCAGTTTTTATGATATCCAAAGCTCTAAATCCCATCAATCCAGAAATACGAGTGGCTTCAAACCACAAAGTTTTGAGAAAAAACCAAACATTTTAACTCCTGGAAGAAGACACCTTCTGACTGAGTGGTTTTGACCATGAGTTGGTGTGAACGAGCTGAATTCCACCCCACTGCCACACCCACAGCAACGCACAGCCAAGCAGAGCCAAACCCTGGCTGTGTCCATGGATTTCCACAGCCTCAGCTGTCACAGCCCAGCTAAGAGAACGTCAAACTCTAATTGTTGATAAAACTCCATCCAGCACAGAGCAGGAGAGACCTTGCCCTCCCCGGGCTTAGGCGAGCTTAAAGAACACTTTCCTTCTCGAGACAACCCTAATTCATTCCAAAAGGCTCTTGTCATCCTGTACTCTTCTACTTCTCAAGCATTCTTGTCACAGAATGTGTTGCTTTCTTGTGCCAACTGATTTCCTCATTCCCATCAGGGTGGGGCTCAACTCCATCCAAAGGGAACGTTTCCCGCATGACATAGCTGAGCCCACTCAGATGCACTTCATTATTTTCCCTTAAACAATGGAAATAAATTTTAATCTCTCGCTGGCCAGCCCAGAGCACACTGTGGCAACAGGGGAATAGGCCTGAATTATTCCAGTGTCTGAAATATTTACGACAAGTGTTTAAATTGCAACCAAATGTAAATAAAAAGGGTGTCTTGTAGATACAGTTACGCTGTGGAATGGAGACATCGCTGAGCTCGCTTGCACCAGTGGGGTAAATCCACACCCAGGGCTTCAAGTGGAATATGTGGAATATATGGAATATCCTGAGCTGGAAGGACTCACCAGGATCATGGATCTGCACAGATTCCCTAAAATCCCACCTTGGGCATCCCTGGGAGTGTTGTCCCAACCCTCCTGGAGCTCTGGCAGGTTTGGGAATGTCACCATTCCCTGGGGAGCTTGTTCAGTGCCCAGCACCCTCTGGGGGAAGAACCTTTCCCTGAGATCCAGCCTTTTCCTGATCTCCAACCTAACCCTCCCCTGGCACAGCTCCAGCCCTTCCCCGGGTCCTGTCCCTTGTCCCTAAGCAGAGATCAGTGCTGGAATCACCACCTGGGCTCTACACAACACAAGAGCCACATCTTGGGAGATGGAGAAACCCCACAGCAATGGCAGAGGAATGGCAAGAGCCATTCCAGGGGGAAGTGCTGAGCACCCTCTGCTCCCCAGGAAGGGAAGATGCACTTCCAGACCTCTCTCCATGTGTGATTCCAGTTTTGTCCACCTCTCCCACCCATGGCAGGAGGGCCAGAGCCCCTTGTTCTGCCCCAGGCTGAATGAAGACAGTGTTTTCAGGGACAGGGGGAGATGCAAAGATGCAAAGCTCAGATCTGCAGCAGAACCTCCGCAGAGTTTGGGACGTTTTTGCTGCAGTCCGAAATCCAGAAGACCTTTCTCACCACAACCCAACCCCTCATCCATGGTGTGCAGAAAGGACATGTGATGGACACCAAAATGACTGAACTCCTTCACTCTGCCCCAGCCATTCCCTCCTGCCTTGGAGACCCCAGTACAATTGTTTCATACTGGAGATTAAAACCCAATGTTTTATGGACAGAAGGAGGAGGAATGCGCATTCCACCATGGTCCCTAACTCCCAGGCCCTTCCCTTTCACAAGCCAACTGCTTTCCCCCAGTGAGTATTTCCTGGGTCACCAAGGGTGACCCTCTCCATCTGGAATCAATCAGTCAACTCCTGACAACTTCCTGAAACACCTCACTCCATTTCCTGTTCTCTCCCCCTTCCCTCTTTCCCCCTGGTTTGCTTCACTCTTCAAAACTGCAGGCCACAGCAGCTTAATGTTAGAGGGTCAGACACAGTTAGACTCCAAAACACTACACAAGAGCACCTTTGACCTTCAAAAATCTTTACATCTTAGCTAAACAAATCAAGGTCAACGTTTCTTACCATTACCTTGTTAACCATTTCTATGCATTTTTGCCTTTTTTTGCGTTTTACCCTCCTGAACGCAAATTTATCAGCAGCACTTGTTCTCCCAACATCGTAAAACAGTCCAAGCCCTTTTTGGAAAACCAAAATCAGTGTTTAGTGCTAATTCATCACTGATTTCATCAGTGTTTAGTGCTGATGAAAGGTGATGTGCAAACTTCCCTGGAGATTTAAATTCTCACTTTTGCCCACAGAGTTTTTTTCTTTTCCCACCCTGGTGGCACCACTTCTTCTGTGTGATAATTTGGCTTCTCCTTTGCCTGTTCTCAGTGGAAGATCTTTTACTTAAAACCGTTTGTTAACGAAAAATTTAATCTGAAGGGGATGAACAGAGGACAACAAAATATATCAGGTATTCTGATACATCGTGGATCCTGGTAATTGAGGCTGAGAGCCAAATTTGGGCACAGGCAGCATAAAAATGGAAGATTTTGTGCCACCCAACAGCTGGATCAAAGTGTCACCTCTGCTGGGGTTTCAGAGGACAACCAAGCAAGAAAGAAATGGAGAGGGTGATGTGTTATTCCTTCATCCTTCCAGACACAGGTCCATCTCCAGGAACACTGAGGGAATTTCAGGATTCTGTGTTTTCCCAGTCCTTGAGGCTCTCCCTGCCAATCTGCAAAGGTCTGGTTGTCAGCTGGGAGGACAGAGCCCCAAACCAGCGATTCCTGGGGAGATGGCAGAGCTGCATCTCCACATAATTTCTGTTTCCCAGGTGGATTTCTGTAATGCAATCCCAGCTCTGACCCCACGGGGAGATTCACCTCCCGTGACATCCAGACAAAGTGTCTTTAGCACATTAAATTCAGCTTCTCCTGGCTGCTCTGCCCCTCCTTCCCCTCCCTGCACAGGCTGAACTCTGAACTCAAACCCTGTGTTTGAATAGGTGATTTTAGGGTGATTTTTGCCCCAGTTTTCCACCCACCAGCTTTATCTGGAAATGCTTCAACTGATAAACAACCAAGGTTGTGTTTCTTTCCAAACCCTCACCTGAGTACTGCAAATTTCCCTCCCCCACCTGTGATAAATCAGTGTTTTGTATTCTAAAATGTGCTGCTCTTCAAATCACAGATATGCAAATCCATCCCCATTCCCAGGTATAAAATCTGTATCGGTCACAGACACCTATTTAGACATATGGTGCAGACATTCCAGGCATACAGGCATCTACTTACATGTAGCATATCTCATCGCTGTGTAAATGATCTCCCTCAAAAAAAATTCCTGTTGCCATTCCAAGTGTGGAAAAAATTCTTTATGACATTGTACATCTGGAAACAATATTGCATTCCTGATGCACTTTCCCTTGTAACTCTCGAGTCACAGCACCATGTTATTTTAACTTTTTTTTTTTTTAAATGACTACTATGAGGATTAAAAAAAAATATCATCGTTGTTATTATTGTTGTTATTATTATTATTTTCCAGCTGAGTGGAAGGAAAGATGTCAGGCCTCATCCTGCTGCCTGCACTTGGACAGAGCTCCCATTGATGTCAACAGGAATTTTGGGAGAGGGAGTAACACGGGAGGAGAGGCTGGATGTGATGGGTTTGCTGCAGGGCTGGATTGGGAATGAGACAAACAATGTGGGAAATGCCAGCAGCCTCATTCTGCTCCAAACTTCCATGGAATTCTTTGGGAAATTTCCCTGAGCCTGTGAATTGGGGGGTGGCAGAGAAAACTGGGAACTTGGCCTTGAATCCAGGGAATCTGAAGGATTCAATCCAGGGAATCTGGAGGGTTCAATCCAGGGATTCAAGGGTTCAATCCAGGGATTTGTGTTCCATCAGGGGTCACAATCCTGCCCCACTGACACCTTTTCTCCTCTTGTTATCCACAACCAAACCGTGGAGCTGCTGCCATAAAATCATTTTCAACCATTTCCACCTTCTGCCTCTGACACTCCTCTTGTTTTAAAGCCTGATGGTGAGGGGAATTTAAATTTATTCCCAGTCAGTTTATACTGAACATTAGCTTTAAAATGATGATTTCCCTTCCTGAGGGTAATTCCAGAGAGCAATTCCATCCCTCCTCAGTGCAAATATTTGAGCCAAGCTCTTGCCCAGCCCTGTCCCCTTAATGTCCCATTCCTGCACCTGTTCCAATGTCATTTTGCCCTTTTTCACTGCAGTTCAGGCAGTATATTGTACCCAAACTGGAAATGAGAGCTGCACAATGCTGTAAATGCCCCTCCTTTCTGCTGGCAGCGTGAGACAGAGTGGATCTCATCTGTGGTTTGTCTCTCATGGATGAGACATCACTCTGGGAACTCTTTCCCCATGGATATTTGGCCTCCAGAGCTGAGCACATCCAGCTCCTCGAGTCCTTTTCCTCCTGCAGTCAGTCCTGACTCAGTCCTTCCCTTGCTCGCAGATAATGTGAAATAACATCACCTTTTGGTGGGCAGGCAGCACCTGATGAGGAGATCTGCCCCCAGCACAGCCCAGGCCCTGCTGACAGCAGCTGATTTGTTTTGCAATCCAGACCTGGGAAATGAGTCCCAATAATGATAAATCCATGTAGGATTCACCCTGACAGCAGCTCAGTGATCCCAGCCTGACCATGGGGGTCTCTGGCAATTCCTCCCCCTGAACAGGATTTCATCCAGAGCAGGAAAGGATGGAAATCCTGCTCAGGTTTCATCCTTTATTTTATCCTTGCTCTCCTTTTCCCTTCCTGCAGCCTCCATTCCTCACTCCCTGATCCCAGCCTGACCATGGGGGTCTCTGGCAATTCCTCCCCCTGAACAGGATTTCATCCAGAGCAGGAAAGGATGGAAATCCTGCTCATGTTACATCCTTTATTTTCTCCTTGCTCTCCTTTTCCCTTCCTACAACCTCCATTCCTCACTCCCTGATCCCAGCCTGACCATGGGGGTCTCTGGAAATTCCTCCCCCTGAGCCTGAGCAGGATTTCCATCCAGAGAAGGAAAGGATGGAAATCCTGCTCAGGTTTCATCCTTTATTTTCTCCTTGCTCTCCTTTCCCTTCCTGCAGCCTCCATTCCTCACTCCCTGATCCCAGCCTGACCATGGGGGATCCTCCCCATTCAGGGGCAATTCCTCCCCCTGAACAGGATTTCATCCAGAGCAGGAAAGGATGGAAATCCTGCTCAGGTTTTATCCTTTATTTTCTCCTTGCTCTCCTTTCCCTTCCTACAACCTCCATTCCTCACTCCCAGCTCCATCCCACCCCTTGGAATCATTCACCATTTCCCTGGGAGCCCCAGAGCTGTGGATCAGAGCAGCCTGGGTGAATTCCCAGCCCCAGCGAGCCTGATGATGAACTGATCCAACCACTCCGAGGTCAGCAAGGAAACCTCCCCAGGGACTCACCTTGTTATTTTTCCTTTCTCTTCCTCCCCAGAGCCCCAGAGGAGGTGGGAGGTACCTGCCAGCAAACATTCCATGTCATGTTTTCTGCTGAAAACAGAGGGCAATTACTGCCCTTTCTCTTTTCTGCTCTAAAGAAAGGACGTTGGTTCAAAGCTGACCACTGTTAGTACCAATTTCTGCTGCCTGGCACTGCAGGACCTGTGCAGCTCCTGGAGGGAGCAGAATTCCCAATCAACAGGAGCCTGATGTGTCAGCTCCAGGGCTCATCTAATTCCTCATCTTAATTCCTCATCTTAATTCCTCATCTTAATTCCACGGAATTATAGTCCCCCTTTGCACACCGCTCGTTACCATTAAACTATCATTGGGCTGCAATCGAGTTCTGCAGGAGAATTCCTCATTAAACGGAGGGCATCGTTTTTATTTTTATTTTTATTTTTAATTTTCAATTCCATCCCTGGGAGAATCCCTCGCTGATAGCACAGCACTGATTAACAATACCTCTGTAAACTCAATTTGATTGAGCTCAAACCCTGTGTGTGAATAGGTGATTTTGGGATGATTTTTGCCCCAGTTTTCCACCCACCAGCTTTGTTTGGAAATGCTTTAATTGATAAATAACCAATATTCACTTCAGTTAAATTCACAAGGACATATTACCCGATCTCTGTGGGGTTTGGGCAGCCACCAAGTAACGCTGAAAATATCCTTTAGTTTTAGAAATATTCCCTTTCCTTTAGTTCTAGAAAGATTCCCTTTCCCTGCTTTTCGCTGCTAAAGCAGTGATCCACAATAAAATGATGTTACTACAGGGGAAAAAACCCTCTAAAATAATGATCACACATTCCTTAACTTCTAAGGTAAAACACATTTTTACAGCACAAAATCATTGCATTTGGTAACAAAAAAAAAAAAAAAGTAAAGAGATTCTAATTGTATTTTTGAAGCTCTACTTAATATCAAAGCAAATTTCAAAAATAGTCATCGTGATCACAAAGCAGCTAGTGTTGCTCTCCAAACTAAAGAATTAGAATTAAAAACCCCCAACTCTTCAGGCATCTGGAGCTGCACTGAATTTCCAGTGCAGTGTTGATGTGACCTTTCCTCCCCTCTCTCTCTCCTCACCCCTTTTTTTGTAATTTTTAAATTATACGAGTGAAACCAAACATTTAATTCAGCTCAGTGCATTACCGGTGAAGTATAAAATATCGGAATTTTGTAACGGATCTGGGAGTGGGGCTGAGGGCAGGCTTGGACAGCAGATCCCAATGCTTTGGAACTCTGGGGCTGAGCCAAGCCCAACCCAAACTCACACCCATCCCTAACCAAAATCATCCCCTGGATGCTTTTCCAGCCCTGAATGACCATCCCTCCGTGCTGGAAAACTCACCAGGATGCACTCAGAGCACCGTTTCCACCTCTCTGATTTGTATTTGTGTCTCAACAACAAATCCTGAGCTTTGGGCTTCTGTTGAAGAGCAAAAATGGGGTTTGGGGAAACCCCCTTAGTGATTTCAACGAGAATTTCAATTAAAGGATTTTCTCTGCTGCTTGGATTCCTAACCACCAAAGAAAAGGAGTATCCTGGTGTCTCCTGGAGCTCTGACAGCACTGAAAATGGAAATATTTGGTTCTGCAGAAGAGCATAGGTAGGAATTAAAAGGCACTTAGATGAGAATCGCTGCAGAATTCTGTTTGCACAGGGAAAGAAGTGCTTGGAAAAGGCTGAGAAAGGAGGGATTTTAACAGCTGTACAAATAATTTATTGGGGGAAAGCAGCAGAGGGACTCAAAGCGGGACCAACTCCCATGGACTGAAAGAGTTGAAGTTATCCCTGGAAACAGAACCCTGGAGTTCCCCTTGGATCTGTTTTCCCAGCTTGGCATTTTCCAGCTGAGGAGTTCATCCCAGCTCATTCTCCTCACCAAATTCTGATTTGGGTGCAGAGATCAAAATCAAGGCCAGGCTCTCCCACACAGGAGAGCTGCCAGGTGGATGGGCTGAAGGAATTCCATCCCCATCCCCATGGTCCTGCAAGATTTGGTTCCATTTCCCTGCTCAAGATGGAATGAAGGAATTCCATCCCCATCCATGAGGTCCTGCAGGATTAGGTTTGGTTTCCCTGTCCAACATGGAATGAAGGAATTCCATCCCCATCCATGAGGTCCTGCAGGATTGGGTTCCATTTCCCTGCCCAAGGTGGAATGAAAGAATTCCATTCCCATAAATTCCATCTCCGTTTCCTTGGTCCTGCAAGATTTGGTTTGCTTTCCCTGCCCAAGGTGGAATGAAGGAATCCCATCCCCATTCCCGTGGTCCTGCTGGATTTGGATTCCCTGCCCAAGGTGGAATGAAGGAATTCCATCCCCATCCATGAGGTCCTGCAGGATTAGGTTTGGTTTCCCTGTCCAACATGGAATGAAGGAATTCCATCCCTATCCACATGGTCCTGCCGAATTTGGTTCAGTTTCCCTCTCCAAGGTGGAATGAAAGAATTCCATCCCATGAATTCCATCCCCATTTCCTTGATCCTGCTGGATTTGGTTCCATTTCCCTGCCCAAGGTGGAATAAAGGAATTCCATCCCCATGAATTCCATCCCCATCCATGAAGTCCTGCAGGATTGGGTTTGGTTTCCCTGTCCAACATGGAATGAAGGAATTCCATCCCCATCCCCATGGTCCTGCAGGATTTGGATTCCCTCTCCAAGGTGAAATAAAGGAATTCCATCCCCATTTCCTTGGTTGTGCAGGATTTGGTTTGCTTTCCCTGTTCAAGACGAAATAAAAGAATTCCATCCCCATGAATTCCATCCCCATTTCCTGGATCCTGCAGGACTTGGTTCAATTTCCCTGTCCAAGGTGGAACAAAGGAATTCCATCCCCATCCCCATGGTCCTGCAGGATTTGGATTCCCTGTCCAACATGGAATGAAGGAATTCCATCCCCATCCATGAGGTCCTGCAGGATTAGGTTTGGTTTCCCTGTCCAAGGTGGAATAAAGGAATTCCATCCCCATCCATGAGGTCCTGCAGGATTAGGTTTGGTTTCCCTGTCCAAAGTGGAATAAAGGAATTCCATCCCCATTTCCTTGATCCTGCAGGATTTGGTTCCATTTCCCTGTCTAAGGTGGAACAAAGGAATTCCATTCCCCTTTCCTTGATCCTGCAGGATTTGTTTCCATTTCCCTGCCCAAGGTTTCCCTGTCCCATCCCAGTTTGGGTCAGGTGACACCAAGAATAATGCTGAGAGCACAGAGAGATTTCTGCCCCCAAAAATCAGATCCAAACTCCTCCTGCAGCTCAGCACCCCACGGAAAGCAGGGATTTGAGGATTTTTTGGGAGTAGCCAGCGTGGGTTTGAAATCAGAGCTGAATCTCATCATTGTTCTGGTGTGTTTGGATCCAGAATTTCCATTTTGGCACTTCCAACCCAAATTCTGTGTATCATGGCAGTGCCTCAGGTCCCCAGGTGCTCATCAGGACAGCCCTGGGCACGAATTTTCACAAACTCAGAACAAAACCAAAAAAAAAAACCTCAAAAAAGGAGATTATTTATATTTCCTGACATTCCACAATCAGTTCTTCTCGCTGGCTCCCAGAGCCAACAAGATCTGTTTACATGCTGTAAAAGAGGTTTTTCCTTTGCTTTCCAGATTTTTTAGCATTCTTGGCAGATGATAACTAATTGCTGTTTCTTCTTTATGGAAGTTGCCACTTGAAAAAAAATCTGTATAAATTCCCTAACAATGAGCACCTCTTTTTTCCTCCTGTCTTATCATCTCTGAAAAGCACAGAGTGAAGAAGTCACTGCAGCCTCTTTAAACTGCTGGTGAAAAGAATTAGGTTGGTCAGGAATTTTTCTTTAGATTTCTTCCTGCTCCAAACAAAAAGTTAATACATTTTCTTTCGTTATTTTTTGCCTGCGTTTCTTTAATTTTTTCTGAGCTTTCAGAAGCTTTTGTTGCCCAGGATTTCTCGTAAAACTGAACTCTTCTTTTTTTTTATATTTAATTATTAAATTTTTCATTGCCAGCAGAAGAAAAACAAAACCAAAAATCCCTTATTCTGTGAGAACATGTTTTGATGGAAAGTCTGAAGCAACTCTGTAAACTCCTGTGGAGTTTTAACTCTGTTTACAAATGAGGAAAATTATTCAAGTGAATATGAAACATGAAGCAATTGAAACATCAATTGCCAAACCTAAGGATGGCACCACGTCAGGGTGAAAACATCCTGAACAAGATAAAATTCAATTTTTATCAGGGATGTGAGACGGTGAAGGCACAATAATGATGGGAATAAGCAGCAGCAGCAGCATTTTCTAGGATGGTCCTGGGCGCCAGCAGGGAATTTGGGAAAATTCTCTGGTTGGCAAAGCACTCATGGGATTTCTCCAAGGCTCTCCTGGATCAAGACCATGAAGTTTGACCAAGGTGAGCAATTCCATGCGGAATTAGAGAGGAAAAGAGAGGGAAAATGGCTCCTCAAAGGGCATCCAGGAAATGTGGGTACCACCCAACCTCTGGTTTATCCACTGATTTATCACTGATTTTCAGCTGCAGCCTCAGCTTCCTCACCCTGCCCAGTGCCCTGAGAGCAAATCCAGGGGTCCTAGCTGGACCATTGCCCTTGGTCCAGAAAGTCAGGAGAATAAAATCAGATTAATTTATTAAAGGCCTTTAGGTGCATTCAGGGCAGACAGAGCTCACTGCAGAGGTTACACCCAAAATGGACAGTGAGTCACGAGTTCTTCACATTTTATAAATTCTGTAATTAACAAATTGAGCCTCAACCCTCCAATTCCACCTTCAGCTGATGATGTCAATCACCCCAAGTTTGCTCCCCAATTCACTGCTGTTCCCATACTTTGGGGCTCTGAGGCAGCAAAGTGTCCTTGGATTCCCAACTTAGAAGAATTATTTTGTCTAAAAAGCTGGGAACAGAAGTTTTTATCACTTTACGTGGAGGCCAGAGCCACACAGTAAAACTACACACACACAAAAAATACAGAAGTCAAACCCTAACGCATCACCCTGACCCTCCAACAAGGGCTGGGCTGCAGGTAAAACCCTTTTATCTATTTACTCATTTATTTATCTACCAAACAGAGCTGGCTGGCAGGAGAGGACACCAGAGCTTTCCTGTCCCCACGCCACACTCCAGCTCCTCCGCGCTCCCGCGAGCTGGAATTCACAATCCGTCAGGCTGATGGAAGCAGTGGCAGATTTCACTGCAAAGCAGCTGGGTCACAGTCCCAGGGGGCTTGTTGCTTTTGCTGTGAGATCTTAAAGTGACCATCGCTATTTTGGCTTTTTGGGTTGTTATTTTTTGTTGTTTTGGGTTTTTTTGGTGGTTTTTTTTGGTTTGGTTTGCTTTGGTTTTTGGGGTTTTTTATTGTTGTTGAAAGAAGCTGAAGGGAGGCTGTGAGAGCGTTAAAAATCAAAAAAAAACCAACAAAAAAAGCCGGGGGAAGAGGTAAGAAACGAGGAGGTGGCTCGTGTAGCACGTAGGGAGCTTACTTTGAAAAATTCTGAGGCATCTAAATATCACAAGCACGATCCCTGCTGCGGGCAGCTGGATGTGCGAGAGCTTTGCCCGAGGGTGTCAAATCAAATATCCACTGCTGCTCGGTACAGTGCAGCACTTCCCCCGGGGATCCAGGGGGGAAAAAGAGGGGAAAAAAGGAAAAAAAAGAGGTTTAAACACAACAAATGGAGGGAAAGTTGAACGGTGTGTGATGTGGATTATCGTGGGCTGTCATCGTGTTTGTTGGGAGAAATGGGAGAGAGGAGAGGGGAAGGGAAAGGAGAATGAGGTCAGTGCTGAGCTTTGTAAGGCTTACCTGGAATCGTCTCATGTCTCTGGGGTTTCCTGCTGTTTTCAAGCAGTTCTGATTGCACTTGAGGAAGAATTTGAGGAAGAATCTGGAAAAGAGGAAGAAGCACGTCACTCGGGTTAACAATTGGGTTAATCGGTTGGGTTAACCACAGAGAGATGTGTCGTTTTGTTCTGGTTTAAAATACGTGTGGGGTGACTGGAATGATGGTGGATCTGACAGAAGCGTGAGGATTTATCCAAACACCAACAAACCAAACTGATAAACCAAAAAAAAACCCAAAAAACCCAAACAAAAAAACCCCAAAAAACCCCAAGAAAACCCCAAAAAAACCCCAAAAACCAACAGGTAAAGGACAACCAGAGTGACTGAAATCCACTAGTGAAAATCTTAGACTGAAATCACTGTAAGTGAACACAACTCTGATCTACATCCTCTCTCCACTCGATTTTAGCTCTTCCTTTATCTCCCTCACATTCAAGGTTTCTGGGGCTGCCTGGAGGGATTTTCCAGGAAACAATACAGCAGGATAACAGCATTGTGGGAATCACAGAACCGACAGGCAGATAAACCTCAGAATGTGTGGAAAAACCCAGTTTTTCACAGGAGAAAACAGGAGAAAAACCCCAAAAGCAAACTCAGCTCGGAGAAGAACCTGCTGAGGTTTCACCCTGCTGATGTTTTTCCCCATTCCCAAAATTCCTGTCCCTAAAGCAGACCTGCCCAGGTTATTCCCACCTGGATTTTTTTGGAGGATGAGGAAAGCACGAGCAGAACATGACAGCTCACGCTGGCCGAGCAGATAAACCCATTAACATCCCACAAAGTTCTCCTGCCAATTATTTTGTCACCCAAAAAAACCCCATTTTTATCAGGTTTGTTATTCTGGAGAGTTCAGCCTGTCGTGGACACGAGTTGAATCCTCACCCAAAGCTGCACGGAGGTTTTAGGGTTTAGAAATATGAAGCAGGAATTTTTTTTTCTCTAAGCTTTTCCCACCAAACTCTGTCTCACATCCACGGGGGAGAGGATTTTGTTATCTGATTAAATCTGAATTTCAGAGGTGAAGGAACGACACGAGAAGCCCCAGTTGTTGGATTAAAAGCAAAGCCAAGCACATCCAAAATTCAGGCGTAAGCAAGGAAAATTTTTTTTGGCATCCTCTGTGGCAAGTGGAAATACTCCCTGCGATTCTTTCCCCTCTCTGTTCATCAGACAAGATGGGTTGAACCGCAACAATTGTAATTAAAAAAATAAATCAACGACTCGGCGATAAATTTAGAAGGGAAAAGAGTCAGACAAATAGAGAAAACGAGAAAAAATAAATAATTGGAGAATTGATTCGGAATACAAAGAGCGAGTTATTTATTTATTTTGCTCTCGCTGAGTGCTTTCCTTAAAAAAAAAAAAAAAAAAAGGAGAAAAAGAAAAAAAAAATCTGCTTTTGCAGTAAGTTAAAGTCCCAGGTGAGCCAGGCCTATTTCCCTTTCTGTTACTATGACAACGATTTTTTACCGCAGTCCCTAAGTCCCTTCAGAACTCACACATTCATGCCTTGAATTAGAACTTTAAAGGAGAAAGATGGATATTTCCTGGGTTTACCAACAGCACCCTCCCAAGCAGACAATAAGGCAGAAATCCTCGTTAGTGCCACTTCCCCTGCCCCACTCCCACCCAGAGATTTCTGCTCCATCTGCCCCGAAATTCAAAAATAAAACCTCAGGTTGGATCCGTGCTGAAACAAAAAAAAACCCCAAAAATCTCACCGGCAAAAAAACCCCAAATAATGCCATAGAAAAGCCACAAATCCCACCCTGCCAGGGACACTTTTCTATTAAAAAGTCCTTTTTTAAAATTATAATTTCCTTAAAACTCTCACAGATCTATTAGATATTTTTTAAAATCTGTATTTTCTCGGGGTGAGAGAGTTATTTTCTGCTTTTTTCCTGTTTATTTCAGGTCTCCCTTCAGCAGGGAAGAGGTGTCAGTGCTCAACTCTCCGAGGGCAAAATCCTGAAAATCCTAAAAATCCCACTGAATTCCATGCCTTGGGAGCAGCACTGAATTAATATTTTATTAACTCAGTCCTGTCGAGTCCACAATAAAACCTGTGACCTCTTCTGTACAAATGATTTTGGGGAGATTTTTCCTTTTTCAGAAGGAAAAAATCCAAAATCCTTGGAGATCTGCAGGAGAATTTGAGGCACAAATGTTGCTCAGAAATTCTACTTTTTATCTTCCCCACTGGTTAGAGGTTTAAAAAGAATATTTGCAGATATATAAACAGCTTACAGGGGATCTGCCTGTGCAAAAGAAAAACTCCAGGACGGAACTAAACTCGAAAATGAACCAAAACAAGGAACTTTCAGGTGAAAATCGAGGCTGATTGTTCTGCAGGAAAGCTGCAAATAAAATAAAAAATAAAAATCCACAAGTCGTTACTTCCAGGGGAAAATAAAATAAATTAAGCAGTGAAATGGGCAGTTCCTTTTTTTAGTTTTTTCCAGTTTTTCTGAATTTTTTTAATTCTTGCATCGCTTTGGATCGAGATGAGAAAATATGAACTAAAATATGAACTAAAATATGAACTAAAATGAAAATATAAACTAAAGAATGAAGAAAGTGATCAGGAAAGGTGTCTGGGAGAGAATTCTCTGTCAGCTGGAAGGGCTTTGGGAAGATCCTGGGGGATTGAGTGCCACAAACCCCAAAATTGCAAACTCAGAGAGGCAAAAATTCCAAATATACATTTAAAAGCATCTTATCCACCAGCAAACTCTGCAACAACACGTGGAGAACAACTAAAATCCCATTTTCCTGCTAAAAGCTGCAGGAAATTCGGGTTGAGAACCTCAGCAAACCCAAACCAGCAGCAGTGGTAAAAAATAAAATTAATTCTGATTAAATCTGAGCTGATTTGTGCCAAGGGGTGAAACATCCATTTAAAAAAAAAAGAGGAAAATAAAATTTTCTCTCTCCCTGTGGTGCTGCGGAGCTGAATATTCCCAACATTCCCGATTTCTCTGCACCAAACACATCCCAAATCTCAGGGCTGGGGATGCTCAGCCGGGATAATTCAGCAGGAGGAATTTTGGGGATCCCTTTGGAGGTTCCTCAGAGGTGCCTTGGCTTTCTGGAATTGCTGAGCAGCTCAAAATATGGAGAATTTCACTGCTCTGAGATCACCAAAGTGCTGGGTTTGGGTTCAGGATTTAAACCTTGTGGAAAAATTCATATTTATTTAGCTAAGATGTTTCTCAGACATCACTAGATGTGCTGGACTATGACAATTCCCCTCAAATCACCCCCAAAATTTAGATTTAAATTAATTATCTGCACCCACAGAGGAATTTTTATCTCTTTTTTTTTTCCCAGCTAACCAAATCTTTTCTCTTTTTCTGAGTTTTTCCAGTCAAAATTGAGCTACAACCTGCATGAAGCACTTGGTAGGTTGTTATATATACATATATATATATATTTATATATACATATATATATATTTTTTAAGTGGTTGCATCAGGGAAAGGCATGAATATTTATGGCAGCATTAGAATAAAAATGACTTGGGGGGAGCAAAGAGGAGGGAAGGTTTAGCACTAAATGAAGCTGATTTAGGGGTAACAGGAGAATTGCTGGGAGATTTTATTAATTTCTTTAAATGAGAAGCTTTAGCCAGTTTTTGGCCTTAACCTATATTTATATATATATACATCAAAAAATAAGAATTTAAAAAAATATATTAAAAATTAGCTGGTTTTGATGTTTCCTGGCTAATCTTTGGCCTTGCTAAGGACAGAATTAGGTGGGAAAAACCTAAATAAATTTCAACAATTCCCCTTGAAAACTCTGGCACTGATTGACTTAATGCAGAGATAAAAAATTAATTAAGATAATAACTCCACGCTTCCTTTCCTGTTGTCTCTCTCCTCACTGACCTCACTGGGCACAGCCTGATGAACTTGAGAAATCTCCAAAATCTCCAAAATTCCATTCATCTCCCTCTTTTTAGAGCTATTTTTAAAAAATTCCTGCTGGGAGTTCCCACCCAGCCCAGGAGCTGAGCTGACCAATTTTCCACTTTGGTACAAAAATACTGAATTATCTCCAATATTTTTTAGGAATTCTTGAAGCAATCCTTGGTGGGGAAGCAGCATGGACATGGAGAAAGGAGGAGAGCAAATTAAGCCAGGTCTTGAATTAATTAAGTTCTGTCCCCAAATTAATTTTGGACCATTTTGCTGTCTGTGCCCAAATTTTCAGGTTCTGTACCCAAATTCTCAGGTTTTTACCCAAATTTGCAGGTTTTGTGCCCAAATTCTCAAGTTCTGTGCCCAAATTCTCAGGTTTTGTGCCCAAATCTTCGAGGTTTTGTACTCAAATTATCAGGTTTTGTGCCCAAATTTGCAGGTTCTGCTACCCAAATTATCAGGTTTTGTGCCCAAATTTCAAGTTCTGTGCCCAAATTTCAAGTTCTGTGCCCAAATTCTCAGGTTTTGTACCCAAACTATGAGGTTTTGTGCCCAAATTATCAAGTTTTGTGCCCAAATTAGCAGGTTTTGTTCCCAAATTATCAAGTTTTGTACCCAAATTATCAGGTTCTGTGCCCAAATTATCAGGTTTTGTGCCCAAATTCTCAGGTTCTGTGCCCAAATTTTAGGTTTTGTACCCAAATTTTAGGTTTTGTACCCAAATGGGTTCTGTGCCCAAATTCTCAGGTTCTGTGCCCAAATTATTAGGTTCTGTCCCCAAATTCTCAGGTTCTGCACTTGGCTAGAACTGAAACCTGCATTCCACCCCTCTGAGGATCTTTATCCACCTCAGGTGATGGAGAAGAATCAAATTTACTTTAACCAAATCCTGTTAGAGTCAGAAAAATCTTCCTGCTCTCTTTGGCAGAAGCCCTAAGCTCAGCCCCAGGTGCAGCAGAAAGTGTATTTTAAATAAATAAATCCAATTTTTTAACCCACATCCACTTTTGGTTCTTAAAATAAAATAAATCTCTTTATTTATTTTAAATATCTTTAAAATAAAGGTAGATAATCAAGAGGTCCAACGTGGGCGTGGGTTGGGAGCAGCCTCTGGATAAACCTAAAAATTCAGGATTCACATGAAAATTATCCTTTGTGTGGCAAATACTGAGATAATCCTGGCCTTTTGGGGTTGCTGTGGGATTTTTGGGGATGAGAACACACCCACCATCTAGGAAAATTCTGATTATCAGCAAATCCTGGGATGCTAAAATCGGATGGAAAATAAAAATATGGAGCCACTCTGCTTGAATAATTCAGTGTTTCCAAAAAACCACAAGGGGAGCAAATCGAAAAACCCAAAGCAGTTGTTGTTGTGAATATCTTTGCTCCAGTTTAACAATATTGAGTTCAAATAAACTGAGAATTGCAGAAGTGAGGGATTAACTCCTAGGGAATTCTGGATCACTGTCCTGGCATGGCAGACCCTGAGATAGATGTCAAAAATAACTTTATATTGGTAAATTTGGGATTCCCAAACTCCAAACTCCTTCCTTTCAAAAGGCCAGACTTGGAGGTCATTGTTTGGAATCAATTAATTGCATTTATTGGATATCACCATCCTGATTTTAATGAACACCACAGCAGAAAGGTTCTTTATAATCAGAATATTTATCTCAGGAGTAATTCCCATCCACTATTCCAGGCTGTGTTATTAGGGAGCTGATGAGGAAAATTCCCTTTTTTTTTCCAGCGGTTACAGCCAGGGTGGGATCAGGCTGTGCACAGAGGAAAAATTAAACCAAATTCACCAGTTGTGGGGTTATTGCAATATTGATGGGATATTCCTCAAGCAGCAGCTAATTAATCTCCACGAAACTCCTGTGCATCAAGTGTGAACCTGGAGTGAGAAATGGGAAAAGCAGCAGATGTAGGGCAGGAGAGTTCTTGGGGTCTGGCTGGGATTGGGGAGTTGGATGTTTGTTTGTCTTTTGGGGTTTTTTTCGGTGGGAAGAATTCTGTTGTGCAAAAATCTAATCAAACAAAAAATAGAAAGCAAACGGAACAAAAAACCCCAAAAACAACATTAAAAGAACCAAACCAAACAAGCAAAAAAAACCAAACACCAAAAATCAAAAAAAAACAGAACCAAAAATAACCCCAAAACAAAACCAAAAACCTAATCAAAGAAATGAAAGAACGAAAGCAAATGGAACCAAAAAAACCCAAAAAACAACAGCAAAAGAACTAAAGCAAACTGAACAAACAAAAAAATGAACACCAAAAAACAAACAAAAAACCCACAACTAAAAATAACCCCAAAACAAAAAAAAAGAAAGGGAAAAAAAAAAAAAAAAAAAAAAACAAAAAAAACCTCACAAAAAACCCCCAAAACAACCAACCAACCAACCAAAAAAACCAACAAAAAAACCCTGACACACATAAACCAAAACCAAAACAAAAAACCACCAAAAACAAAACCAAAAAAACCACAAAAACCAACAAAAAACAACCCAACCCCCAAAAAAATCCCCACAAAACATCCCCAAAAATCACACACCAAACCCAACTCAACCAACCAACCGAAACCAACCAAACCAGAAAAACCAATCCAAAAAAACTAAACCAAAAACACACAGAAAACCCCAAAAACCCACACAAAATCAACCAAAAAAACCCCAAATTAACAGAATTCCTGTTATTCCTGCCCCAAACAACTTCCTCATTTCCTGATGGGACAAACCAGAAACTCTTCTCCATCCTCTTCCCTTAATTCAGATTATTTCCTTCACTCTTAGATTTTTTTTTCCTGCCTGCAGTCACTCACTCCAATTTGGATTTTAGGTTTAAAGTTAAGTTTTGGTGTAGAAACATTATTTAGGGTGTGAAAAAGGACCAAAACCAAGATTAGGAATTAGCTCAGGGAACCCAAGAGATCAGAGCAACTTAAAAACCAACCTCAAAATCACAGCATGATGAACTCAACACTTCAGGGGTAACAGGGGAATTGCTGGAGGATTTTAATAATTTCTTTAAATGAGAAGCTTTAGCCAGTTTTTGGCCTCAACCTATATACATATATACATCAAAAAATAGTAATTTTTTAAAAAATCTGCAGCCTGGAATATCATATTTCTCTCCACCCTTTATCTACTGTTTTGGTTTTTTTTAAAAAGCTTCGTTTCAAACTGATAATAACTGAATATAAACTGCAATGTGTCACCCAACCTCCAAACATGTCAGGAAACTTGAAATTTAATTTATTTTCTGTGCATTTTCTATACATTTTGTCTGTGAAGCAGATTGTGTCCCCTCGTTCTGAGCAGGGACAAACCCCACAACTGCAATCCACACTCTTTGGTGTAAATAAATGCTTCTCCTGCATTATTTCTTCTTCTTCTTCTTCTTGAAAAAGCAAAATAATCCCATTTTCAAGCAGCAAGGGCTGGGGGAGAATGCCCTGCCAGGTAGTCATTTCTCGGTGCTCATTTGCCAAGGCCACATTTGCTAGGGGGGAGGAAAAAAAAACAAACCCCAAAATCTCCAAGGAAAACCTCCTTGTTTGTGCACTCTGATGAAAACCTGACACCATTAATGAAAATAATAATTGAACTCTATGGGATGGAATTGGAAATGAAACACAACACTAACAGCGTGGTTGTAATTGCAATTGTTCTCCAAAAAGTCTTCGGAGGGCTCTCTGCAATTTGAGCAGTTTCCCCTTGATCCTTTGGGCTTTGCCCCTTCCTCCCACCCCAAAACTTTCCAGAAACTTCCCAGACAGTGGCTGAAAGCTGATTTATCCCGGAAGATCCGTGTTATTCATGGAATATTTGGCACAGAACCAAATGGCAGAGCATAATTGAGAGTCAGGAGGCTGGGAGGGGATGGGGAGAGGGTTGGGCTGGAAGGAGCTGCAGGTAGTATTTCCTGGTTTATTATGGGGTCTGGGGGTTCCAACTGTGCTGGGCATGGCTTAAAATTGTCCTGAAATCGTCCTGAAATTGTCCTGAAATCGTCCTGAAATTGTCCTGAAATCATCCTGAAATCGTCCTGAAATTGTCTGAAATCATCCTGAAATCGTCCTGAAATCGTCCTGAAATTGTTCTTGGGGAAGGGAGGAGCAAGAAACCAGCAGGGAGAGAAGGATTTTGGGTTTCTCAGGGGGGGGAAGTCGAGGCAAAGGGAAATTCAGGGCTTTGCCTGCTGGTTTGCCAGGCAGCAAACACATCCCAATCCCAAATCCACATTTGGGGTTGGACTGGTTTCTTTTAACAATGACAGGAATTTCTCGTTGTCTCCACACTAACAGCCAGCAGGGTTGGGAAACACAGCTAAAATCTTCTTTTTGAGCCTCGTGTCAGCCTGAGTAGCACCCAGGGTTTGGGGCTCAGCCCTGTCAGCCCTCCTGCCCTGTCACCCTCCTGCCCTGTCACCCCCCTGCCCTGTCACCCTCCTGCCCTGTCACCCTCCTGCCCTGTCACCCTCCTGCCCTGTCACCCCCCTGCCCTGTCACCCCCCTGCCCTGTCACCCCCCTGCCCTGTCACCCTCCTGCCCTGTCACCCCCTGCCCTGTCACCCCCTGCCCTGTCACCCTCCTGCCCTGTCACCCCCCTGCCCTGTCACCCCCCTGCCCTGTCACCCCCCTGCCCTGTCACCTCCTGCCCCGCAGTGCTGCTCCAATCCTGGCATTTCGGGTGTCACCCCCACCCTCAGATCCATCTCAGGATCTGCTCTGCAAACCCAGAAAAGCTGGCAGAGCTGCCCAACCACCCCAGAGCCCAATCCCACTCATTCCTTTTCCCAAACCAAGAGGAAAACACAACTCCTTTCTCTTCCAGCCCTTCCATCCTCAGTCTGCTGAGCCGTGCTAGGCTGAGCAGTGATCACCAGTCCCACCAGTGGCCTCTCCCTGCTGGCACTGCTGGTTTTTACTGCCACTGCCAGATGGCACAGAGAGTCTCCCAACCCCACAGTTCATGCACAATTTAAAAAATTCCTCAGAAACAACTTCCCAACGACTCCAGGAGATCAGAGCTGTGCTGGTGGGATTAGGGATGGAATCAGGGTTAGGGATGGAATCAGGGATTGGGGATGGAATCAGGGATTAGGGATGGAATCAGGGATTAGGGATGGAATCAGGGATTAGGGATGGAATCAGGGTTAGGGATGGAATCAGGGTTAGGGATGGAATCAGGGATTGGGGATGGAATCAGAGATTAGGGATGGAATCAGGGATTAGGGATGGAATCAGGGATTAGGGATGGAATCAGGGTTAGGGATGGAATCAGGGTTAGGGATGGAATCAGGGTTAGGGATGGAATCAGGGATTGGGGATGGAATCAGGGATTAGAGAGGAAGGGGGGGGGGGGGGATGGAATCAGGGATTGGGGATGGAATCAGGGTTAGGGATGGAATCAGGGTTAGGGATGGAATCAGGGATTGGGGATGGAATCAGGGATTAGGGATGGAATCAGGGATTGGGGATGGAATCAGGATTAGGGATGGAATCAGGATTAGGGATGGAATCAGGATTAGGGATGGAATCAGGATTAGGGATGGAATCAGGGTTAGGATCCCTTTCCACACCTGCCAGAGTCAAAGCTCAGAGCTCTCCTGGCTTGAGGAGAGATCCGTCCCCAAAATTCCATGGGACAAACATTTGCTGAAGAGGCAGATTTCCATCCCAGACTTCCATCCCACATTTCCATCCCAGGTTTCCATCCCAGACTTCCATCCCAGTTTTCCATCCCAGCTTTCCATCCCACACTTCCATCCCAGATCTCCATCCCAGCAGCTCATTCTGCCTCCTCCCCTCTCCAGGGCTGTTCAGAGGCTCCATTTGCCCCATTGTACTGCAGGGTCTGGGCTGCAATTAGGGATGGAATCAGAGATTAGGGCTTGAATCAGGGTTGGGGAGGGAATTTGGGATTAGGGATGGAATCAGGGTTAGGGATGGAATATGGGATTAGGGATGGAATCAGGGTTAGGGATGGAATCAGGATTAGGGATGGAATCAGGGTTAGGATCCCATTCCACACCTGCCAGAGCCAAAGCTCAGAGCTCTCCTGGCTTGAGGAGGGATCTGTCCCCAAAATTCTGTGGGATAAATTTGCAGAAGAGGCAGATTTCCATCCAAGGTCTCCATCCCAGATTTCCATCTCAGATTTCCATCCCAGATCTCCATCCCAGACTTCCACCCCAGGTTTCCACCCCAGGTTTCCATCCCAGATTTCCATCCCACATTTCCATCCCTGCCTGCTCCCCTCTCCAGGGCTGCTCCGAGGCTCCCTTTGCCCCATTGTGCTACAGGGTCTGGGCTGGAATTAGGGATGGAATCAGGGATTGGGGATGGAATCAGGGATTGGGGATGGTGGGGGGATGGAATCAGGGATTGGGGATGGAATCATGGTTAGGGATGGAATCAGGGTTAGGATCCCTTTCTAAACCTGCCAGAGTGGGTATTGCTCAGCTCAGAGCTCTCCTGCTTTGAGGAGGGATCCGTCCCCAAAATTCCATGGGACAAACTTTTGCTGAAAAGGCAGATTTCCATCCCAGATCTCCATCCCAGATTTCCATCCCAGTTTTCCATCCCATATTTCCATCCCAGATTCCCATCCCAGCAGCTCATTCTGCCTGCTCCCCTCTCCAGGGCTGTTCAGAGGCTCCATTTGCCCCATTGTACTGCAGGGTCTGGGCTGGAATTAGGGATGGAATCAGGGTTAGGGATGGAATCAGGGATTGGGGATGGAATCAGGGATTGGGGATGGAATCAGGGATTGGGGATGGAATCAGGGTTAGGATCTCATTCTACACCTGCCAGAGTGGATATCGCTCAGCTCAGAGCTCTCCCGGCTTGAGGAGGGATCTGTCCCCAAAATTCCATGGGACAAACATTTGCTGAAGAGGCACATTTCCATCCCAGATTCCCATCCCAGATTTCCATCCCAGATTCCCATCCCAGATTCCCATCCCAGCTTTCCATCCCAGATCTCCATCCCACATTTCCATCCCAGATCTCCATCCCACATTTCCATCCCACATTTCCATCCCAGATCTCCATCCCACATTTCCATCCCAGATCTCCATCCCACATTTCCATCCCAGATCTCCATCCCACATTTCCATCCCACATTTCCATCCCTGCCTGCTCCCCTCTCCAGGGCTGCTCCGAGGCTCCCTTTGCCCCACTGTGCTGCAGGTCTGGGCTCAGATGACCTTGAATCCCGCGCTGGTGAAACATCCCATTGCTGTGACAGATTTATGGATTGGCAGCCAGGGGTGCGTTCGGCGCATTCCTCGCCTCAGACAGGACAGCATCCAATGTTTGTTAGCATCATTAAACTAAAACTGACTTTTCACCTGCTCCCATACCATATGCAGCTGCAAATTTTTAAATTAAACTATGAAGCCATGCATAAATTTACATATATTATGGACTAGCCTCTCCATTTAACATGCAAATGTACTCCAATGTTTCAGAACACCTTCTGTCGCTAATTAATTTGCTGAATTATAATTAGACTAATCCTGCATAATTAATAAGCACAGATTTTTTTTTAATTTCTAAGCAGCTTGATGAGATCATTCACTTCCTTCTATAAACTGCTAAGTAACTGTTAAAAAAAATCTGGAAAGAACATATGTGAAAAGGTATGTTTGATGTCGCATACAAATTCAAACTAGCGGGCAGGCTTCAAGAAAGTCAAGATTAATAGAGGTGTGTGCTTGAAGAGACCGTCAGCACATTATTTCCCAAGATTTTCTGTGTCTGTTTTATCCCTTTTTATTTTTTTTTTTTTTTTTTGTTTTCTATCTCCAGGATCAGGGGGTGAGGCAGGGCAGGGTGAGAGAATCTCGTGGAGGATCTGAGATGCTCTGATGTGGAGCGTGGATGGGATTTGGGATTGTTTTCATCGTTGTTTTCATCAACCAGCCCAGAGAGGAACAATTCAGTGCCATTAGCACCGGGTTGGCTCTCCAGTGATGGAAAGGAAGAGTTCTGCTTTCGTGGTGCAGGAGAAGGGCAAAAAGCAGAGTGAGCCCAGCCTGGCTGGTTTAGAGGTCACAGAGTGATGCACAAAGAACCCTTGGGATTGAAAAACTCCATCCTAAAATCTCAGATCCCTCTCTCAAATCATCCAGCATGGAGAGAGGGAGATAAAAACATCACAGGATATTTGGGAAAAACTCCATCCTAAAATCTCACATCCCTGTCTGTGAAATCATCCAGCAGGGAGAGAGGGAGATAAAAAAATTTCAGGATATTTGTGAAAAACTCTATCCTAAAATCTCAGATCCCTTTCTGTGAAATCATCCAGCAGGGAGACAGGGAGACGAAAACATCACAGGATATTTTGGAAAAACTCCGTCCTAAAATCTCAGATCCCTCTCTCAAATAATCCAGCATGGAGAGAAGGATATAAAAACATCACAGGATATTTGGGAAAAACTCCATCCTAAAAATCTCAGATCCCTGTCTGTGAAATCATCCAGCAGGGAGAGAGGGAGATGAAAACATCACAGGATATTTGGGAAAAACTCCATCCTAAAAATCTCAGATCCCTTTCTGTGAAATAATCTGGCAGGGACAGAGAGGGAGATGAAAACATCACAAGATATTTGGGAAAAACTCCATCCTGAAATCTCAGATCCCTCTCTCAAATAATCCAGCATGGAGAGAAGGAGATAAAAACATTTCAGGATATTTGTGAAAAACTCCATCCTAAAATCTCAGATCCCTCTCTGTGAAATCATCCAGCAGGGAGAAAGGGAGATAAAAACATTTTCAGAAGATTTGTGAAAAACTCCATCCTAAAATCTCAGATCCCTTTCTCTCAAATAATCCAGCAGGGAGAGAGGGAGATATAAACATCACAGGATATTTGTGAAAAACTCCATCCTAAAATCTCACATCCCTCTCTGTGAAATAAAAAAAGGGAGATAAAAACATTTCAGGATATTTGTGCATTATTTGGAGCAGACAAGCCACTCTTGAAGGCTTCAAGTGGTTCAGCAATTTCCTTGGATAGGAGTTAATATTTTTTTTTCTTGCTCTCTTTGTTGGGAATAACCAGGAGGTCTTGTCAGAGAATTTGCTCACTCACAGATGAATCTAACACAGGTTTGGTGCTGAATTTGAGGAGGATTCCTTCATCCTCAGTGAAACACAAATGCCCACAATATCATGAATATTATATTTACAGACACTGTCCATAGCCTCACTCCCTGTGTTCATTTCCATACTTTGGGATGCAGAATTTCAGCTCTGCTGCTCCTGTTCTGTTTTCCCCTCAATCCTCCTCAAATTCAGCACCAAACCTGTGTTTGACTCAACTGTGAGTGAGCAAATTCTCTGACAAGACCTCCTGGTTATTCCCAACAAAGAAAGAGAGAAAAAAATATGAATTCCTCTCCAAGGAAATTGCTGAAGCACTTCAAGTCTTCAAGTGTGGCTTGTCTGCTCCAAACAATGCACAAAACATTCTCATCAGACACTTCTGCCTGAAGTTTCTGTTATTTTTTTAGTAATTTGGACAAACACCCTTCTGCTGATAAATATACAATTTAAACTTATTTAAATGTTCTGCATAAAGAGAAAATATAAAAACTTGAACACAACAAATTCCTGGCACTGTGTGCCAAGCAAGCCTCTTTCCAGTATTTCCTACTGGACAGGCCACAGGAAATCACTCTTTTTTTAAAAATAAAAAATCAAACCAAACATCTTCTTGGCCCAAGGAGGACAGGAAATTATTCTGCTGTGCTTGAGCTCCTCAGAAGCTCCTCAGAGCAGAGAGGTGCTGAACGGCACAGAGTGAGCAAATGTCTCTCTTTGGGGTGAAGAAATATCCTCTTGAAATTCAAAATATAAAGGAATTTCATATTTGGCATGCTGTCCACTCCCAGAGCACACAGAATCATGAGATCACCACTGAAGGACTCTGAACATGGAGCAGCTCTGACATCATAAATTATATATTATATAAATTAACATTATAAATTATTATATAAATTAACATTATAAATTATTATATAAATTATATATGATATATAATATAAATTATATAAATATAATTATAATATAATTATAATTATATTATATAAATATAATTATATAATTACAATTATATATATAAATATATTTATATTATATAAATTAACATTATAAATGTATATTGGATTGTAAATTTACAGACAGCAAATTGTGGTTGCTCTCTTAATATTCCTAATAATAATTCTTAATAATCCTTAATAAGATGTTGCTTTCTTAATAACCACTGGCCCCATCAGCAGGTGGCAAAGGAAGCTAAAGAGGAACAAAGAAAACATCTCTCTGCCTCATCCATCTCCATTTCTCATCTCCCAATATCCCAACTGGCCAGCCAGAAAAGATATAATGAGTTAAAAAAAAAAAAAAAAATCAGGATTAAGTCTGTATTTTTTCTCTCCATTGCACTTATTTAATATATTTTTTTTTCCCTAAACCGTGGAAGAATTGGCCCAAAGATATCTAGGTCACATGGCTGAGGCAGAAATAGAATCTGGATCTCCAGAGCCACAGAGCTGCTGCACCAGAAAGGTCCTGAAATGCTTTAAATTTATTCCAGCTTTGGCAGAATCAGAGATTTCTGCAGCAAACCCCAAATATCAGCACAGCACCCACACCTTGCAGGTTTTCTGATTTTCTGAAATTCTGCAATTCTGCCATTTCCCTGATCTTTGGAATCTGCCACAGCTGAAAGGATTTTGGAATTTTTTGTTGTTTTGACTGCTGATAAAGGTTGTGTGGTTTTTGGGTTTTGGGATTTTGCTTTAAAGAGGAAAATTCTGAACTCTGAACTCCACCTTTTCCCCTGTTTTAGCAAATATCCTCAGCAAGCCACTCATTTTCCAGAGGGTTCCTATTTTGGGTTAATATTTATTTTGATTAATATTCATCCATCCCAGTGAGGGAAGATTTCTGCAAGGCTGTGCTTTATGACCAGACTGACAGCTCATGGGAGAGCTCCAGATATTCCCAAAAACCTCCTTTATTCCCTCCAAATCCCAGTATTCCTCCCCACTTTGTGGGGATCAGAAATCATCCATCGCTGGGGATGGAGCTGGGGCTGAAGGAGGTAAAAAAATCTGGCAAAATCTAGAGATTCAGAGCAAAAAATCTGGAAAATTCAGACATTCAGAGCAAAAAAACATGGCAAAATCTAGAGATTCAGAGCAAAAAAATATGGCAAAATTCAGAGATTCAGAGCAAAAAATCTGGAAAATTCAGAGATTCAGAGCAAAAAATGTGGAAAATTCAGAGGTTCAGAGCAAAAAATGTGGAAAATTCAGAGGTTCAGAGAAAAAAATCTGGAAAATTCAGAAATTCAGAGCAAAAAATCTGACAAAATTCAGAGATTCAGAGCAAAAAAATCTGGCAAAATTCAGAGATTCAGAGCAAAAAATTCTGGTAAAATCTAGAGATTCAGAGCAAAAAATCTGGAAAATTCAGACATTCAGAGCAAAAAAATCTGGCAAAATCTAGACATTCAGAGAAAAATATCTGGCAAAATTCAGAGATTCAGAGAAAAAAAAAATCTGGCAAAATTCAGACATTCAGAGCAAAAAATCTGACAAAATTCAGAGCAAAAATATCTGGCAAAATTCAGATATGCAGAGCAAAAAATCTGGCAAAATCCAGAGATGAGGCTCTGTCAAGAGCCTGGCAGGGACAAAGCTGAACACAAACCTAACTGAGCCTGAAAGATTTCTGGGGGAAATAAAATCCACCCCTTTATCAGATTTCTCAGAGCTGTCCAACCCATTTCCATGCCCACCTCCTGCAGCTCGATGCTCAGCCCCAGGCAGCCAGGAGAGCACAGATTGCCTCCTTGATTGCCGAATCCTCCAGTTTCAAATTCCTCAAACCACCAGCTGGATCATCCCAACCTCCTCTCCACTGCAAAAACCTCTCCTGGCATTTCCCAGCTTCAGCATTTCCCACCCTGATACACCAAAAGCCTGAGGAGTGCAGGAAATATTGCATTTTTTTTCTCCTTTTCCTAGTTCCACCACAGCCACAATTCCCAGAGAAAAGTTCTGGAGTGCCTGCGACATTTGCTGGAGGTTTTCTCCACGTATTTCATCCAGATGTTTGCGTTTTAAATAATTGAGGAGCTGCTCTGGTAAATAGACATCAAGGAAGGCTAATGGGAGTTTGGGAGATCTTGTAGGATGAGGCTCGGGATCAGGACTGAGTCCCTGCAGTGTCAGGGGGGTTTAGGGGAGGAAAGGAGTGCAGCTTGCTGGAAAAGATGAAATCAGTGAAATCCTGACAGCCAGAGAGGTGCTGAGTTGGATGGACACAAACCACACACAGCTTGGAGAGCAAAGCAGGACCCGAGTTTTGGAAAAGCTGCTGTTTCTTCATAGGGTTTGATTATTAAAAAAAAAAAAAAAAAATTAGGGATTATTTCAATTTCTCCACTTTGTAGGCACTCTCACTGAGCTCAGCTAACATTTCTGAGGCTCCCAAATAAAATCCTGCAGTTGTTGTTTGACTAATCCTAAGGAAAGCTGCTTTGATTTAAAGTTTCAAGACCAACAGTGAAGTTTTCAGTCTGAGGAACAGTGAGCTCCACTCAAAGCACTGGAAATCTGCTGTCCTGATTTTTGCCTCCGTTATTAAATCCCCCAAAATTCGTTTTGTTTCAATTTGAACCTCCTGAAAAACCAACCTTAACCTCCCTGAAGTCGTCAGGCAAAGAGGAAGTGATGCAATGTGAGGCCTGCAGTAGCTTTGATACATTGATTTTTAAAAATCCCTCCTTCAATTCCACCTCTGCAGCTCAGGATGGTGACAGCATTGTGATTTAGGCTGAACTTCCTATTATTTTTTACAAGTTTTTTTTCCTGATTTTTTCAAATCCAAATTTTTCAAATCCAAATTCAAGTCCAAAATCAAAAATTTTTCAAAAAAATTTTTTTCAGCTAAGCAAATTCACACAGAAATTTTCAAGTTATAACGACTTGAAACAGGTAATTTCTCCATGCAATCAGCTCCTCTCCCTTCCCTCCCCACTCCATGGCACAGCTGAGTTTTCCCCCAACATGCAGAGAGATTTTCATGACTCCACATCGTGATGTCATCCCTGTAAAAGTTCCTTTGGAGCAGTTAGGAAGCAGCTCCTGGAATATCTGAGGAACAGCGATTTTACAGGAGTTTTGGTCCCAAAATCCACCTTGAAAGGAGCCAGCAGGAGAGGGGAAAGTGCTCCATAAAAAAACCAGAAATTTTTTCAAAGGTTTTTTTTTTTTGCTACCAAGAAAATCGACTCTGCAAAGTTTCTTCACACCTAAAGGTACAATTGCAGCTGTGGTACAGCTGGGAAATCAGAGAGCTCCCAAAAAAATCCAGTTGGGATTGCCCTGGGAGTGCCAGGAGATCTTCTAAAGGGAATCTGTAGGAAATTTGGGATCATTTTTGGGTGGGACAATCCCAGCAGCGTTTGCCCTGTGAGAACTTCCAGCCAAAAATCAAGTTCAATAGAGAAAATGAAATTGAAGTGACTTTACAGAGCTTAATTTTGGCAAAATACATTTTCCTGGGGAGCCAGAACCAAAACCTTTCCTCTCTTTCTAGCAAAAGATGAGGATTTACCACAGAGGAACTAAAAGATTCGCACAAATCTTAATATTTGTCCTACAGCTCTGAAGCTTTTGGGGTTTAAATTTACTCACAAGGAATCATCAAATCCAGGAAAGTCAAGGCAGAAACTCTGATCTCTGCCAGGGCAATTAAAGATTTTTAAACAATTAATCAGTTTGTCTAATAACAGATCCCAGTTCCCTCCCTTCTCCATTCCTCCTTTTTCCTCCCTACCTTCCACCTGAAAAAAAAAAATGATTGAACAGTTTCACTCTAAATTCTGGTTTTGTAATAATTCACTGAGTGCCAACATAATTTTTTTTTTTTTTTTGTTGCTTAATTAGACTCCCAATTTGGAGGACAGCTTAGGAAAACATTCACTGTAATTCTTGCAATGAGGCATTAGAAACCATTTAATCTGTCCTACATAATTACGTTGTACTTCTCCATTAGCAAGTAAAATATTAGAGGGGGAAAAGTGTCTTCTACACACAACAGAGAGGTTTTTTTTTTCTAATAAAAATAAAAGCTTGTTCATTTTCTTGCCTTGTTGAGTAAGCTCATGTTCCTGAGCACCTGAGCAAAAATAATAGGGCAGTTATTATGCTTGGCACTGTTTCTGCTGGAGCTGAGCAAAGGACAAAACTCTGCAAAAAAGGTGAAATTGGTTTGGTTTTTTTTTTCCTGAAGGGTTTTTCCTCTCCCATTCCCTGGTTTGGTTTGGTTTGGTTTGGCTCCACGCCTGGGGACTTGTGAACATCTTTGCCTCTCAGTGACAGGAATTATTTTGAATACCAAACTCTCCAAAATCTTTAAAGAGGGATCAGAGCCTCGCTGTCCCAGCAGCTAGAAAATTCTTTTCTGAGCCTCTGAAGATCCCAAAATGAGAGGAATTCACCTCCAAAGCTTGGTTCCAGCAGAAGTTTTGCTTTAATAAATTTTTTTTACCAATTTTGTTTTAATAATTTTTTTTTACCAATTTTTTTTTTACCAATTCCTGCTCCACCTCGGGGTGTCTGAGCTGGAATCAGGAGTGGGAGGCGAAGCTGACAACAAAAAGTGATTCAAAGCCATGAATTACTTTTGGTTAATAACTCCTCCTGCTTTCTCTGAACCAATCCTCCCACCCTGAGCACTTTGCTCCTCCTCTGCCTGGGTGATTTCCATTTTTCTTCATCACCATCCCGGGAGGAACTCCCAGCTCAGGTGAAATTTTTGGGCTGAAAGTTCCAAACTCTGCCTGTCCCAGCCCTGGTGAGAATCTGCTCCTTTCATTGCCATCCCCAGTGGGTTTTGGTTTGGGGTTTTTCTGATTTATTTAAGGACAAATCCTGCTCTGACAGACACCACCAACTCCAGATCTATTTCTTACAGTTTGCAGGAATTCTTTGAGGATTAAGGTTTGAAATTCTGCTGCAGCCAGAGTTGTAACTTCAAACTAACTCCATTCCCTGCAAACATTATCACATTTTTCTCTCCATTTCCTTATCCCCATTAATCACAGCAAAATCACAGATCTGACCATGGAACAGCAGCAGTCGGAAGAAAATGGAATGGTATTTAGGATTGTAATGTGAATTTTTGGACAATTTTTTTGGCAAAGCCCTCCCCAGGTTTGGATGGTCCAGCAGCTCTCAGAACTCCCCAAAGGATTTTTATCTTTAATCTGCATTTTATGGTCAAACAGACTGATCTCCACCAAGCCTTGCCCTCCTGGGCTGAGCTGAACTTCTGAACAGGCAAAAACTTTCTGTTGATTTTTTAAATTGAAACAAAAAATGTAGGTTAGATTATTGGATATTGAAATGGAATAGATAATTTTAGAATGCCCTGAGCTCAGCTCAGGCTGGCCCAGCTCTGCACAAATGCCCAGAAATTCTCCATCAAAGTGCCCACGTTAAAACATCTTCAAATAAACCTTTTTTTTTTTTTTTTTTTTTTTTACCAAATGCTGCTCACCACCCTTTTCAAATTTAAAACCCAACATTCCCAGGCGGTTTTACCCCATGGGTTTTGTGGCTTTTTTCCATTTTCTCCCCCAAATTTTGAATTTTGGCCACCGTGTGCACCCCCAGAGAGGCTCAGAGGCACCAATCACCCCAAACTGCTGCTGCACCACACAAATAAAATTTGTCACCAGCCTCACATCCCCATCAACGTTTTGTCTGGCTCCATTCCCTCCAATCTGCAAACAGCTCAATACCCCTTTTACCTTCAACCAGCAGCACTTAATAAACAGTGATGGATGCTTTTTATTCCCTTTTTTTCCCCCTCCTGCCTCCCATTCCAGGCTTTCCCGTGTCTTTTTTTTTGCGAGGGGATTGTTTAGCTTGGGGGGGATGTAGATCCTCCATCCTTCTTGCATTGACATGCATCCCTCCAGGAATGACATATTTAATTCATAACCCCCCTCGGCTACACAAACATACAACTTCCCATCAATTAGGCAACACGGAGATGCTGTTAAAAATCAATGAGCTTATTATTAAATATATTTTCTTTTCCGCGTGGCAATAAGGGTTGTTGCTGCTGCGTTGTTGGGGTTGCGATGTGGGCTGGTTGGAGAGGCTCTGGGAGGAAAATGGTAAATGAAAAAGGGGGTGGAGTGTGTTTTGGGCAGAGCAGAGGGAGTTGGGACATGGTGTGGCACGGAGGGTGAAGGTGATAGAAAGTGACCAAATGGATGTTTGTTGAGTAAAATCATCCAGAGTGAGTGGAGTACAGAAAATATTGAATATTTCCCTGATTTTCATGGATGCACATAGAGCATGAAGGTGATCAAAAGTGACCAAATAGATGTTTCTTGAATGAAATCACCTGGTGTGATGAAGGTGATAGAAAGTGACCAAATGGATGTTTCTGGAATAAAATCATCCAGAGTGAGTGGATTCAGCAAATTCTGAATATTTCTCTGATTTTCATGGTTTCACACAGAGCATGAAGGTGATAAAAAGTGACCAAATAGATGTTTGATGATAAAAAGTGACCAAATAGATATTTCTTGAATAAAATCACCTGCAGTGAGTGGATTTGGAAAATACTGAATATTTCCCTCATTTTCATGGATGCACACAGAGGATGAAGGTGATCAAAAGTGACCAAATAGATGTTTGTTGAATGAAATCACCTGGTGTGATGAAGGTGATAGAAAGTGACCAAATAAATGTTTGTTGAATAAAATCACCCAGTGTGAGTGGAGTACAGAAAATACTGAATATTTCCCTGATTTCATGGCTGAACACAGAGATGAAGGTGATAAAAAGTGACCAAATTGTGGTTTTTTAATAAATCTCCAAGTGACCCAGCAAATCGAATTTTCCCTGATTTTCATGGCTGCACACAGAGGCTTGAAAGTGATAAAAAGTGACCAAATGGATGTTTCTTGAATAAAATCAGTGTGATTTTATTCAAGAAATAAAATTCAATAATTCAGGTGAGCCCAGCAAATACTGAATATTTCCCTGATTTTCATGGATGCACACAGAGGATGAAGGTGATAAAAAATGACCAAAGAGATGTTTCTGGAATAAAATCACCGCTGTGAGTGGATTTGGCAAACACTGAATGTTTCCCTGATTTTCATGGATGCACACAGAAGATGAAGGTGATAAAAAGTGACCAAATAGATGTTTCTTGAATAAAATCACCCAGTGTGAGTGGTGTACAGAAAATACTGAATATTTCCCTGATTTTCATGGCTGAACACAGAAGATGAAGGTGATAAAAAGTGACCAAATAGATGTTTGATGAATAAAATCACCTGGTGTGAGTGGTGTACAGAAAATCCTGAATATTTCCCTCATTTTCATGGCTGAACACAGAGGATGAAGGTGATAAAAAGTGAAATAGATGTTTGATGAATAAAATCACTGTGTGAGTGGATTTGGCAAATACTGAATATTTCCTCATTTTCATGGATGACAGAGCATAAAGGTGTAAAAAGTGAAATAGATGTTTCTTGAATGAAATCACTGGTGTGATGAAGGTGATAGAAAGTGAAATAAATGTTTGTTGAATAAAAAAGAGGGGGTGTACAAAATCCTGAATATTTCCCTGATTTCATGGCTGAACACAGAGCATAAAGGTGATAAAAGGTGACCAAATAGATGTTTGGTGATAAAAAGTGACCAAATATGTGGTTTTTTTAATAAAATCATCTAATGTGAGCCCAGCAAATACTGAATATTTCCCTGATTTTCATGGCTGCACACAGAGGCTTGAAAGTGATAAAAAGTGACCAAATAGATGTTTCTTGAATAAAATCAGTGTGATTTTATTCAAGAAATAAAATTCAATAATTCAGTGTGAGCCCAGCAAATACTGAATATTTCCCTGATTTTCATGGATGCACACAGAGGATGAAGGTGATAAAAAGTGACCAAAGAGATGTTTCTTGAATAAAATCACCTGCTGTGATGAAGGTGATAGAAAGTGACAAATAGATGTTTCTTGAATAAAATCACCTGGTGTGAGTGGTGTCAGAAAACCCTGAATATTTCCCTGATTTTCATGGCTGAACACAGAAGATGAAGGTGATAGAAAGTGACCAAATAGATGTTTGATGAATAAAATCACCTGGTGTGAGTGGTGTACAGAAAATCCTGAATATTTCCCTGATTTTCATGGCTGAACACAGAAGATGAAGGTGATAGAAAGTGACCAAATAGATGTTTGATGAATAAAATCACCTGGTGTGAGTGGTGTACAGAAAATCCTGAATATTTCCCTGATTTTCATGGCTGAACACAGAGGATGAAGGTGATAAAAAGTGACCAAATAGATGTTTGATGAATAAAATCACCTGTTGTGAGTGGATTTGGCAAATACTGAATATTTCCCTGATTTTCATGGCTGCACACAGAGGATGAAGGTGATAAAAAGTGACCAAATAGACGTTTCCGGAATAAAATCACCCAGTGTGAGAACAGCAAATCCTGAGTATTTCCCTGATTTTCATGGATGCACACAGAGGATGAAGTTGATAAAAAGTGACCAAATAGATGTTTCTTGAATAAAATCAGTGTGATTTTATTCAAGAAATAAAATCCAATAATTCAGTGTGAGCCCAACAAATCCTGACTATTTCCCTGATTTTCCCTGAGCATCCATCCACCCCACCCCACCCCACCAAAGGCTGCTATTTGTGTTCTCACCACGCTGTGTTGATGGGGAATTACTGGGATATTTTGACACATGCCACTACTGAAGGAGCTCCCTGCCTACAACACAGACGTCAACTCTGTGCCAGCTCATGCCAAGGTTAAAAAAAAAAAAAAAAAATTCCACACACACACACACACACACATTAAAAAAAATAAATAAATAAATAAAACCCACCCCAGAGTGCACAGATTTTTTGGCAAGTGCATCAGATGCTGTCTGGCCACAGCTGATCTGAAGCGAGTCCCCTGTAATTATGGGAGAAGGTGGAACAGGTTTGCCGCTAATTGGAAAATTCTGCAAATGGCACCGCGGAAGGAAATTGACAGTCGTTAGGATATTAGCGAAATGAGGGAGCTGATTAGGGGAAAAGCTCAGATGTGGACTTCTGGTTTGGAGGGGTTTTTTGGGTTTTTTTGGGGGTTTAAGCAGTGCCTGGATCGACCGACAAATTGATAATAAAAGCTGAAGTTAATAATGACAGCTGTTATTTGAGCTGGATGCAAATGTATTTGTGCAAATATGCATTGAGGCACATATAGGCACTGCACACAGATTTATTCAGTGTATAAACACATCATTCCCGTCGCTCTTCTCGCTTTGAAACAAATCCACACAATGTTTGCTAACTTTTTTTTTTTCCCCTAGAAAATATCTATTTCCCCCCCGAATATTTACACCCAGTAAAATTCAGAAGTCAGAAAAATCCAGAAAAATTCAAAACTCAGAAAAGCTGAATTTCAGGACACCAGCAAGAGGAAGGTTCTGACAAAACCACAATCACTTCGTGCTCCAAACAAATCCTACAAGGGATTTGTTGACATCCTTAAATCTTTCCGTGGTTTGTTCCGAGGGGAAGCCGAATTTTCCGTGCTAAATGTGGTCTTGATTGACTGCTGGGAGAGAATTCCAGTAGCAACTTCTCTTTGTTGTTTGGGTTTGAGGCAGGAAAGGAAAAAAAAAGTGGGATTTGGCTGTGATTTTGGTCATCCATCAACACCCCTGGTGTTTGCCTTCCTGATTTTCCACCTCCAGCAGCAGCAAGGGGGAAGAGCAGAGGGGGAAATGAGACTTTCTAATTAGAGATATTCCTAGAAATCCCATCAAAGCCACCTCTCTGGAACCTCATTGGGGTTTCTTTCCCAAAAAAAATGGGTTTAGCCTCAAAATTATCTCCAGGGTTTGATCCTGCTCTGGATTTTTGGGAGTTTTGCCTCTCCTTGCTAAGGACTTTTGCTGGATGATCCCTCTGGTCTCTGAGAGCCTCAATTCCCAGAATCCCAGATTTGGGATGGAATCCCTGGGTTGGGTTGGGAGGACCTTAAATTCATCTTTCCCAGCCCAAGTTTCCTATCAGCTCCACAAAAAGCTGCTCAGCTTTTCACCAAAGGCTCCACAAAAGGATGCTCAGATTTTCCCCAAATGCTGCTCACCACCCTTTTCAGCATCTTAAATTTAAAATCCAACATTTCCAGGCAGTTTTACACCATATTTTTGTGGCTGTCACCAAAAGAGTTCATTTTCTCACTCAAATTTTGAGTTTTGTGGCTGTCACCACCTCAAAGACACTGGCAGGATGTTTGTGGATTTTTTTTTTCCTTTTAAAAGGTCAGATATTTACTCCTCTCCTTCAAGTCCAGAAGTCACTAATATAACTTAACCAGAGACTCCAAAAAAGAAATCCCTCTAAAATCCTTCCAATTGAAATTAATTCTAATTAAAAGATTAGATGCCATCAGTAGATTCACAGTATTTTCTAAACAACCTAATGGAATTACAGAATAAAACCACAATTTACTGTGAAATCCTGTAGACAACCCAATAAAACTTCCCATTCTTGTTCCAATCAGACTTTTCCTCCTAACCACCACCACAGAAAATTCTGATTAATCCAAACCAATGCAGACTGTGCATTTCTGCTCCGAGTTTGAGATGACTTTATTCATCCCAGGGATGCCATAAACCTAATAAAAACTCCAGCCTGGAAGGTTCTATCCCAGGAAGAACCAAAATAACTGCAGAGGATTCTCAATTCAGCCTAACCTTAAATTTATTTGAGTTGTAGCATTTTCAGGCTTCAGAGATTTCTCTTTAATGTCACCCTTCTTCCTGTCCCTTAAACATTTATAACATTTTATTTCCTCCTGTGCAGTTTTTAGTGGAGGTTTGGTGTCTCTGATTGCATTTCAGTGTTTGGGGGATTCTTCTTCTACCTGTGTGTCGTCCAATAACAGAAATATTTATGCCTAAACCACAATTTAAAGCAATAAAACACAGCCAGAATTGAACAAAGAATGGGGGTTTATGGGCCAAATATAGAGTTAATTTAAATATCCATGTGTTTGGGCTGGGGGAACCTCAGCTGGACCTCCAGCCTGAGAAATGATGCTTTATAGAGCAATTCCAGCAGGAAAGTATCAGTTTAGATCCTCTCCAAATTCTACAGCACTTTTGTAGAGTGATTTTTATGGGTTTTTTTCAGTACATTTCTGCCTGATCTGATTAGCAGAGAACCTCCTCTTTGCAATTCCAGCATCTCCATTTATTTTCTCATATTTATTCCACCAAACCACACACCCCAAGCACTGCCAGCTCTGCTCTCCTGGTGGTTTTCCCTGGATGAGGAGAACACCCCAAATTCCCAAATTCCCAAATTCCCAAATTCCCATCCCTCCTGCTTTTCTGGCCACTTCAGCACCACCCAACCTGCTGCCCCAGAGCCAATTCCAGTCAATGGATCAATGGGCTGATCCTGATCAGCTCGATGGATTTGGGATCAGCTCTTCAGGGACAAAACCCAGTGGAATATTTCCCACAGGGAAAACCAAGGCACGGTGGAAGAGCACAGAATTCCCTTAGAAAAACACCAGAAATGACAGAAATAAAGAGATTTTATGGCTCAGCACGATTTTCCTTCCTATTACTGAGGATGTTGAATGTTCTGTCCCAAATTCCAACCCCCTGAGAAGGAATTCTCAGTAGAGACACAAAGATCTTGAAACCATTTGTTGTCACTCCTAGGAGCAGGTGACAGCTTTATGGGAGTCACCAGACTCCTCTCCACACAAACCAGGTTTTTCTCTCCCACCTTTGCCATTTTTTTTTGCTTAATTTTCCCATTTTTGGTGTGCTGCCTTTCCCTGGTTTTCATTCATCCTGACAAGGAGACAAAAGAAGGGAGGATGGGGGGAAAAGGAGGAGGAGGAGGAGAGAGGAAGAGGAGGAGGAGAGAGGAAGAGGAGGAGGAGAGAAGAAGAGGAGGAGGAGAGAGGAAGAGGAGGAGGAGAGAAGGAGAGGAGAAGGAGAAATCCTACTCAAAATTAAAAATTAAAAAAAAAAAAAATTTAAAAAAGGACTAAACAAACAGTCAACCCATACAGTTCAAGGTGGTTGGAGAGAGGAGGAGGGAAAGGAAAAAAAACCCACAAGAACCAAGTGGCTCTCAATCAAGTGTCACACCTTTAAATCGCGGTTAAATCTCCGCATTATGCAGCTCATCCCTTTTACAACACGGGGTTCCCGTGGAGAATTCCCTGTTTACACTGGGAATTCCTCCAGGAGAGCAGCAACAAAGCCGAGCAGATGTCGGGGTGGGATGCCAGCGGCGGTGGCTGTTGTCAGGGGTGGCGGCGAGCGGCTCGGGGGGACAATGCGAGGTGGCAGCTGCCGCTCAGAGCCCCGCGTGTGGCTCGGGCCGTGGCGGGGAGGGGACAGCCCGGTGTCGCCTTTGTGGTGGCCTTGGCCCCCCTGGCTGGGCGGTGACAGAGGGTGACACATGGCACCCAACCCCGCGGCCAGGCCCTTTGGTGGTGACCTCCTCTGCCCGCGAGGGATGGAGAGCCCTGCCTGGGGACAACCTGGAGAGGAGGGGAAATAAATGGAAGAAACCGAAATAAAGCGACCTCCGACCTCACAGGGCCTTCCTGAGAGTCAGCTTGGTGATGCTCTTGTGCCTGGTTGGGTGGTGAATTTTGTGCCCAATTTGGTGATGAATTTTGTGCCCAATTTGGTGAATTTTGTGTCCAATTTGGTGATGATCTCTGTCTAATTTGGTGATGATCTTATGCCAAATTTGGGGATGTTCTTGTGCCCAATTTGGGGATGCTCTTTGTGCCAAATTTGGGGATGATCCTGGTGTCCAGTTTGGTGATGCTCTTTGTGCTCAATTTGGTGATGAATTTTGTTCCCAATAGGGTTGGTGATGAATTTTGTGCCTAATTTGGTGATGAATTTTGTGCCTAATTTGGTGATGAATTTTGTGCCCAGTTTGGTGATGATCCTTGTGCCTGATTTGGGGATGTTCTTATGCCAAATTTGGTGATGAATTTTGTTCCCAATTTGGTGATGATGTTCTTGTTCCAAATTTGGTAATGAACTTTGTGCCCAACTTGGTGATTAATTTTGTGCCTAATTTAGTAATGAATTTTGTGCCCCATTTGGTGATAGACTTTGTGCCCAATTCTGTGCTGCTTTATATCAAATTTGGTGATGCTCTTTGTGCCCAATTTGGTGATGAGTTTTGTTCCCAATTTGGTGATGATCCTTGTGCCTGATTTGGGGATGTTCTTATGCCAAATTTGGTGATTAATTTTGTGCCAAATTTGGTAATGAACTTTGTGCCCAATTTGGTGATGTTCTTATGCCAAATTTGGTGATGATCCTTGTGCCCAATATGACCATGATCCTTGTGCCAAATTTGGTGATGATGTTCTTGTTCCAAATTTGGTGATGATCTTTGTGCCCAACTTGGCAATGAATTCTGCACCCAATTTGGTGATGAATTTTGTGCCTAATTTGGTGATGAATTTTGTGCCCAATTTGGTGATGAATTTTGTGCCTAATTTGGTGATGAATTTTGCGCCCAATTTGGGGATGAATTTTGAAGGTGATGTGCCCCATTTGGTGATGAATTTTGTACTCAGTTTGGTGATGAATTTTGTGCCCAGTTTGGTGATGATCCTTGTGCCTGATTTGGGGATGTTCTTATGCCAAATTTGGTGATGAATTTTGTTCCCAATTTGGTGATGATGTTCTTGTTCCAAATTTGGTAATGAACTTTGTGCCCAACTTGGTGATTAATTTTGTGCCTAATTTGGTAATGAATTTTGTGCCCCATTTGGTGATAGACTTTGTGCCCAATTCTGTGCTGCTCTTATGCCATATTAGGTGATGATCCTTGTGCCCAATTTGGTGATGAATTTTGTGCCTAACTTGGTGATGTTCTTGGGATGCCAAATTTGGGGATGTTCTCATGCCCAATTTGGTGATGCTCTTGTGCCCAACTTGGTGATGAATTTTTTGCCCAATTCTGTGCTGCTTTATATCAAATTTGGTGATGATCTTTGTGCCCAATTTGGTGATGAGTTTTGTTCCCAATTTGGTGATGATCCTTGTGCCTGATTTGGGGATGCTCTTATGCCAAATTTGGTAATGAACTTTGTGCCCAACTTGGTGATTAATTTTGTGCCAAATTTGGTAATGAACTTTGTGCCCCATTTGGTGATGTTCTTATGCCAAATTTGGTGATGATCCTTGTGCCCAATATGACCATGATCCTTGTGCCAAATTTGGTGATGATGTTCTTGTTCCAAATTTGGTGATGATCTTTGTGCCCAACTTGGTAATGAATTCTGCACCCAATTAGGTGATGAATTTTGTGCCTAATTTGGTGATGAATTTTGCGCCCAATTTGGTGATGCTCCCTGTGCCCAAAGTGAGGATGGAGTTGCCCTGCTGGTAATTCAAACTGTGATTGGTGAGATTTAACTCACAGGAGAACAATCTAGAATGGGAAATACTTCTTTAAGTTAAGTGCATATGTTTGAAAATCTGATTCAAACGCCTGAATCAAATTTTGGGTTGTAATGAATGCATAAAAAGATTTATCAGCCTATAAAGAAAAAATTTATTTGCCCATAAAGAAAAAATAATCTAACTAAGTGTCAGGAATAAATGACAATATTTACAAGCTGAGCTCTGTTTTGACTGCAAATTTCATCAGAATATTAACTAAAAGCTTGCAATAATGCACTTATTAATAATCTAATACAGGATTTGAACCTCAGCATGACTTTGGATTCAAATCTGTTGGCTGATATGATTTTAAAAAAGAGACAACTAAATAACAATGTAAAAGCTTAAAAATAATGGAAGAATAAAGAGAGAGAAATGAGAAAGCAGGAGATGGTTGGGTGGTAGACAAGGAGTTTGGGGACCTTCTCTAAAAACTGGTTAATTTGGTATATTCACAATGGAATTTTGATAAAATCTGTATCCTTCAGAAATAATAGCAAGAAAATAAGGACAATTGGGATAATTTTACCCTTTGTGAAGAACTTCTCACACTATCCTTCCCCACAATTCACATTTCAAAGGCATTTGAAGACAATCTCCACTCCAAGTCCTGATTGCCTCCAAAACTGCCATTTCCCCTCAAACAATAAATAAAACCCAGAACTAAAAAATTAATTTATTTTAAGGAGTGCAGCAGTGAAAGTAACCCCTAAGTGGTGATATTTGGGTCGAAAGGGAAAAGCTGAAAAATTCCCAAAGTGCCAGAAAGTTCTGCCAGTGATGCTCCAGACGGGAATTCCGCAGGATGGAAAACCCTGACAGGCTGAAATGAAATTTTCACCGAAATAAAAACGATCCGAGCTGAGTCTTTCCCATTTTCCCAGCATTTTTTTGTCTCCCACCAACATCCTGGCTGGGAAAAGGAGGAATTTTAGCCAGTTTTAGCATCTTGGGTTACTGGGAAGGGGAGCTGAGCCTTCATTTTTTGGGATTTTGGGACATTCCAGGCTGGAAAGAGTAGAGGCAAAACCTTGGAACTTTCCCTGCACTAAATTTCTTCATTATTTGCCAAGTTAAAAAAAAAAAGAAGCAGAGTTTAGAATTTCTCTCTGATAACATATTCACAAAACAAAAGGGAAATCTCATTTTTTAATATCTTTATGCGCTTCAGGTTCAGTGTTTGGGGTGGTTTAGGTTTTTGGTTTATTTTTTTTCCTCTTTTGACAATTAGAAATTATTTTTGGCTGCTATGGAGCCAGCAAAGGTTAATTGGCCTTGCTGCTGTAAAATACTGAATTCTGATCACTTGATTAATGAGGTGTCAGAAGCCACAAGTATAACCAACACACTTTTTTGAAAGGGAAAACGCTGAAATAAAATGTAGTTTTAAAGATTTTATGTTCCTCCTGCTTCTCTTCCCACCCTAGAACAGGCAGCTGTTTCAAAGGCAGTTGAGTTTGCAGTTGAAAAAATAGAATATAATAATAATAAATCAATACTCCAGTTAAGATTAGAGTAGCCACACATTTTTGGGGGGAGTAACCTCTTTAATTGTGAATATTAAATGGGATTTTTGGGACCAGGGAAAGAGATAGAGCTTTCCAGGAGCTGCCTGAATTCTCTACCTGCTTCCTTCCCTCCTATTCCTATTCCTATTCCTAGTCCTAGTCCTAGTCCTAGTCCTAGTCCTAGTCCTATTCCTATTCCTATTCCTATTCCTATTCCTATTCCTATTCCTATTCCTTTCTATCTATTTCTATTTCTATTTCTATTGCTATTGCTATTGCTATTGCTATTGCTATTCCTACTCCTACTCCTACTCCTACTCCTATTCCTATTATTCCTATTGCTATTCCTATTGCTATTCCTTTCCCTATCCCTATTCCTATCCCTATTCTAATTCCCATTCCTATTCCTATTATTCCTGTTCCTATTCCTATTATTCCTATTCCTATTCCCATCCCTATTCCTATCCCATCCCTATTCCTATTCCTATTATTCCCATCCCTCTTCCTCTTCCTCTTCCTCTTCCTCTTCCTTTCCAATTTTCCTATTCCAATTACCCCTTTCCTATTCCTATTCCTATTATCCCTATTCCTTTTCCTATTCCTATTCCTATTCCTATTATCCCTATTCCTATTCCTATTATCCCTATTCCTTTTCCTATTCCTATTTCTATTCCTATTCCTATTCCTATTCCCATTCCTATTATTCCTATTCCTATTCCCATTCCCATTCCTATCCCCATTCCCATTCCCATTCCCATTCCTATCCCTATCCCTATCCCCATTCCCATCCCCATTCCCATTCCCATTCCCTATCCCTATTCCTATTCCCACCACCAATAACAGCACAGAACACACAAATTCCGATGAACCCTCAGCTAATAAAAACCCCAACATTTTCCTTTGGAGAATTTCAATAGATTTCCAGGAACATGAGTTTCATGTGTATTTGTCTCACGCCTGCAATGAATAAAAAACCCCAAAACCCCGTGTGCTAAATGGAATTTTGCTCCCATTTGACTGCACTCAGGGGCAGAGGGATCCCTCTGTGGTGCAGCTGCACTTTGTCACCACAAAGCACGGAACATTCCGTTTATTTCAGTGTATTTCCCTCCTCCAGGCATGTCCCAGCAGCTTGGCGTGGGGCTGCCCTGCACTGTGAACATTGAATATCAGATGGAGCTCTGCAAACAGCCTCTGCTGCTCCCAGCCAGCTGTGAGCTGCTGCTGGCAGCCCGGGAGAGGGGCGGGGTGGGAATTGAACCTGCGGATGGTCGAGGGATGCCTTGTGCTCTCCACACCCTGGTTCTGAGGGAGGAGGATGAAAAAAAATCTGTATTTATCTATATATTTAATATATATCTGTATCTATCTAATCTATATCTATATCATCTATATCTAGATCTGTATTTGTATTTATATCTATCTATATATCTAATCTATATCTATATCTATATCTGTATCTGTATCTGTATCTATATCTATATCTATATCTATATATCTATATCTATATCTATATCTATATCTGTATCTATATCTGTATCTATATCTATATATCTATATCTCTATCTATCTATATCTATATCATCTATATCTCTATCTATATCTATCTATATCTATATCTCTATCTCTATCTCTATCTATATATCTATATTTATATATCTATATATCTATATCTAATCTATATCTTTATATCTCTGTATCTATATCTATCTATATTTATCTATATCTAATCTATCTATATTTATCTATCTATATTTATGTATATATAATCTATCTATATCTATATCCATATCCATATCTATATCTATATCTGTGTGTGTATAATATGTATATATAAATATCTATATGAATTATTAAATATATAAATAAATATCTCTATATACAAATGAAGAAATGAAAATAAAGATAGAAATAAATATATGTGTATAAAAAAAATAAAGAAATAAATATGTAGATACATCTGTATGAATGATTAAATATATAAAATAAGCTATATATTAAAATATATAAATGAATCTATATATATTAATCTATATATATTAATCTATATATATTAATCTATATCTATATATTAAAAAGAATAGATATATGTATGGATAAATATATAAAGAGATCTATATAAGTGATAAAATATATAAATGAATCTGTATATCAATAGATAAAAATAAATATATATATGTATAAATAAAGAAGTAAATATATAAATAAATCTATAGAAGTGATTAAATAAATAAATAAGAAATTTAAAAATAGATCTATATATATGTATAAATAAATAAATAAATAAATAAACCTATACGAATGATTAAATATAAAAATAACCCTATAAATAAATAAACAAACCAATAAGTAACTAAAGGAAGAAGCAGGACCTGCAACTTTGGGAGCAGCGGGAGCAGCGCTGGGCAGGGAGGGGGAGCTGGGGAAGCATTCGGAATTCGCAGGACTCGGAATATTTTTGAGAGGGGTGGGCAGGAGAGAGAGAGGAGCCCAGGGATTTACTGACAGGAGAGTTTCTGACAGTTGATGGACAGATGAATTCCGTCATGGAAGCGTTAGTGGAAAGCGGCAAGGCCAGATGGAAACTCACAGCTTGTCTTTAATATTAATTTTCTCCCCCCACCTCCTCCTTTTTTTTTTTTTTTTTTCTTTTGCAGGAGATCAGAATTCCCTAATTCCCTAAAATGTTTCAATGCATCTTGAGGTATTATTTTTCCGATGCCTTTACCCACCTACTCTTAATAAGAAGTGCTCCTTTGTGTTAATGTTATTTTATTTTTTTTTTCTGCTTTCCTCTCTGCTTATTCCCCTGCCCCCCCAGGAGTCAAAAGAAATCAAGGAGGAAGGAAAAAAAAATAAATCAGTTTAGCTACATGGTTGTTTAAAAAGCCTGCCTGGCTGAAAATACCTCCTATCTTAACCTGGTGCAGGATTTTAAAGGTGCAGATGAATCTTGGGGAGTTTGGGGTAAAAAAACCCAAATAAAGACCTGAAAGGAATGAAAATTGAGAAGGAAGCCCTAATGACATCATCTGGAAAAAGCCACAGGAGTGGGAGTGCAACTGTGTCACTTCCAGACACGATTTGGATTTTGCAGCAGTTGCACAGAAAGAAATCTCTTGATTAAAAAAAAAAAAAAATTAAATGTGACAGAGAATCAAATATCAGCCAACGACAAAAAAATAAAAAGTCACATTTCTAGATTTTTCTTCCATATTTGTTCACAAGCTTGACTGTCAGAAACACCTCTCTTAAAATCAAAATCGACTCCAACCATCCCACAGTGGCCCTTCAAAAAAAAAAAAAGAAAACCACCAAACCCAGAAAACAGAATATTTTAACAGCTTCATTTCCCTAATATATACTTGTGAAACTGATGTAAATAGACAATGATGGTTGTACTGAAAAAAAAAAAAAAAATTTATGCCACCATCCTCCTTTTCAGAAGTCCTATATTCAGCTGGGAATAAACCATATGGTTCTATCATAATTTAGCATGTAGGATCCTATGGATATTTACTCAGTAGAATTCCAAGAGGGAAGAAATAAATATTTTTTCCAGCTACCACTCTGGTGAATTGAATCACAGAGTTGCAAAATCTCGAGACGAGCTCACAGAAGTGTCAAAACACTTTGAGAAAGGAGCTTTTCCTTCAAAAAAAAAAAAAACCTCACATTGAACTCGTGTTTAACATTCCCGACAAAAGGACACTGATCCCAGTTCAGAGGGATTTTCTGGAAGTGTTGCTCCAATCCTGCTGCACGTTAACAGCTCCGAGATGAGTATTTCGCATCGAAATTGGAACATATGCACATCCTGTGTATTTGTTTTCCTCTCCATCTCGGTTATGTGCAAACATTTGCCATGCAGCATGATTGACGTGCAGCTCGCTGCCCTTTTGTAATTGCGGTAATTAAACATTTGGCCAAAGCGCTGACAAAACCGGGATGGAGCTGCAGTTTGGGGGAAAGAGCAAATCCCACTGCCCGGGGATCTCTTTGGGGCACTGATGGTTTGTGCAGAACTTGGAACTCAGAGCTTCCCCGCGGCAGGAATTGCGATTTGCACACCACAATCCAAAATTCGGGGAAGGCGCAAGGATCACGCAGGGATGAGGCTTGGAGTGATTATCCTGATTTTATCACAGGGAGAGAATCGCTGCTTTGATACCCAAACAATATCCCATCAGATCTTTGGATTTCTGCTGCACCCAGAGCTCTCCTTGCAAGGACTTTTCACTTCCCTGCAGCAGGAATTGCAATTTGTACACCACAATCCAAAATTCGGGGAAGGCGCAAGGATCACACAGGGATGAGGTTTGGAGTGATTATCCTGATTTTATCACAGGGAGAGAATCGCTGCTTTGACACCCAAATGTCCCATCAGATCTTTGGATTTCTGCTGCACCCAGGGCCCTCCTTGCAAGGACTTTTCACTTCCCTGCAGCAGGAACTGAGATTTGCACACCACAATCCAAAATTCGGGGAAGGCGCAAGGATCACACAGGGATGAGGTTTGGAGTCATTATCCTGATTTTATCACAGGGAGAGAATCACTGCTTTGACACCCAAACAATATCCCATCTGATCTTTGCATTTCTGCACCCAGAGCTCTCCTAGGAAGGACTTTTCACTTCTCTGTGGCAGGAATTGTGATTTGCACACCACAATCCAAAATTCAGGGAAGGCGCAAGAATCACGCAGGGATGAGGTTTGGAATGATTGTTCTGATTTTATCACAGGGAGAGAATCACTGCTTGGACACCCAACCTGCAAATGTCCCACTAGATCTTTGCATTTCTGCACCCAGAGCCGTCCTGGGAAGGACTTTTCACTTCCCTGCAGCAGGAATTGCAATTTGTACACCGCAATCCAAAATTCAGGGAAGGCGCAAGGATCACACAGGGATGAGGTTTGGAGTGATTATCCTGATTTTATCACAGGGAGAGAATCGCTGCTTTGACACCCAAATGTCCCATCAGATCTTTGCATTTCTGCTGCACCCAGGGCCCTCCTTGCAAGGACTTTTCACTTCCCTGCAGCAGGAACTGAGATTTGCACACCACAATCCAAAATTCGGGGAAGGCGCAAGGATCACACAGGGATGAGGCTTGGAGTGATTATCCTGATTTTATCACAGGGAGAGAATCGCTGCTTTGACACCCAAATGTCCCATCAGATCTTTGGATTTCTGCTGCACCCAGAGCCCTCCTAGGAATGATTTTTTGCAATTCCTTCACTCCCAGCACTGTTCTCTACTCCCTGACAACACCAGGAATTCCAGGAATTCCAGAGCTGCAAACCTCAGTGAGAGAATCACTGCTTGGACACCCAAATATTCCACCAGATCTTTGCATTTTTGCTGCACCCAGAGCTCTCCTAGGAAGGACTTTTCACTTCCCTGCAGCAGGAATTGCAATTTGTACAGTGCAATCCAAAATTCAGGGAAGGCGCAAGGATCACACAGGGGATGAGGTTTGGAGTGATTATCCTGATTTTATCACAGGGAGAGAATTGCTGCTTGGACACCCAAACTACAGATATTCCACCAGGCACATGAGGGTTTTGCATTTCTGCTGCACCCAGAGCTCTCCTAGGAAGGACTTTTTGCAATTCCTTCACTCCTCCCAGACAACACCAAGGATTCAAAGGCTGCAAACCTCAGTGAGAGAATTGCTGCTTTGACACCCAAACTACAGATATTCCACCAGATCTTTGCATTTCTGCTGCACCCAGAGCCATCCTAAGAATGATTTTTTGTAATTCCTTCTCTCACAGCACTGTTCTCTCCTCCCTGACAACACCAAGGATTCAAAGGCTGAAAACCTCAGTGAGAGAATCACTGCTTTGACACCCAACCTACAAATATTCCATCAGGCATGTGAGATCTTTGCATTTCTTCTGCACCCAGAGCCCTCCTTGCAAGGACTTTTTGCAATTCCTTCTTTTCAGCACTGTTCTCTCTTCCCTGACAGCACCAGGAATTCCAGAGCTGCAAACCCCAGTGAGAGAATCACTGCTTTGACACACAACCTACAAATATTCCATCCAGATCTTTGCATTTCTGCTGCACCCAGAGCCCTCCTAAGAATGACTTTTTGCAATTCCTTCTCTCCAGCGCTGTTCTCCACTCCCTGACACCACCAGGAATTCAAAAGCTGCAAACCCCAACCAGCTCAGGCTGCGAATTTCAGGGAACAAAACAAGCTGGGAAAGAAAAACACCAAGATCCAAACTGGACCCGACCCAAGGAGCAGCTCAGGCTGCAATCTCACATCCCAACGCCCATGCCTGTGAATCTGGAAATGCATCCAACCCTTGTGGCTCAGACACATCCTTCTTCACAGCTGCACTTTTTGCATAGTTTGGACACAAAAACAGCCCCATTAGCCACCCCCGCGGGTCAGCAAGTCCTCTCAACCTTGAGTGGCAAATCTGCTCCTGTTTTTGAGGGTGGAAATGAACCATCTTCCTTCTCCAGTCGTCACCCTGGTAATCTCCCACAAAATATAGGATTTAAGGAATTTTACACGTGCAGAGGTTGGGGATTTTGACATTCCTCTGTTGTTAATAAAATACATCTGCCCAGAATCTTAATTAGAGGTGAATCCCATTGATCCTAGGGGGAACAATCTCACAGATGGATTTAAATCAGGAAAGTGGGATATCTCCAGAAACTGGGGATCCACCAAACCAGTGACTGATTTGGGGTTAAATGGGAATCCCAGTGACTGATTTGGGGTTAAATGGGAATCCCAGTGACTGATCCGGGGTTAAATGGGAATCCCAGTGTCTGATCCAGGGTTAAATGGGAATCCCAGTGAAGGATCCAGAGTTAAATGGGAATCCCAGTGACTGATCCAGGGTTAAATGGGAATCCCAGTGAAGGATCCAGGGTTAAATGGGAATCCCAGTGACTGATTTAGGGTTAAATGGGAATCCCAGTGAAGGATTCAGGGTTAAATGGGAATCCCAGTGAGTGATCCAGGGTTAAATGGGAATCCCAGTGAAGGATCCAGGGTTAAATGGGAATCCCAGTGAAGGATCCAGGGTTAAATGGGAATCCCAGTGACTGATCCAGGGTTAAATGGGAATCCCAGTGAAGGATCCAGAGTTAAATGGGAATCCCAGTGACTGATCCAGGGTTAAATGGGAATCCCAGTGAAGGATCCAGGGTTAAATGGGAATCCCAGTGACTGATTTGGGGTTAAATGGGAATCCCAGTGAATGATTCAGGGTTAAATGGGAATCCCAGTGAGTGATCCAGGGTTAAATGGGAATCCCAGTGAAGGATCCAGGGTTAAATGGGAATCCCAGTGAAGGATTCAGGGTTAAATGGGAATCCCAGTGAAGGATCCAGGGTTAAATGGGAATCCCATCACACACACAGACAAGAGCCCAAATTAATCCTTTTGAGCATGCTGGAGTTTTAAAACTGAGATTAATTGTGTCACATGTCCTGGATGACAGAGCAAGGTCTGAGCTGTGGAAACATCTCTGGTTCTGGTGGGTGATAAAACCTTTCAGTCACTGATGTAGATCCCATAAATCAACAGGGATTTTTAACAAATCACTGCTTGGCAGAAAAGGGGTTTTTTATGGTGAAGTGGGTGATTAGGAGAAGGTGTCTGAGTCATCCTTGGTGTGGGATCTGCCTGTGGAGAGGGAATGAGTCAGGAATTCACTGGAGCACTGGGAACACAATGCAATTCCAGAGGGGATGGCAGCACCAGCCATGCCCAGGCTCAGCCCCATCCCACCCCAGCATGAATCACAAGGTGGATTTTTCCAAGCCTATTCCATCTCCAGAGAAGATTCTATCTCTATTCCCATTTCCTTTCTGGTTTTCTTTCCAATAAATTGCTGCTCCTCTTTGCTCTCCATCCCCTCCCTCTGCCCTGCTCCGTGCAGGGTGTGGACACAGGGCTGGGTGGGATTGTGGAATCACCAAATATCCCGAGCTGGAAGGATCCTCAAACCCTCCACAGGACACCCCAAAATCCTCAGGGTGGAAAGAGATGGAAAGGCAGCTCCTGTCTGAACTTTGCTATTCATGGGTAATTTTTGGTGGAGCTGGGAAGGGTTTGGGGCTCTCCTGAGGAATTATTTTTGCCCTCAAGTGACCTCCTGCCTTGTCTCATTGCTGTCCCCATCCTCGGTGGCTCTCCTGCAAAACCCTTTTGGGATGTCACGTGCCAAATCCTACAATCTATAGGTTATTATGAGTGTGGTTATATATATATTAGCAGCAGGAAAGTGACTTTCAAAGCGTTTGATAAACAACTACTAAATATCAAAATTCTGCAAAATCCTACAATCTATAGGTTATTAGTGTGGTTTTATATACATATATGTATTAGTAGCAGGAATGTGACTTTCAAAGCATTTGATAAACAATCACTAAATATCAAAATTCTGCAAAATCCTACAATCTACAGGTTATTAGTGTGGTTTTATATACATATATATATTAGCAGCAGGAATGTTACTTTCAAGGCATTTGATAAACAACCTCTAAATATCAAACTTCTGCAAAATCCTATCATCAAACCTCTGCCTCCTACATCAAACCTGTGCCAAATCCTACAATCTATAGGTTATTACTAGTGTGGTTATATATATATATATTAGTAGCAGGAATATGACTTTCAGACCATTTGATATACAACCTCTAAATATCAAACTTCTGCAAAATCCTATAATCAAACCTCTGCAAAAATCCTACAATCTATAGGTTATTGTTAGTGTGGTTATTTATATATCAGCAGCAGGAAAGTGACTTTCAAAGCATTTGATAAACAACCACGAAACATCAAATGTCTGCAAAATCCTATAATCAAACCTCTGCCTCCTATATCAAATTTCTGCCAAATCCTACAATCTATAGGTTATTACTAGTGTGGTTATATATGTATTAGTAGCAGGAATGTTACTTCCAAAGCATTTGATAAACAATCACTAAATATCAAAATTCTGCAAAATCCTACAATCTACAGGTTATTAGTGTGGTTCTATATACATATATATATATTAACAGCAGGAATGTTACTTTCAGAGCATTTGACAAACAACCTCTAAATATCAAACTTCTGCAAAATCCTATAATTAAACCTCTGCCTCCTACATCAAACCTGTGCCAAATCCTACAATCTATAGGTTATTGCTAGTGTGGTTATTTATATATATATCAGTAGCAGGAAAGTGACTTTCAAAGCATTTGATAAACAACCTTTAATTTTGGAGCAGAGGAAAGTAATGCAGGAGAAATCCAGAGGAAATGGAAAGGATCCTCATGGAATCACAGGATATCCAAGGCCAGGAGCACCCTGGGAGGGTTGGAGGTGTCCTGATGGGATTTAAGGTCATTCCAACCCAAACCATCCCATGATTCCAGGATGATCCTTTCCATTTCCTCTGGATTTCTTCTTAGGATTTCTCCTGCATTGCTTTCCTCTGCTCCAAAATTTTAATCCTAACTGGAATCAAACCCCACCACACAATCCTAAAATATCCAAGGCCAGGAGCAACCTGGGATGGTTGGAGGTGTCCTGATGGGATTTAAGGTTTTTCCAACCCAAACCATTGAAGATTCCATGAGGATCCTTTCCATTTCCTCTGGATTTCTCCTGCATTACTTTCCTCTGCTCCGAAATTTTAATCCTAACTGAGATCAAACCCCAGCACAGAATCCTAAAATATCCAAGGCCAGGAGCAACCTGGGATGGTGAGATGGGATTTAAGGTCATTCCAACCCAAACCATCCCATGATTCCAGGATGATCCTTTCCATTTCCTCTGGATTTCTTCTTAGGATTTCTCCTGCATTACTTTCCTCTGCTCCGAAATTTTAATCCTAACTGGAATCAAACCCCACCACAGAATCCTAAAGTATCCAAGGCCAGGAGCACCCTGGGATGGTGAGATAGGATTTAAGGTCATTCCAACCCAAACCATTGAAGATTCCATGAGGATCCTTTCCATTTCCTCTGGATTTCTCCAGCATTACTTTCCTCTGCTCCAAAATTTTAATCCAAGACTGGAATCAAACCCTATCACAGAATCCTAAAATATTCAAGGCCAGGAGTACCCTGGGATGGTTGGAGGTGTCCTGATGGGATTTAAGGTTTTTCCAACCCAAACCATTGAAGATTCCATGAGGATCCTTTCCATTTCCTCTGGATTTCTCCTGCATTGCTTTCCTCTGCTCCAAAATTTTAATCCTAACTGAGATCAAACCCCACCACACAATCCTAAAATATCCAAAGCCAGGAGCACCCTGGGATGGTGAGAGGAGATTTAAGGTCATTCCAACCCAAACCATTGAAGTTTCCATGAGGATCCTTTCCATTTCCTCTGGATTTCTCCTGCATTGCTTTCCTCTGCTCCAAAAATTTAATCCTAACTGAGATCAAACCCCACCACAGAATCCTAAAATATCCAAAGCCAGGAGCACCCTGGGATGGTGAGATGGGATTGAAGGTCATTCCAACCCAAACCATTGAAGATTCCACGAGGATCCATCCCATCCCATCCCCACTCTGCCCTCCCAGCCAGGGGAGGAGGTGACAGTCCCGCGCGGTGCCAGCGCTGCCCAGATGTGGCTCCCAGCCCTGCACATCTGTTCTGCATTGCCAGGGGGTTTGCTCTGCTGGTTTTACAGCTGTTTAGGCATGTAAGTAGCATCTCCACTTAAAGGATTCCATAAAGGGAAGGGTGGGGGGAGAGGAGATGAGAGATGAGGCAGAAATGGAGGAAAAAAAATGGAGAAAAAAAAAAAAATAAAGTGGCCAGATGCTGCTTAAAAACCTGGGATAACAATCCCTTAAATTTTGTGTCCTTAAAAACTCATTTCGTTTTGCAGGTTTGGTTTTTTTGGTTTTTTTTTCCCTGAAACATAAAGGAAATGTTGTGCAACCACTACTCATAGTTAAGAGCAAAACAACAGCTGTGAAAAAGCTACAAATTCCTTCTAGAGCTCGAAAGACAATAAAGACTTTCTGGAGTGGAGGCATTTTATGCTTGAGCTAAATATCACATGATGCTTAGATGCCAAAATATCGTCTATTTTCTGTCTTAATGAAAGAAAAAGAAACAAAAACAAAAAAAAAAAACACCCCAGAGTCAGATGGCCAAGTCCTAAACTTCAAAAATGAGAAGTAAAATAGCAAACAACTACAATGAGTTTATTATTAGATAAATTAAATTTTTTAAGCAATATGGAAAGTTTTATTTATTATTGTTGGTTTGGATTGCTTCAGATCTTTCTTTCTTTAAAATCAGCCTTATTAATTGCCATAATCATGGGATCCAAGCTCTCATGGTGACAATATCTATTGGAATATTTTGCACAAACTGATATCAGAGAGAAAAAGGTCTAGGGAAGAGTCCAGAGAAAATCCAATTATTCCCATTTTGGCCTCAGTTCCTTGAGGCTGACAGCACCTGCCACACTTTTAGGTGATTGTCCTACTGATTGTCCCCAGTTTAGGACAATCCAGCCACAGATATTTCATGGTTTGTCCAAAAAAATCCAGGAAAAAACCCAAAAAACTCAAAAAAACTGGGTTGGTTTCACTGAGCTCCACAAAGATACCAGGGTGGTTTAGTCAGCAAATCATCTATAAAAACCCATAAAACACCAGGATTGGCAAATCCCATGAAATTCTGAACTGTTCAAAGTCCTTTTATTGAGCCCTTTAACCTCCAGCCTGACCTGAGGCTCACCAGGCACCTCTGCAGAGGAAATTCAGTGAGCAAGTTGATCCCAAAGCCATGGAGAAGTTGGCTTTAGCCCTGAAATGAGAGTTTTCAGGTCTCCTCTCAGTTTTCCTTTTATTAATCAATATAACTCGGGTGAAGTGTGGCTTCCCTGGTGGAAGGGTTAGGGAGAGAAGCAGGTTGGAATCCATAGCAGTTGTTCTCTTATTAAATTGTTGTTTTGTTCATTAAACTTCCTGGAGTCTTGGTCAAGGTTTTGTTTGACCTCTGCATGTGTGCTTTCACCCTTTCCATGGCTTGTTTTTCACTCAATTTCTACATGTCTGTTTTTCCTCACCTGTGCTGTGCAAAAACAACACCCAAAAATTGGCAAAAAAACCCTAAAAATGGGGGAAACAGCCTTAAAATTGGTATTTGACCCACCTGAAACTGGGATAAACTCCCTTGAACTGGGATAAACTCCCTAAAACTGGTATTTAACCAACCTAAAACCAGGATAAACTCCCGAAAACTGGTATTTAACCCTCCTAAAACTGGGATAAACTCCCTAAAACTGGTATTTAACCCTCCTAAAGCTGGGATAAACTCTCTACAACTGGCATTTAACCCTCCTAAAACTGGGAAAAAACCCCCTAAAACTGGTACTTAACCAACCTAAACCCGGGATAAACTCCCTACAACTGGCATTTAACCCTCCTAAAACCGGGATAAACTCCCTAAAACTGGTATTAAACCCTCTTAAAACTGGGGAAAAAACCCTAAAACTGGCATTTAACCCACCTAAAACCAGGATAAACTCCCTAAAACTGGGAAAAAAACTTAAAACTTGTATTTAACCCACCTAAAACTGGGGAAAAAACCCTAAAACTGGCATTTAACCCACCTAAAACCAGGATAAACTCCCTAAAACTGGCATTTAACCCACCTAAAACCAGGATAATCTCCCTAAAACTGGTATTTAAACCTCCTAAAACTGGGATAAACTCCCTAAAACTGGTATTTGACCCTCCTAAAACCAGGATAAACTCCCTAAAACTGGTATTTAACCCTCCTAAAACCCAGATAAACTCCCTAAAACTGGCATTTAACTGCCGTAAAACTGGGGAAAAAACCCTAAAATCGCGATAAATCCCCCCAAAAACCGGGACAATGAGTTTTGTGTTTATGCAGATTTAAAAGGACTTTTTGGGGGCCATGAAAGGACTTTTGGGGTCACAAAAGGACTTTTTGGGGAGAATACGAGAGCATCACTCATTGGCTGCAGTGCAGAAAGGGAAGCAGAGGTGTCATCAGGCTGATCAAGGAAAATGAGCTCAAATTAACAATGGTTCCAGCAAATCAGCCTAATTGGTAATTAGCCAGGACACACCCACTGTCGATGGCCACAGTGTGGATTATTTAAATAATAGAGATATTGTTTAATTTAAATAATCCAGGATCAGTTTGGGTTGTGCTGCCATGAGCCTGGAGTTAGGCAGAAGAGGTAGAGAGGTAGGAAGGGACGAAATAATTTGAGAAAATGATGGAAGTTATTTCATATATTTCAATAAATGTGTGAAATAAAATCAAATCAATAGAAATAAATAAAAATAAATAAAATAAATAAAATAAAAAATAAAAATAAATAAAAATAAAAAATAAAAATAAAAAATAAACAAAAATAAATAAAATAAAATAAAATAAAACTAAATAAAAATAAAAAATAAAAAATAAAAAAACCCAAAAATAAATAAAATAAAATAAAATAAAACTAAATAAAAATTTTTTAAAAATAAATAAAATAAAAATAAACAAAAATAAATAAAATAAAATTAAAATAAAATAAAAATAAAAATAAAATAAAAATAAAATAAAATAAAATAAAATAAAATAAAATAAAATAAAATAAAATAAAAATCAACCAATAAGCAATAAAAAGCTGCAGAGAAGACTCCAGAACAGAGCTGTGCAGCCCCAGCAATGACATCAGTCCTGCTCCTGAGGAGATCCTGTCTGATGATAAACGAGCAGCTCCCAGCCCAGCTCACACCTCCGGCTGGAATTGTGCACAACCCAAAGGAATGGTGAGGCCAAAGCTCACCAGGGGCAGGAAGAAGTTAAATTATTCCTGAAATTTGCAGAAATCTGCTCCCTGCAGGACGGAGCATCGAGCTCAGCCCAGACCTGTCGTCCTCTGTGCACTCACAGAGAAAAATTGTTCCAAAAAAACATTACCCAGGAAAAAATCGCTCCAAAAAACCATTAAACACGAATGCACCTATTTCAACATCATTTTTTGTCCCCTTTTCTTTATTCCCCTCTCCCCACCACCCCCCTCTCCCTGCCCCTACATCTGCACTTTATTCAATGAACACATCTGCATTCTTTCTCTCTGTTTTTGGCCAGAAACTCAATCCAACCTTTATCACTGACACCTCGCCGCAGTTTCAAATTCCAACCTCGTGCCAAATCCCCATTTCCTGCTGCTTAATTTCCATTCATTTACTCTTGTTTTTGCTTCTTCTGCCATTCCCAGCGTGGACCAGCTCCAACCCAGCTTCTTCTAATTTTTTAAGGAAGGCTCCCTATTGAGTGCTATTGGAACCTGATCCTTCCCTGCAAGCCAATGGCTGGCTATTGTTTATACTACCTAACAACAGTTGCCAATATTACTGCTTTTTTCCTTTTCTTTGCTTCATGTTTTTAGTGTATATCCTAAGGCCCAGGAGAGCTCCTCTCCACATATGGTGACCCATTAGGTCTGCTTTTATTATTACTGCTGCAGAAGCTGAAGTAGCCTCTTCATGTATTTGAAAAAACAACAAAAAATGGTTGAAAATTAAGGGAAAAAAAATTAAGGAGTCTGTGGTGTCTTGTCTGTTGATCTGACTCTGGATATGTGAAATAATCTGGAATTAGGATTGTGGTGTTTGAAGGAAAATCATCCTCTCAGTGGCTTTTTTCAGGGTGTGTTTCATGCAGGTGGAGCCCAAAAACTGAAGTGAAAGAACTTTCTGGGTTCTAAATCCCACAGAACTGGGATCTGGTGACCCACTAAGTCTGCTTTTAGTACTACTGCTGCAGAAGCTGAAGTAGCCTCTTTATGTATTTGAAAAAACAACCAAAAAATGGTTGAAAGTCAAGAAAAAAAAATCAAGAAGTCTGTGGTGTTTTGCTCTTTATATATTTGGAAAAAACCAACAAAACCAGTTGAAAATTAAGGGGAAAAAAATGAAGTCTGTGGTGTTTTGTTTACTCAGGTCTGTTATCTGACTCTGGATATCTGCAATAATCTGGCATTAGGATTGGGGTGTTTGAAAGAAAATCATCCTCTCAGTGGCTTTTTTCAGGGTGTGTTTCATGCAGGTGGAGCCCAAAAACTGAATTGAACTGAGGCAGAATTGAAATCCCCACTGAAAGTGCTCACAGTGAAAGAACTTTCTGGGTTTTAAATCCCACAGAATCTGGGTTTTAAATCCCACAGATATGGTGAACCATTAGTATTACTGCTTTTATTATTACTGCTGCAGAAGCTGAAGTAGCCTCTTTATGTATTTGAAAAAACAACAAAAAATGGTTGAAAATTAAGGGAAAAAAAAATTAAGGAGTCTGTGGTGTCTTGTCTGTTGATCTGACTCTGGATATGTGAAATAATCTGGAATTAGGATTGTGGTGTTTGAAGGAAAATCATCCTCTCAGTGGCTTTTTTCAGGGTGTGTTTCATGCAGGTGGAGCCCAAAAACTGAAGTGAAAGAACTTTCTGGGTTCTAAATCCCACAGAATTGGGATATGGTGACCCACTAGGTCTGCTTTTAGTACTACTGCTGCAGAAGCTGAAGTAGCCTCTTTATGTATTTGAAAAAACAACCAAAAAATGGTTGAAAGTCAAGAAAAAAAAATCAAGAAGTTTGTGGTGTTTTGCTCTTTATGTATTTGAAAAAAAGCAAACAAAAATGGTTGAAAATTAAGGAAAAAAAACTAAGGAGTCTGTGGTGTCTTGTCTGTTGATCTGACTCTGGATATGTGAAATAATCTGGAATTAGGATTGTGGTGTTTGAAGGAAAATCATCCTCTCAGTGGCTTTTTTCAGGGTGTGTTTCATGCAGGTGGAGCCCAAAAACTGAAGTGAAAGAACTTTCTGGGTTCTAAATCCCACAGAACTGGGATCTGGTGACCCACTAAGTCTGCTTTTAGTACTACTGCTGCAGAAGCTGAAGTAGCCTCTTTATGTATTTGAAAAAACAACCAAAAAATGGTTGAAAGTCAAGAAAAAAAAATCAAGAAGTCTGTGGTGTTTTGCTCTTTATATATTTGGAAAAAACCAACAAAACCAGTTGAAAATTAAGGGGAAAAAAATGAAGTCTGTGGTGTTTTGTTTACTCAGGTCTGTTATCTGACTCTGGATATCTGCAATAATCTGGCATTAGGATTGGGGTGTTTGAAAGAAAATCATCCTCTCAGTGGCTTTTTTCAGGGTGTGTTTCATGCAGGTGGAGCCCAAAAACTGAATTGAACTGAGGCAGAATTGAAATCCCCACTGAAAGTGCTCACAGTGAAAGAACTTTCTGGGTTTTAAATCCCACAGAATCTGGGTTTTAAATCCCACAGATATGGTGAACCATTAGTATTACTGCTTTTATTATTACTGCTGCAGAAGCTGAAGTAGCCTCTTCATGTATTTGAAAAACAACAAAAAACGGTTGAAAATTAAGGGAAAAAAAAATCAAGGAGTCTGTGGTGTCTTGTCTGTTGATCTGGCTCTGGATATGTGAAATAATCTGGTGTTAGGATTGGGGTGTTTGAAGGAAAATCATCCTCTCAGTGGCTTTTTTCAGGGTGTGTTTCATGCAGGTGGAGCCCAAAAACTGAAGTGGAATAACTTTCTGGGTTCTAAATCCCACAGAACTGTCCTTGGGAGGTTGAAAAGAAGGAATTTCTGTCAATAAATGGGAAGCAGAGTCCCAGGGCTGTCCCTCACCCTGAGCAGGTGTAAAGCACCAATTTCCTATTTTTCTCACCTAAGGCACCAATTTCCTATTTTTCTCATCCAAGCCAGCTTGAAATTTCCCAAACTTTCAATTTGGGATCCCTGAAATATTTTAGAGAACAAAAAAAAAAAAAATTAATAAATTAAAAATCTCATTAACAGCACAGCTCTGTTCAAAACACTGAGTTCTGCTCAATAGAAGATCACAGAGAGAAGGAGCAGAACTGAGGGAAAAAAAACCCTAAATAAACCAGGATTGTGCAGGAAAGGTTTCCTCAAGGTGCAGATGGGAAAGGTTGGATTTCCCCTCCATGGCTGCTGGGTTTGCTGCCTTTTTTTCCTAATCATTAATCATCAAATCTTCTTCTGGCTCAGCTTTTCCTGACCATCTCCACCTTGGCTCATCCCAGCAATCCCAACAGGTTTTCCTCAAACTCCAAAGCATCCTCACAAACCTCTCCACAAAAATTTGACCACTCCACAAAAATTTTTATTTAAAACTCCAATAAATATTCCTGGCATCGCTGCTTGCACCCTGTGCCTTACCCAATCTCCAAAATCACTCCTGCACCCAGGGAGGAGCAGCAGAATTAGCTGCTTCTCCCCTTTCCCCTCTGAAATAATTCAGAATTTCAACCTGCAGCTTTCAAAACCTTCACTCTGCCAGGATTTGGACTTTTCCCTTTCACCTAACGACTGTGAATCTGAATTTTGGGCAGTGATATTCAAATATTGAAATATTTCCTCTCCTTTTCAGAGAGGAGAGAGCTTAACTCTGAGAGGAGAGAGCCTAACTGGGTTTTGCAGTTGCCAAAATCCCACTTTCTGCCTTCAGCTCCTTGCTGACCTCCCTGGGAGAGGGAGAAGGAGAGAACTGGAGCCACACTTTTGTTCAAAACACATCAAAACTTCAGCCCAGAGTGTTCATTTTGCTCCAACACCCTCCCTGTCCCTGGCTGGAGCAGCCCTGCAGTTCAAACTCAGCTTTTCAGAGGCAGTTTTGCCTCCTTGGAAGCTTTCCTGGCACTGATGTGTCGCGAATTTCTCTTTTATTGCCTTTTTATTGATTTATTTATTTGCTCTGTTCAAAAGAATGGTCATAAATGTTAAAAGCAGGGTGATTTTTCATAGTTCTGGTGTTGTTTTCACCTTTTCCAGCAATGCTGGGGGCTGAGAGTGACTCTTATTCTTTCCCCAAGGGCAGCAGTTTTGTTGCCAAGTCCACCTGCCAGAGTTCAGCTGTAATTTTGGGGAGAATAAAGTGAATTTTCAGCTCTCAGACAGGGAGTGACACAGCCTGGCAGGCCAGGGAGGAGGGTGAGCCTTGGAAAAGCTGGTTTTTTCTGGGTTTTTTTGTGCAGCAGGGTGTGAAGAGTGGGGTTTGTGACTCACAGCACCACCCAGGGCTGCTCTGAGCCCTCCTGCCATCCCTCTGCAATGCCTCCTCCTCCTCCTCCAGATCAACTCTTGTTCTTCTCTCTGGGAGTTCAGCAGAGCAATTATTCCTCTCCTAAACCCCAAAAATCAGATTTTATCGTCCACATTGGCACTCTGACAGAGCTCCAGCCCCACATTCCTCACCAAGATTTAAACCACGACACAAAACCAGCCCAGGTCAGTGCGAAGCTCCCCCTGCAATCAGAATTTATCCAGAAATCACAATTTCAGCTCAATCCTCACCCGATAACCAACACTCAGAGCAAAGAGCCCAGCAAGGACAAGGCAGTTTTGTATAAATGAGTTTCTAAATGAACTTCAGGAGTTTTAATGAAGCTTTATTGCTTCATCCTCTCTCCTGTCATCCTGACCTGCTAGAAGGGAGAACATCAAACCCCAAAATCATCCCTGCTGCCCCTCCAACCCCTGCAGCTGGGTCCCATTTGTTTTTATAAAGATATTCCCCTCAGTTTGGAGCATTTTATGAAGATATTCCCCTCTGTTTGGAGCATTCCTCCAACACCAGGGATTTTCTCTTAACCCCAAATTTAATATTAAATTTAATATTTGACACGCTTCATCTGTCCCACAGCCCAGCCCAGCAGCATCTCTGCGCACTGAGGAATGGGGTGAAAGCAAAAATATCCTTTTTTTGCCTCTTTTTAGGGATTTCCAGCATTTAAATGTCACAGGAAGAGCCAATTCCTGCCAAATAACTGGAGCAGCATCAGCCAGGTGACTGAAATAAAGCGATTTATTGGTGATCAAGATCACACAAAAACTCAATTCTGCTACAACAACCAGCAATATTTTCAAAAAAACCCAACTATTACCCCAAAAAGATTATTTTTTACCAAATTTTTCCTCATTAGAAAGATATTCCTACTGGAATTCTGCTCGTCCCTGCTGACCCAGAAGGAAGGATCACAAAAACGATGCATATTTGTCCTAAAAAAGTTGTGTTTTTAACCTTCTAACCACATGGCTTAGGGGAAAAAAAATAAAAAAAACCTAAAAATGTCATCACGGTGATTAACAGCATTTTTACAAATGCAGCATTGCTCCTCAAGGCTCAGTGTGCAACGCAGAGAGCAGAAGGAGATTTACAATTTGTTACGTTTTTCCCAGGGAGCAAAGGGCGTTAAGAGTGCAAAAATACTTCATGTTCACCTTTGAAAACATGGGGGATGATCTGAAGGCACAATTCTGGTTTTAAACCCAAAATCCAGTAAAATTCCAGTCTAAGTCAGCTTGAAATTTCCTATTTTTTAGTATTTCCTATTTTTTTAGTATTTCAGACTTTCCATTTGGGATCCCTGAATCATTTTAGCGAATAAACAAAAAAGTCAACAGATTTTAAAATTAAATTAAAAAAGTTAATTAACAGCACAGCTCTGTTCCAAACACCAACTTCTGCTCAATATAAGAACTGGAGAAAAACGAGAAAACTTTGCTGTCGGAGAGGGAAGAGAATCTTTCTCTGCACGAAAAGAATCTGCAGCAGATTTTACAAATTAGAGTTTGATTTTACAAATTGCTCCCATCTCCCCACCCTTCCCTGCAAACCCTCCCCCTGCACAAGGACACAGCACAGCAGGTAGCAGGACTTTGGCAGCAATTTTTGTGACTTTCATGCCTCTCAGAGCTGTCATCGCTGGCTGGGAGCTCAGGAATTACAGATTTGGGAGATTATTCAGAGGCAGAGGGGTGAGGCAACCCCAAAACATCCCAAAAGCTGCTGGGGGATTCTCACAGCGACAAAAAAATCCCAAAAAAACCACCTCGGTTCACCCACTGAAAATAGAAATAAATAAAAATAGAAATAGAAATAAGGAATAAGAATAAAATAATATAGAAATAAAAATAGAAATAAGAAATAAATCGATAAAAGCAGGGTGAAATGCTGTGGCAGCAGTGGGATTTTGGGAATTTGGGAACCACCTCGGTTTGCCCACTGAAAATAGAAATAAATAAACATAGAACTAGAAATAAGAAATAAGAATAAAATAATATAGAAATAAGAAATAAATCGATAAAGGCAGGGTGAAATGCTGTGGCAACAGTGGGATTTTGGGAATTTGCTCTGATCCTGGTGCTGCCCTGCTGGGAAATCCTCAGGAAGTTGTTCCAGAGCTGCTGTGGTTTTTGGACAATCTGCTTGAAAAGAGTTCTGTCCTTGGCACTCAGCACTGCTGGGACACAAACCGGCGAAACATCCAAAATTCTGGGTTGTAAATATGGCTGGGAACGACGGGGAGGTGGGGAAGGAACAACCCAAACCAATGGAACAACGTGAATAAATCCCCACAAATCGATGCCACATATTTCGCTGGTGACTCTCTGCTCAAATTCCCTGTTTGGTAAGAAACCTCCGAGTTGTGACATCATTTTTAAAACATTTTTTGTGGTTCTTCCCTCACTTCCCAGCTCAATCTGCTTCCCTCTCGGTAGCTCTGCACGCCCAGCAGCCTGGAAATCTCGCTGAATAAAAATAAAAAAAATGAAAATAAATAAAATGCAGGGGAATCAGCAGCAGGCACAAATTCCCTCTGTGCATTTAAGCTTTTCCTAAAGCTCCGAGAGGAAGCAGCTTTCAGCTCACTCCTGCAACACAGGATATTTTTCCAGCTCACTGATATTTCATAAATACCATTTGTTGTCATGTGGTTAAATTAAAAAACTCGGGATATCAAACATCAAACAGTATGTTAATGTCAAGTATGCTTGAATAAATACTAAAGAGTTCAACTGACTGAAATATGTGGACTACCAGCTAATTAAGAAAGAAGCAGGTGTGAAAAAAAACCTAATTTAAGCAAATTTTTTTTAAAATATAATTAATAATGTTTACTTGTAGTTCCCCTTATAATAAGGCTCCAGTTTAACCTCTGGAGGATTTGTAGCTGTAATCCAGCATTTTAAAAATAATAATTGAACACTGGGTTTTTTAAAAGGAGATCAGTTTCCAAACCTGGATAATCTGCCTGGCATAAACCCACAGAGAGGGTTTTTTTATTTGAAATAACGGTGTCAGATGGATCAGTTACCAAATTACTGCAGCAAATCTACAAAACAAGGTGTCCACAGCGCTAATTCCTGCAGGGATTGGAGGAGGAATAAGGAGGGAAAGGCTGGGAGGGATTTCTGCAAACCTCACCCACTCAGCAAAACAAACACAGGTAATTCAGAGTTCTCTCCAACTTCTCAGAGTGTCGTCTCTGTGACATTAGGGTCTAGTTTTACGCTGGCAAAAATTAAAAATAAAGACTAAAAACCCGACGTGAAGGTTTTTACTTGAACTGTTCTGGCAGCACAAACACAACCAATCAACTAATCCAGGCTTGGATTTAATGGGGAGTTTCTTTCCAAGAAGGCAAATGGAAGTACAGGAGGAGAAAACGGCCACAGATGTAAAAACAGACCTGGAATATTTCACTGCCATGACACATCCACTGCATTTAATTACAAGAAGAATGTATGGGAACAATGCATCCTACTCAATTCGGGTCGGGGGAACAAAACAGGACTGGATTAGATAGGACAACCCCAATCCCCCGGGAGATTCCCACATTTAATGGGAGCGCCACATGTTTGATACGGAGGGAAGCAAGTGGGTGTTCCTGGCCTTGATCCACTATTCATCATCATACCACAGCCTTGTTGGTTCCCAGTGAGGAGCCTGAAAACCATGAAACCATATGTGGAATATTAAAAATCATTTAAAGCCGGAGCGAGCATCGCGCGGCTCAGGCTGCTGTCCAAGAGCCCTCGGAGCTCCCGGGGAGGGCAGAGGGGGAATTCACCCCCAGATCCCCCAAAATGGGGGAAAAAATTCCTCCCTAATACTGCAGCCAGCTCGTTATCAATAATTGATGCCCCTTTAATACCTACAGCATCAATGCTTTCATTTATAATTCAGCATCAGAAACTCCACTTCTATTTTTTCCCCTCCTACTGTCTGGTGTTTAAACTTTTTCTTTCTTTTTTCTCTCCCCCGTTTTTCCTCCCTGACATGAAATTGTTTCTCAGACACAGTCAATAACTCCACTATATTCTCATTGCCTCTGAATTAATCATGGCTCTGCACTAACCACATGGAATTTAATTTCCCATAAGAGAAATGTTTACTTTGGTTTACTTTGTTGGAACTCGCCGTACTTATACAGTCTATAAAGATTTACTGTAACATATTTTGTTAAGCAACATTAAAGCCTCTGCTGACAGACCTTGCCTTGCATTACTTCACTTTTATTCAGGTCTTTAATGCTTTTTGCTCCTCACCAGCTCAGCAACCCGGGTTTGAAAATAATACGAAATTCAGGAATTTTGGGGTTGTGTTCAATCCCAGGTTTATTCAGAGCAAACCACTCCTTCCTCTGCATGAATTTTTGTTGCACTCCTTCCAGCCACTGGGATGAATGAACAGAAGAGGAGAACTTTGCTATTTAATTCCTCATTAGGCATTAATTGGGTCTGAATTTATTGCAGGGGAGAAGCGAAAGGAAGTTTAAAGCGAAGATAAGGGCAGATAAAGGAGACCAGGGAGAGGAAAACGTGAGGATTGTGGTGGAGGATGATTAGATATTTGGGAGGAATTCCTCCCTGAGAGAGGCTGGGATGGAATTCCCAGACAAACTGTGGCTTTCCCTGGATCCCTGGAATGTCCAAGGACAGCATGGAGCAACCTGGGATAGCAGAAAAAATCAGAAACTCCTGTCCTCCAGCGCTCAGCTGAAACACTCAGAAATCCTGTGTTTTGAGTGCCACCGAAATCCATGGGAATTGCCATAGATCAGTGCCAATGGAAATTGAATTCGAGGTCTCAGAAGCAGAAAATTCCCATAAATATCCAAGCAGGGGAAAGCAGAGCTGCACACACACACCAGGCAGTCCCACTGCACTCAAACATCCTGCTGCTAAATGTTAAACAACGAGAACTGAAATATTTACTGTGCCGCTGAGAAAATTTGGGGAGGGAATTTAGGGAATTCTACGTAGTGCCAGCAGGTTTTGGCAAAGGAATCAGAGCAGTATTTGGTGATAATTCTGACCTGGTCACCCTGATTTTCCCTTTCTTCACATTCTGATATTTAATTCACATTCTAACTGCGAGGTGGAGTTTTGCCCCAGTTCCAAAAGGACACAGGCAGTGGGAAAAGGGGAAAAAAAGAATAAAAAGGAATAAAAAGGATATTAGACTGAAATAAAAAATGCCAGTTCTGGTGAAATCAGAGCTATCAGGGCTGCAGATGTGAATTCAGCTCCCATTCTGGGGGTGGGAGTTGGCAGCCGGGCGGAGGGGAAAGGAAAAAGTGATTTTTGAGATGGATTTATTAAATCACTGCTGAGAACTGAGGGGGAAAGAGGAGCCTGGGAATCTGCTGAAGAGGCTGAGCCATGAGAAGATGAGGAAGCCACGGAACCATAGGAAAGGAACTTTTTTTAAAAAAGAAAGAAATCACCCCAAATTTTCACACACCAAACAAGAGCAACGTTTGCCTTAAAGGGGAATCAGTGACAAAATTTGATGCCAGGACACTTCCTTGCAAATATTCTGCACAAAACCATATTCGGGGTGTCCCTGCCAGCTTGACTTGGAGCTACTCTCGTTAATGAGCTTTTAGAGTAATTAAGAGTTTATTTCAGGGCGTGGTGATGCTGCAGAGAACTGAACCCAGTCAAGGGCAGGGAGTGGTTTGGCAGGGAATCAACCTTGGAATCCTCAGGGATTGGGATATCCTGGACCTGGAATTCTCTGGGATTTCCTGATCCTGGAATCCTCTGGGATTTCCTGATCCTGGAATCCTCTGGGATATCCTGGATCTGGAATCCTCTGGGATATCCTGATCTTGGAATCCTCTGGGATATCCTGATCCTGGAACCCTCTGGGATATCCTGATCTTGGAATCTTCTGGGATATCCTGATCCTGGAACCCTCTGGGAAATCCTAATTCTGGAATCCTCTGGGATATCCTGATCCTGGAACCCTTTGGAAATCCTGATTCTGGAATCCTCTGGGAAATCCTGATCTTGGAATCCTCTGGGATATCCTGATCCTGGAATTCTCTGGGATATCCTGATCCTGGAACCCTCTGGGAAATCCTGGACCTGGAATCCCTTTGTTTCAAGAAAGTGAAAAATAACTTTGCTCTTCAATATTTTTTGAGCCAAGCCTTTTTTTTTCCCCTCTTTCAATTTTTCATTATATTTCTGCCTCAATAAAACCCGAATCAAGTTAAATAAACAAGAAAAGTTCCTCAATGAGGTTAAGTGTCTGGCTTAAGCTGACAAAGCCCAGGAAATTGAAAGTTAAGGCCGTGAGTAACAAATTCTGGCTCTCGTGGAAGAGCAAAGGCAAAGACAAAATGATCTGAGCCATAAATAATTCCTGCCAGGAATATTCATCCTTCATCTCACTTGTGCACAGATGGGAGTGCAAGGACACTCTCACAACCCTCCCTGAGCTGTTTAAATGTTGGTTTTTTGGTGTTTAATTCTTCCCAGCTCCATAAAAAACGTCATTTATGGGAGCCAGGAGGGAGCTGGGTAAGGATGTTAAGTAAGCAATTCTGCAAAGGGTTCATTATTTACCTTGAAGACCAGAAAAGCACCACTGGAGATGTTTGGTCTCTCAGGTAAATAAGGATTCAGTCTGTAGGAATTAAGAATTCAGAATTTTTTTTTTTTTTTTTTTAAGCCTTGTTGGATGAAATACTGAATGTATTTTGTTATTTTTTTTCTGATGGAGCATGGAAATTGAATTGGAGCACAATAAATCTGATTTTTCTCTGTTAAGGCCTTGTTGCTTTGCGGATGCTGAAGTGGCTGAAAAACAGAAGCAGTTTTGATTTAAACTTTCCCAAAGCTCCAAAATGACCACAATAAAGAAAGAAGCTCCTTTGCCTTTCCTGGATCATTTTAAAAAGTGTTAAACCTCCAGCCTTCTGTATTTTTATTTTCGGGTCTTTTCTGACCTGACACAGTAAGAATTTTTCCTGTTTCAAGACTGAAATATCAGAATTCTTTCTCTACAGAATTTTTTCTATACAGCATATGTATTTTTAACTCTATTACTTCTGTCTGTTGATTCCTGCTGCTAATTAAGATTTTTTTTGGCCATGTCTGAAGGATTACGGAAACCAAACCCCACTGTCCATGTCAAGAACTAAAAAAATTAAATTAAAAATTAAATTAAATTAAATTAAAAATCAAATTAAAAATCCAGTGCACCTCCTCTGTGAAGACATTCCAATGAAATCCCATCAAGAACCAGGGAATGCTGATAGTAATTTAGGAAATTTGGCAAATCCAGAGCAATGCCTGGTCTGTCCTATCTGTGCAGAGACAAGGAGCTCATTTGGAACAGCAAATCACCAAAATTCCTTCAAAATCCATTCTCAGCTCCTCCAAAATGCGTGGAATTTGTCCTCCAAGGTACAGAAAGCAAAGCAGGGATGGTGAGAAGTGAATTTATTCAAGCCAGACCAAGCTGAACTTTGATTCTCAGCTCCGAAATCCATTGGGAATTTGGGAAATTCCCACTTTGGGAAGAAGGAGAGGATAAACTTGCAGGGAACTAAGAGGGAGGGCAGGTGTGTTCATTAAAAAAATACATTATTAGATTAAAAAAACCCAAAAAACCTCCAAGAAAAACACAAACTCAATCCCCAAAGAGGTGAAATTGTAGAAATTGTATAGAAACTGTAAATCAAACACACCCTTCTGTCTTCTAAAAAGGAGTGGGAGGGAAAGAAAAAAATTAAACCTTGGCTGAGGAGCTGAAATCTTAAACTGTTGACTAAACTTTCTGTGAGTTGTCTGCTCACCATCCACATCCCTGCATGTCACTGGCAGCAGAAATCTGGAAGTGCTTAGGAACCCCAGAAATTGCAACACCGAGAAATATCTGCAATCAGCCCCCATCCCAAAAAAAAAATCCCTGGGAATTCGCAGCAGCAAGTGGAGCATTCGCAACCTGCCCCGAATCCAAGAGAAAATTAAAAATAAAATTTAAAAAAAAACGTTGCCAAGGAAACGCCCAAATATCAGAATTGAAATATGGCTCTGCCCTTAATGAGCCCGAGAGGAGCTGTAGGAAGTTTACTCAAGTTCAGCAGAGATTTTTTGGCTGAATGTGGGGAAGAGATTATTAAAAGAGATCCCAGCTCTGCGGTGGAGGAGGGAGAAGGAGCTCAATTTTTTGCCATGTAAATGTGTTTAAAAATCCTTTCTCATATATATATTCTTTTCCTTAGCTGCAAACACCCGAAAACGAAATAAAAATGGGAATATTACTGGAAGGACACAAAGAAAAATATCAATAAAAAAAGGTAAATATGCGTTTGGGGACGAAACCAAACATAAAGGAGGGAAACTCGTAACGTTAGCACGACGATGCAACCTTTAGGAAACAAAAAAAAAGGTAGAGTTTTCCAAGAAGTGCATTTTTCTGACATCTTGTGCATCTGGAGGCCCTTGGAGAGTTCCATTCTCCACACTCAGCACTCGGAGGGTCAGAGAGGTCGCGGCACAGAATTCCCGGCGGATGGCTGAGAGTTCATCCAGAACAATCGAGCTCCTGGCTGTGCCTCCCCCTCGTCCCCGGGCTGCCAGGGGGACAGGGACAGCCAGAGCCACCAGGGGGGAGCCAGAGATTGATGGGGATTGGCCTTCCCTCCCTGCTGCGTCCTGTAGAGGCAGAATCCTACAAATATCCCGCGAAAATAAATAGAAATGGGGTTTGAGGGCAGTTTGGGATGGCAGATCTGGGAGATGAGCAGGGCAGGATTTGGGGGGTTTTTATGGGTTAGGTGGTGGGAAATTGGGAGGTCTTGGAAGTGCCTTGGGGCAGGAAGGGACTTTTCTCTGGACTATCCCAAAACACCTGGAATGAAATATTCGTGTTTGGGAAATCCAGGAATTTGGGGAATCCAGTAATTTGGGAAATCCAGCTAAATGAACCTCTGGCTCAGAGAAAAATCCAAACCACCAAACCCAACATCATCATCATCATCCTTCTCCTCCTCCTCCTCAATTATTATTAATATTGTCATTATTAACATTAATAATACTAATATTACTATTATTATTTGTGTTGACTCCCTCATTCCTGGCTATAAACGAACACTGTTAGCTTGATAAATTAGGCATCAAAAATGTTCTGCTACTTGGAACAAAGATATTCGTGTTTGGGAAATCCAGGAATTTGGGAAATCCTGTAATTTGGGAAATCCAGCTAAATGAACCTCTGGCTCGGTGAAAAATCCAAACTACCAAACCCAACATCATCATCATCATCTTCCTCCTCCTCCTCATCCTCCTCCTCCTTCTCCTTCTGCTCCTCCTCCTCCTCAATTATTATTAATATTGTCATTATTAACATTAATAATACTATTATTGCTACTATTATTTGTGTTGACTCCCTCATTCCTGGCTATAAACAAACACTGATTAGCTCAATAAATTAGGCAGCAAAAATGTTCTGTACCTGAAACAAAGATATTAGTGTTTGGGAAATCCAGTAATTTGGGAAATCCTGTAATTTGGGAAATCCAGTAATTTGGGAAATCCAGCTAAATGAACCTCTGGCTCGGTGAAAAATCCAAACTACCAAACCCAACATCATCATCATCTCCTCCTCCTCCTCCTCCTCCTCCTCCTCCTCCTCCTCCTCCTCCTCAATTATTATTAATATTGTCATTATTAACATGAATAATACTATTATTACTATTATTATTTGTGTTGACTCCCTCATTCCTGGCTATAAATGAGCACTGATTGTGTGATAAATTAGGCAGCAAAATTTAGGGGGGAAAAAGAAAAAATATTTAAGCAAATAGGTAGAAGAGTGATTTTTCCTCCTTTTTTCCCAAGGAATTTTTGTTTGCACACCCCAGCTGAGAACCCAGCTCAGATTCAGTGTTTCCACTCTCTGACACATGCATTTGTGTGTTCATCCAATGTGTTCACTAATTAAATCACGTGTTTTAAATATTCCAACTCTGCAGCTTTAAACTTCCAACGCAAAATAACTGAGAAGAGGCACCCAACGTCAGATTTTATATTTATCCAAATCGTGCTTTTCAAACTACCTCACTGCTTTTGTCCCAAAATAATCTCCAGAAGAATTAAAAAGCACCCCGAGCGCTCAGCTACTTTCACATCCATGTTGTTTTTCAAAACAGAGAATTAGGAACCATACAAAATTAATGTGTGTTTGAAAAACACACCAGCCAGCCATGGAGTCGTATTTAAATAATAATGGTTTCTCAGGAATGTTTGTCAGCTACCAGTGAAAAGGGAAAATTTTAAAGCCGGAAAATGAATTGATGCTACTGGCTTCGATCTTTACAAGATCCTTAAATAATGTTTAAACCAACATCCCATTAAAAAATAAGACAACCATGCCCACAGATATAAATAATACAAGTTATGAGTCCTTCCTGACTCTGACGGTCTGAGATTTCCGCGAGATGAAACAAATCGCGTCGTGCGCTGCGTAAAGAGAAATTAATTTCTCTCTTCTCAAAGAGGATGTGGTTAAAATGGTTAAATCGTTATTGAGCAGAGCTCCTCCAAACCACAGGCTCTTTTTCCATGTTATTTCCCCACTCCAAATCGGGGTAATTTGGCCAATTTGGCCATTAATCCCAGGCTGGGATTAAAGCCCAGCCAAGTGCTGAATTTTCTGCCTCCCATCAAGGTTTGTGGGTCCTGAGAGGTGCTGAGTGCTCACTTGACATCTTTAGGAGCTCCCAGAACTCTCTGGGCATAAAACTTCGGAAAATGAGACCTAGCTGCAAAAAATAGTGATTATTTGGGGATGATTCCTCCTGTATTTCCTTGCATTTGTTAAAGTTTACAGGGCGGAAAAAAAAAATAAAATTCAATTTCGCCTAGGAAATGTCTCTGCTAAAAATTTAAAGCCTGAATTTCGTTCCCGCAGTTCTGAGAAGAGAGAAGAAAAGGAAAGGAAGGAAAAAAAGAAAATAAAAAACAACCCCAAACTGATTGTTGTTTTCCCCACAGTTACTGTAAATATTTTATGAATGGATACCTCGGAGCAAAGCATCCGGATCAAAATTCCCTGTAATTATTTGGGTTTGGACTTTGCCACGAGTCCTTAGCGCAAAGAACTTGTCAACATCAGCTTGTTGAGACATTAAGAGGATTTCTGGAGGTGCCACCTTTTAAACTCCAGCATTAAGCACAGCTTCTAGTAAATTTACTCCGTGGTAAGCAATTCCAGATGAGTTCCAGTGACAGGCTTCAGTCTCAAGGTGCTTTTTTTTCAGAGCACATTAAAATCTCATGTTGCCAGGGCTGGGTTGTTTTCTGACTGATATCCAATTAGGGAATAGAGAAAATGGGAATTTCCAGAGCTGGGGTTGAACAAAACAAGGCAGAGGAACTCACTGAGAGGCAGCAGTTGATATTCTCTGTTTACTAACAAGAAGTGAAAAGGGAAAGGGATGAAATCCTAAAGAGGAACAGCTCCTCCCAAATAATTCAGGCAGGAAAAATGAGGTTTTTTGGAACTGAATGACCCCAAATCACTGAGGAAGCTCAAGGCCAAGTTCACAACTGAAAGAAAAACCACTTTTAGGCACCAAGTTTTAACTTCACCCCTCTTTTCCCCTTCCAACCCAGATGGAATTAAGGCCACTAGGACAAGTATTGTGGAAATATGGGGCAGGCACAGCTAAAAAGGGGTAAAAGGGTTTTATTTTGGTGTTTAATAGGATTTTAGGTGCACAGCTCAGCAAAGGTGGAACACACCCAGATGAACACTCACCATATAATCATATAATCATATAACCATATAATCCTATAATCATATAACCATATAATCATCATCACAATCATATAACATGGATATGATTTTATGGACTGTGCAAATTAGCAAATCTACCTAAAATCTCCCAATAATAAACCCACTAAATGAAGTAATTGTCCTCCTATTCTAATCACCTCCACCCCTAAATGAGTCAACAGCCCAGTTTACAAAATATGTTCCAGAGAGAAGATTTCAACCAAGGTTGAACCTCAAGTTTTTAATAGTATAGAGCTCTTTGGCCTTTTACTGTGAATATTTAGTTTTTCTGCTTTGCAGGACCTAAACTAAGCTAAAATACCAAACTACAAGAATTATAAGCATGTAGGCTGAGGATACAAAGAGTGCATAAAGGTATAGAAAATAGGAAACGGGTATTAAAGGGTATATAAAATAAAAGGCAAAAATCATCAGGCATAAATGGGAACCAGCAGGAAGAGCTGCACTCCTGGGAAGGAACAGACAGACAGACAGACAGACAGACTGGCTCAGCTTTACCTGCAGCTCAGCAAGAGGCAGAGCTGCTGCAGGAGCTCAGGGCTGGAGCTCGGGGAGCACAAATCCTCCCCAGCAGCAGCAGCAGCAGCAGCAGCAGGAGGAAGCTTTGCCTTTAGCGACTGCTCCACGCCTGCCTCCTCCCTGAGCGATTTCGGGAGCAGCAAGGTGGCTTTGGGAACCCAAAATGCTCCGAGGTACTCGGAATAGAGCAGGGATTTGCCTGCCAGATGCCTGAGGCAAAGTTAGGAGAATAAAATCAGATTAATTTATTAAAGGCCTTTAGGTGCATTCAGGGCAGACAGAGCTCACTCCAGAGGCTACACCCAAAATGGACAGTGAGTCACGAGTGCTTCACATTTTATACGTTCTGTAATTAACAAATTGAGCCTCAATCCTCCAATTCCACCTTCAGCTGATGATGTCAATCACCCCAAGTTTGCTCCCCCAATTCACTGCTGTTTCCATATTTTGGGGCTCCTGAGGCAGCAAAGTGTCCTTGGATTTTTTAACTGAGAGGAATTGGTTTAAAATGCTGGGAACAGCAGCTTTAGCACCCTGCATGGAGCCCAGAGGTACACACTGAAATTACAGATACACAAAAACCACAAAAGCTAAAAATCTTAAGGCATCAGTGGGGATGAAGAGGATCCGACAGGATTTGTGGGGTCAGGGAGGATCCTACAGGGTTTGTGGGGTCAGGGAGGATCCTGCAGGGTTTGTGGGGTCAGGGAGGATCCCATGGGGTTTGTGGGGTCAGGGAGGATCCTGCAGGGTTTGTGGGTCAGGGATGATCCTGCAGGGTTTGTGGGGTCAGGGAGGATCCTACAGGGTTTGTGGGGTCAGGGAGGATCCGCAGGGTTTGTGGGTCAGGGAGGATCCTGCAGGGTTTGTGGGTCAGGGATGATCCTGCAGGGTTTGTGGGGTCAGGGAGGATCCTACAGGGTTTGTGGGGTCAGGGAGGATCCTGCAGGGTTTGTGGGGTCAGGGAGGATCCTACAGGGTTTGTGGGTCAGGGAGGATCCTACAGGGTTTGTGGGGTCAGGGAGGATCCTACAGGGTTTGTGGGTCAGGGAGGATCCTACAGGGTTTGTGGGGTAGGGAGGATCCTACAGGGTTTGTAGGGTCAGGGAGGATCCTGCAGGGTTTGTAGGGTCAGGGAGGATCCTACAGGGTTTGTGGGGTCAGGGAGGATCCTACAGGGTTTGTAGGGTCAGGGAGGATCCTACAGGGTTTGTGGGGTCAGGGAGGATCCTGCAGGGTTTTTAGGGTCAGGGAGGATCCTGCAGGGTTTGTGGGTCAGGGATGATCCTGCAGGGTTTGTGGGGTCAGGGAGGATCCTACAGGGTTTGTGGGGTCAGGGAGGATCCTACAGGGTTTGTGGGGTCAGGGAGGATCCTACAGGGTTTGTAGGGTCAGGGAGGATCCTGCAGGGTTTTTAGGGTCAGGGAGGATCCTACAGGGTTTGTGGGGTCAGGGAGGATCCTGCAGGGTTTGTAGGGTCAGGGAGGATCCTGCAGGGTTTCTGGGACTCTGCTGGGGTGACAGAGGGAGTTGCAGCAATGTTTGCATTATTTACTTCCATCACGATGGGAATGAATGTCTGGAACATCCTCCTCCACTCTGATTATATTGGGGGATTTATTGCAGAGGTCCTAAAAACCTCCTTTTAACATGTCTGGAAATAAATGCTGGAAATTTAACCTTTTAACACATCTGTGTGAAGGATTTTTACGTTCTGCTGCTTTAACGAGGCAGCAGGGTTGTTGTCCCTCCTGACACTAAAAGCTTCCCACATCCACAGAGCTTTTCCCAGCAGGACTTCCATGTGAAAAACCAAATATTTGCAAAGAACTGGCAGAAATTTCAGCAGGTTTGGCGAAAATTGCACAAACTCTGCCCGGGCATTGGGTTTCCTCCATGAACTCAAACACGCTCCAGAAAAAAAGGAGAAATTAGGAAGAAAAAGTCAATTAAGATGGCAAAGTGGTTCATCACAAAAACTGGTGTTAAAGGTTTTTTTGGATAGAAGGGTTTGGGAGATATTTTCTAAGTTCTCAAAGGTTTTTAACAAGTTGGGAACAGGGAAAAAAAAAATGTTGTGAAGAGTTATGGAATGGAAAATGACAGAGAAGAGGTAAGAAATGGATCTTAGTGCGGCAAAAAGGAATTTAGATTCATCTTGAGGCTGTGATTCTTGAAGGTAATGAAGCTCTAAAATTTTTTGGAATATAATCTGATCTCATAATCAGAATAAAAGTCAAATTTTATTGCAAGGCTGCTGCAAGTGTTGGCCATGCAGGGAAACAGGGAGCACGAGGAACAGGAGAAGAAAAATCTCTGAGGATTGGTTTGGAGAAGGAAAACACTCAAACAAAGTCAAACCGAGGAGGATCAGTCTGAGGAGAGACAATGAACTCAAAACTAAAGTTTTCCTGAGTTTGCAGAGAGCAAAGAGGATGAAGATGTCACCAAGGGGATGCAGCATCCCCCAGGCTCAACAAGAAGCAAAAAGCAGCAAATCCAACCCGTTAATGTTCACACCCTGATGGGAGGCAGAGAAAGTATCTTAATCCTCATTGAGCAGATGGGGAAATCCCAGGCAAACATCCAGACCTCTTTTTTATTTATTTTCCCCCTCTTTTTTTTCTTTTTTCTCCTTTTTTTGACTCCTCTGAGGTCCCAAACAGAGCAGAGCCTCCTGTATTTCCTAATTCCCTTTTCTCCATCCCACTCCAGACAATCCCAGCCCTTGGAGGTTGATTATTATATCTCTGATATAATAATCTGATATTGTTATATCTCTGATATAATAATCTGATATTGTTATATCTCTGATTCCACTTTGCTGATCACCACATCCAACTCTGGCTTTTCTTATCAATGAAAGTTTGATTTTTGATCCTCATCTGAGGTTCCCTTTCAAAAATTAAGCACCACTGGTTTGTCTTTAATTACAATATGGACTTTTCATCACCCTAAGCCAGGGAAAATTATAATTAAATACAAAACCAAAAGCGGCAGAGAAAGGCACAGAATCAGATTGACTTCTGTCAAGCTTGGTTTAAATTACAAATGAGAAAAAAGGAAACACAGGGAAAAAAAAGCCCAAAAACCAAAAGAAACAACAACCAAAAAAACCAAACTAAAAATGCCAAACAAACAAAAAACCAAACAAACAAAAAAGAAAAAAAATTTTAAAAAACCCTAAAAAAACCCCTAAAAAACCCAAAAAACCACCAAAAAAAAATCCCCAAACCTACAAACCACCCCACAAGACCCCCCTGTGTGATGAAAGCTGTTTTTGAGGTCAGGCTGAGGGAACATTTCACCTGCAGAAAGAAGCCAGGGGTGAACATTTGTTTGTGTCGATGATGGGAAGAAGAAGAAAAAAATCACAGCTGAGTAATGTGAATTCATCCTCTGGAATAAAAGCAAAACCTTCATTTCCTCCTCGGCCCAAAAGTCTGTCAGACACTCCCAGTCCCAGGAGTGCCACCCCCAGGACCACCAGAATAAAAACGAACAAAGGAGGTTCATTGAGAGCAGATTGGAGGCAAATATCCTGTTTACTGAGCATCCTGCTTTTCTGGAGGAGGACAGCAGCTGAAAAATCTGATGATTGAGGTTGGGGAGTGGAGGATGTGAGTTTTTTGGGGTTTTTTTTTGCTTTGCAGGCAGGAATGGGGTGAAGGACGGGAGGGAAATTTGGGGAGGTTTATCCTCGTGAATGAGATTAGAGGGGATGCTAAAAAAAAAAAAAAGAAAGATGCTAAAAAAAATAGAAAAACAGTGCTAAAAAAAAAAAAAAAAGGAAAAAATATTAACATTTCACAAGTTCCCCCTGTGGCCTCCCTGGCTCCTCCTCCCCCATCAAAAATTCATAAAGGGAATCAGCATTCCTTCCCCAACGGCTCCCCGAGGTGCCATAGAGCTTGGTGGGGAGAAGAACTATAAATACAGAATTATCCCCCTCTGGGGAGGGCAGGGCTGAGCAGTCAACCCCAAACCCTCGGGAATTCCCTCCCAGAATGGGAAATGGGTCAAGTGGGGCGATTTTGGGATTGTGACCTGTGACACCCCAACGATGCCCTAAATCCTCCTCCTCCTCCTCCGCTGCTGCTCCTCTGAGCATCACGAACTGCCCAAAGGCTTGCCAAGGAGAAAATAAATTGGGGAACACCGGGGGAACCTCCAGAAGCTGCTCCTGAACGCTCAGAGGGACACCAAAATTCAGATTTTTGGGTCTCTTCGCCCATTTCCAAGCCACAGTGGCCTCAAGGACAACCTCTCTGGAGGATTTATTGCAGTTAAAAGAGCAAACCTCACATTGTTAGCCAGCAGAAAGCTCAAAAACAAACACCTGATTTTTCTTTTTTTAAAAAACAAACTCCTGATTTTTCTTATTTTTTTAAACAGACACCTGATTTTTTTATTTTTTAAAAAACAAACTCCCGATTTTTCTTATTTTTTTAAACAGACACCTGATTTTTTTATTTTTTAAAAAACAAACTCCTGATTTTTCTCATTTTTTAAAAAAAACCTGATTTTTTTTATTTTTTAAAGAACAAACTCCTCATTTTTCTTATTTTTTTGAACAAACACCTGATTTTTTTTTTATTTTTAACAAAACAAACTCCTGATTTTTAGTTTGTTCAAAAAACAAACACCTGATTTTTATTATCTTTTTTGTCTCCTAAAAGGAGGTTCAAGCCTCCATAAGAGGCAACAGGTGTTGAACAGCTAAAAAGCTGAACGAGCGCCTTTGCAAAGAAAAAAATAAAAAATCAAATCGATCAAAGTGCTGCCTGTAGGCAAATGTTGGAGATGCAGGAGGGCAGAGGAGCTGCCTAAAAATCATCAATGGGCAACTCCAGCTCTCCACATTTTCGTCATCTTTGGCTCAGGCTGGTGGAAGCCAAAGCAGAAAACAGAGATAAAACCAGATTGAAATCCTCTGCTCAGCACACAACACCTCCTAGCACTGCTTTTCATTCCATCCTCACAAATTCTGGATAAATTAAGGAGGAAGGGATTTGTCCAGGTGGTTCCAGAAGGAGTTTTGGGCTCCTGTTAGTGAAGAACCTCAGCAGGAATTCCAGGTGGAAATTGGGATCACCCAGGTGGAAAACTGGGATTTGCCCTGAGAACATCAGAGCTCAAAATTCCCTTTCCAAAACAAACCATGCTGTGATGCCACGATGTGTTTTCAGCATAAAATAGAAATAAAATAGGGTTTAACACACTGGAAAGGTAAGGAAAAGATCCAATCTGCTCGAAATCTCTCCTCCATCAAGTCAGCCAACTCCAACCTGTCAGGACCTGGGCTGGGAGCTGATGGGATTATCCTGGGAAATGTCCCAGGCAGGATTGTTCCTGCTGTCTGACCCTGGAATTTCCTGAGAAAAGGTGCAAAATTCAACTTCTGGGGCTCTGTGCAGACAGAACCAACAATTTGGCTGCAGCAACACAGTTCCCCAGTGAGAAAAACTTATCCAGCATGAATTCTGATTTACAGAATTAAAATCACTCTGCTACCACGGGGGTGAAGCGCCAGGGAGAAGATGCTGTGGGGAGATGTTGGAGACAAAATATTGCAGCTCAGAAATGCCAGGTTCCATTCCCAGCCTGGCCAGGGGAGCAAACCCCACCTCAGATCCCCAAAATCCTCAAAATCCTCATCCCAAACACAGCTGCCTGTGCCACACGAGACTCAAAGGAACAAACAACAGCGTTTTGTTGTCGTAATATATAAATTATACAATTCTATTGGGGTGGAAGGACCTTAAAATCATCCAGAGCCACCCCTGCCATGGGCAGTGACATCTTCCACTATCCCAAATTTTTCCAAGCCCCATCCAGCCTGGCCTGGGCACTCCCAGGGATGGGACAGGCAGTTGTTTGAGTGATTTCGTTGCAAATATTCCTACAGACTTTAATTTCGCCGAGTCAAAGCCATTCAGAGCACCAGAACCACATTTTGAACAATTCTAACCACTCCCCACTGTGATCAGCACCACGTTTTCCCATCCCTGTCCTTCATCCAACCCAACCTTCCCACGGACAACCAGAACTGCCCTTTTGGAAAAGCAAAAAAAAGGTTTTCCTCCCTTTTTGCTCCTTTTTGCATCATTAAATGTCCTTTTATTGCTGCCTGGCTGGGAGCACCTGAGAGCCGAGCGGAGCCACGCGATTTACAGCCCGTTTGGAGCTCAGATAATGACGTTTAATTTGTTATTAGCTGTGGAAAGGTTAACGAAGGAATAACTCAAGCCATCAGCAAAGGAACGGGGAGATCAAAGCTGGGGTTGGCACTGCAGGATGAGGCTAAAGATACAAGTTTACAGCCCGTGGAGCACAAGGGTGGCACAAAAATTCATCCTCTAAGCACACAAAGTGGGGTTTAGTTGGTTTTTGTCATGAAATTTGCACCAGGAGCAGCTGGGAGATGTCCTCACACTCCCACCTGGGAGGGTTGAAAGGAGATTTTGCCCTCATAATTCTGATTTTTGGGGTTACCAAGGAGGGGCAGAGTGAAATAAACAGCGTTTACCTGCCTGGAAAAGCAACTAAACTTGGTTTAAACCCAGCTCAGCTGCAGACTGAGCCACATCTTTGTCCATAATGTGAGTAAAATTCACTTTTTTTGGCCTGGCAGTGCCCAAGGCCAGGCTGGACAGGGCTTGGTGACACCTGGGACAGCGGGAGGTGTCCCTGCCAGGGCAGGGGTGGCACTGGATGGGATTTTAGGTCTTTTGCCAACCCAAACCTCTCTGGGATTCTGTGATTCACTCCAGCAGCTCCGCCGAGGAGGAGAGGCACCATCTGAGCTAATGCACTGTGAATAAACACAAATCAAAGCCCTAAGTGAGCAGATTTCCAACCGATTTTATGGCTCTGCTCAAACTGCACCCCAAGGCACTGCTTTTAAAACCGTGGACTCCACGGATCACACGTTTTCCTGGGGAGGGAGGGCTTAGTTTTTCCAATTTTATTGCACTCTGCCAATCAATCAAACCACCAATCAATCAATCAATCAATGGTTCTCATGCAGATCACCCAAATTTTTTTTATCATTCTTATTCAGACCATCAGGCAACTGCCGGAAACACTTTTTGAGGAGCTTGGAGAGGTTATTGGATGTCAGCCCAGCAGCTTTTGGAACAAGAGAGCAGAAAATATGCAGAATTCATGGAAGAAAGAGAAGCAGATGCTGCTCGAAAATCTGGTTGTGTTCTTATGTCAACAAATGGGTGCAGGGGCAGCCAAACAGCCCACACAGAGTAACACAACAAATGTGGATTTGGGATATTCCAGGGAAACACAAACTCTCCCTGTAGGATCTGCAGTAAGAGCAATTCCCACTATTTGGGATCAGGGCGGTGGGAAGAAAAGCCAGGCTGAGCTCTACAGATCTTCTCTTGGACAAATTTTGTCTTGCACAGATCTTCTGAACAATTCTTTGCTTGAAGAAATATTCTCCTGAACAAAGCTTTCCTTGAGAAAATATTTTCTTGAAGAAATCTTCTCCTGAACAAATCATTTCCTGAATAAATCATCTGTAAAAAATCTCCTCTTGAACAAATCTTCTCCTAAACAAATCTTCTCCTAAACAAATCTTCTCTTGAGCAAATCTTTTCCTGAAAAATCTACTCCTGAATAAATCTGTCCTTGAAAAAATATCTTCTTGAACAAATCTTCTCTTGAACAAATCTCCTGAACAAATTTTCTCCTGAGCAAATCTTCTCTTGAGCAAATCTTCTCTTGAGCAAATCTTTTCTTGAACAAATCTCTCGAGCAAATCTTCTCTTGAAAAAAATCTTCTCCTGAACAAATCATCTCCTGAAGAAATCTTCTCCTGAACAAATCTTGTCTCAAGCAAATCTTTTCTCGAACAAATCTTCTCCTGAATGAATCTTTCCTTGAAAAAATATTTTCTTGAGCAAATCTTTTCTTGAACAAATCTTCTGGACGAATCTCTCAAGCAAATCTTTTCTTGAACAAATCTCTCAAGCAAATCTTCTCCTGAATAAATCATCTCCTGAAAAAAATCTCCTCTTGAACAAATCTCCTAAACAAATCTTCTCCTGAGCAAATCTTCTCCTGAAAAAATTTCTCAAGCAAATCTTCTCCTGAACAAATTTTCTCCTGAACAAATATTTTCTTGAACAAATCTTCTCCTGAACAAATCTTCTCCTGAACAAAGCTGTTGAACACACCTTGTCCTGAACAAATCTTCTCCTGAAAAAATATTCTCTTGAACGAATCTTCTCTCAAACAAACCTTCTCTTGAACAAATCTTCTCACTCAGGAACAATTCCAAGCTGCTTTCCATGGGGGTGAGAAAAACATGGATGGGAAACAGGGATTCTGCAGCTTTGGCTTGAACAAAATCCATTTTATTTCCTTCAACGCTCAGCCAAGGGTGACTTCCATCAGCTCTTCCCAAACATTCCCGGGGAGAAGAGCAGAGCCCCAGGTGGTGTCCAAGGGAATGGGAATTCCACAGCTTCAGGACAATCTCCACCAAGCCCAGCCTCTGATTTGTGTTCTTTCTAACACCCCTTCCTTCATTTTGTTTTCCCTACCTGCAAGCCCTGTGCCTTTTCTCAACAACTCCACCCAAAATTCACATTTTTGTCCCCAAACTCTCAGAACTCCTGTGAGTGTTTGTGTCTCTGTGGGATTCCCAGTAGGATTTCAGCCGAAATTCTAAGGAATCATTAAATTCAGTGGAACCTTCCCATCCTACCCTTCCCCCGCTATTTTTTTTTTTGCTTTTTTTCCTTTTCTCTTAACTCTTACCACATGTTGAAGAGGCCAGACGTGAGTCAGACCAAACTCCCCGAGCAGTGGGGAGGGAGAGAGGGAAGAGTTCCTTTATGGTTTTAAGGGGATCAATTCCCACTCTGCCCATCCCACCCCTCAAAAAACCCCACCGGGCAGCTGGAGGCTGAGGATCATTAAGAAATCCATTAAATCAACATTAAAATTGTGGAATTCATGCTTTTATTGGCCAGAAAATTTCCAGTGGGTGCTCAGGGTCAGTGCCTGGGGTCTCCTGTTCAGTGGGGTCTGAGGAGGAGATCAACCTTAGGTGAGAATTTTATATTGAAATAAGGTGAAATCCAAAGTTCTGAACCTCCTTATCCACCCTGATCTACTCCTTATCTGCTGTCTCCCACTGCAATCCAGAATCTGCCCCTAAAAAACCTTCCAGAAACTTCCACCAGTTCCGTTTGGTTTTGTTGTTGGGGTTATCAGTCCTTAATTTCACCAATTTTCTGTTCCATTCCCGTCAGAGCCACCGAGGCAAACGGGCAAATGGAGAAATGATGGTTTTGGGGAATTTAAAGGTTAATGGAGAAGTGCAAGTGATGATTTCGGGCAGTTTAAACCTCCATGGAGAAGTGATGATTTTGGGGCATTTAAAGGTCCATAGAGAGCTGCAAATGGTGATTTTTGGGCAGTTTAAACCTCCATGGAGAAGTGATGATTTTGGGGCATTTAAAGGTCCATAGAGAGGTGAAAATGGTGATTTTTGGACAGTTAAAGGTCCATGGGAAAGTGATGATTTTGGAGCATTTAAAGGTTCATGGAGAGGTGCAAGTGGTGATTTTGGGCAGTTTAAACCTCCATGGAGAAGCGATGATTTTGAGACATCTAGAAGTCCATGGGTGGTGATTTTGGACAGTTTCAAGCTCTGTGGAGAAGTTCAAGTGGCGATTTTTGGGTTATAAAATGCCATTCAGCTGGCACTGGGCACTGCAGTGGCACGAAAATCCCCAGGAAATGGAATCATCCAGCTGGATTGATTTCCTGCACATCACATTTCCAAGCTTTTTTGGATCCACGAGGATTTGCCAGCTGGGTTGCTCTCCGCACAGAGGACACAGAACAGGCTGAGTCCCAAAGGCTGGAACCTTCCAAACCCTTCCAAACCCAAAGCTGGAAAATAACAAAACAGGAGCACGAGTGGCTCTGCCTGGAATGCATTTCTGAGCTCTGTGCCCAGGGAACTCACCTGGACACCAAAACGACCCACAGACTGAGATATTAAAGGACAAACTGCCAATTCCTTGATTAAAGAAGAAGCTTTCAGCCCCCAGCAGCATCAGCAACTCCATCACTGCTGCTTTCCCCCTAAGGCGACAGCGCAGCAACAACACAGGAGGATTTTTGCCGCTTCTGGGATATCGGTGTCAAAAAAAAAGAAAGAGAGAAAAAAAAAAAAGAAATATATTGATGAACTACTTTGTCATTGTTAACAGCGCTGCTGACAAACTCACAGCAGGCCCACTGAGAGGAAGACAGCGGCGTGTCTGCCGAGAGCCTCTCGTCGCTGAGACATGTGCTCTGAATTAGGCAAGGTGTGTAAATTCTGACAGGCAGAGCTCCGGGAGGACGCCCGGGTCTGAGGGATGCTGGTGCACTTCTGCTGTCGCTGCTGCTGCTGCGTTTCCCCCGCGGTTCTGCTCTCCAGAGGAACCTCTCTCCTTGGAGAGAGCGCCGGCAGGCTGCAGCTCCTCCAGTGTCATTTGAAAGAAATGGGAGTTGAAATGCTGAAAAGCAACCCAAGCTCCTTTTCCTGGTTGTTTTATTCTCTCTGAGTGAAGCTTAACCTCGGAGGAGGAAGAGCCACACGGGGTGGGGGAGGAGAGGGATGAGGAAGGCTAAAAACCTGGTTTGCCTTAGGGAGAATGGGGTGTGAAAGTGCCACACATCTGGGAACAGCTGGGAGGATGCTCCTGGCCTGGAATGCCAGATGGATCCCAAAAATCTGCATTTCCAGGAATGGCCCAGCCAGGGTAGAGACACTCAGAATTGGGGGGGTTTGAAGGAAATGAGGTCAAACCACACTCAATCTTTGAAAAATAATGCTGGGAGAGACCTTGAAGGGATTTCAGTTGGTTCTTCTGCCTACAGGCCTGGGTGCAAATAACAACATTGTCCAAATTTCCTATCGCAAAAAATTCTGTAACCCTTTAAAAATGGAATTATTGACCTTTCCCTAAACATCAGCCTCATCATCGAGTCTCATATTCCACATTTTTATATTCCAAACACAGAACCAAATCCCACTCAGAGACTCATTTGAGCTGTTTTCCACTTTCAAAATTAAAATCCCAGTTCAAAAGTTGTAAAGATTTTCTTATTAAGAGAATCGCCCTGAAATTAGCACACAATCGCCAAAATGAGAAGTTGGTAATGGAAAAAAATTCACTGAAAAATATTTTTATTACTATAGAAGATATCAGTTCAATTCATTCAGAACTCCTGCTAGTCAGTCCTATTCCCCATCCTAAAAAATGGGGTTTGGGGGATCTGAAGGAAAAAATAAATTCTCCACCAAAAACTTCTACTGAATTCTCTACCAAAAATAATCTCAAACAGTCAAAATAAAATTATCTCCATTACTAATTATGCTCCTTCCAGGACATGTTTGGACCTCAAGAATTCTTGCAGTGCAACTCTTCATCACCTTCATCAGGTGTTTACCAGTTGAAAAAATGTCATTTTTTTCCCTGCCATAATTGAAAATACACCTCCAATTTCCCTATTGCTAAGAGAGGAAATTTTTACCACTCCTAATTTTCAGAGATCTCCTGCAAACACAAAGTCCCAATCAACCCATCCTGATTCTCACCCATGTCAGTGGAAGTCGAAGCAGAGAAATGCTGAGGTTTTTGCTGAACCCAGAGACATGTTTGGACCTCAAGAAGTCTTGCAGTGCAACTCTTCATCAGGTGTTTACCAGTTGAAAAAAGGTCATTTTTCCCCTGCCATAATTGAAAATACACCTCCAATGTCCCTATTGCTAACAGAGAAAATCTTTGCTACTCTTAATTTTCAGAGTTCTGCAAACACAAAGTCCCAATCAACCTCATCCTGTTTCTCACCCACATGAGTGAAAACTGAAGCAGAGAAATGTTGAGGTTTTTGCTGAAACCAGAGACATGTTTGGACCTCAAGAAGTCTTGAAGTACAACTCATCATCACCTTCATCAGGTGTTTACTGGTGAATAAAATGCCATTTTTCCCCTGCCATAATTGAAAATACACCTCCAATTTCCAATTTTCAGAGTTCTCCTGCAAACACAAAGTCCCAATCAGCCTCCAACCCATCCTGTTTCTCACCCACGTGAGTGGAAGCTGAAGCAGAGAAATGTTGAGGTTTTTGCTGAACCCAGAGAGCCTCAGTGACAGATTTGACCATCAGAATTCACCACTTCCTCCTCGACCTCATCCCCTGGCTCTGGAATTGTTGTTCCCATCCCTCCAGCAGAGCGTGGGTGGCTCTGCTGCAAACCTTCCATCCTGCCATCATTAGCGCTTGATTGCAGGGAAAATGAACCAAATGAAACTTTATCAGCTGTTTAATTAATATTCCCTTTGCCAGGGCTTTTTTTTTTGCCAGATTTGGCTGGGCTGGGCTGAGCTGTGCTGGCTCATCTCATGGAGGGAAGGACTCCCAGTGCCAACTGGTGCCTCCAGAGCAGCTTTTCTGGAGCAAAACATGGAATTTGGGAGCTGCAGTGACACATGGATGATTTCTGAGACTCAAAGCCACCTCCCCCCAGGAAAACAGGAGCAAAGAAGGAGCCAGGAGGTCATCAAGGAGACCTTTATCTTCTTTTTGATAAGAAACAACCACCAATATCGTGTTCTCCTCACCAGCCTGACACTGGATCACATTTTTTAAAAATTTATGTTACTCTGGTAAAAGAAATTTGGACATCAATTGCCTGTCAGTGCTATTTGGATTATTTCCCATACAGAGTTATACCAGCTGGACGAAATTTCGGCTGAGATCCAAAGCTGGGAGAGTATTTTGATAGAATGAGATTTGCAAAAACCTATATATATTCCTGTCTTGTTATAAACTTTGCTTTCAACTTTTAACACATAAGCCTTTACTATTATTATTAATTATTATTACTATTATTATTATTGTCGTTGTTGTTATTTTTCCCCAAATTTGCTTCTAAAGATTAAAAATGGATTTCCACATTTCTGCACTGTTTCAGGTTAATAATGTGTTGATCATAATAAGGACTGAGGACTTCCAACCCAAACCAGTCAGATGTGATTACTAAAACTGAAGCAAAGACATCAAATTAAGGGAAAATGAATCAGATATTAATCACAACTGGATTTTGCTTTTCTGGGAATTCAATGTATTTCCTGCATTGGAATTACCAGGAATTACCTGTCAGATCCTACAGGATGGATTTTCCTCTCAGCTGGAGTGACAGTGCAACATTTTCAGGATTAGCACCCAAAACAGAATTCCCACCCAAAACAGAATTCCCACCCCAAACCTGAGAGGAGCTGAATAATTCAATCCCAAACTCCTTTTAGGACAAGAGATCCTCTCTGGGAGAAGCTGGACATATCCAATAACCCAGGAATAAAGGGAAAGTTGATCTCTGTGAGAAATCCACCGCACCAGGTAGAGCGAGGTGTGACATTATTATTGCTATAAACACATCCCGGCTGGGCGAATTCCCCAGGAAAAAGCCCAGCGAGTGTCTGCAATGAGCTGAGCCTGAAATCCGAGCTAAAGACAGCTCCCTAGTGGCTGCGGCTGCTCCGGGAGCCCAGCGAGCTCTCCGAGCATCCCTGCTGACAGCTCCAGGCAGGAATTTCGCACCCCCAGCCCGGCAGCGAAGGTGTTAAACCGCTCAGCCCTCTCCCCACTCACTTTTTCCCCTCCTCGCCCCAAAAAACGGGAGCAACTCATCAATTTGCTGACCTGCTCCCGGCTGGGGAACACTCACCAGGTTCTCCTTCTCCCCCCTCCCAAAAATCCCCCAAAATCGCACAGCAACACCTCGAGGAGCCAATCTGCCGGCAGGGCCAGCTGCAGAACTCCCAAATATTTGGCGTGACCTTTCATCCTACAAATGTATTTATTTCCAGACAGCAGCAGCCTCCTCCTGGACCTGACAGCTCACTGAGCTACCCGAGGAGAGTTACAGGAGGGAAATTCGGAAGTCAAACACTCTGCTGATGTTGCCTAAGCTGCAGGATTCCTGTCTTCTCTTAAACTTTGTTTTCGACTTTTAACATCTAAGCCTTTATTATTATTCTTACTCTGATTATTATTCTTATTCTTCCTGTTATTAACATTATTCTTCACATTATTCTTCACATTACTAACATTATTATTATCATTATTATTGTTATTGTTAGTATTATTATTGGTAGTGTTAGTATTAGTATTAGCACTAGTAATATCAGCATGTATTAGTATTAGGATTAGTATTAGGATTAGGATTAGGTTGGTTAGTTTTAGTTTTAGTTTTAGTATTTTCCCCCCCCAAATTTACTTTTAAAGATTAAAAAGGGATTTCCAGGCTTTTGCCCTGTTTCGGTTTAATAACATATTGATAAATCTGGGGTTGGAAAAACAGCTCAAAACTGAGTGCTGCTGATTCTCACCCCCAAATATTCAGATATTCATCCAGAGAAACTTCATTTCTATGAACACAACTGCAAAAGCTGAAAGATCTCCCCAAAACAGAGGAAATTCAATCCAGTTGGCAGCTCAGCCAGTGCTGATCACACACAGCCCTTGCCTGCTCACACATCACACTCCTATTTTTAGATTTTTAGGAAACAAAGAGCCCTTATTAATGGCCATCTTCTTGTTTGGGGCAGAGGGAATAATTTTGTTTTTATTTCTCCCTCAGCCTGCTGGCTTTGACACAAAACTCTACAGCAATGGCTCTGGCTGGGGCACTGATGAGAGGCTCAGCAAACATCGTTAATTTGGGTGTTCATTTACTCATTCAGCTCTTTCTTCCCCCATTTTTGGGAACACTGAGGGTCAGACACATCCCTGTGCCAGGGGATAGAATTCCCATTTCAAGGAGGCAAACCACCAATTACAGCAGGGAATTAATTAATAAAATACAGAGAGATGCTCGAGCAGGGCCAGGCCAGGGAGAGCAGGGGATGACCCAACCCAGATGGACAAAACCCAACTTTTGTAACTCTGATTCCACTCAAAAAGCAGCTGAAAACTGAAGGATTCACAGAGAAAAGCACCACGAGCTCATTCTGAGCACTGCAGGTTAAATTTTCTCTGATAAAAGATCCACCACAGCGAGTTTGCTCTCTCCCAAAATGAGGTCACTCATGTTCCATTAGATACAATATTAGATATTAGATACAAAGATCTAGAACAGAATCTCGAATTCCAAAGCAACAGGCTGGAAATGCTTCATTTTCAAAGTTCTCAAAGCCAGCAATTTCTGAAACATCCACTGCTGCCTTCAGGCTGATTTTTCCAAGCCAACCATTCTATTTGGGCTGTAATTACTGTGATAAACTCCTGATCAACTCAGCACAGCACATCTCAGCCTAAGCAGTGATAAGGGAGCTAAAAACTCAATTTTTGAAGTCCCAGACCTCGGTGAATAATCAGGTAGGCTTCAGAGAAAGTTCCCAATTGTTTCAGAACCAATCTGTGCCCAGCAATGGTGAAATTCAGCAGTTCTGTCACCAAAACTGTCCTGGTGTCACTGTGAGAAGATCTCCTGCCATTCCATTAGAAGTTTTAATGGTCTTTTAGAAAGATTTCTGCAATTATTTCTTATCTTCAGATTATAAGGTCTTGCTGGCCCACATTAATCAGGCTCTGTCACCCAGTTTGCCCACAAATGTATTTGCAGGGTGAAATCTATGAACGGGAGAGGATGGAGTGTGACATTTTAAACTGAATTTTTGGTGACTTTCTCCTCCACCCACTGTTAAAATTGCAGATTTTAACAGGAGAAACAGCAGGAAAAACATAGGATTTAGATCATATGAGCATCTAAGAAGAGCTTGGAAATTCTCATTAAAAGCCTCCTCAGTACAAACCCTTCCTCCTTTTAAAGCAGATTTACACCAGTTGTCCCTCCCCGTTTCTCAGAGCACATTTACAGATATTTAATGTAGGATTTGATGGGTGAAGAGGATGTTCTCACCCAGCAACACCTTGGGAAAAGGACAGCCCAGAGCTCCTGTCAGCACAGGGGAGCAGCTGGAATTTTCCCTAAATCTGCTGGGCACAGCATCCCCCCAGATCTGCTCTCCCCAGGAGGAGCTCTGACCCTCACAAAATTATTTTTTTTTAATTAATCTCCTTTTGAACTCTGGTAATTTGAGGCGGTAACTTCCACCAGAACGGCCTGATCCGAAATTCCCAGAGATAAATGGGAATCCTTTGGGTTTTTAGGTCAGATCCTGGGGAGGGAGATGAGCAGGGCTGGTTCTGTGCAGGGAGTGAATTCCATTTTCTCCCAATTCTTCTTTACACCCAACCCCATAAAACAACCCCTCAGCTCCTCCCTGCTAGGTGGTTCAACTCCCTATTTCTCCAACCCTATAAACCACCTGGAGAGTCAAAAAACCCCAACAGGACGGGGAGAGATGAAGCTCATTACAGAAAATAATATTAAACTGAGCAAGGGTGGATCTATTGTGCAATTGTAAATGTTAGAATTGCTCATTCCAGCCCAGCACAGGAGGGCTCTGCTGCTCTCCAGGCTGGGGAATTTGGGGAAAAACCTGGGGAATTTGGGGAAAATCTGGTGGATTTTGGGGAAAAACCTGGGGAATTTGGGGAAAACCTGGGGAATTTGGGGAAAACCTGGGGAATTTGGGGAAAAACCTGGGGAATTTGGGAAAAACCTGGGGAATTTGGGGAAAATCTGGTGGTTTTGGGGAAAAACCTGGGGAATTTGGGGAAAAACCTGGGGAATTTGGGGAAAATCTGGTGGTTTTGGGGAAAAACCTGGGGAATTTGAGGGGAAAAACCTGGGGAATTTGGGGAAAACCTGGGGAATTTGGGGAAAATTTAGGGAATTGACCTCCTTTTTGGGGTTCCAGCAGGTCCCTGCCAAGGCCTGAAAAGCATCATTAAGGCGTTTTGTGGAAAAGCTCAGAACAACACCCTGATTCCCACGTGAAAAGTGGTGTTTTTGGGGTTTTTTTCTCCACCTCTTCACTTCCCCCAGCACGAGTGAATCTTTCTGCAATCCCATCCTTCTCTGCAATCTCGCCCAGGGCGATGCTGCCTCCTGATAATAGCAGCTTTTGTGCACCTTTGAGTGAAGAGACATCAGGGGGAATTTAGGGGGTGATTTCAAACTAAACCTAAATAAAAAATAAAGCAGGGTGGGCAGAGCTGGGCGGTGCAAAATAATAAAAAAGGATTTTTTTATCTTCCCCTCCTGCTGTCCCGTTTCCCCACACACATGGGGTGTTGAGGGAATTTGGGGAATTTCAGCAATTTTGGGAATTTCCCCTGTGCTGCAGGAGCCTTTTGGACTCAAGGAGCCCACGGTCCAAACCAATGCCAGCTGAGCAGGAAGACCTCCCTCCTGTGAAATTTAAATTAAAAGGTGTTAGGAGCAGTTATTTCTCTCCCAGAGCCTTCAGCAATTAAGCTGAGTGTTCAAGATGCTCAGGTCACCCTCTGATTTGGATTCTTCACCCACCCACACTGTTAACCCCCCAAAAAAATTGAATTTAAAAATTAAAATTGTTGTTGCAATTGGCTCAATTTAACCCAGAACCAGAGCATAATGAAGGCTACTGGTGAGTGCTGCTGCAAGGGGTGACCCCCCAAAAAAATTTATTTTAAAAATTAAAATTATTGTTGCAATTGGCTCAGCTTAACCCAAAGAGAGAGCACAATGCAGGCTACTGGTGAGTGCTGCTCACAGTGTTAACCCCCAAAAAATTGATTTTAAAAATTAAAATCATTGCTGCAATTGGCTCAGCTTAACCCAAAGCGAGAACATAATGAAGGCTACTGGTGAGTGCTGCTGCAAGGGGTGACCCCCAAAAAATTTATTGTAAAAATCAAAATCATTGCTGCAATTGGCTCAGCTTAACCCAAAGAGAGAGCACAATGCAGGCTACTGGTGAGTGCTGCTCACAGTGTTAACCCCCCAAAAAAATTGACTTTAAAAATGAAAATCATTGCTACAATTGGCTCAGTTTAACCCAAACCCAGAGCATAATGCAGGCTACTGTTAACCCCCCCCAAAAAATTGACTTTAAAAATTAAAATCATTGCTACAATTGGCTCAGTTTAACCCAAACCCAGAGCATAATGCAGGCTACTGGTGAGTGCTGCTGCAAGGGGTGACCCTTCCTCCTAATCCCCTGTAAATTCACCCAAAAAGTCACGAACTACATCATATTAGTTCTTCCAGGCTGACATATTTCCCTGATCTTTCATGGGCCACATGGGGAAACAGTTTTCTCCTGATCTGAATGAAGAAGAAAAACAGTGATCCTAATCAACCGTTTACCCTCGGTGCCTTCCCTAAACAAATCTGGGAAAGAGCTTAAAGGCTTGGGAATATCCTCGACCCTGCTTGATGCACTGTAATAACCCTACCTAATTATACTGATATAAAAACTAATTGGAAAGATAGCAAATGTCAGGGTAAGATGCAAATTGTAGGGTGTTAATTGCTGAACAGGTGCTGGGATAGAATTAAATGAGCATCTTGATTAGGAGAGTGGAAAAAACAAATGTGGACCCCGAAATCGAGTTGGCCACGTGAATTATTGAGCAGGCTCCTCGTACCAGCAGTGGGGTCGGGGTGGTGTGACCTCTGCTTTGTGAGGGTTGGGCTGGCAAAACAATGGGGAAATCCGGGAAAAAAACGGGGATGGGATCAGGGAATTGCCAGCGGGGTGAGGGAGGAGGGTTTGGTTGGGTGAGGAGGTGAGGGGAAGTGTTTCCGTGCGGATTGTTGGGATTATTGTTTGGAATTGCTGATGCTAAAGGATCCCTGAGTGGAGGATGCTCAGGTGTGCCACCTGGTCCCTCTGCAATGGGAATATGAGAGCTGGACAAAAAAAATGGGCTAAAAGTTGATTTTTGTATCTGCACCCATCAGGAATTCCCTCCCCAGCCTGAGGTTCTGCAGTGACACCAGCAGTAAATTCTCTCTGCAATGCTATTTACAGCAAATATTTGGGAATATGAGAACTGGGCCAAGAAAAAATGGGCTAAAAGTCGATTTTTGTATCTGCACCCATCAGGAATTCCCTCCCCAGCCCGAGGTTCTGCAGTGACACCACCAGGACAGTAAAATCCTATTTGTTCCCTCTGCAATGCCATTTACAACAAATATTTGGGAATATGAGGGCTGGGCTGAACAAAAATGGGCTAAAAAGTAATTTTTTATATCTGCACCCACCAGGAATTCCCTCCCCAGCCCAAGATTCTCCAGTGACACCAGCAAGACAGTAAATTCTCACCTGGTCTCTCTGCAATGCCATTTACAATATTTGGGAATACGAGGGCTGGGCTGAACAAAATTGAACTAAAATTTGATTTTTGTATCTGCACCCATCAGGAATTCCCTCCCCAGCCCAAGATTCTCCAGTGACACCAGCAGGACAGTTAATTCCCATTTGCTCTCTCTGCAATGCCATTTACAGCAAATATTTGGGAATATGAGAACTGGGCCAAGAAAAATTGAACTAAAAGTCCATTTTTATATCTGCACCCACCAGGAATTCCCTCCCCAGCCCCAGGTTCTGCAGTGACTCCAGCAGGACAGTTAATTCCCATTTGTTCCCTCTGCAATGCCATTTACAACAAATATTTAGGAATACAAGGGCTGGGCTGAACAAAATTGAACGAAAAGTCCATTTTTGTATCTGCACCCATCAGGAATTCCCTCCCCAGCCCGAGATTCTCCAGTGACACCAGCAGGACAGTAAATTCGGTTCACACCAACCCTTCAAAAGCCATCTCGAGTTTCAGCTGCCACTCAGTGCCAGCAGACAGGTCAGATCAAATGACAGCAATTAGAGCCAGCAGGCTGCCAAGGAGAGCTCAGCAGCAGCAGCAGGGATTACTGGGGGCAGAAGAACCATTTCCACCAAGGATTTCATCCCTGATTTTTAAATCCTGGATTATTTTTCTTGCCGAGACAATCAGAATGTTGTTGGGTGAGGATGGTGGGGTGGGATGAGGGTTTGGGAAGGAAAAATTTATTTTCAGAGAGTTTCAACAAGTGATGAAAGGTACTGAGGTGGTTTGTCACTGCCTGGAGAAAACATTTCTTACGGAGGGAAAAGCAAAGTACATGAAAGATACAGGGAGGAATTATTGCTATTTCTGTTATTATTATTATTATTATTATTATTATTATTATTATTACCACTCACATTAAAGCTTGCAAGAAGACAAAGCTTCACCCCCTCCTTCAACTAAACAAATTATAAAGGGAAACCTTTCCCAACAAAAATCTGAAATACAGGAATATTCCTGAGCTCATCAGAACTCATCCAGGGGCTGCAGAATGCCAGAATTAGGATGAAAGTCATAACTCGAAATTAAATCCTTTTTGACACATCCAGTGCAACCCCTAACTCTATTGCAATATTTTGATTATTACAAAGAATCATCAAGTTCTGAGTGCAGAAAAAAAGACTAAACTTCACATATCTTCATGTTATATTTGCCTGTAAAAATATATATATTATATATTACGTGTTATTAATATATATTATATTGTCTGTGTGTATATATATATATTTTTGCATATTTTAAAAAAAAAACCCTAAAGGAGAACACAATCACATTCCCCAGCCCAGAAATGGTTGAAGTCTCTGCTTTGGAAGGACAACTTCATTTCAGGTGAATTATTGGGCAGCAGAAGTGCCCTGCTGGTGATGTTTGGCCAAAGAAGAAGAACTGACAGTGACACTTTTTCACTTTTTTAAGTCACTGAAGAAAAGCTGGAAAATGAGAGAACCAGATGTCCCCGAAGGAATGCTGGGAAATGTTTGAGATAAAGAGGAAAAGGGGGGAAAAAAGGAAAAAAAACACCTTTAAGCAAAACATCCCAGAGGATTTTTTTTTTTTTTGGAGGTTTTGTGTCAACAAGTGACACTGACACAACCCTGCAGAGCTTTTTCTCCTCTCTTTAGCAGAGGAATTTGGAGTGAGCTGGGATTTGGTCAGCATGGAGGGGAAGGATTTACACTGGCAGGGATTCAGCTGGAAAAGTCATGTTGTTTTCTTCAAGGCTCTGAGCACCCAACGAGAGCAGAGATTTGGGGAAATTCAAGCTCTCCTAACCCAAATTATAATTTATATTAGGCACTTCTATATATAAACACTCCTAATCCAAATTACGATTTATATTTAAGCATTCCTAATCCAAATTACAATTTATATATTTAAGCACTCCTAATTCAAATTACAATTTATATTAAGCACTCCTAATCCAAATTACAATTTATATTTAAACACTCGTTATTCAAATTACAATTTATATATTTAAGCACTCCTTATTCAAATTACAATTGATATATTTGAGCATTCCTAATCCTAATTACAATTTCTATTTAAGCACTCCTAATTCAGATTACAATTTCTATTTGAGCACTCCTAATTCAAATTACAATTTATATTTAAGCACTCCTAATTCAAATTACAATCTCTATTCCAGCACTCCCAATCCAAATTATGATTTCTATTTAAGCACTCCTAATTCAAATTACAATCTCTATTCCAACTCTCCTAATTCAAATTACAATCTCTATTCCAGCACTCCCAATTCAAATTACAATCTCTATTCCAAGCTCTCCTAATTCAAATTACAATCTCTATTCCAACTCTCCTAATTCAAATTACAGTCTCTATTCCAGCACTCCCAATCCCAGTTACAACCCAACACGTGCAAGTTTGGAGAGCCAGGGAACTTTCTAGAAGCCATGAATCCCAAGATGAATCCCAGGATGAATTCCACAATAAAAAGTGAGGTGGGTGTGGGAGGAGGCAGAGCTGTCAGCTTGATCAAAACTGCACTTTGTGGTTTGGATTTGTGTGAAAGTGAGAACCCCAAATTCCATCTTTTCCCAAAAAATGCAATTTCAAGATCTGGATTTTCTTACAGAAACTTTGTGCCTGTGAAAGGAGCAGAAGTCTAGATATAAAACTTTGCAGTTTCTTTTCTTTTCAGGATTTATTTCATTTAAATTATTTACATCCACCCTTCTTCATGTTGGTGCCAAATAACACAGATTTACTTTGAATTACTCCTCTGAATCCATTTGAAATAACCTTTTATCACAAGAAAACCTAAGCACACCTCTTCAAAATCCCAATTAAATATTATTATTTATATTTCCACCCTCGCTCAGCTCTAATTTCTTTATGCCATCAGCCAGGCAATTATTTTTTTCCCCTTTCAGAGACAAACCTGAGACAAATCCCTGAGCTGCAGAGATCCAAGGTGAGGAACCAGCAGGGAAATCAGAGAGTGGAAAAGTTTTTCCCTGGAGCAAAGGAAGACAAGCAGAGAGCAAGAAAATACCTGAAATGATCAGCCTGGAGGGAAAATCAGAATTTGGAAAGTGCAGAGTTCCTAGCAAAGTTCTTTGAGGGAAATTTGGGGATGCAAGGGAAGGACTGGCAGAGGAGCAACTTCCTACAGCCTCACCCAAAACTGCTGCTTTGGGGTTTTTTTCTGTTTCTATAGATATAAAATCACTTCCAGAATACTTGAATACAACCTTACTGCCATTTCCACCGAAATTAAATAATGGATTTGGGTTTTTTCCTGTTTCTATAGATATAAAACCACTTCCAGAATACTTGAATACAACCTTGCTGTCATTTCCACCGAAATTAAATAATGGATTTGGGTTTTTTTCTGTTTCTATAGATATAAACCCACTTTGGTTTGGGTTTTTTCTGTTTCTATAGATATAAACCCACTTTGGTTTGGGTTTTTTTCTGTTTCAATAGATATAAAACCACTTTCAGAATACTTGAATACAACCTTACTGCTATTTCCACCGAAATTAAATAATGGATTTGCACAAGATAAATACCCAAACCTGCAACACACAATGCAAACAGGAGAGGTTTGTATCAGAAAGGGAAAAAAACCATAAAACACCAAACAGGAGCTTTGCTGGTTGTTTTCTGCCGGAATAAATTTTAAAAAAAATCCCATTCAGTGTGAAAAATGCCATTTTCTGGTGAAATGCCAACTCCTGTCAGTGCCAGCCACTGAGAGGGGCAAGAGATTCAAACCACCACAGGGCAATCAGTTGCCACTTGATTTTATTTTATTTTAATTTATTTTATTTTATTTTATTTTATATTTCCTTCAAACACACACCCACGGAGGGAAGGAGCTGTTTGCCTAATGGGTTCCCAGGCACCGAAATAAGCTGACTGCTTAAAAACAACCAGGGAAGCCACAGTAAAAGATAGAAAATTATTGCTTCCTGTCATGACCAAATATTAAACACAGCACACACCTAATGGCTCTATCACTCCCCAGGGAAGGAGCTTTATGAACAATAAAATCCCAGCAGACTTGCACTGTTTGGACTGGGAAGGCTCATTATGGGCTCACTGATCCAATACAATTTACAAGCTCGATGGACTCCACTTGGAGGGGAAAAAAAAGCTACCAAATGTGGAGTTTGAAGTGGGATACCCCGTGGAGAAATCTGTATTTATTTGGAGATTTATCTATTAAAAGGAGCAGAGGAGATGGAGGGGAAAAGGGAAGTAATAAGGAGGGGAAAGAAGGATGGGAACAATGTGTTAAAGGTCCAAATCAGGGAGGAAAATTGGAATTACAGCTGAGGAGGGGAAATGGTGATCCAGGAGGTGATCCAGCCTGGAAGATCAAATTTGGATTTTATGGATTATGCCATGAGCTGGTTTCCAAATGCTGGAATTTCCTGGATTTCCAAATGCTTTAGACAGCTCCAGAACTGCCCTTTCTGTTCCCAAACCCTCCAGGATCTTCCTCTCAGGTCTGGTTTGGGAAAAGAACCTGTGTGTCCCTGTTAGTGCAAACCCAGGAGAAATGACAGAAAAATCAGTATTTATTTGGGAGGAAAACGAGCAGAGGAGGTGGAGATAAAAATCAGAAATAATAAGGAGGGGAAATAAGGATGAGTGGGATGAGAGTGATGTGTTAAAGATCCAAATCCGGGAGAAAAATGGGAATTACAGCTGTGGAGGGGAATTGCTGATCCAGGAGATCCAGCCTGGAATATCAAACTTGGATTGTATGGATTATGCCATGAGTTGGTTTCAGGTGTTTGCTCTGCCCTGGATTTCCAAATGCTTTAAACACCTCCAGAATTGCCCTTTCTGTTCCCAAACCCTCCAGGATCTTCCTCCCAGGTCTGGTTTGGGAAAAGAACCTGTGTGTCCCTGTTAGTGCAAACCCAGGAGAAATGACAGAAAAATCAGCATTTATTTGGGAGGAAAACGAGCAGAGGAGGTGGAGGAAAAAGGGGAAATAATGAGGGGAAAGGAGGATAAGAGCAGTGTGTTAATGATCCAAATCCGGGAGGAAAATGGGAATTACATCTGAGGAGGGGAAATGCTGATCCAGGACATGATCCAGCCTGGAAGATCAAATTTGGATTGTATGGATTATGCCATGAGTTGGTTTCAGGTGTTTGCTCTGTCCTGGATTTCAAAATGCTTTAAACACTTCCAGAATTGCCCTTTCTCTTCCCAAACTCTCCAGGTCTGGTTTGGGAAAAGAACCTGTGTGTCCCTGGTTAGTGCAAACCCAGGAGAAATGACAGAAAAATCAGCATTTATTTGGGAGGAAAAGGAGCAGAGGAGATGGAAGGGAAAAGGTAAAATAATAAGGAGACAATAGAAGGATTAGAGAAGTGTATGAAAAATTAAAAAACAGGGAGAAAGATGGGAATTACAGCTGTGGAGGAGAAATGCTGATCCAGGACATCCAGCCTGGAATATCAAACTTGAATTCCACTCTTAACATCCTACAAACTCCTACATCACCTTGGGCAGTTCATATAAGCTCTTAACAGCTTCAAAATCACATCTCCCACTGATTTAAGCTTCATTTTTCCCTTCCAGTCCCAATCCTGCTCACTCCACAAGGATTTGGGGGAACGCTCCAAGCAGGACAGAGTTTCACATCCCACCTGAAAGCAGGAACACTTGAACTGGGAGAACTTTTCCAGAGGGGAAGGAATCAACTCAGAGAGGCTGAAACCCTGGGATGTTCAGAGGGCAGAAAATCCAGGAGATTCCCCCAGAAACAGATGGTGGAAGGAAAGCACGGGGAAGGGGATGGAGGGAAACAAAAGGTTCAAAAGGAAAGCAGAGGCAGGAACTAAAGAGCTTAGGGCAGATGAAGTGACAAGTCCATAAAACCAGGTCTAGACAGAGTGCAGAAGTGAGAAGGAGGAGTATTTCAGGTCATAAATACACAGAGGATGCCTTCATTAGGATGCAAATACTGTGGAATATTGGCATTTTTATTGATGAGTGCAGATGGATCCAGGCAAGCAGAGCCAGAGAGAGGAGCTGTGCACATCCCCTGTCCCTCTCTGCTGTGGGAGAAATCCCACAGAATTTCTTCTGTGCTGTTTGCACACTGAATTTATCCTCAGCCTCTATTCCCAGAGGTGCTTTAGTCCATGGGAAACTGATTTTCCATTCCCCTTTCCACTACTCCCAACCTCATTGATTCCAGTGGCTCCTGGCTCTGCTCTGTCCCTCCCAGCTCAGCAGCCCCTTCACCTCCAAACTCACTGGTTTTGAGCACAAAACTCTCCCTATTTCCAGGGAAAACCTTCAATTTAAAACCAGACCAGGATTCTCCTCAAAACTTCGGTAAAAACTTTGCTTTGCTCAGGCAGAATTCAGCCTGAGCCCCATCAGTGTCTTTATCTCAACTAATCCAACACGATTGGAATTCATCCACGTCGTGTTCAAAGCCCCATGGAAGTTTATCTGATTTATGCAGAGCTGCTAAAATCCTTTGGGTTTTGTCTTCATTGGGTTCATTTTCTCCAGGCAGCAGTAGCAACAGTTGGATTTTGTTCCTTTAAAGTATCTAATGTGGCCTGGCTTGGGCTCAGCCATGTTTCCCTGGGCAGTTCTCAGAGCAGGACATGAGCTGAACATTCCCAGTGATGGATTTAATGGGATTGAGGTGATCAATAGTGGTTGAGAAGCTCAGGTTGTTCCCTCTAAACATCCCAAAAGGCATTTTCTGCTCAGAAGACTCAGTGAGATGCCCAGGATGAAAAAGCTGCACATGGCCAGGAGAAAACCTGCACCAAACTCATTGGAAATGAACTTCCAGCTCTGTTTAACTTCCCAATAATCTGAGCAGTGATTCAAACCCAGCCCATTCATTTCTTGCAGAAGGGGAAGCACCAACACTCCTGGGGGAGAGGAACTCCTTAAATTGCGCCAAAAGCATCTCCACTGCCACAGCAATGGATTTGCACATCACCAGAACATTTCCACTCATCAGTTCTCAGAAAATGTGGTTCTGTGTTTATCAGGAAAAGCCAGAAAATCACATCCTCAGTTTAAACACAACCCCTGTGAATAGCTGCAAAACCACAGGAACTGTGATTTGGGGGAAAAAAAAATCAGAATTTAGCACTTCCACAGACCCAACCAGCCCATTCCTCATTTTTCTAGCACACTCAAAAAGATATTTAAGCTTCCTCTGGCTCACCAGCTTGCTGGAAAATCTGTTGTCTGTCGACATTAAGTGAAAAAGATTAAGTGACACAACAACTCCCCAGTTTAGGCCATTTACAAGCTTTCAGTGTTTGCACACATCAAAGATTTCGAGATGTTTTGGACAGCGAACTGGTAAAGAATTTTCTTTTTGTCTCAAAGAGGAGAAGGGGGGAGGATTGAAAAAAAAAAAAAGGAAACAAACAAATTAGGCACTAAGAGGAGCACTTGTCAAATGGCTGGGCTGGTGCACTTTGAGTCACTGACTCCCCACAAACATCCAGTCTACTAAAAAATTCATAAAGGGACAGATGGCACAGCAGCAGCTCTTTGCAGGAGAGCAGGGTTTAGCAGGGAACAAAGGGTTGGAGTCCCCAGGCCAGGGGGAGAGGGCTCGGTGGGGTTTGGGGGCCTGGCAGGGGGATTGGGGCACTCCTGGGGTCACCCCACTGCTCAGCACAGCCCAGACAGTCGCTCTTGACTCTGCAGGACAACGAGGGTCATGGAGAACAGGAGCAATCAAAGGGATTAAATCCTCCTGGCAGCAGGGATGTGGAAAATAAACCCAAAAAACTCCTGTTCAGGGGGCTGAGATCACTTCCCACAGGCAGGTAGTTGTTGGTTTGTGTTTGGGGGAAACTGAGGCACGGGCTGGTGTCACCTCAGGTGACAGGGTGACATCCCACCCCAGGGACAGTGGGAATTGGATCCAGGCCTCCCCATTCCTGCTGTTCCCAGCGTTAGGGAATGTCCCTGTGGGTTTGGGATCATCCCAAAGGGGAGGTGGGAGGGGTGAAGTCCTTTTGGGATGGCTGAGATGAAGGGAAAAGAAAGAAAAGGAGAAAAGAAAAAGGAACAGCCAGAAGTCTGCACTGATTTGAAGTTAGATCCTCCAGAATGAAAGATAATTTATGTATTTTTGCCTTGTTTGGGGAGGGAGAAAACCCTAAAACCCTCCACACACAGAATACATCAAACCCTAAAGGGGGTTTAGTGCTTTTGGGATGAGCCAGGGAGAGCTCAGTCCTCTGTCCCTGGCTTTGGGCCAAAATATAATGACAAATATAATATTATTATATTTTTTTGTTAAATAATAATCACAAAAGCCCAAATTTTGGCTTTAAAGCTGCTGGATGTTGCCCTTCACCACCCAAACCAGTGTGCCCAGTGCTCAGCTGGTGCCACTGGACACTGACCAGCTGGACAAACTGGTCACCATCCCAACAATCCACCCCAATCCCTCCCAGCAACAACCACCATAAATAAATAAATGTATATTTATATACATTTATTTATATATCAAATATATCAATGTGGTAGCAACGCCCATCAGGCTCTTCCCAGGGACAATCAGGAAGAGTTTGGGTTAAAAATAAGAGGAATTGGAGCCACAATGGGATTCTGAGAGGTTAAAGAGAGCAGAGAACCCTGAAATCAGCAGCTCTGAACAGCTCAGGGTTTGAATTCCAAGGTTTTTGTGAGAAATTCTGAGGAATTTCCCTCCTAGGAGCAAAAAAAAATTCCATCCCACCCCGGTGATGCTGAGTTTTTAATTGAATTAAGATGTTTTGTTCTCAATGACATCACATTGCTGGTGACTGTTGGAGAGGTTTTGCTTGAATTACATGGAATTTTCTTCTGAGTTATTCTGTCTATTAGAAAATGGCAAAAAAAAAAGGGTAAAAATGACAAAAAAAAAAGGAAATTGTTCAACCAAAAAAGTCACCTCAGTTCTGCCCTTGTACCACAGAGGCTTCAATTAAATCACAGCTTCAGTAAACTCAGTTTAACATTAAGAGTAAATTTTAAAAAAAGAGTAAATTAAGAATTAAAAAAAAAAAAAGAGTAAATAAGTAAAGCATTAAGAGTAACAAGCACACTAAATAACCTCCTCTAAAGAGTTTAAATCTTCAAGAAACACAAGGAAAATTTTAAAAAAAAAATCAAGAGATTGTTGGCATTTGATGAATTTACATCCAAAACCACACAACGCACCTAAAATGAGAGAGAAAACCTGCAGGAAAGTGATGAATTAAATTAATTTGCATCTTCCACGACCTCTTAATCCTGCCACTGAGCCCCCTTTTATTTATTTCAGCAAGGTGGGAAAGGCAACAAACTAAATAATTCTGATACAGATGTGACAAAATACAGTTTTCAGCTGGAAGTGCCACCTTCAAAGGAATGAACTTCGATTTTCATAGAGAAACACAAAATTCACACTCCAGTTTCAAGGAACCATCAAGAATCACCACTTCAGACATGACAGGGGGGAGGAAAAAACCAATATTTACATTTTGATGTCTCTTAAACCAACCAATTCCACAGATATCAACTTCAAAAGGGAAAGAGGAATTTGGGCTGAACCCACCAGAGCTGGGAACTCACCTGAACCAGCTCAGCTCTGACTAATTCTGACTAAAGTCAAAGCTTGCTGTGACATTCTGGGAGCTGATCACGGCTTGGTGTTGTCCAAAACCAGGAGATTCTGGATTAAAAATGTGATTTCAGGTCCTTCCAGCCCCGTGCTCTGGTAGAATTCTGATTTTTGACACCTGAAATAGCAGCACTGCAGGACCTGAGCTGTGCCATCACTGTTAAATCAGAGAAACATCTCTGAAACCAAATCCTGGCCTGAGCTACTCTGGAATTCTGGAATTCTAGAATTCTGGAATTCTGGTCAGAGGGAATCAGAACATCCCAGGAACCCAAACACCCCAATGTCTCCTGCAGATCCCTTCCAGCACTGAAGGCACACACTGAATTTTGGTGGAGAAATTCCCTTTTCCTATGGAAAGGTTCTCATTTCCAAGCGTTCACTGTTAAATCAGAGAAACATCTCTGAAACCAAATCCTGGCCTGAGATACTCTGGAATTCTGGAATTTTGGTTCAAAACATGCCAGGAACTGAAACATCCCAATGTCTCCTGCAGATCTCTGCAAGACACACACTGAATTTTGGTGGAGAAATTCCCTTGTCATATGGAAAAGTTCTCATTTCCAAGTGTTTACTGTTAAATCAGAGAAACATCTCTGAAACCAAATCCTAGCCTGAGCTACACTGGAATTCTGGAATTCTGGTTCAGAACATGCCAGGAACTGAAACACCCCAATGTCTCCTGCAGATCTCTGGATTTTGGTGGAGAAATTCCCTTTTCATATGGAAAAGTTCTCATTTCCAAGCGTTCACTGTTAAATCAGAGAAACATCTCTGAAACCAAATCCTGGCCTGAGCTACTCTGGAATTCTGGAATTTTGGTTCAGAACATCCCAGGAACCAAAACATCCTGCAGATCTCTGAATTTTGGTGGAGAAATTCCCTTTTCATAGGGAAAGGTTCTCATTTCCAAGAGGGAGTGGAAAAATAACCGCAAGACCTTAGGATCTAAATCCAGTCCCCAGAGCAAAGGTCGAGGCAGAAATGTTTTATTCAGCATCAGAACTTTTGGAATTCTTTCAAGGAGAAGAAAAAAAACCCAACAACAACAACAACAGGGCTGAGATTTTTTTCCCACTGAGCTATTTTTTTTATTTTTAAACATTGATGCAAATCCCCAGGATTTGGTGAAGGACAGTGAATTGTGTCTCCCTCCAGCAGGTGGAAAAACTGGGGAGAGAAACAAATAAAGGGGAAATCCCTGTGTTGTTGGTGGAGTTATGGTTGAAATCAATGATTCTGGAGACCTTTCCAGCCTCAAAGATTCTGGAATTTTATTCCAAAGAAATCCTGTTTGCCTTTGCCCACCCTGTTCAGACCCAGCTCTGCACAACACAAAGGTAGTTTTGCAATTCTTCTCTCTCCATTTCCCTTTTTTCCCCCTTTCTCCAGAGACACCAGAGAATGTCACAGCTGCACTGCTAAATGGCAGATTTTTACATTCACCTAGCATTTCAAACCAGGTGGAAAAAAACCACCTTCACCCCAATCACTATTTTAAAAAAAATTAGAGTTCATCTTAAATTAACAGCAACCCACCGAGCTGCAAACATCCAAAATATTGGGTCATATTTATTATTGACCCACGTGGCTGCAAGGTGCACTCCAGAAATTAAATCCCACCTGCTGCCAAGAGATGTTTTCCTTTAAAAAAACCACATAAAGACCTCCTAAATAAATTAAAACTCTGCTGCCTGGCTGATTCAGAGCACACAGGACTCTGCTGGGTTGAAAAACAATAAAAAATGACCCTACTGGGGGAATTTTGGGAGAGGGAAGTGTGTTTTGGGGCTGTGGAGGTGTGTGGGGATGACAGACAAAGCAAGGATTTCTGTGCTCAGCCAGGCTCAGCACAACTCTGTTATTTTATTGGAATTTTGTGGCTGATGGAGATGTAGCTCACAGGGCTGTCCCTCCCTCCTCGGGCAGAGAGGTGGAACAGAAATAACTGTGCAGAAATAACTCTGCCAGGAGAAGGAGTCACTCTCTCTCTCTCCATGCTGCACTGCTGGTCAGTGGTGGAAAAAAGAAAAATATTTGGTTTTCACTGCACTGCTCACCAAGCCAAGCTGGGATGAATTCTTCTCTTTGGGGTCTAAACCTGATTTAGTGATGAATTTTTCTCTTTGGGGTCTAAATCTGATTTAGTGATGACTTCTTCTTTTTGGGGTCTAAACCTGATTTAGTGATGAATTTTTCTCTTTGGGGTCTAAATCTGATTTAGTGATGAATTCTTCTTTTTGGGGGTCTAAATCTGATTTAGTGACTGCTTTTAACCCCAAATGGAGCAGCTTTAGCAGGCTGTACTCCCCATTTATTTCCCTGATCCACCCTCAGTGAGCTCCAGAGTTCACAAACACGGAAAGGGAAGAACCAAAACACAGAAAGGGAACAACCAAAAAACAAAAATGAGCTGCCAGGCTGAGCCTGGGGGATTTTTCCATGCCCAGGGAATGTCTGTGGGTGTTAGCAGGACAGGTAGGGAAAAAAAAATCTGGATTTGGAGTAAGTTGGGAGAAGTCTAGAGAAGTTAGGGGAGGTTGGGACCTCACTGAGCACAATGGGTGATGCACATTTTACACACAGTTTTTAGGAAGAAAATCCCTGTTCTGTCTCAGTTCCCATTGCATTTGACATCAGCAGATCCCAAATCCCACCAGGAATTCTCCCTCACCTCCAGAATCCCCACTCAGCATCCCAAATCCATCCCTGGTGGGATCTGCCCTGCCCAGCTCCCAACCCAGGCTCTTCCATCCCCAGCTGCTTCCCAGGAAATTCAGACTCCAGGCTGGGAAGTTCCCAGGAGCAGATTCAGACCGAGAACCCTCACAGCCAAAAATAACCTCCAAATTTCACAGGAAAGCTCAGGATGGCACATCCAGGATTTCTGCTCCCCAAAGAGTTCATTTCACTCCAAACTCCAACCCCAACCACATGGAATCAACAGGGAAAATCACGGGGTGAAAGGAGAGGGAGAATCCCATCAAATCATCAGAAATCCAAAATTATTTAGATTAACTCTGCGATGGAATAAAAAAAAAAAAATATGAGGGAAATCACTGCAGGTCTTTATTCAAACCTTCATTTAAATCTTCATTCAAATAAAGATTCAAAGATCTTTATTCAGTTTGGCAGCTCTGAGAGCCGAAAGAAATCCACGAGAAATTCTGTGACAAATAAAGCTCATTTGGAAGGAGGCAGAGCAGGCCAGACACAGACAGAAATAAAAACTGATTCACAAAGCAGGGAACAGGAACTTTCAACACTTATTGCAGAATAATCTGGGGGAAAACATTGGATTTTTCCTTATTTCCAGCTCCCGTTCTGGAGCCCTTGCATTGGTGGTGCTTTCTGAGCAGCTCTGCCTGCTCTTGTTTTTTATGTTCTTATTTTCTCTGAGCCTTGCTGAGTTGAGATTTCAAACACAGGGAAGTTTTCTGAGCTCACCCCAAAATAATCACGATTTTTAAAGTGCCACTTCATGGTTTAACAAACTGCTGCTCTCCCCATTTGTGTTATTGACTTAAAAACTGGCAGAAGAACTGGAAGTTCCTAAACCTAGAACTGAGTCATACATGAAGTTGTTGAACACAGAATTGCTCACAACCCCCAGACTGTCAGATTTAATGTTGAATTTCTGCCTTTTTGCCCCTTCCTTCCTCCCTCCCCACGTTTCTGCAGGAAATGTTGTTCTTTTGTCACAGGAGTGGAGCTGCCAGGTTTTGCTCAGAGCTTTATGTCTCAGAATCCAGCTGGATCCTCCCTCTGGAGAGGGGAGAGTATTCCAGATGCACACAAATATGGGATATTTGGTCACAATCAAAACAGAACTTCATTTAAAAATACATCCATTTTCAAAAAATATATTTTAAAAAAACATCAATTCTGTCAAGGTCCCCAAATGGCAACACAGATAACCAGCGAGAAACAGCCTCAGATAATTCCAAGTGAAAAACAACAATTTTGGGATTTTTTTTTTTCAGGAAAAATGTGGATTCAGCTCCTACCTGTCGATGATCACGGGGTCAGATGGAGTCTCATTTCTGTTGCCACAACTTTTCTTCTCACAGCACCGACTGGAGAAGGGAGGAAAAAAAATAAAATTAAAGATCCACAGGGACAGCTGAGAGCAAAGAACAACTCAGAAAACTTTCAGCACTTCACCTATGCCTGGAAGGGTGAAAATTCTGCTTTTTGTCAAGGAAAATGAAGGGAATTGGGAGGTTCCAGCTGGAGTTTGGCACTTGGCTCCCTGTAATCCACCCTGGATTTCCCAGCCAGAAATGAACAGCAATTGGAGACTGAGGTGATATTTGTGAATATCTATTTGTTAATCACTGATAAGTGATTAACAGATGTCATAATGTCATTGCAGGCAGCAGCAAAAGGGTTGTGGGGGTTAAAAATCCATCAGGAGGTGTTAGAGCAACATAATGGTTTGATATATCCCAATAATGTTATTTTTTTTATATATTATTGAATTTTTTTATCATTAAATATCTCAGTCTGGTGACTGAAAACTTCAGCACTCAGTGAAAAAAACAGAAAATGAATATACTGAGATCTTAGAAAGGATCTAAAGAGATGTTTTTCAGGTTGGCTTTTGCAACCTGAAAAACAGGTTAAAAGTTAAACTTTCAATCCCTTTGAAAGTGTCATAAACCCTTCAGATTAATACTTAATTTACACACATTTTAGGATAATATTAGTAATAAATAACAATAAAAAAAATTTAAAATCAAGAGACAGTTCATTGTTTTATTTCCATTGATCTCATCACTGATATGAATGATGCTCCTTGCACCCAAAAGTTTAATAGATTTTTAAAAACAAAAAATCTATTTGAGTAGCAAAAGTTTAATAGATTTTTAAAAACAGTCCTTGCTCTGAAATCCTCAAGTTTAATAATTTGGACGAATATGGAAGATTTAAGTTGTTTTCATGCTCAGGTTTTTGGTTCCAACCAAAGCCAACATGGGAAGAAGGGAGGATGGAGACACCCAGAACTTCCAAAAGTCTCTTTCAGAAGCTCCACATCCCTCAAAAGTCACCTGGTCGGGTTCTGATCACACAAAAAATGCTTTTCCAAATGAGGCTTTCCAAATTCTGCAGAGGTTTCTGTTGATATTGACAGAATTTGAGACATTTTACAGAATTACATGGAGGATGGAGAAGCTGTTTGGGGGTTTTGGACAGAGGAGTTGAACACATCTGGAAAAATCCTCAAGCATTTTGAACCCCACAGGTTTCCAACAGGGGAGCAATTCTGATCACAATTACATAAATTAATGAATTAATATTAAAAATAAATAAATAAAATCCCTGAATTCACTCAAGGCATTATCAAATACAAAAGTGGGGATTGTGGTTTTTTTCTCCATATGCCTAATATTCAATTACAAACAACTAATAGGAGCATTTAAACAAAAACCCCTCTTTCAGCAGTGAAAAATCCCAATATTTCCTCCGAGTTTCCACGAAGTTCCTGCTCTGGGGCTGGAATTGCCCAGAGTGTTTCCACATTCCTGCATTCCCTCCAACCTGCACTGATTCATCCATGCTGCTCCTTTTAAAAGAAAAGGAGACACTAAATATTTCAAATTCCCTGGGGCAGCCCCCGGAGCTGCTGTAGATTGTCACGGCTCCATCGACTTCAGTGCAGCTCTGGTAATTCACACCAGCTCAGAACATCACCCTCCCTCCTGCTCCCAACTTTATTTTGAGTACATGTTTTATGGATTTCAGCGTTCAGAAGGGATTGTGAGTGGTTTTGTAGCAGGAGGCAAGGTGGGTGATGTTTTCTGGAGGGGAAAATTAGAATAAACACTCAAAAAAAGCAGAAAATCCTCTCAGAGGAACATAAATTTGTGCTTTGAAATGGCCAATATGGCAAGGAATGAGAAATAATATTGGGAATAAAAACCTTGCTGCTTTGCTCTAGAAAAAAGAAAATTAAAAAAATAAATTAAAATTTTAAAAATATTTCTGTGGTTCTTCTAGGGATGGTGCCACTTCTTGGCACAGAGTTTTAGGGTGAAATCTGTGATATTGAGAACAACTTGGGCTCAGAAAAAAGAGCATCTTGGTTTATTTCCATTCCCACAATCTGAACTTTCCCATTCTGAACTCTGCAATATTCAAATATTGTCCATCTAAAACTGTGGCTTACAGCTGAAGTTCTCCCAATATTTTATTGATCTCTACATTCCTATCACACTTGGGGAACAGATCTTTGTTAGTTCTGGACTTTTCCCTTTGGCACTTTCTGAGCCCAAATAGGTGAAAAAAGTCTTTATAAGGGACAAGAGGGATTTCTTTCAGTGAGGGATTTGTTTGCACATAAATCAGAGTAGGACTGAGGATCTTTCAACCCAACTTTTTAGCAAAAAACACCTCTTCAGTCTCTAAATTCCCAAGGATTTCCCCATATCCAAGCACTGACACTTCCACTGTGTCAGCTCAGAGACAGAAGTGTTTGGTTCCAATCTCAGCCCAAACCAAAAACCCCCAAATTTTGGTGCTCCAGGATGAATCCTCCAATATTCTCCTCAAGCAAATCATCGCCATGACTTCACCAATATTTCCATTTCTGCTCCAGTCCTGGGCTGGGAACACCTTTAGAGATGTTCATTTGCTTCAGACAAGAAGATCAAGAGAAGATCAAGAGAAGATGATTTTCTACAGCTTTGTTATTCTACTTTCCCCTCTAATTAGATCTACATGGGGGAAATGATGGTTTGGGTTATGAATGATCCAGAAAAAGGCCAGAAAAAACCTAAAAGCAAACTCAGAACCATCCCAGAGACAACCCCAACACCCTCGACACGCTTTTAAAATTCATCCCTCAACTCCCTTCCCCTCACCCCAACACCCAAAAATCTCCAAAAAAAAAAAAAAAAAAAAAATCTGTCTCTAATTTCAAACTCAAATAAGCTCGCAGCATGGTGGCCTTTGTTTTGTTTTCTTCTGCCCAACTCCTCCCTGCAATTGCATAACAAAAGTGTCTAAATTCACACCATCTGGCCGATAAAGACACGGGCCCCAGCGGCCGCCTGGCCCAGCTGATTAGAGCTCCGTCTAGCCTGAGCCTTGTGGCGAAAGTCACAGCTGTGGGGCTCTCGGCACTCAATACAACTCTGTTATTAGCCAGCTGTAGACCCTGAGACTACTTCTGTTCGAATTATAATACCTTTTAACCCTCTGAGCATTGAGGGCGGAGGGGCTGCTGGCGGCGGCATAACAACGAGGTTTGCCTCTCGCTCGGTAATTGGGAGGAGAGGAAGAAGATGGGGGGATGAAAATAGAATAAATAAAGTTATTCCGGCGGTGTTTGTCTTGATTTCCAACCCTCGGGATTGTGTTGTTCCATACCTAATAGGAGATGTTGTAATAATCTGTAATAATCCGAATTTTTTAAAAAATCAGGTTGGATTTATAAAGGGAGCCTCGGCCTGGAAGCGCTGAAAGCACTAATTATTGAGAGCTGAACTTTCAATGGCTATGACAGATTGGTGCAGCCGTATCAATATTTAGACAACTTTCCTGCTAAGCAGGCATCTGTCACTGTCTGAGGCAGACACAGGCACTTACTGAGCGCTCCACTCAGCAGCAGAAAAATAGCTCCCTGTGTGGTTATGTAGATAAAAAATATCCCAAAAAAAACTCCACCTTCGAGCAGGGAGGATGGGAAGAGAAGCAGAAAGACAGAAAAAGACAGAAAGACAGAAAAAGACAAGAGAAGACAGAAAAAGACAAAAAGAAAAAGAAAAAAAAAAAAAAAAAAAAAAAAAGACAGAAAAAGACAGAAAGACAAAAAGACAGAAAGACAGACAGAAAGACAGAAAGACAGAAAAAGACAGACAGATAGAAAGAGACAGAAAGACAGACAGAAAAAGACAGACAGACAGACAGAAAGACAGAAAGAGACAGAAAGAGACAGAAAGAGACAGAAAAAGACAGACAGAAAGAAGAAGAAGAGACAGAAAGAGACAGAAAGAGACAGACAGACAGAAAAAGACAGACAGAAAGAAAAGACAAGACAGGAAGACAGAAAAAGACAGAAAGAGACAAAAAAAGACAGAAAAAGACAGAAAGACAAAAAAAACAGACAGAAAAAGACAGAAAGACAGAAAGAGACAGAAAGACGGAAAGACAGAAAAAGACAGAAAAAGACAGAAAAAGACAGAAAAAGACAGAAAGACAGACAGAAAAAGACAGACAGACAGAAAGACAGAAAGACAGACAGACAGACAGAAAGACAGAAAGACAGAAAAAGACAGAAAGACAGAAAAAGACAGAAAAGGACAGAAAGACAGACAGACAGACCCTTCGTGTTTTCCTTTTCAAAAGCATCAATTCCGACAGCAGAGTGGGTACAGTGCATTAAAATTTTATACACTGTTCCTAATGCAAACTAAACTAGGGGCTTTAAAAATTGATGCTGCCACTTAAGCGGCACACAATGAGGAAGATTTGATTATTGTACTTAAAAGAAATAAAATAAAATGTCAAGTTTAACTCGAGCTGGAGCCATTCCCCTGGCGTTATTCAAAGTGATGCGTGCCATGCCTCTTCAGCAGGCATCCTGCAGGAAAAGGCAACATTTAAAAATCAAATGGCTCGGTTAGGTTACAGAGAGATTTGGATTCCCTTCGCTGGTCTGTGTTTTACACGGGAAGGACATCCCCGGGTTGTAATTCTTCCTCGGTTAATCTATCAAGCGGCGGAGCTGAGAATAATCAGAATAATGGCTCAGGTTTGTACAAGGCTGCCTTAAATCAAACAGCGAGGAGGTTTGCAGCATCGCTGCAGCTCGGGGGTGTCACAGCTGAGCTGAGCACTGGGTAGCAGAAAGGAAGGGAGAGGAGCAGGGAAACCCAAATTAATTGAAAATCTAACAAGTCCGTTTGGGTAAGAAGGTGGTGAAATTGTTGAACTTCCAGACTGAGAGAAGTGGAGATGTGAGTTGGGATCACTGAGGTTTTGTCATCACAAACCACAATCCAACTGCACCAAAAATCAGGGTTTTCTTCTCTGGTTTTCACCTGGCTATAGTGAAACCGTTCAACAACATGGATGCACATATATATATATATATATATTTAATTATATATATAATTATATACACGAGTTCTAGGTGAGCCAGAAAGTCACTCACACACCTTTGATCTTTGCCACTACATCACCAGGTCCTTGTAAAGCCCACCCAGTGCATCCCTCAGAGGTGACAGAGCTTTTGTCTGGCCTTAAATATGGAAATATTGGTCAAAAGCTCGTTTACTTAATTAACAAGACCTAAGCACAACAGAGAAACAATGTAGTTGTTTCATACTGAACACTTGGCTCTTGTTATATTAAAAAGCAATGGAATTGTTGACATAATTAAGTACCAAAACTGAGACTTCCCCTTGATAAAAATTCCCCAAATAAGCTCCTCTCGCTGCTACATTCACTTAAAAACCCACTTTAATAAATAAAAGCAACAATCAAGTAGCAAACTGCAGCATTAAAGGAAGCAAATGTTGAGTCCAACGATTTAACCCCCTGACAGAATAAATCACAAACTGTGTTTCAGAAAGGTCACGGAGGGTTTTGCCTCTTGTTTTATGAAGGGAACGTTCCACGCACGTTTTAGCACATTTTAATATAAGAACATTGACTGTTTGCATTGTTAGATGTATTGGGAAAAAAAAAATTTAATTACCCGAGAAGAGGAAAAGTAATAAGTTACCATGGAAGCACGACGTACATACATAAGGTACATGTAAGTTCAGACTTATACAAATGTTATTAAAAACATCCTCCAGTCATTTCACCCTGTGATTTAGAAATGTAAATGCTAAAAATAGTGCCTTTTGTTGTTTTTTTTTTAATTAAAAAGTGGAAGGTGCCTAAATGTTGTTATTGTGTATGGAATGGAAGGGTTTGTGTTTTGGTTTGAGGGGTTTCTCTTTTGGTTGGGGCAGAATTATGCAAAATTAATAGAGAACGTTAACGATGATGCTTTAATTAGGAAAACTGAAATATTTCACCAAAGGAAATTATATCAAGAACACCCTTGCAGTTTCTAGGTAAAAATATAGAAGTTAAACTGCTCATTCTCGTAAGGTGAGCAGAAATTTTATGAGAAATAATCATATAAGAGTCTTGATTTAAACAACACATGCAAAGGCCTACTTTGAGCAAAAATAGTGCAGCTGTGGTTGCTGAATATCTGGCAGGAATAAAAAGAAAAAAAAAGGAAAATAAACCTAAAATACATGTTTTGAACCCAAGCAAGCATCACCCACGTGTAAAAAGAAACAAAGATCCTCTCTGAGCCCACCAAATAAACAAACAGGGAAATCAAAGTCTCCCCACCTAAAACTCCCTGAGCAAAGGCCTTTCCGGCAGGGAAGGGATCAGAGCTCACAAATCAATTAATTTGGGGTGTTAATGAATCCTCTTACCTGCACATGACCTCGTGGGTGAGCAGCACTCTGCACATCTCGGGGTTCTTGTTTTGCCCTTCGTAGGTGATGGGCTGGGAAAATGGAGAGCAGGGGTGAGCCTGGAGTTAGTTATTCCTCAGACTATTCAGATGTGAGGGGAAGGGATTTTATCCCTGAAAATCATCATATTTTATGTGCAGGGGGGAAGAGATTTATGTAAATATTGCCTCAAAATGGGGAAAATCTATAGTCCAGAGAGGGGAAAAAGAGATTTTAGAGCAGGATTTTCAATTCCTCTCTGAACAGGTCTGTGATCGAGCTGAGGAAAAGGCCAAGGGGAAGGAAAACGTTGAGCAGCCAGGAGGGATGAGGTGGGACAGCACAGAGCAGCCCTGCTCACCTGCTTGGTGACAGAATCGATGAGCCTCACGTAGAGATCCTGTTCAGTCCTGACACCTGGAGCAGGGAGAAAGGGATCAATCACACCCTAAAGCAGCACACCAAACCCACTGAGCGCCCGGTTCAACATCCCGGCTGGTTCTGCTTCCCCAGCCCTGCTGAACTGCAGCCCAATCCCTGCTCCGGAAGGGATTTTGGGGGTTTTTTGGGAATCTCAGCCCCCGCGGGGTGCCAGGACAGGACTCACCGTTGCTGTAGAGGAGCTGCAGTTTGTAGTGAGTGCCGTTGTTGGTCTTCTCGTTGCCTTGTTCCTGGAAGGGAATTCAAGAAAAAAAAAAGAGAGGAAGAAAAAAAAAATCCTTCCAGAACTTACACTTGGCACATTTAAAATGCAAAAAGGTGATAGTCGTGGTGGAAGTGACAACAAAGTTCATTAAAATTCGGAGAGGTGAATCCACTGATTGGGATGGATTAACCTTCCGAGTGACCCAGGACAAACTACAAAACACTGCTGACATCTTTTCCTGCAGGAGTTCAACAGCTTCTTTCCCTCTCTTATTTGCCACTATGCTCTCAACTTTTTCAAGGCACTGAGAAGAAATTTGTGCATTTCAAATCGGTTGATGTAAATGCAGTTGGTTTTGATTTTACTGTGACCATTGCTTTGCAATATAGTTGAGTCAATATTGACATTTATTTCCTGAAGAGGGATGTTTCTCACATGTTTTTTTAAATTTAATTTCCCATAATTATTTATGATCCAAAAATTTAAAAATCCTGTTTATGGCTAAAGAAATAATTGAAAAAAAATGCAAAGTGATCGAGACATGGAATTAAAATCCAAAAGCTAATACTTTTCAAATCCTGCCATTGACTTCGGAGCCTCAGCAAATACATATAGCCACAATTAACAGACAATTTGACATATTACAGGTCAGATTCCACTACTGTTCAGGTACTAATAAAAAAACCTGGCAGATCTGTAGGTACCCAAAAAAGTGCATTTATCCTCCACTAATTTTAATTATTTTTAGAGGGTGAGTGAAATTCCTGATACAGAGCAAAGGCTTCCAACCCTTATTAACTACAGCAGCACAACACCTGAACGCTGACCAAACCCTGTATTTTATTGGGGACAACAGGTATTGGGATTTGGCAGCTCAACGAGGGGAGAAAACCAAAATTGGAGAGGAAAAGAGGAAAAAGAAAGGTAACGAGCCTTACTTTATCATTTTCTACAAAGTCCACAAAAGCTGTCCTCTCTATTTCCACGGGCTGCCCCTGTCTGTCGTAGAGAGCCAGAACAAAGTGAAAGAAATTGGATTTCCTCAAGTTGGAGGGTGGCTGCTTTTCAAAGTGGGCTCTGGACAAAGCTACTCCGCTGTGGAGGAAACACACGGGATGGGGTTTGGGGGGGAGAGACAAAGACATTACCAGGTTGTGCAGCAGAAACGGCAGAAATATCAGCAGAGAAGGCACAGCACGCTGCGAGTGTCCCTTGTCCCCGCCGGGCTGCCGAGCTGCCCCTGGAAGCCCAATCTCGGCGTGGCAGAAGGACAGATTCCCTCCCTGCGTGCCCCGAGGAGGAATTCACCCAGAGGGGTTCTGGCTAAAGGCAGAGTGGGTTTTCCTCGCTGCACCTATTTCCCTGCCCTGGGAAGTGGCTGGAAGGTGGCAGAAGTGCTCTCTGCACATCCCGAGCCCTTTTCCTGCAGCCGAAACCCCAAAAATCCTTCCTGCGGGCAAGCTGTCAGCTCAGGGCATCTCGTTTTGGGCAGAGATGAGGATTTCGGAGCAGAGCAGCCACTTCCCTCGGCAGCGAAGTTTGTCTTAATCACTGACTTACTTCAACCAATTCCTGCGACTTGGATCGCTGATTTAAACGGAAAGAATTTAGATTCGGGTTAATCAGCCCTTGCCCAAATCTTGTCCCTGACTGCAGAAAACATCGTGATGTTTCCCACGCGTTCCCCGGCTTGGAAAGATTCAAATGCTTCTGTTTATCCCCAAAAATCCCTGACTGCAGCTTTATTTCTTTCAGGAATTGGTTGTAGTTTCCTCTCCCTGAAGCCAATTTCTACCCACTACGGGGGAAATAGGTGCACATGAGCACCTCCAAATTATTTAACAGATTAGGTCTATCTGCCAGCCCAGTTACGAGTGGGGCAGCTTTGGTTTTCTGTCCCCAAAATAGCTCCACAGCATTGGCAAAAAGTCTTTGACTCTTTCGGAGAACTGCAGATGTTTCCCCGCGTTTTCCTGGCCGGAGAGGTACGGTGTGAACTCACCGCATCCGCCACAACCTCACCCAGTCTGGGGCTTTCTCTCGTTCCGAGTGTAAAAATTCGGATTTATTGGTTTGGTAAGGAATATCGGGGAGGAAAAGCTGGCGATGCCAGCGGGCTGCACCTCCAGCGCTCCCGTGAATTGGAGCTTCCTCAGGAGCAGTTCGCTTTTACTTTCAGTTTCCTCCAGGATAAACCTCTTCCCCCTTCAGCCGAATTTATTAAACGCTCTATCGACATTCATAAAACTCTGATAACTCCTCCCCACGGCGCTGGGAAGACCTCGTTGCCGGCTCAGGCCGTGGGTGGGGGCATGGATGTACTATTTCCAAAACGTCCCTGTTTCATCTCAAGTCCCATCTGCTGGTTCATGCCCTTCACCTTGTCTCTAATACTAAATAAAACCCGACTTATTCCTGGGATTCCCGATTTAGCCTTCCCCGACGCTACTACTTTTTTCCCCCTTTTTTTTTTTAAACTTTTTTTTTTTAAGCTATCCAGAAAACAAGGAGGAAAAAAAATCCTAAAAAGGTTTTTTCAGAGAGTTTTTAGTGTCTTACCCCTAACGGGAAAGAACTGGGATAACTGTCCTGAGCCGACTTGGCTGGGAAGAGAAAATAAAAGAGGGGCGTGAAGGGAGACAATCCTCCCAAACAAGTGAAAAACAAACAGCTGACCCCAAATTTCGGGGGTTTTTAGGGGCATTTGGGCTCAGCAGAGACCCTCGGGCGCTCGGGCAGGTGCTCCCGGCGGGCGGGCGGGGATGATGCCCGCAGGCTGCGGGATGCCCGCGGGGCTCGGCGGTGCCCCCATGCCCTGCCCTGCTCCCCCAGACCCTGCTCTGCCTGCCCTGAACCCACCGGTGAAGATTTCAGAAATGCCCACCGTGAATTAAGCAGAACTAACGGGCCGAGGGGCTGAGGTTTGACATCTACATTTGGGTTAATTCTAACTCAGTCCATTCTATGCCGCTGTCTGGCCCAGCAAGGAGGGAGGAGTAGCCTGGATGGCTGGGAACAGCCGAGCCAGAGCCCTACACACCTTCCTGGGACAGAAAATAAAGGATGATCCGACCCCGCTGTCATCGCAGCCCCGCACGGGTTTTAGGGCTCCTGATGCTCTCCGGTTTTGGAGAGCTGCTGCCTCTCACTTTTCGCTGAGGAGCGGGATAGAGAGGGAGGAAATAAATTTAATATCAAATGCAAACAACAGGGAGTAAGGAAAAGGTTTGCTTAAATGAAAAAATAATAACAAGCAGGGGGGAAAGCAGGGGAGAAATAGTCGCGGTTACCTTTGTGCTGCTACGTTTGCATCCACAACCCCAACGTTCCTGACCCAGGACCTGACGGAATCCATCTCAGAACCTAGAGATTTATCTTTCAGAATTGGTCCTCTTCCTAAAGTATCTTGAATCCCAAACATTTAAAAAGTCTATTCCGACTAGCAACAGTTTCCTTTTGGGAGATGAGGGAGAAGGAAAAAAAAAAAAAAAAAAGAGAATAAAAACAAAACGACGCAGCCTTTGAATCTGACACACACAAATCCCAGGAAAAGTGAAGTTCAGCTTTGAGACCAACTTCTTCTGCTTTTTAACGCTGCGTGTTTTTAACGCCTTCCGACGGGGAAGAAAGTTTTTCCTCTCGCCAAGTAAAAGTTACGCCGCTTCAGCCTCGCCGGGTATCATCATCCTCCGCAGCGCGAACCTCATCCGGACCCCGAGCGCCGCTAGCGAGGATCACCTGCTCCTCGGGCAGACAGCGGGCAGGGCAGGGGATCGATCGCTGCCTGATCCAGGAAGAAGGAAGGAAGGGGGGAAAAAATGAAAACAACGGCGGGCGTGGGGAAAATCGCCAAAAGAAAGGGAGAAATGGAGCTAAAGAGCGGCGGGGAGGGCAGCGGCGGCGCTTCCCGCGCGGCGACATGAATGGGTTACACGGTGGGAGCGGGCGGCGCGCGGGGGGCGTGGCCAACGACCATATATGGATATCTTATTTGCATATCGCATCGCGATTGGTTGAGCTGAGAAGCAGCGCTCCGCCCCCCTCTCCGAGCTCCTCCCGCCCGGCGCGGCTCCGGGCAGGGGAACGGCGGGGATGTCGCGATAGGGATGTCGCGATAGGGATGTCGCGGTGGGGGATGGGACGGGAGCGGGTGATGGTCACAGCCCGGCAGTTCCGAGCCGTGCTGCCCCGGAACGCACAAACCGCGCTAAAGCAGCGGGCCGGAGCGGATGCAGCATGCGGGGCAGGGGAAGAGCGGGGCTGTCGCGATGGGGATGTCGCGATGGGGTTATGGGGGTGGGTTGTGGTCACAGACCGGTGACCTCACACCTAAAGGTGCTGCTCCAGAACGCACAAACTGCGCTAAAGCTGCGGGGCCGGGGTTGGAGCAGCGCGGGACAGCCGGAGCACGGGCAGGGGAACAGCGGGTTTGTCGTGATGGATTTGTCGCGATCGGTTATCGTCATAACCCGGTAGCCCCACACCAAAAGATGCTGCCCCAGAACTCACAAACCGTGCTAAAGCGGCGGGACGGGGTGGAAGGTGCGCGCCCGCCCCGCGGCAGCCGAAGCCCGGGCATAGGAACAGCGGGTATGGGGGTTTATCGCGATGGGTTTATCGCGATGGGTTACGCCCAGGGCCCGGCAGCCTCACCCCGAGCGGTGCTGCCCCAGAACACACAAACCGCGCCAAAAGCAGCGGAGCCGGAGCGGTCGGAGCGCGCCCGCCGCCCGTCCCGGGACAGCGGAGCAAGACACGGAACCGCGGGTTCATCGCGATATCCCGACAGCCTCACCCCGACCTGTCCCGCCCCAGAGCACCCAAACTGCGCTCCGAGCAGCGCTCTCTGTCCCTCCGAAGCCCCGCGCAGGTAGTGGCAGCTTGGCTCTCAGGCGCGGGATTTAAACCCAAAAAGCGCTCCGGGGGAGCGGAACGGGTCTGGGGGAGGTCGGGCAGAGGCTGCCCGCAGGGCGAGGGGCAGCGCGGCACTGCCAGCCACGCAGCACACCCCAAAATCACACCCTGAGAGCTGTCAGGTCTCGCCTTCAAACTTTTTCTAACATCCCATGTTGGCAACGTTTCCCATTAAAGGAAACCGGAGCTCTTCCCAGCCCGGCCCGCCGTGACCCGCGACCGTACCTACGCCTGCTTTTATTTTAATTTATTTTTTTTAAAACTGCTCTGCCTCGGCGATATTTTCCTCCCGGCCCTTTTGTATTCTGATCCGTGTATAGATCTGCCTCTGAAATCTATATAACACCAACGCGAAAACAGATTTCAAGACAATGAATGCAAATCTGTGCTCAGAGACCATCTGCCAGATGAGGGAATCAGATGTTCGGTAGTTAAAGGGACAGCACAAGGATTTCCTTGACTCATTATGTGCAGCTCCTCTCTTTAACCTGCTTTATTTTTAATTTTTTTAACGGGATAGAACTACAGTTTCCATTTCAGAATCAATCCGAACTCCTTCCATCCGCGTTTCAAAAAGTCACCTATTAAATACTAGATTGTCTCCGTGGAGTTTCACGCAGTTCTCTCCAAAATGAATCGCGAATTAAAAATCTTCCCATAAAACTTTCATAAAAACGTTTCCTTAATTCAGGCACGATTGAGGGCAGAGCCGGGACTCAGATTTATTCTGTCTACATAAGTGACAGACATGGTATTGGATGAACTAATACACCTCACCCAATCTTTGTTCAAGGAGATTTGCCGTGCTAACCCACCTCCCCAAATTGATAAATATGCAGGAAGTGATTTTGCCAGGTTAGCAAAAGGCGAGGCTGGCGTTATTTTAACGTTCGAGGGAAGCAGCAGCAGTTTGACGGAGCTAGAGAGTGGAGGCCAACCTTTCAAGATGTGATCTTAGCATCTCTGAGATGCGATTTCTCTGTATTGAAAAGCCCAAACCAACCAAACAGGGAAAGAGATTTAAAATAATAATAAAAAAGTGAGAAAGCAGAGCATGTCAGATAAATATACAGGCGATGGTTAGGCATATTATGGTGTTTATTTTTTTTTAACCATTTCGCAATAGGCGTGGGTACATCTCCTCGACTAAAAGGGTACATCCCCTCTTTGTACCAAGATCATTTCTGCCAATTCCTGCGCTCATTCCCAAACCAGGGCAGGGGCGGAAGGGGCGGAATTCCCACTCAGCACAACCTTGGCCGCTGCTTTCCCAAGGAGAGATCTCCCCAACACCCCGAGCCCTTCTCTCCCGGAGATAAAGCCGAGATTTCCCCGCAAGCTCGGCTCCATCCCGGCCGCCGCCTCCGCCCCGGGAACAAAGGGGACGCGTGTGCCGCAGCCCCGGGGGAGCCCCGCTTTTAGGGCTTCCTGCGGGTCAGAGGGCAGCGCCGCAGGTCAGGGGAGATGCGCTCCCTTCGCCCCACACAGCTGCCGCCAGAATGGGGCACTCGAGGCACAGATGCGCCGAGGGAGCATCGTCCCCTCCTGTCCCCTCCTGTCCCCGCGGGGGCTGTGGCCGTGGGGTGTCCCCTCCCCACCATCGAGGGGGAGCTGCGCCGCTCCGCAGTTTTCAGGGGCAGAATTTGCTCCCCCAGCCAAGTTTGTCGCCTCTAAGATACGCTGAGAAAGGACAGAGAGTCCTTGGATACTTCTGGAATTAAAGGCTGCTGCTCTAGATTCCCCGTTCCGAGCCCAAATTGTATTTGAACCGAGCGAAAAGCCCGTCGCTCAGACTCTCCTGATGCTAATTAAAAATCAGCGTTTAAACCTTTGCATTTAAAACGCAGATAAATCTACATTTGCGCTTTAGAGGTTTCCGCGGTTCGGATCCACCGGCAGGTAAACGGCACCGCGCAACTCCGGGAGGGATGGAGGAGCAAAAAAACCCCAAAATAACCATCCAGAGCCCAGGAAAGATAGAGATCCTCCAGCAGCGCATCCGCCGTGCCGTAAATACAACCGCAGCCACCAGCCGGAGCTTTGGGAAGGGACTCCCGGAGCCAAGAGCCGCTCAGACTCCGCGGATCCCCGGCGCAGGGAGGGCAAGGGGGTCGGGCAGGACACCCCCCGGGCTAGGGGGTCTCTCCCGGCCGCCCCCCAGTCTCCACAACTTTCCGCCCCGCGGGTTTCAATCCGCGAATCGCTCCGAGCGATTTTCTTCCTCGGACTAAGAGAAAGGCCGGGGGGGTGGGGGTGGAAAAAAAAGCAACTGGTTCGGTGAGTGCTGATCATTTCCTAGTGGAGGAAGAGCTGATCCCTCCCGGAGGGTCGCACTCGTTCGCACAAGCCGGGGTCAAAGTGACAGGTGAGGCACGTTTGACGCGGCAAAGAGAGATGCTCGTCTTTGTTGGCAGGTTTTTAACTGCGGCGTTTCACGCACCGGAGTACAACTTTGGCTGCTCGGCACTTCTCAGCGACTCCCAGCAGGAAGGAAGATGGATAGGAGATAATATTTGAGATATTTAAAAGCATAATCTGAAACTACTGTTGTTGCCTCTCACTTTTAAGGGGAGAATGTCAGCAAAAAAAAAAAAAAAAAAAAAAAAAAGAAGTTAAACTAAGCCTGAAGACCACACTTCGAAGGAAACATTTAATTCTTGTTCCTAGTCATTTGTGAGAATTCACCAACCTTCAGGTGTCTCAAGGGAACGAATTGTAGGTTAAAATTATCAGTGTCAGAATGGAGGAGGACAACCAATATTTCCCTCTTTATCCACTAATCTCAGTGGAAGGTTCATTTTTCCGGTCCACCTGTACCAGAAAAATGAATGTGTCTGTTAGAAACGTTTCCTTAAGCTGATAACAGCTTCAAGTTCAGAGCCAGAAGTGTTCAAACACACATCAACCGCACTTTTGGCAATACAATAACGGTATTTAACAAACAAAGAAGTCCGCGAAAATAACTTTCAAGAGCCGAAAATCAGTCTAAACAAAGTATTTCCTTGCAGGGGATAGAAAGGTGGCCCCAAGAAACTGGAGCAGGCTGAGTGCTGAGCTGTGGGGTGAGGAGAGTGAGGAGGGCAGGCAGAGCTCTGTGTGCAGAACTGGACTGGAAAACTGCTCCAGCTGATGTGAGACTGCTCCGGATTTACAGGAGTCTCGATTGAACTGGAATAAAAACATACAAGAGGGGAAAAAAGCTTCCTAAGATGTTTTTAATAGAAGCAGTTCAGGTGGGTGCAACTAAACCCTGAAAGCAGCTCGAGTGGGAACTGCACAACAAGGGCTGAAGCGCTGCAGAGCTTTGGTGACATTTATCCCAAATCTGATTTAACATCACCAACACATCTCTCAGAAGAGAACTCCCCATCTCACTGCTGGGACGAGTCGAACCCCCAAGTATAAAACAACAGCTCTTCCTCCCAGCCCCACCACGGCAGCAGTAAATAAGCAGAAACACAGGGTTAGAGCTGGAAAATCTCAGGGTTTGGAGCTCTACCTGGGCTCTGCCTCTTTCTCTCCCCCTTTTTTCCCTGTGGCACCATAAAGGCAGCATTTACTGCAGGCAGCTCTGCTCTCACCAGCCCTCCCCGAGTGCCAATCGCAGAGATCCCGCCGATCTCATCTGTAAGCAGCCAACAAAGGAACGCTTTCAAACTTCCAAACGCACAAGTCAACATTTAATAACAACTTCTCCGCCTCATCTTTCCCCGAAGAGAGAAAACATTGTATCCATCAGATCCACTCCCGAGTCTCCTGCTCGCTCCTCTAAGTAGGTGTTTTTCTTTTCGCTAGAACAGAAAAACACATCTGCTGGGTTTTATATCCAACTTTTTTCCCCTTTTAAAAGATACTTTTACTGCCTTTTGCCGAGCATGGTTTTTGGAACACGTTAGCAAATAATATTTTACCATGGGGAGCGTGTGTTCCATTTTATTTTATAATGCAGATTTGAGGAGTCGTAGCGCTGAAGTTTGTTTTTGTAACCACATGGAGATTTGAAGCAACAGCCACACTCAGGAAAAATACTGGAAGTGGATGTATATTTGTGCTGGGATCCTCTCCCTCATTTTGCACTTTATGGGAAGCAATCAAAGTCAACTTTTCAATATGTTTTCGTGGATAAACTATCTGAAATATTCAGCAGGAAGGAGTTTAGGTTAATCACAGCCTTTCTAGCTCCAGGTGTGAGCTTAGGATCCAACTCCAGCTGTCAAACAGTCCCCACCAGCAACAGGATAAACACAAACACACTGGAGAGCAGAATTCAATTAATTCATTAACATTTAAACCAAATAAAAGTGGTCCCCAGAATTGCAAACACCGTCACATCGCCACTTAACCTGCATTAGTCACTCAAGTGGTCTTACAAGAATTGCTTGACAATGCAGGCATGCTTAACCTCCTGCTCCAACATCTGCACAGCCAGGGCCTGATTTTGATTTCTGGGCTCGGCTGAATGCAGCTCTGCCTTAAACAGGTGTCTCACTTTAATTACATCAATATCCACTCTCAAGTGGAGCCACAGGGATGCTCTGCCAGCTCAAAAAGTCAGCAAACCTTAAGCAGCTCGCCAGGCAAAACCCTCCTTTTTGAAAGTGTTTAAAAACCTAAGAATTGCAGATTTCTGTAGTTCTTCCACGGAGCACAGGCTAACATTTAAACTGGGATGTTCTTGAGTAGCAGGGATGGAAAACTGCATTGATGGAGACTGGTATTGTAGCAGGAATATGCAAATTGTGTTTAATTCCAGATTTGCAGCTTTGCCCTCGATTGATAGAAAAAGGGAGGCACATTTGGATCAGGAAAATCACTTTAATTGTCAATAATCATAACACCTGCCTTGTGTAAAATTTCCTGTGCTCTCTTTTAAAGCACCTGGTTATAGAAGCTAAAATAAAATACACAAAAAAATCGAATCTAATCTTCCCATTCCTACATTCTTTCCATAAGGCAAGAGAGAGGCACTAAAAAGCCCAATGAATTAGCTAAGAAGCTAATTCTGTGATTAGAGCTCTACAACCTCAGAGAGACAACTCAGCTCTTCTCTGAAGCAAAGTGAGCAAAGAAACCTCAGGTTATTTGGTGGAACTGAACTATGAAATCCAGAAAGCCACCAGGATTTCTACCTCAGTGCATTGCACCCCAAAAGCTGCCAAATTCCACAGCCTCAGAATTATTTTCACCTCCGTCAGAAGCAGGGGAGTTGATCCTGTGTGACACCAACTCCTCTCATCAGATCTCTCCATGGTTACTTCCCACACCCAGCAAAAACTTCGAAATCAAGAGCTCAATATTTAAATCACAAGGACCTAGTTAGTCTAAATATTATCTTCCAGGAGCTAAGAAATCTTCCCAGAGTTTTAGGCCTATTTAATTACAGTTTACCATTTGAACTTTTTCTTTCATCGCTGATTTTCAGTGTTTCCAGGCAGGCTGAGCAGCAGTGCTTTGGAAGTTTCTCACACCTTAATTCTTTTGATACTTAAAAGGATTTGATCAGCCTTGCAGAGCATCACATTTCCATCAGTTAGGTGGAGAAAATAATATATTTTACTAAACAATCTGATACCATTTGTGCATTTCAAGAGCAAGCACTGCTTGCTAGACAGAAAAGGCTACAGGAATATTTTAAATAAAATCTGGAGCTTCTTGTTAGCAGGACTGATCTTGCTGCAGACTATGAATGGAAGAAAGGGAATTATCTGCCATATGCTCCACCATATTCCAGCCTTCAGATGCTCCCAACACATGCTCTGGAAAACAACAGAGGGTGTTTTCCTTCCCTAAAGCCAAAGAATGCATGTGGACACAAAGCTGTGCCTGCTCAGGGTGCTGGGGAAGCCTCTGAACTCTGTTGTGTTGTCACTCATGTCCTGTGGATTCACAATCAAAAAGGTGATTTTTTTAAATCTTCAGCAGCACCTGGAGGAGTGTGAATGTCAGAAAAATGTTCAGTGGCCATTGGTGGGGGTGGAGTGAGCAAATTGTGTGAAAATCAGAAAAATGTTCAGTGGACGTTAGTGGGGATGGAGCGAGCAAATTGTGTGAAAATCAGAAAAATGTTCAGTGGACGTTGGTGGGGATGGAGCGAGCAAATTGTGTGAAAATCAGAAAAATGTTCAGTGGACGTTGGTGGGGATGGAGCGAGAAAATTGTGTGAAAATCAGAAAAATGTTCAGTGGCTGTTGGTGGGGATGGAGTGAGCAAATTGTGTGAAAATCAGAAAAATGTTCAGTGGCCATTGGTGGGGATGGAGTGAGCAAATTGTGTGAAAATCAGAAAAATGTTCAGTGGCCATTGGTGGGGATGGAGTGAGCAAATTGTGTGGAAAATCAGAAAAATGTTCAGTGGCCATTGGTGGGGATGGAGGGAGCAAATTTTTTGGTCAGGAGTGTGTGACACATTTTTAAGATGTGTGACACATTTTTGAGTTGTGTCACACCTCTAAGATTTTCTATCTGCTCTCTGCCTTCACTGATATCTCACTTTGGAGGCCAAACCACCAAATTATAGTGTTTTCAGCTGATTTTGTGCTTTTGTTCCCTCCTAGGACTGAGGACTTATCCAGATGAGATAAATCTCCTTCACTGCACTGCTCACCATCCAGATTTTAGAAGGAACAGTGAGGGAGAGAAGATGGAGCAGAGCACAGACAGCAAAGCCAGGAGGAGAAAATACAATTTCAGAACACTTTGGATGACCCAATATCATTAATAAGCAACAAGATTTGGCCATTAAGGAATTTCTTGGTGGCCTTACTGGTTTCCAGTGAGAAAAACTATTATATTTTGATTTTTTTTTTAATCACCCAAAAACAAGAAAGGAAGAAATTGTGTTCCACACACACCTGCCCCCATTTTAAACATATATTTCTAATGGATAAGGAAGTCATTATTATTCTCATATTCAGCTGTCAGGGATCCAAACAAGAACAGAGGTTGGGAAGCCAATGAAGAAATTTCTGTTTTATTATCATCCCTTGTCCAAACAGCACAGGAAGGCTCAAAACAAGAATCCAGAGCTCCCCAGTGCTAAGCTGTTCAGAGGAATTTGTGAAGAGTTCCAAAGAGAACTTGAGTGTGGGAAGAAATAAGAGTACAAAATGAAATAAGTAACAAAGCAGATTTTTCTGGGCATTATTAGTCCTACATAGCATTCAGATTTGGCCAAGTGGTAAAAAACCTGCATTTCAAAGCCAAAAAAAAAAGCACATTCCACCATTTCCACTGCTACTCCAATCTTTGATCAGCCAGGCTAATCAGCATTACCAACCAGGCAAAATACTTTGTATAAACTAATAACTCATATTAAGAAACACTGCTGATGTGAAATTATAAAAAAGAAAGAATTAAGTTTTTTTCGATGACTGGTCCAGCTTGGAAGAACTGACCCAGTTAAATTCTTCCTGTTTTCCCTTAGCTTTTCATTTCCTGATTATTTTCCCCTGGTTCTGCTGACCACTGGATTTTCAATAAAATTATATAATCCTAAGAGTCAAAAGTGTTGTTTGTTCATTATTCAGACCCAAGTGGAGAAAACACTTGAGGTAAAACTTCAGATATTGATAAAATAGCTGAGAATAAGATATTAAAAATTATTATTAAGAGTTCCCACAACTGTTGGAAAGTTTCCACTTCCACACTTTATAAAACAGGAAATATAATTCACCAGCCTTAATAGTTTGCAGAGCTCCTGTTTTCCACCTGGCCTAATTATTTGGCAGGTTAGGAACGAAATATTTGGTCATCTGAGGTGTTTTAACACCTGCAGGGACTTCCTGTCACCAGGATTTGGGAACTTTGGTTGTTCTGAGCACAACAGGTGAGAATGGGGAAAGTTCCACCCTCGGTTGCACTCAGACCCTGATCTGGACACCCCAAACTTGGCCTTTGTCACAGGAAAACCCCAAACAGCAGAGCAGATTTCCTTTGTGCCTTGTGGCCCAGAAAGCCCAAATATTTGGCAGTTCCGAAATTTTAAGTCGCAAAAAACAAGTTAGAGGAAATAAAAAAACCTCATTTTTGCACTCTGGAGGCTGAGTGTGAAAAGAGCAGTTAGGATAAAACCAGAAGTCCATTCAGCTGGCAAAAGCCAAACATAAAAGATGTAAAAATCACAGTTCTGCGATTTAATCCATGCAGCAAAATCCAAAGCTCTTCAAGATGAATTCTGACCCTCCTAAGAAGCTCACCTGGAGATAAAAGGATTCCCAGAGAAGGGAAAGGAGAAAATCACCAATCTTGTTTGGAATTTCCTAAAGTCTGAAAGGTTTGTCAGACAAACTTTCTCCTCAGGCACTGACAGAGGAAGGGCAGAGCTGAGAGGTGATGGAGAACAGGCTGAGAAGGCAGCAGCTCTGACAGCACGGGGGAAAAGCCTTGAAAAAGGGAAAAATCTTGGAAAAGGGAAAAAACTTGGGAAAGGATGGATGAGGGAAGAGCAGGAGGAGGAAATGACCTCAACTGACCTCACTGTCAATGTGGGAAGCTGCTAGAATAGCCACAGGGGCTGCCCAAGCATGGAAATTCAGCTTTTCACCTGGAAATTCAGGTAAAAAGACCAAAATTCGGATATTTTAAAATATTATTGAAGTGGGAGTGTTGAGGCTTTCTCATATTTCAAGCCCACAGGTGCAGGAATTGGGCTCAGCACCCCTCAACACCACTGCTGCTGAGCCCCCAGCCCTCAACTCATTTGTGCTAATTGATTAAAAATAAACAAATTAAAGATATTTAGGTGCTTTACCCCTTGATTCTACGAGGATTACACTCCAAATACTCCAGAAAACAGAGGGTGTTGGTGGGGGAGGCAGCACCTGCTTGAAGAACAGAAGGAGGAATTGTACATTCCCAATTTATGGATCAGAAATGGGTCCAGGAAATTTAAGCCACTTGCATGAAATAAAACAGGAAAAAAAAATAACTCAGTCCCCACACTGCACCCAGTCCTTTTGTAGGACAGCTAAGTGTTACCCAAATTGCTTAATGTTGGGGGAAACAGGAGAGAAAAAGTGTTCTAAATGAGAAAATAAAAGTGCTTACCGACAAAAAAGAGTATTTTACACTCCTGATTAACCATGCAACAGAGTCAAAGATTTAAAATGGGATTTCCTTTCCCGAAATAATGCTGGCATAAAAGACAAACCTGCAGTTCAAGCACAGGGAAATGATCAAATCATGGTGTTTCACACACATTTTACCTGGGCAATGCCACCACCTTGTGGTGTTCAATCCCTGCAGCAGAGATTGAACCCAAAGCTGTTTGTGTTCTCCTTGCAGGGAGCTTTGCTCAGATTCACCGCTGAACAGCCCAGGCAGGGTGGCACGGAGGGAATTCAGTGCTTTTTTAATCCATAAATCCATGATTTATCCGTTGTTGGTACAGATTGATACTGATCTCAGGAATCCACGCTGGAATATCAGTACAAAAAGGCCTTTTTTTCAGAGGGATTTGTTGAGATAAGATGATCTCAGTCAAAAGCAAGTTCCACAGAGTGTGGTATATCAAAATCTTCCTCCACACCAGGATTTTGGCCCCCAAAGCAGAGATGGCAGCAGAGGCTTGAGGGGATGCAGAAGGAAGGGACAGAGCTGTGCCTGCCACCCCAGAGCAGTTCTGCAACAAGTCCCATTTCCTTCTGGATCAGACCCAGATTTCAGTGCCTGAAGAGATCAAATGAGGCAAAAAATGCAGAATATCAATCCCAGGTTTTGCCAAGGAGTTGTGCCTTTGCAGTGTGACTGAAGATCCTCAGGTGACAAGCAAAAATAATAATAAAAAAAAGTGGATATCAAAGTTCTCCTCTTTGGCCACGTGATTATTTATTGCAAACTCCAGCTCTCCTCTAAGTAGAAAAACCCTTTCTGAAGCTGCCATAAAGATATAAAAATACCTTGGCTATCTGCTGCTGATACAATCAGCACATCCTGGATGATGTCAGCCCAGGCTGCTTTCCAGGGCACTTTTAAAACCATGGACAGCAATTTCTCCTGCCCTGAACGACACAGAACTGATCCAGGGAACCAGCAGAGCCAAGAACAGGACACTGCCAGCCTGCAGAGTCCTCCTCAGAGGCAGAATTCCACCCTCTGTTTGTCCTGCAGCTCTCAGACCAAACCACCACCTGGCCAGGTTTATATTTATTTTACCAGCTCAGTTTGCAGTTCCATTAATTCAATTTTCACTTCCCAAATAGCCATGGACCTGGAGAGTTTCACACCAAACTCATCCCAAAAACTCTGAAAGCTTCTACCTTTCCTCTTCCTTTACTTTTGCTGCTTCTTTCACCTCTCTGAGGAGGAGCTTCATGGGGAGGAGTGGCTTTTTTATTACCTTATTTTATTTTAATAAAATTTTATTCCAACTGCTCTCATTCTCTCCAAAGCAGATGAAGACAAACCAGGATCTCTGGGCTGGAAACATCTGCTTTGGGAGTGATTAAGAAAATTATGGAGTCATTCCTGTCCTTTTCCTCACTCAGAGAAGCTCTGGGGTCCAATTTTTGTAGCATTTGAGCACCTAAACCCCTTGGGGTCCCTTTAAAAATTTTAGTCCATAAAGTCTTCCCCATAAATCCCACTGGCATTTGCCACATTCACGTGCTATATTTAAACCTCTTAATCTGAATTACAAACTCTATAGCCTCTTTACAGCATTCCTAGTACACTTAACACAACAGGATTCTCATCACCAGCAGGCATTTGCACAGTTATTAGCATAAAAGACATTTATGGGGAGAAAAAAATAACCTTATTAGGGCTTGAATTTCATCTGCAGGCATTGTAAGGAGCTGGCAGGACAAGGAGCCAGCAGGAAATGCTTTATCAAATACAAAATGGATATTGGCATGGCTGAATTCTGCTAAATATTTGTATTTTTAGTATTTTTGTGTGTGTTCAAAACTCTGAGGGGGAAAAGGAATCCCATCTTGGGGAGCTGGAGGTGATCATCAACACGGGGGAGCCTCCAATCTTATCTACAGCAATGGATTGTCAGATTTTGGCACAAAACCCACCCTGGGGATCTCTGGACTTTGCCAAGCAGCACCTGAGTGTGTGACCCTTTGTCCCTTCCTGCTGAAAATACAACAGCAAAGCTCTCCTTCACCCCTGGGCTGCTCTGTGCTCCTCCCACAGGAAAAGCATCTTCCTTTGACTATATTTATGGAGAAAAAGCAGAATGAACCAGAGAATGAGGCCGTTTGTGGGTATTTCTGCACCTCTCTTTCTGCAGGACTCAGTGCCTCACCTCAGGGCATCCCCAACAAAATTCTGGAGAAGTTTCCTTCATCATTATGTCATTATTTCACTGTTATCCCAATCACAGTGAACTCCACCAAATTGGGAACCCAAGAACACCACAAAAGGGCCAAAGAATTATTTTATAAAAGAGAAGGGGCAGCCTAGCCCTTCCCAAATTTTCCAGAAGGCTGAGAGCAAAGGGCAGCACTTGGGGAGGAGCAGAGCAAGCTGCAAACCAGAGGAAAAAATCCACTTCAAGCTCCACAAAAAAGGCAAAACCCCATCTTCCCACCCTGTGCAGCAAATAAAATCATCTCCTACCTGGAGAGCTCCCCAAAGAGCTGTTTTTTCACCAGAAAATTCCCCCAGACAGACAAATTTAGGGTCAGAGGGAGGAGCACTCGAGCAGAGCTGCCTCACCACTTTCTGGAAGGTTCTGTCCTCAAATTTCAGTAGAAACACCTGGCACAGCTCACACCTGGCACAGATCACACCTGGGGTGACTTTTCTCATCCTCCCCTAAAGCTAATTTCCCTTCTCCATTTTTCCTAATATTTCCTTTTTCCATACAAGAAAATAAACACGAATATTTGGATCATTTTTAATCAAATTTTGCTGTTCCAGGGCCATGTGCAAGGCTTGGAGAGGTCAGAGCTCCACTTTCCTCCCTGGAAAATGCTCTTGGAGACAGAGCTTTGCCTCAAGCCTTTGGGCTTGGTTTTCCCAGCACCACCTAAGCAGAGAAAACCACATTTCCAGCATTTCCCAAACATTTATTTCAACATTTCTTGAACATCTTGACTCTTGGGAGTCTCAGGGTGGAAATCAGGCACTAATGCCAGGAGATTTTTGACTGCAGAACCTGCAGCAGTGCTCAGGGATATTTATCCCTTTTCTCCTCATTCCCAAAATGTTTCCTCTTCCCAGACCTAATGTGCAAAATTTCCTGCCAGGTTTTTATTTTGTCACCCAAAATGGCACAAATTTGAGGGGAAAAACCCCAACATCACCTGAATTTCCCCATCGTGTACATCAAAGAAATATGTTATAAACCCATAGCAGGTCAGCTAAATCCTCGAGGAAGGAATTTTTCTCGACATCTTCCTCAGCTGTGCCAGGAAAAAAATAAAGAAAGGAGCTGGAAAAGCTGCCCAGTGGTGTTTTTACAGCACTTAAAATGAGATTTTACATCGAGACCTTGAGCTGCCGCTGCCAAGCAAAAATATTGTCCTAAAGAGCCAATTTCCGGCAGCAATTTCAATTTCAAAACGAATTTATTTGGGAGGAAGCGAATTTGAGCCTCCTCGCGTCCAGGCGGACAAAGATGCAGTAAAAAATGGAGTTTTTCTCAGCAGATCAGAGGGTTAGATCAGATCCTGTTTTCACAGCTGGAAGTGCAGCAGGCAGATGGTAAAATTCGGGAATTTGCTGGGGAAGCTTCCCTAGGTGGCAGCATGACTGCAGGATTTTAGGGAGAAATCCGGAGCAGCAGGAGGATCAACAGGAATTTTCCCTTTTTCCTTACGGGGAAAACTTTCTAGGAAATAATCACTTTATTCCTGCAGTGCATTTCCTTATTCCTGCAGACCAGGCTGCCCCACAGAGCTAGAGGGGGAATTAAAATCCGCTGGGAAGGCTGGAATTTCACCTAAACAAGGCTGAATAATGAGCTGGATTGGTGATTTATAGCTATTAAATCACCTGTAATTACCAATTAAGTCAGGCTTTGCTTTCAGAGGCAGAATTGGGGTTTTACCCCAAACCAGAGGCTCACTCTATTGATATTATTTATATTTATACATTATATTATATCATATTATATTATATTATTAATATTGTATTATTTCTATTTTATTATATTATTTATATTATATTGTATTGTATTATATTAATATTAATTATATTATATTATTTATAAGATCATTTCCAAAGCCAAATTCCAACCACCATCCCCACAGGGGGAGCAGAAGCTGATTTTCCTCAGTGCAGAATTCCTGCTTCCCCTTTCTCCTCTCTTTTTTGGGACATTGGTGCAGAAATGTCCCAGAGAAATCTTCCTGTGATCCAAGTTTTTACTGATTCCATCCCCAAAAATAAAGAGGAAATGGCAAAAGGATGAATCAATCCTTTTAGAGGAGGTTGAAGACTTTCCCTGCTCCACAAACCACACTGGGAATGAAGATCTTTAACTGAAAATTGCACAGAAATTCTCATTTTGACAATAGTTTTACTATAAAAGCCCGAAAATTAGTTTAAATTTCTCTAGGTTTTCCTCCTCTTCCACAGCATTTTAACAAACGGCATCTATTCTTCCTTAAAAAAAAGGATAAAGTTTGCATTTTTTCTTTAGACATTCACAAAACTTAAGAAAAATCTGATTTTTTGGTTGTTTTCATGACTCTCCTACAACTTCCTCCAGTGAAGCTCTTCTCCATAGTCTCCTATTTCACTGAATTAAAAACTGACCCCAAACATTCCTATTTCAGTCCATTTTCCTCTCTGAATAATCTCCCCAAAGCACAGGAATCTCTCCCACCACCACCCAGGACGGGCAGCCACTGTCACATTGATCAGTGCTGCGGGAGGGAAGAGAAATGATGATGATAAATCGATTTTTGATTTCTCACAACAAATCAAAAAACTCAACCAGCCTGTGATTAACCCTCCTGTCTGCTCCGAGCTTATTAATTAACTATTTAATTAACTATTTAATTAACTATTTAATTAACTATTTAATTAGCACAAGGTGGGTTTGGCTGTGCCTTTCTGGACTTCTCCTCCCCTCGTCCACTGGAGTTTGATCCTCCCCAGGACACTGAGGCTTCTCTTTGTCCAGCTGCAAACAGTGGCAGCATTGAGGGAAGAGTTCATGGGGACAAAACCAAGCCAGCAGTGTCCCCTGGCCACGGCCAGCAGCACCACAGCCTCGTGCTGGGCAGCTCCACACCTTCCCAGATGGGAAAGGGAAAACCTACAGCCTGGGATGTGCAGGTTTGGTTTTCCTCCGTGTGTTTGGTGGTTGTGAAGAGGTTTTTATGGTTGGGTGGTTTTTCAGGGAGGTGTTTGCTTTGTTTGTCGCTGGATTGTGCTAAGGGAAACTTTCAGTTTCCCAGGTTTGTGCAGGATGGGTTGGGTTGGAAGGGATTTTAAATCCCATTAAAAACCATCCCAGGTTATCCCAGTCTGGCCTTGGACATCCCAGGGATCCAGGGGCAGCCACAGCTCCTCTGGGAATTCCATCCCAGCCCCTCACAGGGAAGAAAATCATCCTAATCTCTACTCTAAACCTGACATCCTTCAGTTTATGCTGGTTTTATCTTGCTTTCTTTTACAATTTTCCTGTTATTACACAAAGTATCACCCAGAATTTACTTTATCCATCAATCTAAAAGACTTCCAGGTCTTTCTCAGCAAACAGCAATTCCAGTTATTCATGTAGCAGTCAGAATTCAGGCTCCTGAACACTAAGTGCAGTAAGATGTCCAAAGGCATGGATCTGTCCAAAGAAGCCATTATTGTTCCTTCTTTTAGAAAAAAAGGAAGGAAGAAACGAGATTATTTGCTTAGCTGGCACAACAAATGTCAAACAGAACAGAGAACAAAATCCAGATCCCTTCAGTTCCTTGTCAATCTTTTAAGAATTTACCCTTTATTTTTGTAAAGAAAAAGTGTTGGATGAGTTCTTTTTGATCCATGCTGTGATCTTTTCCACCAAACAGGTTTCAAAACTGCATTTCAGTGCTCTGGGAAGCAGATCCTACAATAAATACAACTGGAATTTGTAAAGCAAAAAGGGCAATTTCAGCTCCAAACCACCACAGAATCATTGGGATTGCAGATCTCTAGGGAATAAAATTTGGTTCCAAGCCCAGTGAGGTTTTTTTTTTTACCTTCACATTCAATTCTGGAGTGATCTCTGACACGATACAAGTGAAAACACTCGCCTGGATTGTTCTGTTGGTGTGGATCAGAATAAAACAGGGAACAACAATATTTAGCATAGCTGTACCCTCTTCAGGAGCCCTGGAAACATCAGAGCCTGGGAAAACAGAGCTCTGATGGTTTATTCCTGCTGTCAACAGGAGTCCTAGGTGGGTTGGAATGCTCCTTGCAGAGCTCTGGGTTTGGGTTGTCTCCTGGCCAAAAGCACAATTCCCAAGGCAGGGAGCAGCAGTGGATAAACATCCCCAGGTTTGGGGAGTTGGGGATGGCAGGCTGGGTCCTGTGGATGGTGTTTGCAGGGATTTTCCAACCCCCTGTTCATTGAGAACACCCCGTGGATGGTGTTTGCAGGGATTTTCCAATCCCCTGTTCATTGCTTTCCCCTCCAGGGAATGTCCCATCCCTTCTGGAGGAATGTGGAGATGAATCCTCAATTAACACACTTCAGACTCCACAGGGTAAGTAATTTCAGGTAAATCAAGAAAATCATCCTGATCTCGAACATAAAGCTGACATCCTTCATTTTTATCTTGTTTTCTTTTACGATTTTCCCAATATTCCATAAAATATTACCTACAATTTACTTTATCCATAGATCCAAAAGACTTTCAGGTCTTTCCTAGCAAACAGCAACTCCAGTTATCCATGCAGCACCAAGAACACATTTCAGACTCCACAGGGTAAACCATTTCAGGTAAATCAAGAAAATCATCCTAATCTCTAATCTAAACCTGACATCCTTCATTTTAGGATGGTTTTATCTTGTTCTCTTTTACAATTTTCCTGATATTCCATAAAATATTACCCAGAATTTACTTTATCCATAGATCCAAAAGACTTTCAGGTCTTTCCTAGCAAACAGCAATTCCAGCTATCCATGCAGCACCAAGAGCACATTTCAGACTCCTGGTAAATCCAACCCCATTCCAAACCCAGCAAAAGAGAGGTGCTCATCCCAGGGGATGAGAATTGCCTCTGGAGCAGCTCCAGGAGCAGTCAGGGTGGCAAAGCTCGGGAGGGGAGGAGCAGGCAGCCTCGGGGAGCTGCAGATTTGGCAGCTGGGTGGAAGTGCTGCTGCACCCAAAGCTGTTCACAGCAGCTCTGCTGAGCTGGCTCTGCCCAGGGAGAGCAGCAGGAGCAGCAGGCAGAGCGAGGAGCTGTTTGAAAATGAACTCTGCAGTTCTCGGGCTCTGCTGCTGCTCTGGCTTCCTCGTGGCAAAGCCGGAGAGCTGCGGTGTCCTCGCTGTTCCCGGAGGACAACGGAGGAATAGAGGTTTAAACTAACAATTGCCTCCTTATGCAACGGCCCAGATGGTGTAAGGAGGGAAGCTCTGGGCAAAAACGTGCCCAAAAAGTGAGGAAATAGGAAAATGAAAGTGGGTATGGAGGTAGATTAAGGAATAAAAGGGGTTTTTTGAGCAGGAGAGCAGAGAAAAGGTGTCAGGGCTGTGGTCCCTCACAGGTGGCTGCATCCTGAGGACAGAAGTTTTTATATGTATTTTAAACTGAAGTTGTGAATAATGAGTGCAAAGAACCTGGTTTGCAGAGGGGTTTGGATTCTTGGCATTTAAAATGACCTGATTTTTACCTGGTCCAGGTAAAACAAGGTTTGGATTGCAGCAAGAGCTTTGCTGTCTCACCATTCTGCTGAGCATCCCTAAAGAAGCTGTCTCCATTGTGTTGGGTAAGAGCAGGCAGAGAGGATTTTGTAAGTTTTACATTTTATTTTTATACTTGGAAAGGAAATTTTCCAAGCCTTGAAATGCAATCTTTTTCCCTAGTGTAGTGAAAAACTAAGGCCTTTCAAAACCCTTTTGTCGTTGCTTGGCAAAGTACAGAGAAAGACTCAGTTTTTGCTGATGATGGCCAGCAACAAATTTAATTAGTGCACTGGTTTGCAGTGTGACAGGCTAAGTTCAAGAACTTGGGCAGAATCAAGCAGAACAAAACTTAAATTGAACCTCTCATGTGTGGGAAACCCTCGCTAGAAAAAATCAAATTAAATCACCATACCTTGCCTTCCTATCTTAGACCATTTCACGGCGATCACAGCCTTTCTTGAAATAAAATGTTATAATCAGCTTTGTCTCCAGGCATGGTATGACATCACTGCCATCAATGTGTTTGATTAAACTTATTATTGTGCTCACAATATCAACAAGAGCTGCTCAAACACTCTTTCGATGAACCCCAAATGTTCCACTTGAAGCACTGCAGCTCCTTAAACTTTCATATTTTGATTCATCATCCCTGCAGGAAGGTCTGAGAACTTCCTGAGAATAAAACTAATCAACTCCTTGGTGTCCCAGAGCCCCAGGGAACTTCCAGATTCTGGGAAATATTCCTAGTTTGGTCCAGTTTTGGAAAGATAGTTTCCCTCAAACCAGAAATACTTTTGCTTTTCAGGTGGAGGATAATTTTCTGTCACTGAATATTTATGTGAGCTCTTCCGTGGCTCAGATTTTTCTGGAGAACAGCTCTGGGTTTTCAAAGAGCAGCTCTCATTTTCCACCCACTTTCTTATCACTTCTTGCTATTGTGATAAAACGTGGAATGTGAAAAATGGACTCATTTTAACCTTGTGGTTTTGTCCATCAGGGCTGTTCATCCTTGGATTCAATGTCACCACGAGGAGAGGACTGGGGAAGCAGAACTCAGCAAGTCTGGTCCCCAAGATATTCCTCCTAGCTGGATTCTCTGCTGCCCAGAAGGATGTAAACTTTGATTAGGGTGTTTTCCACAGAAAAAGTCATTTTAACACCACTTTTCCTGCATGGATTCTCTGGAGTTTAACAGGCCCAAACTCACTGTGCAGGCAAAAATTCAGTTGCATTTTCTTGAAGCTGGAAGCAGCTGAATATCCTTGGAACATCCATTAGTACAAAACTGAATTGGAATTGATCATTGAGGAAATGAGGAAATCAAGAAATAGGAATTTATCTGTAGATACAGAGAGCATGACCATGTCAGCCTCATGTTGGTTGAAGCAATGGAGATGGGACAAGTTTACTTTTAATCTGAATAAAACCATAAAATAAAGCAATGACACTGCAGAAATGCAGCTTTACCCAGTGGATATAACACTTGGAGCTCCACGAGAACTCTCCTCTGCTGTTAAGCAAAGTGAAAGGAGTCAACCTGAACCACTTTTTAATAATTAAACCTTGCACTCGTGGCTGGGCTGAACTCATTTCTCTTTGCATGCAGCGTGCTGGGCAGATGTTCTGTCACTAATTACTGCAGCTTGTCAGGCATCATCAGCTGGATTTTGTGTCCTTGTGTGACCACACTCTGAATTCCACCTGCTCTATGGGATGGCTCTTCTCAAACATCCCTGGGTTCTGGCATTCTGCACACATGTTTGCCCTAGAACAGGTGAAAATTGATTTAGTTTAAATGAATTGATAATCAAGTGTCAGTAAAGGGGTTTTACTTTTCTATTCCTCTGTCCATCTTGGAGTCTTTTATAAGGTAACTTTCAGTTTAAAAAATAAATTGATTTTTCCTTTTTTTCCCTGGGGTAGAAGTACCCAGGTTGCTCTGTTGATGGGCAAAGCAAGAAGCAGGATCACATCAGAACCAGAGTGTACAGGAAACCTCAAAAGCAAATTTATTCTCTTCCAGGCAGTGAAGTGCAAAGATGATAAAGGAACAGAGAGGGAAAGGAGGGAAGGTCAATAAGCAGAGTAATTCAGAATTTACTCTTGCCTAGAGTTTTTAAACAGTCTCTAGGTTTGGCCAATTAAACATCACATTAAAAAACTTTCCCTTCTCCTGTTTCTCAGGCTTTCTCCCTCCACATCTCCTCTGAGCAGACCCTGAATGCACTGCAGCTCTCCCTAAAGAAAGAAACACCTTCTCCTCCTTCACAGCAGCCCTTGGCCGTGGCAGGAACATTGTGATATATTGCCAGGCTTAATTACAAATAACCCTGCCTTCCATCGGTGCCTTGTAATTAGCTGCCCATTTGCCAAGCTGAGAAGGACGCTGCATGGAGCACGAGCTCATCATTCAGTGATCAGAGCTCTGATCTCGGAAACCACACGGGAGTCACTTGGCCTCAGCGTGGGTTGGCCCTTCCCTGCAGAGCAGCTCGTGCAGAGCAGTCAAAATGGAGAGAAAATGTGTGGGCTTGCTGGAATTTGTGCCCTGGTTTTGCTTCTCTGAGGATCGAAGGTTTGGGTTTGGAAGGGGGGAAGCAAAGTTGGGGAATTTGTGGAAAATACATAAGGAGGAATGGGAAAGCATGGGGAGAAGAGATCCTGCAAACACTGGGAGATGATTTGAGACTAAGCAGGGAGATTCCCAGCAGTCAGGTGGATTCTCTGCTCTCATGAGGCCTCACCTGCAGAGCTGCCCTGATCCCAGCACAGGAAGGAGCTGGAGCTGCTGGAGAAAATCCAGAGGAGGCAGCAGGATGATCCCAGGGATGGAGCAGGAAAGGCTGGGAGAGTTGGGATTGTTCAGCCTGGAGAGGAGAAGCTTTGGGGTGACCAAACTGTGGCCTTGCAGTGCCTGAAGGAGCTAGAAGAAACAGGGAGAGAGACAATTGACAAGGGATGGATGGACAGGAGAAGGGGGAATGATTTCCCACTGCCATAGGGCAGGGAGAGATGGGATATTGGGAAGGGATTCCTCCCTGGGAGGGTGGGGAGGGGCTGGGATGGAATTCCCAGAGAAGCTGTGGATCACTGGAAGTGTCCAAGGCCAGGCTGGAGCACCCTGGGACAGTGGAAGGTGTCCCTGCCATGGCAGGGGTGGCACTGGATGATCTTTAAGTCCCTTCCAACATAGACTATTCTACAAATCTTTGATTCTAAAATTTTTATAACTCAGCAATAAAAGAATAGAGTTCTACAAATGTGAAACTCCATGGCTAAATTCAGGATATCACATCAGGCTCAGGACAAATGATACACCAATCAGAATCAAGTCTGTTTAGGCTTTCAAAGATGTCTTTCAGATTTAGCCTAGTTTACAAAGCTTTACAGGGCAAGGATGACATGAGTTTTTAAATACCACTAGTTACAAACAAACACCGAGAAAGTTGTCTAAATTTCAGCAACAGCTCAGCAGTTCTGACAATTCAAAATGTTTGCAGTCAAGTGAAAAGCCAGCAAGGTTTGGTAAGTAACAGACAACTCCTTAGCAAGTTTTCCTCCTCTGATTATGTGATGGAAGAAAATTGTCACTCAGTTCTAGAGACATTTCCATCACTCCTCTGGCCTAGCAGAGCTGTGTGTGCTCAGCAGCTCTGAAACTCTGTAAGCAGGGAGGAAGAAAGAAAGAAAAGTGAGGAACCTGAGGTGCAGAAACTCTTTCCAGGAGCCTGGACTTCATCTTTTCCATGCTGCTGTCAGCACACCCTGTCACTGCAGCTCTCCCTGATTAAAGCAGGATGACAGGACTGTAAGTCTGATTCATCACTGACACCATCATTTACCTCGGTGCAGAGAATCTAAAAAAATCCCAATCTCTGCCCCAACTGCCTGCAGGGCTGTCACGCCTCCAGGCTGGGTGTTCCTGCAGCATTCCCAGCACCATCCTCTGCGCCTTCCAGGACCTTTCCCATCTCAGATGGCTGAACTCTTGCCAGGCTGGTCCCTCCAGGGTGTCAGGGGACAGGGCACTGCTCAGCAAACGGAGCTGAGGCTTCTGAGGATGCTCTGACACAGAGCTCTCCTCCAAAGGCAATTCCTCCTAACACAGCCTCACCCACAGGTCTGCAGCCCAAAGGGAAAAAATGGGATTTCAGCAGGCCCGGAGTGCACTAAGAACAGCAGAGAAAATCTCACTGGGCAAGGGGAGGTGATATTTCCCTCCATCCATGGGGAAACATCTGCTTTTAACTGGTACCAGTGAGAGAAACCCAGGCCAGTGTGTGCCCTGGTGACTCCAGCTCGACCCTCAGAGTTTGAGGAGTTGATTTCAAGCCCGAGTGCCACAAACTGTTTATAAACATGTTAGCAATGTTTAACTGAAAGGCTGCTCCTCTGAGCTCGTTAAGGGCTGTCATCCCCAGTTTATTTCCAATTAAAAATCCAGGGATGAAATGCGTTTGCTCGAGGTCTCCGAGGGAATCAGCAGCACAGCAAGGATTAGAACTAAGGATTTCCTGTCTGATCTGCAAGCCACACCTCTCTCCTGTTTACAATGTGAACTTATTCCCAAGCAGAAAAGCCATGTGAATGGAACAATTCATTCTGCTATTTCGGCCTCCCTTCCTTCCCTTCTCAGTTCATTCCTGGCATTACCTTCAGGTCCTTGCAAACCTGGGACCAGAACTGTGGGACAAAGCAAAGCGAGCAAAGAACCTTCCAGAGCAAAAGTTTCCGCTGCAAATACTTGAATTTTGATTTACGTACTTGTTTGCTGGATTAAGTTTGAAACACTTTAGAAATACCCTCAAAACATGGTGCTTCTGTTCATGAAAAATGAAACCAAAAGGTAAATGAAGTTCTACACCAAGGAGTAAGTTAATGAATGACTAACTATGGTAGTTTGCACATGTCATTTTTTGCTCACCTGACTTGAGCAATACTACAGTGATACTGTTACTACTCAGAGTAAGTTACTATCAAGAGAGTTTTAAAGAGATAATACCTTTGACTTCCCTTTTTTTTTTTTTTTGTTTTTTTGTTTTTTTGTTTTTGAAGTCACATTTTTATATTTCCTGGAGTCAAGAGCTAAAAACTCCTGGAAAAATATCACCTGAATTGTCATATCTTTCTATGATTCCAAGGCTTAGAACATCAGTGAGTTCACACCCTTTAAATACCATGAGAATTTGGAAACACCAAGCTGATTGAACCTGTCTAGAGCTTGGGACCAATAGCAAAAACCTCAGTTCAAAGGCTAAAAGCGCATTTTATCCTAAATTAGATATTTAACCATCGCTCCCCACAATCCATGGTTTTTCAGGAGCATTTCTCCTGGCAAAGTGGGATCCTTGATAAATTCACACTCCCTGCTAGCACCACACAGTTACCAGTTAACTTCTTCCTGCAAAATGCTCCTAAAATTACAGACCTCTTCAAAGGGCAAAACTACAATTCCAAGGACCTGATCCTGCTCCTTTTAGATCAGGTGGGGTTTTATTTGTGTTTCAGTACCAGCAGCTTCAGTGATACACACAGGATAACTACAGAGTTTGAGCTTGGACTTATATTTTCCTTTTGAAATTCACCTGCACAGGTGGAATTCCTCCAGCTCCTGCTGCAGGTGAATAGCTTGTTAATTCAATTAATGCATAAAAGCACTTTGCTTTAGTAAGAACCTGAAATAGAAGATGCTAAAGCCCACTGGTAAGAATAACAGGGAAATCCTATGGACATCAGTGTTTTTAACATGCTTGCTTTTCAGCTTCCTGCTTTTGTTAAGCAAAAAGGTTTCATCCAACTCCCTGAGGCTTTTCTTTCACTTATTTAGATCATCTAGGTGGGTTTATTAGGGTGGAAAAATTAACACTTCTTCTCCTCAATAACCCCACAACGCTTAACCCAAAAAACCCCAAATATTTTTGGGGTTTGCATAGAGTTTGTATAGAGTTTGTATAGAGTTTGAAGGTTTAAAAAGCAAAACCAACCAATCCCAAATGAAAACTCCTCCAGGCCCTTTGGGGTTGGTTTTCCTGGCTCCTCCCCTTCCTGCCCAGAGTCTCCTAAAGGTGGTGGGGATGGCTGAGGCTCCTCTGGGAGATGCACCATGCTGGCAGATCAAGCTGGGAATCACACACTGGGGTTTCCCCCCAAGGTAACCCTTTGTTCTCCCGGTTGGTATTTCTGTGGTGTTGCTTTCATTGATCTCAAAGAGTCTGAGAAATGTTAATTATCCCCTTTCTGAATGGGAAAAGGAGAATTTAACAGCTTTATAAGTGTTCTCCGGGTATAGATTTATTGGTTTTGGTGCAGCTCGATTTTGTCACTGGTACAAAGGACTGAAGGATGTGTTTCTCTGTCGGCTGGTGGAACTGGGGCTGGGAAGGACTGAACATCCTTCAGCCCCAGGCAGGGAGCAGCTCCACTTAGCCTGCTCCCAGGAGGAGCTCATCTCATCTGCTTCAAAAGTGCCTCGTGCTGGATGTGCTGCAGGGATTTTCTGGCGATGTAGTTCAGGGTTTCATCACTTTTGTTCGAATAAAACTGCTTTTTGAGGGCCTTGTGTTGTCCTCGTGGTGCTTAGTTTGGGATGACTGTTCCCATTTTGGGTTTTTTTGTTGTTGTTGGGTTTTTTCCTGCTGTTTGTAGCTTTCAGAGTTCTAAGTTATGTCTGAATTGTCCCACGGTGAAAGATTTAAAGTGCCAGGTTATCCTGAACCAAAATTTTAATTGTAGCTACTTTTTTTAGGGAGTGTTAAACCTTGTGAACTTCTCATTTCTCCTATGGTTCTACTCTTAGTTTCAATAGGATTATTTGCTTCCCATAAGAGTTCTCTCATTTTTTGGTTGGGCTCATCCTTCCATAGAACTAACTACAAAGAAGTAAATATCTAGCAAATACTAGAGAGTAAAATGCATAGAAATAATAAGAATGTAATATTTCTATAAATCTCAAGTTACCCCTCTTGTCTTAATTTTTAATCCCAAAATACTGGGACATCCCTTCCCTCATGAACAAGCCCTCCAAGCTGAAAAACACTGGAAAACACTTATTTTTCTCCCTCCAGACTGGTGCTTCCTGACTACCTCTAATATCTTTTCCCTTCTTTTCCAGAAGCTTTGTTTTCCCTTTATCTTTGCCTGTATTAAAATAAAATTCTCTGCTTTAAAATAAAATTCAGGTGCATAAATCCTCTACAAAATGTGCTTAAATAATCAATTAAAGTGATGTATTGCAAATTATGATTTCTATAACTGAATCTTAGCCCTGCTCTAAACTGATCAAATTAGAAACTGGTTTTAAACCTGTCCTGCAAACTACTACTTTAATGAGTTAATTACTTATTTCCAAGCCTAATTAGCTCTTCTGTTTGCTTGCACCAGGCTAAAGTTAAGAATAAAAGTCTTAATAATTTATGAAAAAAAAAAAAAGCTGAGGGTTCCTCTTGTAACAGCAGAGCTTTAATCCACTGAACTTTAACACTTTTGGGATGACACGAAGTGTTATACCAGAATTAGTGAGTTTCCACTGCAGAAGTTTGCTTGAAGAGGAATAGTTTGGGGCACTCAATTCCAGAGCCACTGGATGGTTGTTGGGTTGGGGTTTTTTTGGGGAATTGGCTCTGTAGAAAATTCACAGCAGCTGCAAAGTGAACTGGAAGATATAAATTATCCTCTTCTGCTTTTTATCATTGGAAAGACTTAAACTAAATATGATGCCCAGATGATATTTTGGCTAACTGATCAGATGACATTTTATGCCCAGTGGGGTGGAACTAGATGATCTTTAAGGTCCCTTCCAATCCAAACCATTCCATGATTTCCCCAACAGTACAGCTGCTCAGTCGTGGAAGAAACTTCAGTTTTTCCCTTTCCAAAAACGAAGCCCAATGATTTTGCAACTGCCCTAGTGACAAAGAGCACAATAAATATCTTTACAGCATTCAGGTTTAAGGCACAGCAAGGCAGGAACTAGAAATGCTTAAACTTTTGTTTAAACTTCTGGTTTATCTCTGAAATTCTGACCACTGCCAGCCGAGGCTCTGCAGGTGGAACCTGGCTGAGGTGAATTGGGGTCAGAAAAAGCCAATGGAAGTTCTGAGTGCCCCCAGGAGCTGCCCTGGGCTGGCAGCTGACACCACAACCAGCAGGAATTCAGCTGCCTGAGCAGGGCTGGGTGAGAGCTGCAGAGGATGGGTTGGGACTTGTCCCACAGGTAACTCACCTGGGTTAGACTCCTTGCAGAACTAGGGGCTGCCTGACCTTTTGTTCAGCTCTCCTGCAGCAGCGCTGAGATGTGACTCAGCACGGGTTTGATAGCGGCTGTTCGTGTGGAATTGAGAGTGGGGGAACAGGGTGAATATTAGCAAACATTTTTTAGGGGTTCAGGCTGTGATTCTCTGCAATGCTCTGCAAAAACACAACGGAAACCTCTCAGAGAGATGCTTGAAGCTGAACAGAATGAAGTACAGAGAGGAGGGAATGGCTCTGCCCTGATGTTAACCTGCACATGGCCTCAGCTATTACTAAATTCCAGCGATAATTCTGGTGATAATTGCTCCCTTTATTTCTAAACTGAATTGTTGTAATTCATTATGGTCTTGTCTAACAGGTCAAATTACTGGGAAACTAAAGCAGATCAGAATGAGTTGCTGATAGTGCTCTTTGGAGCCTCAGTTGTTTGATCAGTCATTTGACATTAATATATATATAATTGTTGGCTGCCAGTCATGTGCTACACTTTGATTTTTAGGTTGTTCTAACTTCCACAGCTCCTGGTCTAGGCTGCTGTGATCTGACTGCTCTTCATGTAGTTCTCTGACAAATTTCACAGCAAATATATCCAAAAATGCTGTTTTGTGAGTCCTTGTTCCTATAAATCTCTCCCACTTCCCAGAGGTGTCCTTCAGCCTGAGCTGTGTGTAGAGTAAGGATTAGTCATTAAACATGATTGGAGCAGATAAATGCCCATTAAAGCTTTGTGCTGTTGGTGGTTGTGGATAAATTTGATATAATACAGTTACCAGCTCCCCAGAGCAGCTCAACAAATGCTCAAGCTCCAGTGAAATCCAAGTTTTGTGCTCACAAACTTTGAATCAGGGCTGTGGGACAGGCTCTGCCTAACTTGCACCAACCCTTCGTGGTGTGAACACTCTGAATTACCAAGCAAGTGAACACCCAGGCAAAGGTTGTGGTTCCCCAGATGTCTCACTAATTACCCTGGCTGTGATTTAATGTTATTTATTTATTAGGCTCCATTATATTCTGTAGCTCAGTTAGTTCACAACAAAACCCTGAAATTTGGAGGTACAATCCATCCTCCTGGCACCATGATATTAAATCTTTTATAAGAGGGATTTTATTTTAATTATAAGGTAGGTGCTAAAGCTTCATTAATTTATATTACAGAGCTAATTGCAGGTCTCTTTGCCTTATTTAAATTTTTTTAGCAACAAAAGTTCTTGAACCAATACTTATTCTACTATGAGGACAAATTCTGCATTAATTATACAGAAGCCAATGGGTGAATTGGACCAGATTTGCAAATTTACCTGCTAAACAGTTGCAGGACGATTCTGCTTAGGTTGAAAAAGTATTTTTGAAGAATTCTGAAGAGAGAGGAATGACAGCTTTCATGATGAATTTGGTATCAAGTAAACACGGCCACAGATTTGTAGAATTGAATGAATTTTCTCTTCAGGTCTGGGAAATGTGGACCTGGGTGTTTGGGACCAGAGAGTTTGTCTTGGTTGGGATTGTTTCCAAACTTGCAGTGTTTTTGTTTTTAGGTTTTTGGATTGCTCTCCAAACGGCCTAAGCCAAACACTTGGTTGCAGAGATTTCCAAACTCGGGTGAGTTGCAATTCTTCATTACATCCCATACATGTTTATGCTGTTTCCAATGTTATTGTTCTTTCCAAGATTGATTTATTTGCCTGTGCAATTCTTTATCAGGGACGTAGAGATAAATCTGAATTTTGAAACAGCCTGTAATTTGGGCCAGTTGTGGCTTTCTGGTGGGAGTGTTTGTGTTCATTAGTGGTGTTCAGTTCCCACAGCTGTTTTGTGCTGGGCTCGACCAGCAATTCAATGGTCTTTCCGTTTATAAAAGCAGCCTCTTAGGTGTTTAGAGCTGGAAATGCAAAAAATCAGTGTACGGGATGGTTTTGGAGGCTTGTTCCAAGCCACATTTCGAGTTTGTGGCAGCGCTGGGTTTGCAGGATGAGCTCACGAATCTCGGAGCGAAATCTGGATTAGCAAGATCTACCCAGCCCGAGAAGGAAATGTTTGCACAAACATCTGCGAAGGGAAACTGATGACTTTCACAAGATCTTAAATAGATTGTACTGACTCCATTAGCCCAGTGCTGCAGTTCACTACAGCTGAGGCTGTAACTGGGACCCAGCGAGCTAAAAAGGAGCCTGAATGCTCACCGAGCCAGCGGGATCTGAGCCAGGCTGGGCTCGGCTGGGAGCCTTTCTTTGTGGATCTTGCTGGCTGTCAGTGTGAAAGGTGGATGGAGGCTAAAAATGGCTCAGGAGCACGGCTGGTTGTATGCAGGGAATTGCAATGAGAAGGGAGTGAAATCAGAGCCCTGGCCCTTGTGGGAAGCATCCAAGGGGGTGGGAAATGTGCAGCAAACAGGTTATGTGTGGCTGCTGCTGCTGCTGCTGCTGCACGGGGAAATGGCAGAAAGGAGCAAAGAAGCATAGAGAGAGGGGAAAAAACCCCAAAACCAAAGGATAAGTGAGGGGGAGAGGCACTGAGATACATGAAGGGATTATCAGGGAGATGTTCTTCCCGCAGAGGGTGGTGGGCGCTGACCAGGCTCCCCAGGGAATGGTGAGATTACCAAACCTGCCAGAGCTCCAGGAGCTTTTGGACATCGCTCTCAGGGTGGGATTTTGGGGAGTCAGTGCAGGGCCAGGGGCTGGATCCATGATCCCGGTGGGTCCTTCCAGCTCTGGATATTCCATTCCATGAAGGGCGAGGCTGCGAGGAGAGGGAAGCTCTTCCTGTAGGGAGCCCGGGGCACAGCGGGGTGCGGCGGGCCTGACGGTGGGCGATGCCGGGCTGAGTGAGGGGCGGCAGCCCTTCCGTGAGGGATGGAGCCCCGCCATGAGGGCGAACAGGGCCGGGCTGAGTGAGGGGCGGCAGCCCTTCCACGAGGGACGGAGCCCCGCCACGGGGGCGGTCGATGCCGAGCTCGGGGGCGGTATCCCCGCCATGAGGGCGGGCAGCGCCGAGCAGAGCGCCGCCGATGGACGGCGGGCCGAGGGGCGGTAGCCCCGCCATGAGGGCGGGCAGGGGCCGGGCAGGGACATGGCGGCGCCGCCCGCCCCCCTGAGGGCGGCTCGCTCCCGCCCCGCGCTGACGTCACCCCGAGCTGTGCCGGCGCCATTTTGGACGCTCACCGCCGGGGGGGCCGGAGCGGGGCCGCCCCAGCCCCGCCGCGGCCGCGCCGCCGCCGCCTCCATCCGCCGCCATCGCCGCCCGCCGCCGCCGCCCGCCCCGCGCCGCCCGCCCCGCCCGCGCCGCCCGCACCGCCCGACCCGCCGCGGCCGCTATCGCCAGCACAACATGGCAGGTAAGGGCAGCCTGCCCCCCCTGCCCCGCCGTGCCTCGGGGGCTCTCCGCGCTGCCTCCCGGCCGCCTCTGCCATTCCGCCTCGCTTGCGCCTTGCTGCTTGTGGGGTGGTGGTTTTTTTTTTTTTTAATCCTCCCTTGTGGGAATTCGTGCTTTGCTCCCACCCACCCCTCCTTCCCTCCCTTCTCGGGGGAGAGGAAAAAAAAAAAAAAGCATGGAAGAAGCAAGGTGGAGGGGGAAGCGGTGTGTTTTGGAGTTGAGGAGCTTGCAGGCTGGGTGGGTCTGCTGCCTTCTCGGAGGATCGTGGAACGGTTTGGGTGGGAAAGGACCTTAAGGATCACCCAGTGCCACCCCTGCCACGGGCAGGGACACCTTCCTTATCCCAGATTGCTCCGAGCCCGTCCAGCCTGGCCTTGGACACTTCCAGCGATGGGGCAGCCAACCTGTGCCAGGCCCTCCCCGCCTGGATTCCTTCCCAGTATCGCACCTCAGCCCACTCTCTCTCCGTTCAAACCCATTCCCCTCGTCCTGTCACTACACGCTCTGGTGGAGAGTTTCCCCCGGAGGCTCTGGGGTCGGTGCTGTGGTTTTTTCCCCGAAGCACGGAGAGGTTCCAGGTGCAGGCGGTGTGTCCAGAGTGCAGTCGCACCCTTCCGTAGGGAGCAGCAGCCTCTGAGCATCTGCAAATGCCAGTGAAATTTGGCACAGGGTGTAATTAAACAGCGCAGCTCTCGCTGGGTGTTCTTTCCCATTCCTTCCACTGCTTGCTCCCCATTTTGCATCCCGTTGGTAGGCTGGAAGTGTGCGTGCACAAGGGAGATCTTCCCTCTTTACTTTCCCGTGCGATTTCTTCATTTGGAAATTTATTCATCCCCCTCCTCTGCACATGAATTGTCTTTTCAGCGCTTTGCATGTGGAGGAGCAGAGCAGGGGAGGCTTTGTGAGGCTTGTGCTTTGCCTTTTTCCCCCTACACCATATGCACACGCTCCACCCTCCTCTTGCCGTTTTAGTCGTGGGGGAAAAAAGTGCCAACTTGGTTCAAGTGAATTGTATGGAAAAGAGGATTTGAGCTCGGAGTAGCAGGAGCAGTGATTCTCTCCAAGCTGTCTCCTTTAAGTGCTTCCATGGTGCCAGCTGCTAAATGACGAATGAAGAGGTTGGAGAGAGGAAGGAAAATGGGTTGTAGGATTTTTGGGGAATGGGAGAGAGAGGGGGGGAAAAGGTGTTTTTCCATCTCCTGCATAAGTGGGTGCTGTTGCTTGCCTTCACCTTCTCAGGTTCTGCAGCTTGGATGTCTAATCCTTCAGGAAAGGATTTAAAGCGAGCAAAAAATGCAAACTGTTCTCTATTCCAGCACTTCTCATTCTGAGGCGCTTCGTCTTTTCTGGAAAGACTTTTTTCAGGCTTCTGGTTTCCTTCTCTTTGAGTTTTTTTTTTAGTTTTTTTTTCCCCTTAACTTGGGAAGAGTCTCTCCTGTATTCTTTGTTATCCCCAAAGCCCTACCAGAGCTTGGGATTAATGTTTAAATGCCATCTGTTGCTCAGCCGGTTTGAGTTGTGTGGAGGAAAAGTTCCATTTTGACACTGGCTTTCGGTGGGGAGGGAAAAGAAAAAAAAAAAAAGAGAGGAAAAAAACCAACCAACCGAGGCAAGCCCATTTCTGTCTCTTCCTGTATGTCCTCAGCCCTGCAGTGATTTGCTCAGAATGCAATGCAAAAGAAATGGGTGGTGATTTTTGGTGTGTGTTTTGGTGGCAGGGTTCAAATGAATCACTGCCTTCCGCCGAGGCAGTAATGTTCCTGAAGTTTTCTCTCCGATCCGTTTTCTACGGTAGTAGAACTTGTTCCCCTCCGATTGCTTGTTTGCTTTTCTGCTCGGATTTGCTGCTTTTTTGTCTTTTTTCAGGCTGGTAATTGCTTTCGTTACTTCTGCGAAGAGACTCTAAAATCGTGGTAAAATTCTTTTTCTTTAGCCTTGAGCGCGTAGGGTCGGCGCAGTGGGTTTGAGGAAGGAGGAGATGAATCGTGTGCTTGGTTTGTACTGGATGGGAGAGCTGAAATTTTCTGAAAATGCTCAGTTTTGGTAGTTTGTATTTAAGTTGTTTGCGTGTGTGTGTGTTTAGAGGGCTCTGGCTGCTCGAGTAGGAAGGAGCTTCGTGTGGAACACATCGGTTGGTTGCACTTGAATTTTAAATTCGTACTTAATGGTGCTTAGTCCGGCGAGCTTTGGGTGAGAGAAGCTTTTACACAGCTTGTGCTTCCCTGTTTTTGACCACCGCTGCATTGAAGGCTGACAAAAACAATATCCAAAGGAAAAAGGTGGGGAGGGAGGGAGGGTGGTGTGTGATTGTGCCTCAGCACTGCTGAGGAAGTGGGCGTGCACAGGCTCTGAAATGTGCAATCTGGAACCATTGTGTGCTCGCTGCTGCTCTGGGGGGGGCTCGTTTTTATTGAATTGTTTTCATTTTTTTAGGAGCTGGAGGAGGAAATGACATTCAGTGGTGTTTTTCTCAGGTGAAAGGCGCTGTAGATGATGATGTAGCAGAAGGTAAGAGTGATATTTTTGTACTGTTTGCTGACTTTTTAACCATTCCTTAGGTGGGGAGGTGGGGATGCAATCAGTGAAATATCTCAGTGCTGCTGTGTGTGTTGGGCAAAGCAAAAGGACATTTCATGTGCATTCTCATTTCCATACTCAAACTGTGGTTTGAGAGTACCATTCAGCACTCTTGTAAAAAAAGTTAAGGCTTCCTAACTATTTTTGCTGGAATGGTTTTCTAAGATTGTTAGGATTTTTCTGCCACTCGGCTTCTGTGTTTTTTCTTAATCTGCAAAATGGGGAATGTGATACGTGCATTCCACAAGGAGGTGGTGTGAGAATTAATTAATATTTGTGCTCTTTGAAGATCTAAGTAGTAGATAAAGTAATTGTCCTAATCTTTCCAGCTCCTGCTAACAAGAGGAGGAAGAAATCTGAATATTGGTGCATGCCTACTTGTTATGTAAAGAGGGAGTTTGGGTTTGAAATGATTCTGGAAATTGTCTAAAACTTTTCCAAGCTGGCAGTGACAAGTGTCATCTTACACTAAGATGGCTGCCTCTGATTGTCACTGCAAAAACTGTACAGTTTTGGTTTTTCCCTTGGATTTGGGACCTGTGTGGCCAAGAAAATCTCGGATTTTCTCTGTGTTGGAGAACAGAATCTCTCCTGTGATCGTTGTTGAGGAAAAATCTCCCCAGATTTGGCCATAAAGTCCCATTTGCACAAAGCAGCCTGTAAGATCAGGAGTTAAAAGTTTTCTTTTGCAAGCAGTTGGCCTTGTCACTTATGTAATTCCTGGGATTTTTTTTTCTTTTTTTGCATATCTTGAATGCTCTGCCTTACAAGTGAGATTAATGTTATATTTAGAAAACCAGTAACTACAGTTTCCATTATTTCCCCGCTTGCCATGTGGTTCAAATTAGCTTCCAAAGGCCAAAAGAAAAGATCAGTATAAACATAACTGAGTTGGTTTTATTTATTAGCTGCAGCATGTTGCAAACGATGCACTCGCTGTCAAAGGCTGTTGTCATTTGCAAGTTGAAAGATGTTTTTTGGAAATGAGAACGCTGTAACCATTTCAAGTTTAATTTTAAACTCTTCAGGAAGTACATTTGAAAGCTGGAACTCAAAAGTGCTGTTAAATGTGGCATAATTTTTCTGCGACAGATTTTTAAATTCTGTAACCCTTGTTTTATTTACATATGAAACTAAAATCATTAATTAAGGACAAGCGCTGAAGAAGTTGTGGTGAAGTTGTGCTTGGAAATAATTCTTCATTAAAATAAGACATGTTGATATGGATGTAATAGTAATAAACATGTTTATATGTATAGAAAAGTGGCCTTTGCAGGGGTCTGGAAATGCAGAAGTGAGGAAATAGGAAGGAAGGGCAGACTGAGCTGTTTGAAGTGTTGTCCTCGGTGTTACGAAAGGTTCTTTGCCATGCTGAGCTGCACGGAGCTGGGGTGGAGTTCAGGGAAGCCCTTGGGGGAATTAGGTGGCTTCAGTTTCAGCTGAGTTTCCAAAACATTGTAAGAATGTCCATTTTTCACTTTATGGACAATGTAGCCTTCTGGTCTTGTTCCCAAAGAGGGAAGAGAAATTTTGTTTCATTGTCAGCTATACCTGAGGTAGGACAATTCTGGAGATACAAAGTGTAATATTCTGCAGGATGTTGTGAAACTGAGCTGCCTGGAGAGAGGTCCTAGGTATTGCTGATGTTACACTTCATTGTGATTACCTTGTTGAGCTGAAATTTTCTCTGCTTGCCATGTATTTGGCTCCCACAATCCATACTGGAAGTTGGTGAAAGCAGATTTCTTGTTATGCAGTCGTAATATCTAGCTGTGACTGTTGGGAAGGTTCATAATCTATCAGGGTGGTTTAATTTTCCCATTTATTAGCAATATTTCTGACTTTAAGGTTCACTTTAATGAACATTGTGTGGTTCTTGCACCAACTGGAGCAGCTTCTGGTCTTTTGGAATATCCAATGACAACTTCACAGTGGGTCCAAGTGCAGTCTGGGGATCTTTTCCATCCCCTGCCTTTCCATCTGCTTTCTTGGGGCAGAGCTGTGGTGAAAGCTCGAGGAAATCTTGCTGTCTGAAGCTGTGATGGCTCTTTAAGCACTGTGGTCTGCCAGAGAACAGGTCTGGGCTCCAGTCATGCCTGTGGTGAGCACAGAACCAACTTGTGTGCAGGACTGCAAGGCTGTGGAGCTGTGTCCTTTGAATGGCTGCAGAGCTCAAATCCTAAATACCAGCTTGGTGTGGAATGCTGAAACTTCACTGAAAACAAAGTGAAGAAAACAAACCTGAGAGAAACGGGAGTTTCACTTTCTGTTTTCTTCCTGTTGGTAACTCAGTGTTGCAATATTTACATTGGAAGGCTGACTGGAACTGAGCTAAAGCAGTGATAACCAAAAAAAAAAAACTTTATTTGATTGCATTAATCAGTGGAATACAAACCCAGTGGTCTCCCTGCAGTGTTGTCTATAAAACATTTCAGAGAATAACACTTTGAATACAGTAACAGGTATTTACTTTGGTATAACAGGTAGCAACTTTGAAAAGCCTCTCCAGAATGCTATTATGTAGCTTCCAATATATTTAAGGTCAGAGCTGACCTGCAGCCTTCCCATCACATGTATCACCTGCAGTTCTGTAGATACTTGGGCTCTGCTGGTTGTTACAAAGTCGATATTTGGTGGCTTTGGTGGCTGAAACATGAGCTCTGATACACAGTTTTTAATTTTCTGGCTTTCCAAGCGCTGTGTGATGGATGGATGTGACACGTAAGGGAATGGAGGGGAAATTGTCACTAAAGCTTGGGGAGAGATGGCACTGAATTTGTGTTTGGGGCTTGCCTGGGTCACTGCTGTGGCAAAGCTTTTCTGCTGAGAGTGTGAGGAGCAGAAAAAGCCTCTCTTCCCTTGGTATGTATGGAATTTATCCTTGTTGGTAAGCTGTGGCCTGGCAGTGTCAGATCAGTTAAGCACAGAAATCAGGTTAGAAATTGAAATCTCAGTGTCAGCCTCATTGTAATTCAGGTCCTTAATTTTAATTGATGCCAAAAGTTTGCTGTTTAGTGATTTAGCAACCCATTGTATCAGGCCAGAGGTTGTTGTAGTTTGTGCTTCCTCTGTTTCTGGAATAGTTTTCCTCCTTTCTTGGTTTCATATTTGTCTTGCTGGAGCTCAGACCTGCAATGTTCAACTTGTTCCATGTTCTCTGGAGAGGGTTAGACAGGATTTGTGGAGAGCACAGAGTTCTTGTTTATCATAAGTTCAGTGATCAGCTTATCAAAAGTGTCTGTAATGCACTGATTTCTTTCTTTTGTGCCATCACAGTTTCAGTGCAAGTCAGATTTAATTGTCCAGAAATACTCCAGTGTTTTCTTAGTGGAAGTTTCCTTTATGGCAATGATTATAGAAAAGGATTACAAAGATTTTCAGCAGCAGTTTTGTTGGTTTTACTCTTTTGCTCTTCTCCAAAATGTGGCATCATAGCGGCAACTGCAGTTGGGAGCAGCTAAGAATTGTGAGTTTAAACTATCTCTGAAAACTCCACACTTGCTTAATGGAGTGAGTTTGTACTGGAGAACAAATTCAGTCAAATTTGTTTAATTGCTCGGCAGAAGAAGAGTCAAGCTGCTCTATCTGAATGTTCTTCCAGGTGTAATTCAGAGATAGATAAAAGTCTGAGAGTCCAGGGCCAAGGCTGGCAGCCAGGAACTGAAGTGCTAAGCTTTAACCCTGATGATTGCTGCTCATCCTGGGCAAGTTGTTTAACTCTTTCATACCTAAATTGCCCCTGAAAGAAGCACCTGAATATCTGCTGTGGGTGCTAATTACTGACTTGATTTTAATGCTTAACCATTGCTTTGTTAATTATCTGTGACTTCATGTTTCCTCTCAGAGCCAAACATGGCTGTGTCTGTTTTAGACTGGAGATGATGAGCAGATGAAATGCTGTCCCCAGTTCGTGTGTGTGATCAAAGATTGAAACAAAATTGGGCATTTCCCTTGTTCAGGAGTGCTTTCTGTGTTTGGTTCTAGGTGTGTTATGTCTGTCAAGTGTAGTTTGAGACTTATTTTTGATAGATTTCAGAATTGCCAAGCAGCAGTGGGAACTGATATTGCTTCAGCTATGGTAGTTTGTCTTGAATGCATGAAAAGTGTTATTTCTGAGTAAACAGAAAGGCAGGAATGAGGATGGCTATAAAAAAGCAGTTTACCACAATCTGGGCTTTTTTTTTTTATAAATGAAGATTGATGGAATATGAGGGGAGAAAAAATTCTCAGAGAAAAAGAGTGACAGTGAGGTTGTGATAATATTGCTGAGGAAAGATTGGGATATAGTTGTGGGAGGGAAGCTAATTTGGGCTTTTGAGGGCTGTGGTTATGTTCTGTATGCTCATGAAGTAACAGCAGTTACAAGGAGCAAGGCCTAGTAATAGTTTTGTTCTTAAGAGGTAGTTTGAAATATGCTGTAGATGGGGGGAAAAAAACAAAACAAAAATTATAGTCCTGTTCTGTATTCCTGAGTCTGCGTCTGTATTTGAGCTCTTCAGCTGTTTGGAGAATGACTGTCTGTATCTAGAGAGAGAAATAGGCTACTGTGTTCTAGGAACTGCTGCTCTGGATGGACTAGAGTGTGCATTGAAAGTGTGCAGTGCCCCAAAACAAAGGGCATTTAGCAGACACAGAAATAGGCAGTGGCTGTTCAGCTCCCCAGAAGTAATTCAGTCCTCTCTCTTGCATGGCTTTGGGAGCTCTGGGGCACTTCAGCTTGTCAGTCAGGGATTGTTCTGTCCCTTCTGTGAGGCTTGGCTGTTCTTGGAATCTGTGTCTTAAATTAAAAATTGCTTGTAAAAAGGCTTTTGTGGTGGAAATGCAGTGCTGGAGTGATCAAGCCATCAGACTGCACAGCACACACCAATGCAAGTTGAGCTATCAGCAGCAACCCTGGATCAGCTTTGTGAAACTTCTTAGCTTTTAATTTTAAAGGTGCTACCTGAATGCTTCTGGTTTGGCTATTTCTACCCTAGGAAAGGGGTTCTGCTGTAGCTGTGGCTTCACAGAATGTATATTGGAAGAGCTAAAATGAAGAATAAAACTCCCAGTGGATGCAGAGCTGAAGGAAGAGTTAAGAGCTGGGTTCTCCAAGCTGCACTGTCTGCCTGGTTGGTTTTTTTTTTCCCCCTTCTTTCTGTTCTCCCTGACTTGCCTATTTAGGCCACAGCTCCATGTTTGGCAGCATTTCTGCTTCAAGAGGCACTCCTTCCCACTCTGCTGGCACGGCTGCTCACCTCAGCACACAGTGAACCTGTTGGGGAAGCTGATCCAGCTGAAAAATTGGTAAAATCGTGTTTTGTCACTGGATTATTTTTCGGCTGAGCTGAACCCTGATGTGATTCTCAGAGCTGTGCGTGTGCTTATGGCAGCAGAGTGTGGGGAGTGCTCAAGTGGCTCAGAGGAACAGGAGGAGCTCTGCAAGAGGATTGGTGTCTTTATAGGACTTTTTGCACCGGCAGTGCGAGACCCTGATTGATCTCTGAGTGCTGTGCTGCTACGAAGGGTAAAATCAGCTGCTGAAAAGGACTTTAAACCTTTGCTGTTGGAGATCCATACTTTGAACGTGTGCTATCTGCAGGCCAGCGATAAAATTACAGTGTCAGAATTATTTTGTGGATTGTTTTTAGTACACACAGAGTGGGTTTTCTGCTGTGTCCACACAAGCAGCCTGTGGAAATGAGATTTGTTCGGTGTTGTTACGAGATCTGTTAGTAAAACCAGCTTGCTAATATCAGTGCAGTTCAGTTTCTTTGAAGTAGTTGTAGGAAATAATACCACTTAAATGGGAGGTGGATTATTGCTGATTGCTTTACTGTAAAGCACTTTAAAAAGATAATCTGACAAATGGTAATCTTCTCTTATTGTGTCTTATCAGTCTTAATATGATTTGAAAAATGGATCCCTTGTTTGGGGTTTCATCTTCACCTAAACTGATGTATTGTCTCGCATTAAATGCTGTAGAATTAGGCTGCCTTTGTTTTAGCTGCTGTTAAAATGTGTATGCAATTAAATCTGCTCTGTGTGCTCCTTTTGCAGCAAAAACATCAATTACTGATGGTACCGAGTTAAGGCTCCAGTTTGTCCTTTTATCTGGAGGAAACACTGTGCTCCCACTGTAATTTCATTATAGAAGATATTATAATCCCTGCCTTAAGGGTGTTTTTCAGGCCTTTTTTTTCATGTTTTCAATGCTCTATAATGTGCAGCACCCTAACTGTGTCTACAGTATTTTCAGTGTGGAGTGAAAAGTTTAGCAGAACAAGTCTGTGTTCAGTGATCACGGGAAACTGAGGTTGGCACTTTCAAAGAAATGACTGAAAGGAGTAAAAAGCCTTGGCTTGGGTTGAGGTTTAGGTTGTGAACGTGAGCAGAGGTGACAGTTACCCTGTTCCAACGAAAATGAAAGCAGATAAATGCAGGAAGTATTTATTGATCCAAACCAATTTGGAGTAATCTCATTCAAGAAGCAGTGGTAGCTCTCACAGTCCAAATAACAATGTCAGGACAGTTTTCTAGGCTTTAAACTGGAGTGGAACATGTAATTATAGCTTTGTTATATTGCCACAGCTCAGTTATGCTCTTGCAACACACACCAGCTAAATGCTGCATGGGAAGGTTAGTGTGTCAGTAAACTGCCAGTAGAAAGGACATTGTCCTTCTTCTGTGCCTTTGAAAATGGGGAAAGCATAAAAAAGAGTGTTAAGAGGTAAACTATTGATAAGTGCATGTGCACTTATTAATGATTTCTGTAATTATTTTTATATAGCGTTTGGTATATTTATATAATTCAATATAGTGCTCATTCTGGCTTCCCCTAGGCCTGCTGGGGCACAGAGCTCCATCAGGCTGCTCCTGCCTTGGCCTTCAGTGACTGCAAGGGTTTGGGTTGTTAATTTGCCCTGAAAATGAAAAACCACCTTCAGCTTCTGCTGCGGTGAGCTGATCTTACTGAAAACAGTTATTTGAGGCTTCTGTGCACGACTGGAATTCAGTGAGAGGAGCAGAAGTGGCTGGAAGCTTCTCCCTCCCCTCTGCTAAGTTATCACTCTTTTGTTAGGCACTGGAGGAGAAGTTATTAATTTGGTCAGGCATTCTTTATCAAAATGGATTTTCCTCTCAGCGATCCACAAGTGATAGCACCATGAGGAGAACCAGCAGATTTAGGTCACATGTGAAGCCCCTGAGGCAGTGCTGCTTGCATCTAATTTGGGAGGAAAATTTTAGGGTCAGGAAAAAGAGGGTTTAAAAGAGTTATTCTGTGAGAAAGATTGATATTTTATTCCCCCCCCCCCCCCCCCCCCGAAGTATATAGAATACATTTTGTGTGGCAGTGTTTCTCTTTGCGTTTCCAATTGCAGTTCTTAAATTAATGCTCTGGGAATAATGTGATCTCTGAGCACACACAGTTGGCACTCTGATTTTGAGAATTTGAGAAAAGATAATTGCATGTATTCAGGAACAGTTAAGGTAATTGAGACTTCATATTATAGCTGCTTATTTAAAATACAGAGTAATTTCTAATGTATTCTTGTTTGCTGAATGCCAATAATCATATTTTCCCCTTTTTTATGATGACTGTAGGAAGTATTTCAGTGACCCTTCTTTGATCCTTGAAGCAGTGATTTTAGCTGGCCTTTGTGGTGTTGTTCAATGATGATTTGAGAAGTCATGAGCTATGTTTGTGCTTATAAATGTAGTCTGAAGGTCTTGCTTTATTTTCAGATAACTTGGAAGTGAATTGGCCCAGTAGACAGTATAATGACAAAAAATGTAATTACTCTCAAAGACACTTGTTTGAGAGTTCCTGAACTATTCTCCAATGGAATTTTATAACAAACCCCTGACTTTTCTGCTGCTGTTCTTGGTGCATTGTGTAGGGAATTATATATAGGAATATCAGCGATAATAAAAAAAACTTGGATTGTTTTTTTATTAATTCCCCAGTTTGGCTTGTTTTGAAGTGTGACCTTGGTGCAAGACCAGGAATTAGAATTCAGATTCCATCCCAGCCTGGCTGTAGGTTTATTGTCACTTCAAGTAGCTGCTGCTCCTGAGAGAAATGTCCTTCCTTGTGCCTCTTCCAGGTGATCCCTGAGCTCCAGAGTGGTCACTGGGGGAAACCATATAAATGAAAATTACATGGCTTGGGTTCATTTTGAATTAATTTTATTCTGAGTTCGCTTCTCCAGACTTAATTAGTCCAACTGTTAACAAATATTTGTGGTGGGATAGGAGCTACAGAAGGGGAGGAGAGGTGAAAGGATGGATTGCTTCTCTTGGAGAGTTGATAATGGTTCTGAGGCATCATGTGAAACTGGAATTGTGAACAATTCAGCCTCTTCTTCCTCATGTTTACAGTTGATACCTGCTTGTTCATGGTCTGCCTTTCAGGTGAAAACTCTATTTCTGTGCACTGAGATATGTCTTTTAGGACATTTCTTCTCATAGATCAATATGAACAAACAGCAGTTGAAGCCTTGTTCATTACATAGCCCAGCAGTGAGAAAATAATCACATTTATAGAGGTAACAGTGAAACATTCATAAGCTGTTTTACTGGAATGTACAACTGGCAGGAATGGCTTTTTGCCCAAAAGTTTCAAACTTCCTATATAATCCTTCTGCCTTTCCTCAGTTAGTTCTTCTCACAGTTTCATGTCATTATTCTGATTTTGTTTGTTTTTATCTAAATCTTCCCCCTTTTTTTATGTGTGCTGGAGAAGCATCCAAGCTCTTCCATTTTCTCCCAAACCTTCTGGAAGTGTTCACTGCTCTGGGAAGCAGCAGGGCTGTGTTCCTGCAGCAGGAGCCTTGCTGTGCTCAGCCCAGCCAGTCCTGTCTCATGGTGTTGATCCCTCAGAGGAAAGGGCAGGAGGAACACAAAGAGTGTTTGAAACAAAACAAAATCACTTGGAGATATTCTGCACGTGAGGTTCCTGGAGCTTTTCCTCCTTGTGACCTGAGCAATCTCATCCCAGCCTTGGCAATACCAAACATCTGCCATTTTCTGGAGGATTCTCATCACTCTGCTGCTCCTGAATTGGCATCAGCAAACTTGTTGATGTGTACATTGAAATCCTTTTTCCAGGAGTTTCATGCTGCACTAAACTGGCAGTTGTTTGGCACCTTCCAATCCATGTTTGCTCTCAACAGGTTCTTTGGTCTGAGGTTGTTTACTGCTATTACTCTTTTACCATCTTGAAAGTTGAAATTTCAATTTAATTATCCCAGGGGATGGTGGGGAAGACTGATGGAAGACTAGAAATGGAGATAACTGGAAGTAATCATCTGCAGTTGTTTTCTCTGAGTCACTTTAACCCTTCCCTGCTTTATTTTCCCTGCCTGTGAGGCCTGGCTGGTGTTTCCTAAAATGAAGTTCCAAAGCCTTTGAGAGTTTTTTGTAATGATCTTTGAGATCCTTGCAGGACAGTAACTCTAGCAAGATACTCTCTACCTTTTTATTTATAAAACATATGTACAACATATATAAACAAATTATATATATATCTATATATCTGTTATGCAACTCTTCCAAAACCCAAGAAAAGGTCCTGATCTATAAATAGATGTATTTAAAACAAACACTTATAAATAAAGCTTGGTATTTTGCTCAGATTAGTAGACTATATATATAATTTTAAGAGGTGTTATAAATATGCCTCAGAGTTGTCAAGATTCCATGTGTTAGGAATCTCAAAGTCCAGGCCAGAAATTAGCATTGGCTTCTGTTTAATAATGATTTTTTTTTTAAGAAGCTGAGGCATGTATGCTTGGGCCAGAATAGAAACACAGGAAAACACTTGCCAAGTGGGGGGAAAAAAAAAAAATAAAAGGCAACTGGGCAAAGAAAAATTGCTCTTTAAAGGTTCCAAGTGCCATGAAAGATGCATTAGGTATTAGAAGGAGCTGATAGCTGAGTGAGTGTGACCAGAGTGAGGGAAGTCATCGGAAATTTTGATTCTCCAGTCACTTCCCAGAGCTGTGTATTTATCTCTGCTGGAAACTTCAGTTGTACTTGTGACCTTCACAGGCCCTGTGCTCCCCGGCAGGCTGCCTGAAATCCAGCTGGAGAGCAGCCCTGCCTCCCTCCTGCCCTCCCTGCTTGCTGGTGGGCAGGAGGAATTTCTGATTTCATTTTCCTTGCTTAGAAGGAGGCACTTGGCTCATTGTCTGAGCCACAACAGCCTCCTGCATTCTGCACGCCGAGATGAAAAACCTCCAAATGTTTGGATTGAGCTTTTGCACCTGAAATAAACCCTTTGGTCAGTCAGAGAATGTGTGAGAAGAGTCTGAAACAGCAGGGGAGTTTTGAGGAGTTGGGTTTTTTTAATATCTGCACACCAAGTCACAGAGCTCTAATTCTGAAAGGCATCGCCAAAGTATTCTGTTTTTCTGTCATAATGCTACTACTAAATTTTAACCTGCAGAGTGTGTTTTGGATTGGCCTCAGCAAAAAAAAAAAAAAAAAAGAGAAAATGAGGCAATTGCAGAGCTCTGTCTGGAGCTTTCTCAGTGACAAGAAAGGCATTGCCTGAAGGCTTCTGTTCTCTACGTGCAGAACAATGGCCCAGTATGTTATTTCCAAATATATTGTTATTTGCAAACAGAACAGCAACCCCTGGCTGCACTGTGCCGTGCAGCCTATTGAAATTCTGGCTGTGATTCCAGCAGAGATTTTTCCATAAATAGCTCTGTACTACTTGGGAACACAAACAAACCCTGAAAAGATCTCAAGTGAGGTCTGCTGAGGGACTGTTGAGGTTCTTATTAGGGTGTACTTTTGGGAAGATATTGTGGTGGATGTGAGGGGTTTTTCTGTAGGGTTACAGTTTAATTCCTGTCAGCAGGATGTAAAAAGTAAATAATTACCAATCAAATTAGTTCCAAGGACTCGTGAGTTCCTATGCTCACCTGTCTTGAGCGTAGGAAAAAAAGGATAATAAAAATTAATGAATATAAACAGAAGCAAGCAGGTTTTCTTTTGGGTGTTTTTAGATAAAAGCTATTAGGTAATGACTAAGTGTTAGGTTATGGTTCAAGTAAATACAACTTGAAATTAAAATGATTTGTTCTTTCATTGAAAAGACATCCAAAACTTTGACTGACTGGATGTTTGTTATGTGAATTAATCCCTGCACTACAAAATGGGCTGTGTAGGTAAACACCCTGTTGAGTAAGTAATACAGCAATATTTTATAGAATATTCAGTTATAATTGGTGTGAGCTGTCTTGAGTAATTTGTAGGCTAGAGGAGAAACTTGTAAACATTCTGTGAATTAGAAAAGAGGTGAATAAATACTTCTGTGCTCTGCCTGGGTCACAGGGCTGACTCTCTGCTAGTCCTGTTGCTCATAATTTGTTGGGGTTTTTTTTTTAAGAAAAAAGAAATCCCCTTTTAAAGGCAATCAAAGCACAAAAATAACTTGGCATTTGAGCAATCCCTGCTCTGAGTGGAGACTCTGGAGTGTCCTCTGGTTGTGATAGCAAATGTGTTTATCAGCATGAGGCAGAGCGAGGAGGGAATCACTGCCAGCCCCCCAGGACCTCGTTAGGAGCTTCTCTCCATGCAAACCTCTCATCCTGCTCCTGTGGATGTTCATTAAACACCTTCAGCTGTGGCCTCTGAGCATCTCAGAGAGATCTCTGAGAGCTTCACTGCCCAGAGCCTTGGGTGGCTTTGTGCAGAATGGCCTCTGAGCATCTCAGAAGGATCTCTAAGAGCTTCACTGCCCACAGCCTTGGGTGGCTTTGTGCAGAATGGCCTCTGAGCATCTCAGAAGGATCTCTAGGAGCTTCACTGCCCACAGCTTTGGGTGGCTTTGTGCAGAATGTCCAAGGAGCACCTGCCCTGTGGGTGTGGGGCTGGGATGGAAATCAGCTCTGGGCACTGACTTTGTGCTGATAACTGGGGAGAAGCTGGAATTACAGAATTCTGCAGTGGTTTGGGTTGGAAGGGACCTTAAAGATCATCCCATTCCAGAAGTGATCATCCTTTCCACCATCCCAGGCTGCTCCAGCCTGGCCTTGGACACTCCAGGGATCCAGGGGTAGCCACAGCTTCTCTGGGAACTCCATCCCAGCCCTCCCCACCTACCCAGGGAGGAATTCCTTCCCAATATCTTATCTTGACCTACTCTCTCTCAGTTTGACCCCATTCCCTCCTGTCCTGTCCCTCCAGGCCCTTGTCAATAATCCCTCTCCCTCTCAGTGGTAACAACAACTTCACTGCTGCCACCCTTTTCTTTTTGAAGGCCTAGATAGTATTTCTGAGCTCGTTGAGCTTTTTTTTTATTATTTATTTCACGAACATTCTTTTTCATTCCTTGTAGGCACATTGAGAGCAGCTCCCTAAGAAAATGGAAATATAAATAAAGCAGCTCTGCACTCCAGCAAAGCACTTCTGCTAGCGAGGGGTAATTAGCCTGGGCTTGGAAAACAGATCCATTGCCAACATATTTATCACAGGGAGGAGAAATCAAGCTTTAAAGCTTCAATAAGACTTACTCAAATACTTCTAATGCATTTTGGGGAATCCTTCTACTCTGTGTAAGTTGCATTTCAAAGTGTGTCTTAGGAGAATTATGGAGCACTTGTGTGAGCATTATGGATAAATCCTGAGGAGCCTGGAGAGGATGAACTGTGACTTAGCTCTGAGTTTTTCTCAGGTTTTTCACGGAGTTTGAGATGGAGTTGGGGTCTCCTGAATCTTTATAGATCCACAGGATGTGCTTTATCTCCAGGTCAGCAGGGATGTTTTCTACAGCTCACAAATGTCAGAAATAGACTCTGAATTTCTCTGTTTTGGCATGAAGTTTATTCTGGAAAATCAGTAAACATGAATTTTTGTCTTCAGCAGTGCTAAAACTGAGTTGTTACCCCCTTGGAAATTAGATAGGCAGTTTTGCTGCAGCTTTATTAATGATAAGTTGCAAATTTAAGCTCTGCAGGCAGAAAATATGTTGGAACATTGACGTAGCAGAGTATTGAAACCAGGCTGTGTTGGAGAAAAAATAATCAAATCTGTTATAAATAAGTTTTTTAGTCTCAATTCTCCTATTACTCAACAAGTGCCAGTTTTGAGTGATAGTGACAGAACATTCAGGCACCTGAGGGGATCTCAGATGAAGCAGTTGTGGGCATGAAGTTGGTTGCTGCTGGAGTTAATTTTATTCCCCTATAATTAGATATGTATGATGTGCATGCAGTTGTACAAAGGACAGAAATGATGAGTGACTCCCAAACTAAATTCTGCACGATGCAAATATAACTAAACCATTCTGTCATCTTGCTGTCAGAAAGCAGTGTAGGTTTCTCTGGCTGTGTTTCTGAAAGGAATAGAACTGGTAAGGATTGTGTGTTGCATTTAGTGCAGCTACTCTGTTTAAAATGGTAATGTGTGGTTGAAATGGGAAAATTCAGGGGAAAGCTTGGAATTGTCATTTAGCCAAATTATCTCTGTGTTGCAGTAATACCTAATGTTTTATCTTTATTCTAAATTGTAGAAGCAGAGGACTCTGACACTGCCAGTCCCCCTTCAAACAAGCCATAGATTTCATATTTTTAGCTAAGTTTTCTCTTGGAGATAAATTTGTTTTTAGGTAGAGTTTCATTGCTGAAATTAACAATTATAATGCATTTAGGTTTTTAACGCAGGTGTTGCTTAGGTAGGATGTTTTATATAATTTCTTTCTATATATTTTATATATGTTTCTGGGGTTGTTCTCCTATTTCCATCAAACCCATCCTCTCTCATGGAGAGCTAGGGGTTCACAGCCTCTGATCATGGTGTTATCCAACCTCTGGATAACTGCTGTTCCCAGGCTTTTTTTGGTAATCCTAAACTGTGAGTGAAGAGGAGTTTTCTCTGCAATTGAAAGGGGATTGATGCAACACTGAGTGTGACACATCCTCAGTAGGAGGGACACTCTTCTTTTCCTCTTCCCCACCTGAAAATAGATTTAAGCTTCAGAGGCTGGAAGCTCTCAGTGGCTGAATTTTGTGATGTTAGAAAACTGAACCCCACGGTAGCTTCTCCATCAAACAGCTGCCTGGCATTGAAAAACGCTGAAACGCTGGATTTGCTGTTGATTACTTTTCTTGTTTAAAAGCAGAACAATTCTGCTTGGAAGGAGAGGAGAGCTTGTGGACAGATTGAGCTCTTTTAAAAAAAAAAAAAAAATTATTTTTCTGTAATGGAGAGGAAAGCTTGTGGACAGATTGAGCCCTTTTAAAAAAATGATGGTTATTTTTCTGTAATATTGGTGCAAGGAAGAGGCTCCAGGAGAAGCTGTGACCTTTAACTGCTCCTTCCTTTATAAATGTTGTAGTTCCACAACCTGTGAGACACTCAGCCTCCTTTCAGCTGGGCACCAGGAGTGGGGCTGGATTTGTGCCACTCAGCCTCTCCTGTTTATGATATTAATAAACTGGTGTCAAATGTCCTGGGAACGGCTGGTGCAGGTTGAAAGACCTTTGTTTCAGCCAACAATAGACCTGAATTACTGGGAGTAGGAAAAGCAAATAGGCACTTCCTGTCATATTTGGAGGAATATTTGAGTTTGGGAAGTGTGTTTATTAAGAGATGTGAATTAAATGCTCATCACTTTGTCCCCAGTAAAACGTTCCCATTTTATCTTCCTAAATATGTTTGCAGTGCTAATGGAAGGTGGGATCCCTGTTTGAACAGATTATTTAGGGTATTCTTAGGGGAAAACTCTACACCTGTGTAGTGAAGATTTAAAGCAGGAGTTGACTTAGTTGTTGCTTTCCTAATGAGGTTTGTTCCTCGAGTGACAACTTGGAGGTTTCTTGCAAAGCCTGGAAACTACGTGGATAAAATGAAATAATGCAGTGGTGCCTCAGCTGAGCTGCCTTTCCCAGAGTGCTGTAACTGCTGTTTGTGGTTTCCAGGCAGAGGATGCCTTTAGAGCCTCGAGGGAATCCTTGTCAGGTATTAAATAATCCCTTATTATTGAGTTTGAGGTATTTTCAGGCTGATGGAGCTTGTGTTGAGCTGAAAAATGGCTCTGCCTTGAGTAAGGTCCCCACTTTGCATGGAGTTCCTGGGACAGCAGCAATCTCCTGGAGCTGTGGAGCTCTGAAGAATCTTCAGACACAAAAACTCCTCAATTCCAGGGTGGGAAGGACTGTACCTGTAAAATACAGCTCAGAGGTGGAGGCAGCTCCCAAAGGACTGGGAATTGCTCTGAGAGCCACAAGTCCTGTTTTGCTGATTGCAGGGTGTTGTATTTTCCACATCAACTGATGCTGGAGCCCAATTAACCTTTACCTGTTAAATACACAGTTCAGGGATGGGCAGCCCAGTCAGCAGGAGTTTTTTGGGGTGTTTATTTGTCTGTTCTGTTGTAAATATATTTATTTTCCAGCTTCTCTGAAAGTGATCAGACTGGCTGTGATTTGCTCTGTTCTCCCAGCTAGATCATGTCCAGCTTAGGAGCAAGGCAGGTACTGGGAACTCTAATTTGCAGCATCTTTTGAACTCAAGTTGTTCTGTTTTACTCTTTTGCTTGGTGGCAGGAGGGAATTTGCCTGTTGGTTTCCTGTGCATGTGTTCTGAAAGGAACTGCAGTAATGTCTTAAGGTTTAAAAATAGAAAGTAATTAATCAGGGTGATGAGGGTTAATGGTTTCTATCCAGAAACCAAACAGCTTTGCATTTGTTTGTATAGAGAGAACATTCTTCTGTCTGCTGTTGTTGAGAGTTGAGCAGGAGAGGATTTTTCACAGTAATTTTTGAAACACTTACTAATAACTTATTCGGGGTTAAAACCACCAAAACTATTTAATTCTCTCATCAGATGAAATTGTTTCAAGGGGCCAGTTCAGGGCTGTTCCCAGCTAACAAATCCTAGTCCTAAAGGGTTTATTCTTCTGTAGGTTTACAGTGAAGTTGGCATAAAAGGAGTTACAGAGTGCAGTGCCAGGCTTGGTGAGCAGAATAAAACCTCCAGCCCAGTGGCTACAGTGAGCTTGGTGCAGGTATTGCACAGTGAATCACAGTTTTAAATCAATTAAAGCTGTAAAAGTTCCTTCCCAAAGCTCACAGTACTATTTTTCAGCGTGAATGCTTTCTTTTCACAAAGAGAACATTTCAGAGCACTTTAATGTCATTTTCAGCGGTAGGAAGCAGGGACACATCAGTGTCTGCCACATCTGTTTTCAGAGTGCTTTGACTTTGTCACCTCTGGTTTTCCCTGCCACCACAGGTGTCTCAAGTCCCCTGTCCTGGAGACTTGAGCTTCCTACTATAGATGGAGGCAGGAAGCCAATGGTCTGGGCTTTAAATCAGTTTCCTTTCTGTTCCAGCAAAGCCACACTCTGCCCTTGTAGGAGGGAGCTCCTGGATTCTCTGCCCACCCAGGAGTGCAGTTCATTGGCACTCTGGGTGTGGCCTCGGTGGCCTTTGCAAATCCAGCTGTGCTGGCTGGAGATGTGTTTGCCCCTGAGTGTGTTCTGTGCTTTCCCACACACCAAATTTGACCATTTACAGCCTTCAGCTCAGTCTCAATGAACTCTTAGCTTAGCAAAATACAAATTGTTTAATAGAACTAAAACACATTTGGGATGGTTCACAGAGGTTTGAGGTGGTGGCAGTGTCTGTTGAAGATGACTATAAATGTTACCTGTAGAGATTTCTGCTACTTCTGAGAGTTGCTGGTTTTGCACATTTGTTTATTGATCTCTTGCCTTGGACCAGAAATGCACTGTGAGGGAAAATAATGGTAAATTTGGTGATGGAAACTTGCCCTGAGTGGAGATACTGAATTTGTTGCCCAGTGAGGCACAGCAGTAAGAGTTAAAACATTCAGTGTGCTGCTGCCTCTCCAACTTAGACTGTAAAGTTGAACATAGATTGTGCTTTCTATGAATTCTGTTTAAACGAGGAAGTTACTTTGCTGCCACAGTTGACTTGAGATCACATAAAGATCTCTGGTTGCATAAGAAGCTGCTGTTCCAGATGAGAGATTACCAGACAGTGATTCTGTTCCCTGCTTTACTATTATCTTGTAAAACAATTATTTGCTCCTATCCCAACTTGTAAAAGCTTTTGAGTCACTTCTGTGATAATCCTGTTCCTCACTTCCAGTGCCATCTCCTCTCTCTGGCTTTGCAGGGAGGAGCAGCTTGTGGGACAGATGGATTTGGAGTTGTTCTGCTCCCAGCACTGAGCCCAGTGAAGCTATTGAGGAGCATTGCTGGCCTTACATCAAACTAACAGCAGCAAGATTAGGGTTGGTGCCTCTGCTCCTGCAGTGGGAGGGGATGGAAGTTTGCTGCTGTGTTTTCTAGGAAGTCACGAGGCTTAACAAAAGTTATTTGTGTGGATTTGCGAAATCACCAAAATAACATTGTTTTGTACTGGAGAATTAAGTTGCATTATCTCCAGGCTATCTGACAATGTGTTAGAAATGCAGCTGTAGGTTCTAAGCCATCCTAATACACCTAAATCCTGTGGAGTTTTGGAGTATTGGTTCCTTCCCTTGCCTCCAGTTCCTCCTTCCATGAAAAAAACCTGACTGAATTCCAGCTCCTGCTCCTGAAGGCTGCTGATAACAGAGTGTTCTTGCTGTCACTGCTGGTACATGGGTTTGACAGCACAAGAGTGATCTCAGGAGGATGTGGCACACTGATCTCTGCTTACCTGGAGCCCACAGTGAGCAGGGCAGGCATGGGGCATCTGAATGTGACTTAGGAATTGACAGGAAAAGCTTAATCAAGGGTATCCAACTTTTATGTTAGGGAGCTAAATAAAAAGTTAAAGATTTAATGTGTAGTAATAATAATAATGAGTAAATCACTCTGCCTTTCTGACCCAAGGTTGAACTCATTGTTGAGCTAGTGTATCTCTTCCCAGAGATTGGCAAAGTTGGAGAAGGAAAGGGAGAAGAAAGGGTGAATAAAAGAAAAGAAATGGGAATATCAGTGAGTCCAGGAAGTAGAGTGAAGTTATGGTGGTTTAGGCCTGCTTGACAAGGTTTGTATTTGATTATTTTACTTTGGTGAGTAATTTTTGCTGTGAAGTTCTACGTGCATTCCCTGCTTGGACACTATTTTGTGTCTGTTACACATAGGTGGGGATGGAAATAGGACTGGGAGAGTTCAGCCCTGAGCTCTTCCCCAAACAGCACCAAATGCTCTCAGCATCAGCAGGGAAACAACGACTTTGTCATGATCATGTTTTCCATTTCCAGCCTGGCAGGGCCTGGAGCCCTTGGAGTGAACGTGCAGGCAGGGCACACTCTGTAAATCCTCCTCTCCCTTCAGCTCCCAGGTTTGCAGAAGGCAGCAAAGCCTAATGACTGTCTGCTGGAGCTGCACCCTGGGCTGCCATGTGTTTGTGTCTGCTGGAGCTGCACCCCGGGCTGCCGTGTGTTTGTGTCTCTGCTGTTTGTGTCTGCCCCTGGCAGGGCCAGCAGCACCCAGCTGCCCATCAGACAAATTCCCCTCCCCAGCAAGGAGGGCAGCTTTGTGTGCTGCAGGATTCCAGGGCTGCTGCTTGGGAGAGAGCAAGCAACCAGCTGGCTCTGCCAGCACAGCAGAGGGAGAGTTTTTACCACAAGGGCAACAACCCCTTTCTGGCTTCTATTTCCACCCTCATTTCTTCCCGTCCCCGTATTTTAAGGAATTAATATATTTTTAATGCCCTCTCTAGCAGAGAAGAGATCTATTTAAAGGACTTGTGGAGCGAGTCTCAAGCAGTAAATTGAACAGTAGGAATGCCTTCTCCCAGCTGCCTTTGGATTTGTTGCCTAGTCACTTCGGGGAGACAGAATGAATGCAGGGAATCACTGCTGCAAGTGAATGAGGAAGAGGGAAATGAAGTCAATAGTAAAACTGGTCATGGTAACTTTAGAGCTCACAATCCTTGTGTTCCCTTCCCCCCTCCCCACAGACATAAATTAGGGATGAGGCTGGAATGCAGAGAGGGTTTTCTTTTATACCACCAGCACTGAGCAGTGCATGGTGGTATAAAAGGCATTTTGCTCTCTTACTCTTTCCCTGGAGTGTGGAGTTGTGCTGGGAGCTCTGCTCTGCAGACAGAAATGTGTGGTCAACCCTTCCTAATCTTATTTAAACAGCCTTCCTGTTCACTCTGGGATTAACACCTCACTATCTACCTTCAGAGATTAATGCACAATATATCAGGCCTCTGGATAAATGTAGTAAATCCAAATCACAAACAATGGGGTGTTGGTGGGATGACTCAGTGCATTGTGGAGCTGCTTAAAATATTTGAAGCCTTGGAAGAGCTTTTGTTTTCTCTCCAGTGTCTTTCATTGTTTGCTTTTTGTTTTTTTCCTCAACAATGAAGTACATAAATCCAAAACAAAACCATTACTGGGAACAAGAAAGTCCAATCCAAAGCCACAATTTTCTGTCATTAGCTGTGACTTGAGCTGGAGTTTCTGGAAGTTGCATCTGTTCAGCAGTTCAAAGCAGGGAGGTTTTGCCTCACCCTGGATTGGAAAGGACCAAACAACCCACAAGTGATTTTCAGACACTTCAGGTCTGCAGGTTCTCCTGGACAGATGCTCTGCTCTCTAGGGAGAATGGCTCAGGTATGCTCAGCAATTGTGCAGCAAATTCAAATATTTCACTGGCTTTATGTCTCACAATGTTCATCCATTCCTCTGGTGCCTCCTCAGTTTGAGGATGTTTGAGCTTGCTTGGATTTTAATACTAATCCTAGAAGTTGGTTTCTTAATGTTTCCCTTTGGAGGTGGTTTCTGAAGTACCCTTGGAATGACTGATGTTCAGTTTGATCAAAATAGCTTTTCCAGGCTGATAAACTGAGGAATTGGCTCCACATTAGGCCAGTGAATTGTGTTTTCACTCCTCAGCACAGAATTGCCAACCTGTAAGTAACCTGCTCTGCGTTATGGACAAGATTTGTCCGAGCTGCTCCTCTGGAAAATTCCAGAAACCGTTCTGAGCCACTGGGAAAGTGTCTAAACGCTTCCTAAAGAATTTTAAAACCCTTTTTAAATGCTACAATTCTTTGTTCCGTCCTTGGAAACATCAGGAGATTGCTCCACTTGTGTAAACACTCTGATTTACTTGCTCTCTGCTTAGGCAGCCCATCAACGTGATTCCAAAAACTTGCACAGAAACCTTTTGGGTCTGCTGGAATAAAGACTCTCTTTGTTCCTGCCATGATTGACTCGCTGCTGCAGAGTAGGTGACATGTTTTGCCTACCAAGCATGTTTTCTAAGCAGAGTTTATATAAAGTTCATGGAACATTAAAATAGATAGCCTCTTCTCTACTAATAAAATCCCCTTTATTCTATTATTGGCAACAAATTTAATACAGAATTGCTGTTCAGGTTTGTGATGGGCCTTCTGGAATGGAGTCATTGGATTACAGTTTTCTTTTGCTGGTTTGGATTGATGAAGCTGGTTTATTCTCCTTTTCCATGGATGTTTGGGCAGTGGTAACACTTTCTGTGATGTTTCATGAAACTTGATGGTGGCAGTGCCTGTGTGGTTCTGCACTCACTGCAACACGTCCAAGGCCACCAAAGTGTGAAAATGTCTTTAAATATTTGTCACTGGATTTTTCCTGTTGCAAACATTTTAACAGGGAAACTTTTTAAACTTTTTAACAGGGAAAAAGGCATTTGAGATCTGTTGATTTCTTTATCATTCTGCCTTTTTTTTTCATTTGAAATGGTTCTCTTTCCAGTGGCCTCAGAGCCTCACCCGAAGCTTTGAGATGTGTCTTCCCCCTTTTCCTATTCCCTGTCAAAGCCAAAAGCTTGTTTTGATTCCTTTGGCTCCTCAGGCTTTTGTCTCCATGCCTACCATGGAAGAATTTAGTCCTGCTTGAATCCAGTGAAAGTCTCCAGACCTTGCTGGTGGTTCTGATTTTTGTTGGAACACTTAAAAAGTGAAGATGTCTCATTGAAGCAAGACATAAAAAACACAGAGCAGGTTGTGAAAATAAAGATGATGTGCAGAAGGAAAGGAAACCTTGGCCAGATTGCAGCTGCTGGGTCTGGGAGAGCTGTCTGGACCTTTGGATGGCTCCAGGAAAGCAAACTCTGCTCTCTCTCCATGGGTCAGGGACCAAAAACTGTCTTTAGCTTGAGATTTTTACCATCAGAGGCTCGATTTGGCTGCAGAGTTTTATTTCTCTGAGGTGGGGATTCAGCTCTGTGTTTCCACAACATTTTGCTCAGCCTGCTGCAGAGCATTTTCCCTCCTAAATGGGTTTCAGGCTGTGCAGGTGATTCCCACCCTACCACCCCTTTGCTTTCAGGTCACTGAAAACCATGATTTGAAAGCACTTAGCAGCCTCAGAAATGTTTCTACACCAATAAGTGTCTGTGAAGGGCTATTTAGTGGAACTGAAGGACAAATGTGTAGATCTGTGCAAAGAACTACTTGTAAATGCTGTAATAACTCTGAACTCTGTCCCAAGTTATGCAAGAGGGAGAAACCTGCTGCAGGTTCAGGAATGCAGGTGCACCTTGCTGTCCTGATTTTTGTCTCTGTCACAATCATATCGTCACCTTGTGTGCTTGAAACCCTCAGCACTCCCAATGTCACTGTGCACCTTGGTGTCACTGATGTCCTGAGATGCCTGAGGAGAAGACAAATCTGATCCCCAGGTGTGCCAGCAGGTAACACTGCTGGTGGCTGGGAGGGGTTTGGGTATCAGATAAGGCTCCGTGGTTGTTTATCTCTGTGCTGGGAGGAGAGGGCATGGAAATGCATCCTATTGGCAGCAGCCATCGGTGTGGGGCCAGCAGGACACATCTGCTGCTCCCTGAAATATTCTCCCTGTGCTCCTGGCTCTGGGAAAGGCTCGTTTCCCAGCTCTGTGCTTGCAGGCTCCCACCTAGGGACAGGAGGGAAAACAGCAGGGCTGGGGATGCTCCAGGGCTGGGGATTCTCCACTGTGGTGCTGAAGGGCTGAAATCATCAGGGAATTGCAGTTACCACTGGAAAATAGAAGGATGAGATTGACTTTTTTTTTTTTTTTTTTTTTTTTTTTTTTTGGCAAGGAGGGTGTTAACACAGATGAGAATCCACACACAAATCCAGGCACTGAGGAGGATGAAATGCTTCCCCTGTCAGTTCTCCAACACCTTTAAATCCACCCAGGTCACCATGTGATGTCCTGCTTGTCCTTTGGCCAAGGGATGGCAATGTGGAATTCCAAACAGGGAGTTCCTGGGTTTGGATGTGCAACTTCTTGTTTGCTCTCTGTGTAAAACCTGCATCTCAGCCCTGCTTTGGGATTGCTTAAGCAGAAATCATTATTTCTGTCACTGTTTAACATGTTTTGTTTTGTCCTTGGGAAGGGAACAATCCAAGATTACACCATTGAAAGCACATTAGATTTTTCAATGTATCTTGACTTTTAAAACTAATTAATATCTTCCCGTTGCGATCGCTGCAAAGGGATGTATTTGGTTTTAATTTCAAATTGATCCAAGTACTTGGAATGATCTGCATGGTGTCACTGCCTTGTCACCACTGCCTGAGCCTGCTGGGCTCCCTGGAGGTGTGGGATGTGGGTGCTGAAAGTTTGTTTGTGACAAAGCAGCAGATCAGCTTGGACATCACTGGGGGAAAGCTTGGATTCTCCTGAAAATGAAAATAAATGCAGAAAGCGAGAATGTCTGGGATCTGCAGGAAAGTGGTTATCTTTCTGCTGTCTGATATTTGTATTATTAGTAAATATAATATATATACACAACATATATCATCATCAGACCTAAGAAAATGGAGATTTTTATCCTTAATTTAAGGCTTTTCTGGCTGTTCTGCCTGTTCGAATCATAAGGTTTCTGACCTCGTAAAACTTTTCTGTGACTTTCACCAAATAAGTATTTTGGTGAATTTACCCATCTGTTCTTAGATGGATATATGAGATTTCCAAGGCAGTTTTTTCTTTGCTTTTCTCTTCCCACATACCTGGACTCATTAGATCTGCTGATAATTTGCTGTATTGTCTTGACAGTTTCAAGATTCAGAGTTTGTTCAGCCGCTCGGTGTTTTTCACAGCAGTAATTATTCTGAGTACTTCTCACTGCTGAGAGATGTTTTCCTTCAATCAATTGATAACTTTTTAAGGTCTTTTGCTATTGGAGTGCTTTGTATGGAAAAGTAAAAATTGTATATCTACATTTGACTGGTGTGGAAGTGAAACAGCCTTGACTTGTGCATGTAAAACTCTCAGGTAGTTTATTCTGCAGAAATTTAGATTTAGAGATATACATTGCAATGGGGTTGAAAAATGGTTTGGCTTCTGATTTGAGAGTCCAAGGGATGTTGGTGCTTTTGGAAATGTGAATGGGTGGGTTTGAGCTGAAGTTGTAATTTGTCCTTTTTGCTGTGTGAACAGCTCAGTTTGATGTTAGGGATTACTGTTCTTGTTGTGGATAGTCACAATTTAATTTTAGCACTCCCTATAAAAACCCTTGTGGTAATGTAAACCTTCCTCATCCAGAAGAGAACCTCAGTTTTTTTGGAGACTGTTGAGGTTTTTTGCTAATTTTCTGCAGCTGTTTGTTCCTTGCATTCCTTAGACACAGATGTCTGAACTTTTCTGCCCTGATACCTTTTGCCTTTAAGTTGTTAAATGTGTACTGAATCTTTAAAAATAAAAGGTGCTTTGAGGTCATGTGGACGATGATTGTATCTAAATCATCCATTAGGAATAATTGAGAAAATAAAGGTGGGAATATGGATGTACAGAGAAATCTGTGCTGGCACAGTCTATGTTATCTAAAGTAGAGTCAGAGGAGAAAAATTGAGAAGCTAATGATATTAAACTTTGAAGAATAAAGTAATGCACAACACTGGGATTGTAGCTCTGATCTGGTGATCTATAACTGCTTTGCAAATGTTAAATAAAAAAATTTTAAATACTGCTCTTTTTTGGAAGAAACTTCTACTTGCATTTCATAAATACCCTTTATTTAAAGTATGATTTTTTTAAAAATGCTTTTATTTTTTTTCATCGTGGCTTTCTTGGCCACTTGGTATTTAGAAGAATGATTAATCTGTCGGGTTTATTTTTGTTGTTCCGCAGCGGATATAATTTCTACAGTAGAATTTAACCATTCTGGAGAGTTGTTAGCAACAGGAGACAAGGGAGGGAGAGTTGTCATCTTTCAACAGGAGCAGGAGGTGAGTGCTGTCTAATTACACTGCATTTCATGTTCTCTCTGTTCCTCATCATTCCCTTTTTCAAACTGGAGCATTATTTTTATAAAACCCTTTGCACCAAGTGCGTGCCTGTGTGAGAAGTGATTAAAATACTGAAATTTCAGAAGGAAGAAATGTAATGAGAACTTCGTGACACTGATAGGAATTATTTTAAACACTCCTGTTTAAAAGCTAAGGTGGTCTAAAGAAGGTTGACAGTGAAAAGCAAAAAGGGGTAAGGCACAAAAATCCCTTGAGGGAGCTGCAGTTGGTTCTTTTGAATGACTTGGTGGCTGTGATGATGATTTCAGATTTCACTGTAGCTGGGGATATTAAAAGTTGCCCTTAAGCATCTGACTGTGACCTCAGATGTCCTTTTCCACTCTGATATCAATCAGGTAAAATCACAGAATCCTACTAGCAAAGGTAGCTTTTCTCCTTTCATCCTTGTATTTTGGATTTTGGGCTTTACCCCCAGCAGCAGTGCCTGATTTTTAACCAAGGCTGAGCTGCAAGTTGCTGTGGTTAGAACGGATTTCAGGCAGAGGGGATTTCAGGGAGATGTCACCTCACTGCCTGGAAACATCAGTGTTACTTTTTGTTTAGTCTTTCCTTCAAATTCCATGGCAAAACCCCCAGAGCTGGGGAATTCCAGTTTCCCAGAGCAAGGAGCTGCTGGGTGAGGCAGCAACCCTGTGCCAGCAGCTCCTCGGGCAGTGGGGACATCTAGTGGGGCTGCCTGGCACCAGCTCTCGACGAGTTTTGTGGCTTTTTATTGTTCCCTTTCTATTTTTTTATTATTTTTTTAGATCTTGATTTGTAGCTTGATGCCTTTTAGAACTCTCTGATGTAGCTTAGAGCTGCAGCAGCTCCTTGCTGCTCTCAGGTGAGCTGTGCTGAGATGACTCCTTGGTTTTTGGGGCAAAACCCAAAATCACACCCTTAGCTGGATCCAGGCAAGAGCCACCTGGCTTGTCAGACAAAACTCCACTGAATTGGTTTTGGCATCATTTGGCTTCTCTGTGTTTAGGGAATGATTTGTGTTTAGGGATTGAATTCCCTGGTAATTATTTATTCCTACAAACAACAATCTAGAGCAGGTTTTACATATCAAAGTGTCCAAAATACAAGGATTTTGTTTGGATTTCTGCACACTGCACTGGAAATCTTTGCAGACCACGCCTGCAGGAAGAGAAACAGTGACAAGGGCTGAGTGAAGAGCTCAGCAAACCGGGGTGGCTTCACCCACTGCCAAACTGCTGCCACCTCCGGGCTGGAATGTGGCAGCCGGTGACATCAGCTCAGCGCCAGGCAGGAAGTGAATCCTGCAGCTCCCAGAAACTGAGGAGGAATTTGCGTAGGCACAGAGCAATTACCTCAACTGGAATTTAACATCAGCCACTTGGGCCAACACCTCTCCTTGTTTGGAATTCTTTTTTTGGCACCATGAGGCTGAGAGAGTTTAAGTTTTGCTTTTAGCCCAAGGATGGATTTGATGTATTCCTGGGTTTAGATATTATTCTGGTGCTGTAGAGTTTTACTGGAATACACACACAGAGAATATTGAAGCCTCAGTGGTTATGGTATGTCTGGAATTGAAGGAAAGTTCCCTGAATTTCCTAAGGCATTTCCTACAGCACAATAGATTTCCTTTCCAAGCTGTTCCATGCAGCTTCACTTGTTAGTTCTGACTGAGGCTGAAAACAAAGTCCTTTCCGTTCCCCAGGGTGGGAAAAGCAGTGCAAGGCAGAGGTGTGGTACAGAATTCTGGTGCCAAATTGGATTTTTAAATATTTTGCCCCCTTCTCCCTCCCTGCACAGCTTATTTTAAAGCTCAGGAATTCCTGCCAGCTCTCAGGGTATGAAGCACAGGAAAATGATGTGAGGAATGTGACAAATGTGGGCCAGCAAGGGTTGTATCAGGTGTGTTTTGGTACGGAGGGATGACATGAGACAGCAGGGGAGGAAGGAGCAAAGTCCCCAGTCAGGAACATATCACAGCAATGGCATCTCATGGTGCAATCTTCAGTGGGTGGGACAGGAAAAAAGCACAAAATTCAGCTTGAAACCACTTCAGGTGAATGTGGGGAGCACTGCAGCAGAATTGGGTCTGGTTTTCTGCACCCACTGGAGGCAATTCAAGGTGCAGTGCAGTATTAATGCCTAAAACACAGCTTTTGGAAAGAGGAATCCTGCAAATATTTCAGTTTTCCAAGCGTTCCACCTGGACAGGTAACTGCAGGGGTGACTCCAATGCCAGAGCTGTATTCAGCAGCAATGATGAGCTTTTCCCCTTCTAGAATGAGGGAGAAAAAGCTTCTTAAGCAATTCAGAAGCTCTCAGGGAACTTGGAGATCATAAACCAGAATAGTGGAGCTGCTGGTGTAAATTTAGAGGTGCCATGTGGGATTTCCATGGTGTGCCTGGAAAGCTGAGTACTCACAGAGTAGATTTTCCATATGTGTGTCTGTGTAGTAGGGGAAGGAATATTCCCTTTCAACAGCAAGGGTGGAAAAAATAAAGATGAAAGAATTATGAGTATTATTATTATTTTTTATTTTTAAAATAAAATATTTAGGCAAAATATTCGTTTGTTCAGCTGCTCAGAATTAACATGAGAACTTGCTGGAGATGTTATTCACATTCTGGAAACCTAATCTGCTGCATAAACTGTCTCTTTTCTGATGTTTTCTTAGCCAAAATAGTAGAAACTTTAATAAATTTCTTCTCTAATGAGAGATGATGCTAATCTCACCTGGCTGACAGGTGAAATCAAGCAGGTTGTACCCCAATGTACATTTCATACATACCTTAATAATTTAATTCTCTCTCCAGAACAAAACCCAGTCTCACAGTAGAGGAGAATACAATGTTTACAGTACCTTTCAAAGCCATGAACCAGAGTTTGACTACTTGAAAAGTTTAGAAATTGAAGAGAAGATCAACAAAATTAGGTGGTTACCCCAGAAAAATGCTGCTCAGTTTTTATTGTCTACAAACGGTAAGTTCTGACTTTATTTTGCACCGTAACGTGTTATTATGTAGGTTTGCTATTAGGATTTGATTTAATCCTCTCCAAAAGGCTGGAATCAAGCTGGGTTTAACTGCAGGGATGTGGGGATGTGGCTCTGGTGGCTTCCCTGGGCACAGGTGTCCCCAGCATGGGGGATTTATTTGGGATTTATTTAGGATTTAGTTGCTTTCCAGCCCAGGGACCTTCAAGTGTGTGTCAGAGCTTTAATCATTAATCACTCACAGCAATCCCTGTCCTAACTCAAACTTGCTCCAACTCTTATAAAAAGAACAAACTGTGGAGGAGGTTTTTTTAATGCTTTTTCTCTTGTTTTCCCCAAAGCAGCATTTTTGTCTTTTTTGGTGCTCGTGGGCGGCCTTGTCTTGCTGGAAAGCATCAGCAGTGACGCCTGCTGTCTCTGCACAGCTCCCATTTTAAACTCTGCCTCTTCCATTGCAGATAAAACAATAAAGTTATGGAAAATCAGTGAAAGGGACAAAAGACCCGAGGGTTACAATCTAAAGGAGGAGGATGGACGGTATAGAGATCCTACTACAGTTACAACACTACGGGTGAGTAACTCCCAAAAACCAGCTCGTTTCTCCTCAGCTCAGGGAGGAGCTGCACCATCACCTCTGTGATGCTGAAATATTGACTTTTAAGCTGCATTTGAGATATCAAAAATCAGCTCATTTCTCCTGTCCCAGCCCACAGCTCAGGGAGGAGCTGCACCATCACCACCATCACCTCTGTGATGCTGAAATATTGACTTTTAAGCCATGTTTGAGATATTTTGTGTGCTGAGCAGTGCAGGAGGTTTGGTTTGGATTGGCTAAGCCTGCTGTGTGTGCTGCAGGTACCAGTTTTCAGGCCCTGCCCCATCACCTCTGTGATGCTGAAATACTGACTTTTAAGCCACATTTGAGATATTTTGTGTGCTGAGCAGTGCAGGAGGTTTGGTTTGGTTTGGACTGGTTTGGCTCACCTTGCTGCGTGTGCTGCAGGTGCCAGTTTTCAGGCCCTGCCCCATCACCTCTGTGATGCTGAAATATTGACTTTTAAGCCACATTTGAGATATCAAAAATCAGCTCATTTCTCCTCTCCCACCCCACAGCTCAAGGAGGAGCTGCACCATCACCACCGTCACATCTGTGATGCTGAAATATTCACTTTTAAGGCGTGTTTGAGATATTTTGTGTGCTGAGCAGTGCAGGAGGTTTGGATTGGGTTGGATTGGATTGGGTTGGGTTGGATTGGATTGGATTGGGTTGGCTCACCCTGCTGTGTGTGCTGCAGGTGCCAGTTTTCAGGCCCATGGACCTGATGGTGGAAGCCAGCCCCAGGAGGATATTTGCCAACGCCCACACGTATCACATCAATTCCATCTCCATCAATAGCGACTATGAAACCTACCTGTCTGCAGACGACCTGCGGATCAACCTGTGGCACCTAGAAATCACAGACAGGAGTTTTAGTATCCTTCTGCTGTTCTGCTGGGGGGTGGGAATGGGAAAATTCTGGTGGATTTGATTTCCTTCCTTTTATCCCAGTCCTGTTTGGGATACAGGCAGAGAATTGATCTCCTGGTTCTTTCTCCCTAGTTATTGTAAGGGATTTTTACTTCTGGAGAAGGAATGGTTTGGGTTGGAAATGACATTGAAGCTCATCCAGGTGGGAAGGACAACTTCCACTATCCCAGGTTGCTCCAGCTGGCCTTGGACACTTCCAGGGATGGAGCAGCCACACCTGGGCCAAGTTTTTAATGCACAATTACCTTTTATAATGTAATTATACAATGCTAATATACATACTAATATAATGTAGTATATTATTATAAAATAATACATTTTATAAGGTAGTCTTTTATAATGTAGTATAGTTAGAATTCAAGCAAAATTTAGTTCTAAGTGAAAGACTTGGGGGATAATTTGTAGCATAGAATTAATTACTGCTGGAGTGGAGCAAAACTGAAGCGGCTTTTTGCTGCTGTAAGAATTAACTCGAAACTGATACAGAGTGTGATGTCAGCACCTTGCTTTGTAGACAAATTGTGTGGTCTGATTTTAACTCACTGCTTTGTGTCCCCCAAGCCTGAGAGCATCTAAAACTGAAAAACCCATTTCACTGGGGCAGCAATCCCTTAACGAGCTGCTGCAGACATTGTAGATATCAAGCCTGCCAACATGGAGGAGCTGACAGAGGTGATCACAGCTGCAGAGTTCCACCCCAACAGCTGCAGCACCTTCGTCTACAGCAGCAGTAAAGGCACCATCCGCCTGTGTGACATGAGGGCATCAGCCCTGTGTGACAGACATTCAAAGTGTGAGTGCTGCTGGGACATCAGGGCAAACACTTCACTCTCTGTGCTGTTTTGTGGGATTCCTGGGGTGTATTGAACAGACTGAAAGCCTGAAATCGAAATTAATCTTAGGATTATGTTTTTCTGGAGTAAAAATAGTGAATAAAACATCGCTGTTTAGACACTAGGAATGGCTTTTGCAGACTTGCAAGGGTTAAAGGCCATTTGGTCTGTGTTTGATGCTGGAAATCTTTCATGAGTGAATGAAGACTTCACATATTAGTAAATAAGTTATTTTTGAAGAAGCTGACCTTGGCTTGCTACAACAATAATATATTTCAGAGTATGGCAACTTCCCCTTGAAAGTTATTTTATCTAGAGTAGCCCAACGTGGAAAGCTTATTGAGAAAATGTTAAAATAATTCAGGTGTATCTTGTATCAAATAGACACAAACTTACCTCCTGAAATGCCTGCCTTCTTTTCCTGCAGTGTTTGAAGAACCAGAAGATCCTAGCAACAGATCATTTTTCTCTGAAATCATCTCTTCCATATCTGATGTCAAATTTAGCCATAGTGGTCGATATATGATGACTAGAGATTATCTGTCAGTGAAGATCTGGGATTTAAATATGGAAAATAGACCTGTGGAAACATACCAGGTATGGGGGGAGAACTGTGTGGGTTGGAAATTAAAAACCTGGACAGAGGCTGAGTTTTACTGCTGGTCTGGATGTGGCAATTCCATTTTTGTCTGTAGATGCAGGCAGAGCATCCCTGAGGTTTGGGGGTTTCACACTCCTGCTATGAAGTATCTTGGGATTTGCAGGGTGATGGCAGAACCCAAACCTGTGTTTGGGGCTGGAAAATTCCCTCTTAGCACTGGGAATGTGGGAGGTGGAAAGGTGATCTCCAGCCATGAGAGCCACAGCAAATCTTCAGCTGTCTTTATGTTCTTTGTCAATTCCTTAAGAAAATAGGAGGTGAAGCATTTCCTTTGCAGAAAATGCTTTTAGCTGCCACTGAAAATTGCTGTTTTCTTTGTAAGAAGGAGCTGTTGAGATCAGCCTCAGGCACCCCACAGCTTTTGGAACAGCCTGGGCAGGTTATTTCACAGGGTGTGAGTCCAGTGCTCACTCAGGTTCTCTGATCCCTCTTTTGCAGGTGCATGAATACCTCAGAAGTAAACTCTGCTCACTCTATGAGAACGATTGCATTTTTGACAAGTTCGAATGCTGTTGGAATGGATCAGACAGGCAAGTGGAATTCTCCTCCCCATGCACTTCAGATATTCCCAAAATGTTTAAATTATTTATATGTTTAAAATGCACAGTGGACCTCAAATACCTGGCTTTGGACAGCACTGTAGTCCTTCAGTAGCCTTTAAAGTGTGCATTATTAGCTCTGTAAGAATCTCCACCGGACCTGTTGGGGAACCCATGGGAAAACCTTCCAGGAATGTTCCTTTTCCCAGTGATTTGCCACGGTGTTGACCTGCCAACAACACCACCTAGGGCAGCTCTTGCCTCTGTGCTAATCATGTCATTAACTGCTTATTTGCTGCATCTAAAGCAGCTCGTTGGTTCCCTGTCAGTATTGTCAGACATGGTGCTTTTTTGTGATTTATTTGTTTTAATTTGGCATCTGTCTGCTCAAATATTTCTTGAGGCAAGGGAAGGAGAAGGGACCTCCTCCTTGTATTTTTCTTACTGAACAGCTGATGCAGAATCAGGAGCTGTAAGGGATTTTCACCAAGTAGATGTGCTGCTCAGTGCCTAAAATCATGCAAATCATCACTAAAACTGTCGTTAAAAAGTGAAAAATTGTTGCTAAAATCATGTGGCTAAAAATTCAGTGTGCTTGGGGTTTGTTGGATCTCTCCCTTGTGTGGGTGAAAATTCAACGAAGGTGGAAATTGAATGATGGTGAAGATTGAATGGTGGTGAAAATTGAACTATGACATTTGAGGTGTTTGGATAACAAAGTACCTCAAAGGGCTCAGGGAAGGAAAAAGGATTATCTTAGGGGTTTTTAAATCTATAAACCATAGCAATGCCTCAGTTCAATCTCCCTTTAGCTATAACAGGTAACTAAGGTGTGATCCGAGTCGGGACGCTAAAAGCAGAACCAATTCCCAACTAACCTCTTCCTTCCTTCCCTCCCTCTCTGCGCAGCATTGTCATGACAGGATCTTACAACAACTTCTTCAGGATGTTTGACAGGAACACCAAGAGGGACATCACCCTGGAAGCATCCCGGGAGAACAACAAGCCCCGCACGGTGCTGAAGCCGCGCAAGGTGTGCGCCAGCGGCAAGAGGAAGAAGGACGAGATCAGCGTCGACAGCTTAGACTTCAACAAGAAGATCCTGCACACAGCCTGGCACCCCAAGGAGAACATCATCGCCGTAGCTACCACAAACAACTTGTATATATTTCAAGACAAGATGAATTAGGGTTGGCATTCCTAACTGAAGAGTCACTTCCTGCATAGTTGAAATAGTTGAATCTAGCATTTGTACCTGTAACGAAAGCGAGTGAGAGGTCCATTATGGCACCCCTTTCCAGTGTTTAAAAATGTGCCATATGACAACACACTTTTATAGCTCCATGGAGAAGGCTCTGTGGCTCTGTTGTCTCCATGCCTGCTAGCCATTTAGGTGAGGATAGGGCACTTTTTAATTTAAATGACTACTTGCACCATCTTGCCTAATGGACTAGACTGGACTGTCTCAACATCGGTTTACTCCACTTTTTATGCCTTCCATTGTGATGACGTCAGACACAGGGAAAGCCTTCAATCATGCTATGGGATTTAATTGTGTAACCTCATTACTGTATCATTCGTGGCCCCCTTTTTTTATTAAATACAGCTCATTCTTGCTGTGGCTTGTAGCATTCCTCCTCCTTCTGGCCTCCTGGACTCCCCCTTCCCCCTTCGTCCCCCTCCACCTCGCCTTGGTGGTGGTGTATGGAAAAAAAAAACAAAATAAAGCACATAAAATGGGTCCGTTTGGGGTCAGTGGTAAAGGGGGTCTGTGTTGCAACAAATGTTTTAATAAACAGTTGACTGTAATCACTCCTTGCCATGTCTGGCACCAAAAAAAAGAGAAAATAAGGAAAGAAACAAACAAACTACTGAATAAAAGTGACAAAGAATGGAGAATCTGTTTTCTTTTTTTTTTTTTTTTAATCTACCTCTTTATACAAATACTCTGTGTTTTACCTTAGATGCATGAAAATAAAATGATGTTTTTTGTAATGATTTTAACCAGTATTAATTATTTTTCACGGGAATGAAGAGAGGGAGGGATTTCACAGGTACTTCATTCACTCCTGAGTGACCTGAGCACCAGCCAGGGTGTGACCACATCCATCTCAGCACCACAACTGACCAGGTTTTGATCTGAGCACTCACTTCCTGCTCCAGCATCCCTGAATGCTCCTTTTGGTTTTTTATTTCCAAACTGTTGGGAAATAGAATCTCCAGGTTTTCAATTCTGTTTTACGGGACTGATGTCTTAATGTTTCGTTTCGTCCTGGTTTCTTCAATGCCTTGGTTTAGGATCAAATACCTTTACTGCCTTGTTTTAGAGCACCAAGTCCCCTGTGGCTTTGTGAGAAGTTGTCTGAGCTCTTGTGTGGTGTTCTGTAGTATCAGCACCATGGTTCCATAGCTAATGACTGCACTGCATTCTGCTGCTCTATTTTCTGTATTTATTACTAACTGGAAATGTAGTTTTTAAACCATGCAAGTGTTTTCTTCTTGGCTTTTGGCTTTGCAAAGTTCCTGCACTTGCGGAAATGTTCACTGGTGCAAGGAGCCCAACACGTGGAGTACAGAAGCTGCATGAAATAATAAAAGTGTTCATAGTGATGTGAGAGATTTCAACTCTTCAGCACATAAGGCTTATCCAAAGATGAACTAGATATTGATGCTTTATAAGGCTCATGAGTTTTTACTTCCAGATATTTTTGCTAAATGTGCTTTTAGGTTTTGCTCTTCCTTCACGGAAATGTTCGGTGAAGTTTGAAGTCGTAGTGAACTTACCTTGACTGGGAGAATTTTCACTTTTTAGTTACCTATATTTAATTATTTCTGTGGCTTAGAGGTAGTTATTAAAATGACTTTATGATTTGATCAACTGAGATACTGTTTCTGCTGTAAAATTCTGGCTGGGTTAGAGGTTGTTAACAAGACTATTGCAATCACTCTTTAATTTCTTTAAGTCCTTGTGCAGTGGTTTGGAAATGTAAAAATTCTAATATTTATTAATCCGGTTCTCTTAAATACAGTATTTGTCTTGTACCATGCATGCCTGACCATGAGCCTTTGTAAGGATTTTACCTTTTTTTTTTTAATTATTTTTCACCTGCTAGCCTTGTAAAACAATTGAACTGCCCCAGGGACAGCAGCTGTTTTCCAGTGGGTGAATAAACCAGTGGGCCCTACTCCTACTGAGTAGCATGTGACTAATTTTACTCCAGCCTTGCCAACAGTTCAGGAAACAACTCGAGTAACGTTACTCACGTGCACAGGTGTTCCCAGGGCTGAGGTTTATTTCTCACGAGGGCACAGAGGTGATGAGATTTGGGTTGAATTTTGGGACCAGGAGGGGGGTCATGGCACTGAGGCTGCTGGTCTGTGCTGCCCCAGTCCCCAGGGCTGCACGGAAGGAAGGTGACACAGAGGGACAGTGGGACAGTCACACCTAGAGCAATACTCCAGCACAGCCTCCCCCAGCTTGCCTTGGGAAAGGGTTTGTTGGGAATGGTGATCCTTGGGATGTCAGCTGAGGTTGAACTTGTCCCCGCCAAGCCCAGCTCCTGCCTGTGCTGTCACTCTATCTATCCATGAGAGAATTCTCTGAGCACACTGTCCACTGATACATGCTGTAAATCGTATATTTTATTAATAAAAGTATGCCGAGAATACACTTTGTCGGGATGCTTTCTATGCTCTTTCCTGCCCCTCCCTTCTTCTGCAGCTGCAGGAATTTTCCAGTGAGTGGGGAATGCCTGGGGAATGGTGTCCCTGTCCCTTCAGCAGCCCCTCAGTGCCCAGTGAAACCAGTGCAACCCACCATTCCCAGTTCCCGAATGCCAAACTAAACACGGAGGACATTCTCTTCCCTTCACTCCTGTCCTGAAGCCACCAAAATGCCACCAATCCCCACTGTGCTGGCTTGTACCTGCAGTGTGACAAGTGTCACTCCTGCCTCCAGTCAGCGGTCAGGGTGAGGTGTTTGTCCAGCAATCCCGGGGTGCAGGAGAGCCCTGTGCCTCCAGTCCCTTTGTCACTTCCCTGCTGGGACATGGAAAACACGCTGGAAATGCAGCAGCACCTGCTCCCCTGCTGCTCTGCTCAGGCAGGGCTGGAGCGTTTACTGCCTAACTACAGATTCTTTTATTATCAGCATGATTGGAAAAAGCTCGGGGAGTGCTGGCAAGCAGAAACCTGTGGTTTTTCCCCTCCTGGAGAGGGGCTGTGGGTGATGGAATACCGATATTTTAATAGAGATTTTTATTGTCATCTTGTTCTTGGGCACAGCAGAGCCGGCAAGCAATTTCCTGTGCGCTGCTCCTCTGCTCTTCCCCTCGGGCTGCGGAGGTGTAAAACATCCCGGCTCACATCAAACACTCCTTTTATTGAATCAAAGCTGCCTCCTTTTGCCCTTTCCCGTGGAATTGGCTGTTGTAAAGGGAAGGATTGCTGTCTCGGATCGAGCTGAGCTGGGTAATGACCGTGGCTGTCTGGAGCTGTTTGTTTGCCCGCAGCAAACATCTTCTTCAACCCGGGCTGGAACGGTTCGGGCTTGTAAAGATGAGCGGGGCAATAAAACCAGTGTCCGTTTCACAGCTGAGAGGATAAAAACTGCGAATTCCATCTCTCTACACAGCGAATTTCACCCTCCAATTTCAGCAATCTCAGCCTTTGCAAGCAGTTAAACAGCCCTGGCTGGTTTTAATTCTGCTTTTCCGAGCCGCGGCTCTCCACTAGGAGGCAAAACGTTACTGCAAAGAGGAGGAGGCTCGGGAACCGCGAGGGGTCACGGCGAGGTGTGGTCGCTGTCCCTCGAAGTCACCTCCGGAATCAACAGCGATCAGTTTGTTGCTAAATATGAGACGCTATAAAAGCGTTTCCAGGCTGGATTATCGCGGCACAAACAGTCCAGCCGGGGTGAGCAGGGCAAAGAGCCCTCGGGCTGGGGGATGCTGGGTGTGTCCAGCTCAGAAAAGAGGTATTTTTCGGCTTTGGGGAACAGAAATACTCAGCAAGGACAATAATAATAATCATGGCATGGTTTAGGCTTTAGAATAAAGGAATGGTTTGGGTCGGAAGGACCTTAAAGCCCACCCAGTTCCACCTTCCACTGTCCCAGGTTGCTCCAAGCCCTGTCCAACCCGTCCTTGGACAATTCCAGGGATGGAGCAGCCTCAGCTTTCCTTCTTTACCTGTTTCATTAAACATTTAGAACACCTCAGAACCATGAGATAAACCACTGGGATTAGCTTGGCACAGCTCTTGTTACTTGTTTGATTTCCATTGACTTAAAGGATTTTTGTTTTTCCCCTGGAAGAAAATCCTTTGTGTTGCACTCCAGCACAAAAAGCTTTTCCCAGGAATTTACTACCATTGTTCCTCTTCTATTAACATGTGGTTTTGTGTCCCTCCAACCCTGCCATTGTCACAGCATTTTCCATCCCAGGATTCAAATTACAAACATTAATTACATCACTCAAATGCCTCCAGGAAGCTGTGTAGTGGTTCAAGCACAGGGCTGAAAGTCAGGCCTTGTGAATGCTATTTCTGGCTCTGCATTGACTCACTCTATAATCTTGATCAATTTATTTCTGACTCAGAAATGTTAATAGTCCCACTTGGCTGATAAATATTCATGCCACAAGTGTTGTGGCAAACGCTTCCTGAATGAGGGTGGTGACAAATGCTCACGTTAGCCTGTGATTTCAGGGTTGCAAAGTGGGATTGGCTTACCCAGGTGGGTTTGCTATTCAAAATCCTAAGTAGCTCATTGTTCTACTCCAATCTCGAATCTATCTGCAGCTCCTCCACCTGTAAACAGATGTTTTATCAAATTAATTCAGTTGTTGCTTTCCTTTTGCTACTAATGTAGCTAATTCTCTCCCAGTGCTATCCCAGAGACACCCAGATTTTCCACAGGATTAGATATTTGCTGCAATCATACAGGGCCTGTGGTCAAACTGGGCAGAAGTGTTGGTGATATAAAAAGCGAATTTCAAACATCCAACATTAGTGGAGGTGAATGGAAGACAAAAAACCATTTAAAACAGATATTCTAGCATGGGATGAGTGTGGCACTTTTGCATACAGGCTTTTTCTCCAGCTTGAAATAGTTGTGTCACAGAAATAAAGTGATTTATTTGCATTTGTAATGGGGAAGGAACAAAGAACACTACTGGAGTTGTGTCTGTGTGGCTTCACTCCGATGGTGTTGCTGTTACTGAACTCCTACTATAATGTAAAAAAACCACAATTTATACTCTCGTGGATGTTGATGGGAGGAGTTTATGGTGTAAAAGGCTCCTTTACAGCTGTTTGGACACAAAATGCTTATTGATATGTTATATATATGTGTGTGAGAGAGATGGGAGTTACAAAGTTCCACCAAAAAGAGTCTAGGCCTCCAAATAAACCTTAAAGTCAAAGCGATGTCAACACAGAATGAAGTTAACAAGAGGAAAAGGAGGCTCAGGGGAACCTTGTGGCTCTGCACAGCTGCTGCCAGGAGGGGACAGCCAGGGGGATTTGGGGTCTGACCCAGGGAACAGGGACAGGAGGAGAGGAACAGCCTCAGGCTGGGCAGGGGAGGCTCAGGGTGGACAGCAGCAGGGATTTCCTCATGGAAAGGGAGATCAGGGATTGGAACTGCGCAGGGAGGTTTGCAGTGTCCATCCCTGCAGGTGGATCCATCCAAGGAAGGCGTGGAAGTGTCACTGAGTGCTCTGGGCTGGGGACAAGGTGGGGACAAGGTGGGGACAAGGTGGGGATCGGGCACAGGCCGGACTCGATGGCCTCGCAGGGCGTTCGCAGGCTGGCTGGCCCTGTCACTCCCTGTCCCTGTGTCCCTGTATTCCTGTCCCCCTGTCCCTGTGTCCCGGTGTCCCTGTATCCCTGTGTCCCTCTCCTTGTGTCCCTCTCCCTGTATCCCCGTGTCCCTGACCCTATATCCCTGTATACCTGTCTCCCTGTCTCCCCGTGTCCCTGTGTCCCCGTGTCCCTGTCTCCCCGTGTCCCTGTCCCCATCCCTCACCCTCGGTCCCCTCACGCCGCCGCTCCCTCAGCCCCTCGTTGCGCACGCGCGGGACGTGCGCGGGCGCGGGTCGCGCCATGGAGGCGGAGGGCGGGAGCGGCGCGCGCCGCGCCTGCGCAGCGCGGGGAGGCGGGGCGGGGCTGGCCGGGCCCGGAACGGAGTCCGGGTTTGTTGTTGTTGCCCCAGCGGCTCCTCAGTCGCCTCAGCCGCGCCGCCGCCGCCATGTCCAGCCCTCAGGAGCCGCCGCAGCACAACAACAACAACAACCCGCCGGCGGACGGCACGCAGGGCGAGCCCGGCCTCAACAGTGAGTGCGGCCGCGGGGGCGCGGGCGGGCAATGGCGCGGGGGGCCCTGAGGGGCCCTGAGGGCCGCGACCCCCTCGCGCCGCCGCGGGCCGCCATTGGCGGAGGACGCGCCGCGCGAGCCGCCGGGGGCCAATGGGCGGCGGCGCAGCGGTATAAATGGCCCGGCGGCGGCCGCGGGGGTTCAGCGCGGCGGTGGGGCCCGAGCGGGGCTGTCGGTACCGGCGGGGCCCGAGCGGGGCTGTCCGTGCGCCGGCGAGGCCCGAGCGGGGCTCTCCCGCACCAGCAGGGCTGTCCCGTACCGGCGGGGCCCGAGCGGAGCTGTCCGTACCGGCGGGACCCGAGCGGGACTCCCCCTTACCGGCGGGGCCCGGGAGAGCCGCGGGGCACTGCTGGCCTGGGCAAAGCGGGCTCCGGGAGCTGCGGGAGTGCTGCCCCCACAGGACCGGGCCCGGCGGCCCTCAGGGGCGGCTGGGGGCCATGAGCCCCCCGAGGAACGGGCCGAGCTCGTTGCGTGGTTACACGGAGTTTACCCGAGCGGCGGCGGTGGGGATTCAGCGGGCTAGGGGGAGGAGCGCGGCTGTGGGAATGAGTTTATTCAGTGGCTGAGTCAATAGCACTGACGTGAGCTATTTCCCTCTGTATCCGGCATCTCTGTCAGCTGCTCTGCTGCATCCTTTTGTTCCTGGGATAACACTAGTAAGGCGCATCGTGTAGGCTCTGGTACTTACTTGGCAGATGCTTTCCCTTCGGTATAAACAGCTCCTTCAGCGTGTCTTTTCATCTTTAAATTCTAAGGATACTGCAGCCGAAAAGGTGAATAAATTGCATTAATGACTGGCTGTAACCTCCGTGGTTTAGGAGGAAGTTTAGCTGAGCCCGAAATGAAGTGGTTGATTTTCCGTAACTCGATGGGAATTGTACGAAAAGAAGAATAAGCTGTGCCCATTCCATAGCGCTGCTATTGTGCTGTGCTAACACTCCATCGTGTGATAACCGTGGCGCCCTAAACAATGTTACCTGAGTCAATAATTTCGGCAAATTATTCAGGCCTGTTACACTCAAATAACAATTAGCCTGTCAAAGTTGCGACATGCCCTGCGCCTGGCTCGACGCTTGCTTTAGAAACGGCCGCGTTTCGTGCCTGAACGTTTTATTTTTCCTTTCCGCCGGTGTGGTAACTCCGTGGCACTCGTTGATCTGCTGAGAGATAGGAGCTGAGAGCTCTGTAAGCCAGGGCTGGATCTGCCCACGGAGATCTTGCTGCTGGCTCAGCTCGTCGAGGCTCCGGAGGGGATGAGCACAAGGTGGGAGAGGAAATGTTTGACACTCTGTGCTCCTGGGACAAAACAAATTCACCCCATCAGCTGCGGGCAGCTTAGCGCTGCTTTCAGACCTTCAGCCCCTGCACAATGCTTTGGTGGCAGAGGTGCATTTTCTGCCATTCTCGCAGCTTTTCGGTGAACTTTTCAGGCTAATGAGCTCAGACACGTATTCATGGTGTGGTTTGTGTGTGTTTAGGGCTTTTTATTCAAAGATCCCTTAGCACTTGGAGGGCAGAAGAGTTGGGAATGAAATGTAACCTGTGCTTTGTTGGGTTCATAGGGATTAAAAAATCAACTTGCTTGCTCTGGGAATTCTGGATGTTTCCTGTATTTTAATTATTATAAAGCTCTGTTACACATTGACAAAAAGAAATCCCACCTTGGGCAAGAGCCCATCCAGCTCTGTCACGGAAAGTCTGCTTAATAATTACCCTTGTGGGAATCTGGCTTTCTTTTCCTTTCCCTCTTCTTTTTTTTTTTTTTTTTTTTGTTGTTCTTCATTGTAAAAGTGATATTTTTTAGTTAATTCAGATTGATCATGCCTCAGACTACTCGTGAGCTACTACTTTGGAGTATTTTTATATCTCTAAGATGTATTAAAAACAGTATATAAATTATATACCTGTATATTTCTGCTTCACGCACCCAAGTGAAATTGGAAGAAATAAACAAAATGAGACCCTGCTTCTAACAGTCCATCAAGTTGTGGAAAAACATGGAATTAAAGTCAGTATATATCAATTCATAGTGAAATAATTAGCCATGGAGCATAGCCAAAATTCAGACTATTTTGGAGAAAAATACCATTAATATAAACAGTGGTGTGGGTTTTTTTTCTCCAAAGAGTGTGTGTTATGTGACTTATGAAGGGAGGAGATGCTGCCACATTTCTTTCTTCTTCTGCCCTTAATTCCACCACTCTTCATTCTGCCACATTTCCTATTTTACTGTCAAGTAGAAATACGCTCAAATTAAAGGTTCTCATCTTGCTGAATAACATAACTTCCTTACTTCTCAAAGAGGCTCAGGGCAAACCCCACTCTCTGTTCTTTGGGCACTTCATTCTCCAGCCCATTCCTATCCATCCTTATTTCTACTTTGGTGAAGAATTCCCCTTTAGTACCAATTGTTCATGATGCCATTGCAGTGATGCCCACAGAAGCACCATGCCCTGGTGGTTCCCAGGCTGGATTCACAAACAGGGAATACGCCAAAGTAGAAATACGCTCAAATTAAAGGTTCTCAACTGGCTGAATAACATAACTTCCTTACTTCTCAAAGAGGCTGAGGGCAAACCCACTGTCTGTTCTTTGGGCACTTCATTCTCCAGCCCATTCCTGTCCATCCCTTGAAGGGAGCAGAGCTTTCTGTCCCTCTAATCAGCGTGTTCTCTGCTCTGTCCCAAACCGGTTGTGAGCGCAGTGGGAGTTGGGAGCGTGTTGGAGCTTGATGGCAGATTATGCTTCCCTGAGTGTCTTTTGAGTCATTCCCAGTGAGCTCAGCTGGGAACGTGCTGCTCCTCATGTCAACTCCTGCTCAGCTCCCGGGCACTCTTTACTCACTGCACTATTTGGGGTTTCTTCCTACTAGGGCTGGGATGTGTTTTAGGTAAGCTCAGGGGTTGGCAGCCCGAGATAAATCAATAAATATTCTATTTGTGGAGATGGGTTTGGAGCTGTGTGTCACAGTAAGGAGATTTGATCACCATGCTCTGTTTTGGTGTCAGAGAAACACATCCCTCACACCTTTTTTAGGTAAACTCAGGGGTTGGCAGCCCAGGATAAATCAATAAATATTTTATTAGTGGAGGTGGGTTTGGGGCTGTGTGTCAGAGTAAGGAGATTTGATCACCATGCTCTGTTTTGGTGTCAGAGGAACACATCCCTCACACCTTTGTGCTCTGCTGATTTTTTAAAATCATGGATGGCTTTTCAAATCCTGATTTTCCAATGCCCCAGAGTGGTTATTGGGGATCATAAAGCTTTTTTACCTCAATTTTGGGCACCTGCTAACTGCATTTGCCACCTGCTTCTCTGCAGCTGTGCATTCTTGCTGCTGTGAGGCAGAACAACCTTCCTGATGAAGCTCTTCGAGTTTGGCTGTTTTATTTAGGAATTTAGGCAGCAGCAATCATCACAAATCTGGAATAACACAGCCTCTGTGGGATGCTGACTGAGCAAAGCTGCCTCCTGCCAGTTAACACTTGGTTATCTGAAAAGCCCAGGGTGCAGTGCTGAGCTGGTGTCTGTGCACACCCAAAATTCCTTGTCTGTGAATCCAGCCTGGGAACCACCAGGGCACGGTGCTTCCGTGGGCATCACTGCAATGGCATCATGAATAACTGGTACTAAAGGGGAATTCTTCACCAAATCAAGTTGAAAACAGGCTCCTAATTAAACATCCCTTCCTGTGTCACTGCTGGAGCTCCCAGAGACAAAGCTATGCTGTGAAAAATAAGTGTAGGCACTTTCAGGTGCATTTCAGAAATCAAAAATCGGTGTTAAAATGTAGAACTTGTGCAAATAAAGCTCAAAAAGTAGTTTAAGATGTTGTATTTGTAGCTTCTGACTTGCTTTTCTTTCTTGGATATTTTCACCTCTGTGAGGAAGATGTCCAAACTTTAAAAAGTAGTCAACCAAATACAAAAAACCACCCTGCCTTCAGCTGGAATAAATCAAATTACACAGGAGCTGACATCATATATTTCTAAAACCTGTTTGCTTCCTATTGAAACATATTGCTAAAAAATGTATCAGTACATCCAGTCTCACATTTAGTTAGTCTGCACAGAAGATACAAGTGAATACATTTAAAAATAAAAATTCCTACCTTAACTACAGAGTGTGTGAACTTGTAGCACACTTTGGTGCACTCTTGCTCTTGGCTGAATCTTGGTGCACATATGGATGGGAGAAAAATGGGGAAAAAAACCACAAAAGGGGAAAACCCACTAAATCTGAGCTTTGTGGGAGATGTTTGTGCCAGGGCAAAGCAGGCTGGATGGGGCCTGAGAATGGCCTGATTTATAGATGAATTCCTGATGTATAGAAAAATCAGGGATTGATGCAAGGCCTGTGGAAGCAGAGGAAAGGAGGATACAAAGCTGCACAGGGGGCAGTTTTGTAGTAGGGGATGTAGGAATCGTGTTTGAGGAAGGAGTGTAGAGCAGGGTGGTGTGTGGTGGAGTGACCCACAGTTAGCTGAAGCTCCAAACTGCAGACAGAGACGTGGCTGATTGAAGCATTCCTACCTGGGGACAGAGGGGACATTTCACTGGCTGGCCTCAGAGTCAGGGAGCAGCACTGCAGCTTTTTGGGGTGTTTGTAGGTGAAAGGAGGAGAACCCTGTGCCGTGTTTGTGAGCTCTGTCAGGGCTGTGTGTGTTATCTGAGCCCAGCATGGTGCTGCTCCCCTCTGCCAGCAGCTGATAAATGAGCTGTGCTCAGTGCCGGGCTGGCCATGGGGTGTGGGTCCCTGGGATGTGGGTTTATGGGGTCTGGGTCCATGCGGTATGGGGCTGTGGTGGGTTGGGTCCATGGGGTGTGGGTTTATGGGGTGTGGGGCTGTGGCTGTGGATCCATGGCTGCGTGGATCCATGGGTGTGGGTCCAAGCTGTGTGAGTTTATGGGGTCCATGGGGCATAGGTTTTTGGGATGTGGGCTCATGGTGTGTAGATTCATGGTGTGTGTGTCCATGGCTGTGGGTTTTTGGTGTGTGGGTTTATGGGGTGTTGGTCTATGGGGTGTGAGTCCATGGGGTGTGTGAGTTTATGGGTGTGGATCCATGGCTGTGAGTCCATGGGATGTGGGTTTATCGGGTGTAGATCCATGAAGGTGGGTACATGGCTGTGGGTCTATGGGCTGTGGGTCCATGGGGTGTGGGTTTAGAGTGTGTGGGTTCATGGTGTGTGTGGCTTTATGGGGTGTGGATCCATGGCTATGGGTCCATGGGATGTGGGTTTACAGTGTGTGGGTCCATGGCTGTAGGTCCATGGTGTATGTGGGTTTATAGGGTGTAGATCCATGGCTGTGGGTCCATGGTCTGTGTGGCTTTATGGGGTGTAGATCCATGGCTGTGGGTCCATGCTGGGGGTCATGGCTGTGGGTCATGGCTATGGGTCCATGCTGTGGATCCATGGCTATAGGTCTGTGGCTGTGGGTCTGTGGCTATGGGTCCATGGCTGTGGGTCCATGGGATGTAGGTTTATGAGCTGTGGGTCTGTGGCTATGGGTCCATACTGTGTGGGTTTATGGGGTGTGGATCCATGGCTGTGGCTCCATGCTGTGGGTCATGGCTGTGGGTCCGTGGCTGTGGCTCCATGCTGTGGGTCATGGCTGTGGGTCCGTGGCGTGGCTCCATGGCGTGGCTCCATGGCTGTGGCTCCATGGCTGTGGCTCCATGTGTGGAGTGGTAGATGGCTGTGGCTCCATGCTGTGGCTCCGTGGTGTGGCTGTGGCTTCGTGGCTGTGGCTCCATGGCTGTGGCTCCATGCTGTGGCTCCGTGGCCATGGCTCCATGGCTGTGGCTCCATGGCTGTGGCTCCATGGCTGTGGCTCCGTGGCTGTGGCTCCATGGCTGTGGCTCCATGGCTGTGGCTCCATGCTGTGGCTCCTGTGGCTAGCACAGGTCCTTCCCGTGGGAACATTTTGCTATATTTCATAAACAAGATAAAGTTTGGATGTTTTGGCAAACAACTGTGGCTCCAGATTAGGCTCCATGTGTTCCGTGGCTTGGCCAATGCTGTGGCTCTAGGGGGGGAGGTCTCGGGCTGACCAATCTGGGGCACCTCTGTAAACTCTATATATATGGAATTCAAAACAATAAAGCTCCTCTTGCTCCATCTTGCTCCTTGTCTGAGACCTTGGGCCATTCCTCAGCTAGCCGCTCAACAGCGACATGGCTCCATGTCTGACCGTGTCTCCCCGCAGGTTCCTGGGTGGAGCTGCAGATGAATGGCAATGGCAACAGCAACGACAACGGCAATGGCAAGAACGGTGGCCTGGAGCACGTCCCGTCCTCCTCCTCCATCCACAACGGGGACATGGAGAAAATCCTGCTGGACGCCCAGCACGAGTCAGGACAGAGCAGCTCAAGAGGTAGTTCCCACTGTGACAGGTAAAGCAGTGCTGGCTCTCTCCTGCAGTTCACTGCCCTTTTTATCCCAGGGAGGGGGAAAGCTTTTTCTCAGGGAAAAGTCTGTTGTGCTCCAGTATTTGGAATAATCGCTGGCTCCTGGTAGCTGTGTGATGTTTCCACTTGTAATGATACAAAAACACATGTAATTCACAATACTGGCAGCGTTCCCTGCGAGAACAAAGGGATTTGCATCTTTTCTGTGGCGCTGGAAGTTTTGGGCAGTGCTGTCTTTGCTTTAGGGAGCCACAGGTAGGATTATAAATTTAAAAACTGAAGAGATGGGGGGTTGGGAAGAGTTTGTAACGCTGGTGTTTGGGATCTGAAGGGTGGTGCAGGCTGTAACTCAGCTGGATGATGTGCAGAAGTGCATGAGGAAATGATTCAGCTGAGATTTATCTACACTGATGATTCTCTAGCTGGCAAAATGACGTAACGAAATCCATTTTTCTTTAGCCCTTCACCTCAAGATGATGGACAGATAACTTTTGATGTGGAAATGCACACAAGTAAAGACAGTAGTTCTCAGGTACTTTCTTCCTTACCTTTTAAAATACACATTTATAAGTTGTGGCTGTTTGATGTAGGCTTGAGGGGTGGAACAAGCACTTTGTGATGTCAAAAGACGTAAATTCTGTATTAATTGAAATTTGACTTGGAGATTAATAGTTTTGGAGTGAGGGAAGAAGGAATTTCCATCTCTGGTGTCAGAGGTGGGTTTGAAATGTTGATACTTCTGCCCAAGATTTCAGGCTGTCAGTGATGGATATGCAGACACTACATGGCACTGAGTAATCTCCATAACACAAACTGAGAGGAGACTAATGCTGAATTTTTAGTTTGATCATTTCATACAATTTGCTGTCTTCAGCAGTCTAAATAAAAAGCATTCCTGGAAGAATGAAACCTTGCATTTCATTCTGTCAAAGAGCTGGGCCTGGTGCAGTTCTGCCCTGAATGGAGGTGTTGGTGAGCTCTGCATCTCACTGGTGACTATTTGATTACCTCTGGCTTTGCTGTGCTTCCCACTTTGTGTTGTAAGTGGTTTATCTGATTTTAATAAGAGTCACTCAAGAGTGTAAAATTATTTTAATTTTACGTAGGAGTTGAAGTCAGTGGTGTTCTCTACTCTTGCTAATTTATTTCTTTTCCTATATTTGCATCTATTGATGTAAAGTTAAATCTTTATATACAGTTAGAGTGAATGTTTGCCTTTCCCTCCTGCATCTGGGATTCACCCGCTGGAAACTACTATTTGCAAGTAATATAAATTTTAAACAACTAGTAACACCCTTTAAAAAGTCAAAATACTGGTTTTGAAACCTTTTTATTTGACTTCCCATGCTTTTAGTCACATTCTGTGGGCTTTCAATGGAAGGCCATCAACCTAATGTTTTTTTTTCCATTTGTAAATATTTTTTTCATAGTTCTGGCTTATTACATTCAGGATTAAAACAATCCTTTGTTTTTGTTAGTTAAAAATAAAACACAAACAGCTTGCAATGATGTGGAAATCCTGGATGTAGCAATAAAACTTGTGGTTTCCTGGCTTCTGGTGGCAAAATCAAATCTCTTTGAAATAATCAGCAGCCCAAGAACACTTGCTGGTTTATCAGGTGCCACCATGTGGTGCTTATCTTGTCACCACTGTTGTCACTCTCAATTTAACACCCCGAGGAGGAGCTAACTGAGTGTTGCAAGGTTTGTCCCCTGTGTGTTTCAGTCCGAAGAAGAAGCAGTAGAAGGAGAGAAAGAATTGGAAGTTTTGAAGAAAAGTGCAGACTGGGTGTCAGACTGGTCAAGTAGGCCTGAAAACATTCCTCCCAAGTGAGTCCAACTCTGGGTTTTTAATGAATATTAATACATTTTAATGAATAGATGAAGGAAAGCTTGGTCACAATCTTGAAAACAAAATGGGAAAAGATTGGTTTCTCTGTGGGAAGGCTACAAGCCAAAACAATGAAGTATGAAAATCTAAATAGCAACAGAATTGAAGGTGATATAAATCCACAGCAAGCTGATTGCAAGGTTTCTTGACAAAATTACAATATTGGGAGAGCTGGGTACTTGGAGCTGGGATTCATGGGATTTAGTCTTGGCTTACTAAATGGAAGAGTGTTGAGAAAATCTCCTAAATTCTCTGTCCCTTTTTCTCTTTCTATGTAAAATATGTAATGTTCATCCACGGAAGGGGAAACCTCGAGATCCTTGAATGCAAAGCATTATTTTTAACATATTAAAAATAATATTTTATTTTATTAAAATAGAGGATGCTGTCTAAATGTGGCAGACCTTCTGTATCTGTGTTTGGAACAAAAAAATGAGGCTTCTTGCCAACAAATCACATCCTGAAATTCCCTCTCTGTGCACCTTTGTGTCTGTACTGTCTGTGGAAGTGGTCTCTCCACAGTCCCTCCTCTTATTCTCTTTGATTCCTTACTCTGTGTAAGGGATCTTGGGTTTTGATCTCTAGCTCTTTGTACTTAAAAAAAAAAAAAAAAAGTTCCTGCAGAGATCTGTGCGTTTGTGTGCAAAAGAAAAAAAGAAAAAAAAAAAAGGGAAAGAAACAAAAAAAGTGTTGTTGAATTTTCCCTCCCCTCCCCCTCTTCTTGCAGGGAATTCCATTTCAGACATCCCAAACGTTCAGTGTCTCTAAGTATGAGGAAAAGTGGAGCAATGAAGAAAGGTGGCATTTTCTCTGCAGAATTTCTTAAGGTTTTCATTCCATCTCTGTTCATATCTCATGTTTTGGCTCTGGGACTAGGGTAAGTATGAACCTAATTCTCACTGCAGCTTTTGATTTTCCACTTTGTTTTATGTCAGGTCCTGCTGAAAAGGGCTTTTTCTAGAGTAACAACTGTTGCCCCTCACTCAAACTTGGTGTGCTTTCACAGAAGCAGGAAAACTTTGCAGCCATTAATGTGTTTTATTTTTAGGATAAATCAAGTTATATTGAAAATGCATGGATGTATTTGCAAATAACCTTTGCAGTGCAATGTGCCTTCTATTGAAATGCTTCAGGTTGTAAAGGGGAAAATTAGAATAGGTGAAAATTAACTTTTGCTGGCTGTTATAAAACCACATTGTACAAATAAGGATGCTGAGGTTGTGTGTGGCACAAACTCTGTCATTTATCATTTAATGCTGCATTGTGTGACATTACTGCAAGTCAAGGTTTGAGTAGTTGGAGGAAGAGAAATGAAATATTGGATGTGTCCTGCAGGATCAGCTGTGCCTCTGCTCAGCAGGGTTTCCATAATCCCACATAATCTCTCACTTTGCCTAAATCCTTGTGTTCTGTTTATCCATCTTATGTTCTTCTAGGATGGGGCAAAGACTCCAAACACGTTTTTATTTAGCTTTCTGTTTGTTTCTGGGGATTCAGTTCAAGTGTTTCCTTAAATCCATGTAAAATATCAAATAAATGAGGATAGAATATGTGAGGATGCACTGTGGGATATTTGTAGTGCAGCAAAATTGTGGATTTCTGCAATGATTTAAGTCTTGTCTGTGGTTGGTGTTTGCATAGATCCTCAATGCTGAGTTTTCAAGCTCACACCCTGCCTTTATAGGCAGCACTTGATTTGTTTTACCTCAATTATTTGGGCTAAAAACACAACAGTTTTGGGATTGGGGTTTCCAGATGAGCCTGGGACTGGAAGAAAACCCACTCTGAGTGAGTGCTGAGAGCATCCATCCTTCCAGGCTCATTCAAAACCTCACTCTAACTAATCTTACAGCAGTTTGTGAATGCATCTCAGACCTGAGAGAGGGATTAGAGCAGCTGGGGGTGTGGGGACTGCTGGAAAACAGGGAATATTCCCGTGAAATATCCTTCTTACCTTTTATTTCAGCATTTACATTGGGAAACGCCTGACCACACCTTCAGCCAGCACTTATTGAAGCACGGAGTGCAAAACCTGGAGCCCTCGTGACCCGTGAAGGTGTTTCTGTCTCATTTAGTACATTTGACTTGAGACCATTTTAAGCATGACCCTGACTTCACCCTTCCCTTCCATATCCAGGTTTTTGCTAACTCTGGAATCCAGTATTGTGTTGGAACTCTGTTGAGGTGTTTGGCTATCCACATTCTTCCCCCCTTCTCTCCCATTCCCCCTGCCTCTTGGCCTGCAAGACACGTCAGAGTTGCTGGATGGAGTTTACAACTTGTCTCTATGTTGCAAGGGCTTCTCTCAATGCAAAATGCCACCAGCAAGTTTAATTTTATCAGTGGTTGTTGCCTCCTTTTAGTGCAACCTGAACTTCAGTTGCAGTTGTGCACGGTCGAAGTGTTGGCTGTATGGTGGTGAGGAAAGGAAGGAAGGAAATTAGTGATTGGAGTGGAAAAGAGTTTTTTTTCTTTTGAAAAGATAATAAGCTGGTTGTGGAATAAACTTAAGAAATCACTGGCAATAAAGACCCAGTTTAAATCAGCTTTTTGGGGGAGTTTACCTGGCCCCTTGTATTGGCTAACAAACAGCATTTGATTTGATTTGCAGGAGGCAAAGACTGCATAAATTTTAAAGTAGGAGAACTAAATCCATCAGCATATTTTAATATTAGGTAATTGTTGTAATCTTGTCTTTTCTATGAAGTCAGCTCCTTATTCCTTGTAGGAAAACCTGTCTGGATACCTAGGAAATATTAGAAAAATCGCATTGTTTGCATGTGAAGAAGCTTTTTCTTTTTTCCTTCCCTGTTTTCTCGAGGGGAAAACTTTCCACGTGAAAACTTTTCCTCCTCAAAGTAGTTCTGAATTAAGGAAAAACCCAACAGCTGTAGGTGTAGTTAGGCTCTGTGTAAAAGGAAATTCTTCTGTTTGTTGTGGAACCATTTCCAGCTCAGTTTCAGCAGGAAAACAAAGCGTTTGACTCATCCTTAAGGGGGACAATCTTGCAGGTGCATCAAAAGGTTCAGAAGTTGTTGAAAGCTCTGCGATGACTTCTGCAAATGAATTTTCAATATTCCTCTCTCTCTCTCATTGTTTACTGTACAATCTCCTTTTTGGGGATACTTGGAACCTGAAAGTCACTCGTGGTGTCTCATGTTAGGGTAGATTTTTCTCACTGATGTTGTTGAAACTTTTATCTTAGGGAACATTAAGCCTTTTCCTCCTTCAGTGAAAAACTTCTTTTTGGAAATGTGAAGCTTTAGTACCAAATTGTTACAAAGCATCGGGGGCAGTCGTGTCCTTAAATAGATTTTATTGGGTTTCAGAACATGTAGCATGAACTCTGAAGGACAGAATACTCTTTTTTTATATATATATGAATATATTAAAAAAAAATATGATATAGACTTTAATACTAAGTATTTAGGGAACCAATGCTAATTTTAAGACTAGCAAAAATCTCATTTAAATAAAAACTTTAGGAGGCTGACTTGTAGAAAATAAGAAAATCTGGTCAGCCATTTGGAGAGAACAGCTACCTGTAATTGTTTGCTTGCATCAGACTTTATAAAGTTGATTATTTGATAGAGCAGTGATTGCTTGAACCAGTTGATGCATAGAAGCTAAATCCCAGCTGAGATTTGGGTTAAAAAAAACCACTTTAGTTAGCTCCCAGGAAGTGAAAAAGTTAAATATGAACCCACTGCTAAACTGTATTTATTTTTATTCTCTACTTCTGAACGCTGTCAGAAAATGCTTTCAGGGTGAACAACAAATCCTCTTGAGTAATCTGCTTTTTGAATTTTTTTTTTGTTCTTTTAGTTGTGAATCCTTAGTGGCACTTGAGCTGCTCACAAGTGAGGGTTTGTCTGGGGTGTGGATGTTGGGTTTCACCCCGAGGTGGGGCAGGCAGGGGGATGTGGTGCAGGGGCTTTTAGAGAGCATCAAATATTTCATTTTCCAGCCCTAAAATCCGAGGGGACAGGAGAAAGGCTGGAGCAATCTCAGTTCTAACACAGCACCTTGTTTTGTATGAAATTGGAGTAGTGGAAAAAGAGATTTTTACTAAGCAGGGAGTACTTTTTAAAGAGAAAAACCCCAATAAATTACCCCTTTCTAAATTAAAAGGTAATTCTTCAGAAGATCTGATAAATAACAATGCAAGCTCGTGGCTGGAGTATCAACACCACTAATGATATTTGAAATAAAACTTGTGAACCCCAGAGCTGAGGAATGGTCACTGTAACACTGGCTGGGATACAATTCAGTATTTATTGATGTTTACTCCGAGCTTTGGAGGAAAATCTGCAACTTCCAGTTTTACAATGAACAGAAACAGAGTGTTGTTGTATCATTGGGAAAAGGGGGGTTTCAACTATTGAGAGTTGAAGTTTTGTTAAGATAAATGTTGTTTAAAAAAGCTTTATACCTGTTTACAGTTTTGGAAAAAACAAAATGGAAAAAAAAAACAAACAGTAGGCTTCATTTTTTCTTACATTCAGTGAAAACTGGCCTAGACTATTTGTAAATAGGATCAAGAAAAAAAAAACAAAATGCATAAACTCGCACATTAAAGATGCAGCAGGCTGACCTAACTGCAGCAAAATGCATATTTACTTACTGTTTTCAAAAGTGAAAGCTGAAGATTGTTAGAAATTCCAATTTTTTTTTTAAATTGACATTTGTTGAACTATTGGAGTTAACTGAGCCAAAGTGATTATGCATTCTTCATCAATTAGTTAGCACTTTGTAACATTATCTACAGTTTACATGTATAAGTTGTAGCTTATAAACATTTTGTGCCATTAAAGCTCTCACAAAACTGCTTGTCTGAAATCACTTCATGCTGCGCCTTCCTTTTCTCTTTCTTCTCCTTTTTTTTGGTTTTTTTTAGTTTTTTTTTTTTACAGGACTGTTTTGTAAGATGTTTTATGGAACTATTTTGTTCTGGGTGACACAAACATTGAAGCTGCTGTTTATAGACTGGAGTATTTTTTTTTTTTGTTGTTCTGAAAGATTGTTTGGGTTTGGTTTTGTTTTGTTTTATTTTTAATTTTTTTTTTTATGACCTGGGATCATCTGCTTAATTTCCTGAAGCATTAAATAAAAATATTCTAAGCCCTCCAGCACGTTGTCCAGGAAAACTCTGAAAGCAAAATAACGTGGTGGCACATGAAATGTAAAGTGGAATTGCTGAGATTTTGTATAATTGGTCAACTCTATTGTATTCCTTGTATTTCTCTTCTGTTTCCTAATTCTGTTCAATTTGCAGATTAAAGAGTAAGGGACATAAACCCTGATTGTTAATCTGCCTCCCTGTTCTTGGCTCAAGAGCACAGATTATTCCTGTTTATCCCAAGGAGAGTTGTTCATTCCAGGTGGGAATGGCACCATCCTGGTACTGATACCACCCTTTGTAGTTATTTTCCCATATTTTTAATCTGTAAATCCAGATCTCTGTAAAAACAGGATTGTTCTTTTTATTTTCCAGAGGGATAGGATAAAATTATAAACCCTACTTGCAGAAATTTCTGTGTCTGGGACTCAACAGTGAAACTTTGTCCTGAAATTTTGAGTTGATGTTACTTCAAAACCTTTTGAATTGTTATGCAGGAATAAATACAAACCCATCGTGCATGGGGCAGCAGTTTCTTTGCACTGGGGTTATTCTGGTGTAAATCACATTTTGATGGAGTTGAGGGCTCTCTTCAGGTTTCTCTTCATTCTTGGATAAGAATTTCAGATTCTGGGAAATTTCCCTTCTACCCTGACCTGAGTTTAGCTCACTTATGGGATGTTGAGTCCTCCTTATGCTGATTTCAGGCTTCACTGTCCATGCTTGAAAAGCTTAAAATTTGAATAGTTTCATGGAAAAGTTTGCTATAAAACCATTATTTCCACATTTTTGTGTTTGCATACCTGCAAAAATCCCCTCTGAAAACAAAACCCTGATCCTCTGTGTTTATAGGATCTTTGCCTCATGCTTGGAGGTTTATGAAACCTCCCTCGTGTTTGGGACCTCAAAAACCCAAATAAACCACCAGAGCTCCTGAACCACACCCTGCAGTTCAACCAGCACTTTGCAAACACAACAAAAACCTTGAGGCACTCCTGAAAAACCTCGTGCTGGATGCAGCATCCCCCTGGAAAAGAGAAAGCTCCGTGAATTTCCACTTCATTAGGTGCCTCTTTGTGCCCTGGGCTGGCTCAGGCTGTGCTCCCACAGGCAGGGGGAGAGCGAGGGGGAGCTTTTCCAGGCAGGAAAGCAAACATGACTTAATTCTTGAGCTGCTGCCAGGGAATGGAGAGGATGGGAACAGGCGTTCTGCTGTTTTAAACTGTTCCCTGACGCTTCGCTGATAAGACCGGCGAGTTTGTTTGGAGATTTTGGGTTTTGGTGGTGCAGGTTTGTGTGACTTGCTGTTTGTTGCTTAGACAAACCGATGAATTTTAAGGCCAGAAAATGCCTTATTCTGGTGTTTGTAACAAAAGGGAATTATCCTGCAGCTGTGGAAGTTGTTGCAGGGTGTTGAGGTGTATAATTTAGGTGACAAAAGGACACATCCTGGCAAAGCTGTCGGTGTGTGGAGTTGTGCTGGACCTTCACCTTGAGCTGCTCCAGCCTTGAACTTCCACCTTTGGAGTTCAAATTTCAGCCCCTGGATCCTGGAATGCTTTTCTGTGGTAGATCAAGGAGCTTTGGAGTCTCAGGTGCATTTTCCTGTGTCTTCTAAGTGTTTTAATGAAAATCTCTGTTTTAAGACCAATTTTCTCACAACTTTTTGCTTGTGGCATGCAGCCTGCATTTAATACAGGTTGGGAGGCTGTAATTTATCAGTGGTAAAAATGTGCAAAATCTTGAGTGAAGCGTCCTTCTTGCTCCTCTTTTCCTTAAACAAAAGAATAAAAATCCCTCATTTCAGCAATGCTGCATGAGCCAAACAAGATGGAAAGGGTGCATGATGGAATTTCAGACCCAAACTGCAGCCCTGCTTCATGTGTGGGCAGAAGAAACACCTCCTTGTCCCTCAGGTGCTGGGAGGAGCTCTGGAGAAACATCCTGACTTTGCACAGCAAATCTCCTCCCCTTCCACCTCTCTGCTGCTTCAAATCCTCTTCTGCCTTTGCATTATTCTCCTTCCTCACTGTGAATTCCTTGCTGGGATGCTGAGTTCTCACCCTGCTTCACTGCATTCCTCCTCCTTTGCTCTCCCAGGGAAATTCTCCTTCATCTCCTCGTGTTTTCCCACTGCTTCTCCTTTGTGCTCGAATACTTTTGAGTCCCCACCAGTGTCACGGGGAGTTTTGGTGACTGACACAAAATACTGCCCTGTTTTGTGTGTATTTCCTAATTCCATGAGCCCTGCAGTTCCTTCAGGCAGGAGTGTGGGCGCTGGGAGAGCTCCAGGCCTGGCTGGCTGTTAATTAGGGGTTGATGAGTGTAATTGGGGTTGGCACAGCCCGGGACAGGAGTGCTCAGGGGCCACTGCTCTGCTTTTTGGAGGGAGGATGTGAAGGAAGTTTACAGTTCCATCAGGAGCTGCAGTGCCAGGACAAGGAGAATGGCTCCAAACTGAAAGAGGGGAAATTTCTCTGAGATATACAGAGGAAATCGTTCCCTGGGAGGGTGGAAAGGGCTGGGATGGAATTCCAGAGAAGGTGTGGCTGCCCCTGGATCCCTGGAAGTGTCCAAGTGTGGAATGAGGCATCTTTAAGATCCTTTCCAACCCAAACCATTCCAGGATTCTCTGGTCTGTCCCATTTATAGGTAGGAGGGTGATGCAGGCTAAACCAGGATTCAGCTCCAAACTTGGGATCATTCTGGATTTTTCTGTCTGAGAACTCCTGAAGTCCTGGAGGGTGATTTCTGAGCAGTGTTCACTCTCAGTGGTGTTGGAAAAGTTAGAATTGCTCTCAGCTCAGTTTCCTACAGATGGGAGGTCAGAGGGAGCTGCACATTCTGCTGGGCAAGGACAGAGAGTTCCTCCTCCTGGGCTTATCCAGCCAGCTCCAGTTACAGATTCTTTGTAAAAATACTGATACTTTTATAGATACTGATAAGGTGGGAACAGAGTTCCTGTCAGAGTCGGGAAGAGATGGATACACTGAGCTGGGTGGGTTTTTCAGAGTCAGAATTAAAGCCTTGCAGTGTGTCAGGGCTGACCAGAGCTGGAGCTCTCAGATTTTTTTTGTGAAATAATGGGACATAAAAATCTCTTTGTACTCACAAGACTTTTTAGGTGCTGCGAGTTGGTTGGGTTTGAAGCTGTGTGCCTGGAGTACAACAGACTCCTTTAGGATTCTCCCAGAGAGCTTGGCTGCTCTGCTCACACATGAAAAGGCTGCAGCACTACCAGCAGACAGCCCAGACTTGCTCCCACAATTGTCATTCATTTCAGAGTGAGCAGCAGCAGACAATTACTGCTCTAAGAGCACTGTCTGACAGGTAGGAGAGATCTCTGGGGTTCCTACAAATTGCTCTAATAGCTTCAGCTCACAAACAGCTTCCTGTGCCCATTTCCTTCCTGGCAGCAGCTGCAGGGAGGATCTCTGGTGTAAACAGGGTGCACTTGAAAGCTGCAGTTTGCCCTGGGCTGATGCTGGGCTTTGCTTCTGTGTGCTGAAAATTAGGTCTTGCCTAGGTAAATTCAGATAGCCAGGGAAAGGCAGAACACGATCCCAGAATCACTGAGGCTGGAAAAAACTTCCAAGAGCATTGAGTCCAGGCTGTGCCCAATCCCCACCTTGTCCCCAGTTGAGGGCACCGAGTGCCACATCCTTGGCACCTCCAGGCTTGGCGACTCCAAACCTCCCTGGGCAGCCTTTTCCAATCCCTGACCACCCTTTCCATGAGGAAATTCCTGCTGATGTCCACCCTGACCCTCCCCTGGCACAGCTCGAGGCTGTTTAGCCCCCGAGCTTTAAATTCTCTGCTGTCCTTTCCCAGAGTCCTGACCTGGTTGGGCTCTCTGGCTGCAGCTGAATTGCTGTTACAGTATTTGGGATAAAAACTCAAAGCCTGCTGGCTGCGCTGTCACAACAACGAGTTAAAACCATCAGTGGCTTGGAGGAGGAAGCTTCTTCCTCCCACTGAAAAATCCCTGAACACAAATACAACTCTCCAGCAGCAGCAGCAGGAAGCTCTGATGTGAATCACTGCCAAAACTCTGATAGTCAGACAGGGATTTTTCGCCGCGCAGGGTTGTTTTGCCTGTGCTGTGTGTGTGTTTAAGTGTGACTACGTGCACTCCCGCCGGAGTGGGAAGGGGAGAGAGAGGAGGAGTGGCAAGATAAGCATCGACGATCCAGGAGTGAGCTTTTCCCGTGCGGAACATTCTCCGATAGGCTCCTGCGCTAGGTGAGAGCGACGGCAGCGGGAGAGCCCTCCTCAATTGGCTGCTCCTCCGGTGGCACCATCCGTGATGTCACCCTGGCAGCCTCCGCGCCATGGGCTGGGGGCTTTGCTTTGCCGGCAGAGCCGTCTGCGAGAGAAAAAGGGAGAGGAAAAGGGAGAGGAAAAGGGAGAGAAAAAGGGAGAGAAAAGAGTGGTGCTGGAGGTGCTGCCTTCCATCCCTGCTGGGGGAGAGAGAGAGGAGAGAGAGAGAAAAGAGAGAGAGGAGAGAGAAAAGAGAGAAATGAATGAAGCTGAAGGTGCTTCCCATCCCCTTCTGGGAGAGAAAGAGAGAGAGAAAAGAGTGATGCTGGAGGTGCTGCCTTCCATCGCTTCTGGGGGAGAAAAAGAGAAAAGAGTGATGCTAAAGGTGCTCCCCATCTCCTTCTGGGAGAGAAAAAGAGAGAGAAAAGAGAGAAAAAAGAGTGAGGCTGAAGGTTCTGCCTTCCATCCCTTCTGGGAGAGGAGAGAGAAAAGAGAGAAATTGATGCTGAAGGTGCTTCCCATCTCTTTCTGGGAGAGAAAAAAAGAGAGAAAAGAGAGAGAGAAATTAATGAAGCTGAAGGTGCTTCCCCATCCCCGTCTGGGGGAGAAAGAGGGAGAGAAAAGAGAGAGAGAAAAAGAGAGAGAAAGAGAGAGAGAAAGAGAGAGAGAAAAGAGAGAGAGAAAAGAGAGAGAAAAGAACAAAGCTGAAGGTGCTGCTTCCCATCCCTTTCTGGGGGAGGAAAAGAGAAAAAAAAAGAGTGAGGCTGAAGGTTCTGCCTTCCATCCCTTCTGGGAGAGAAAGAGAAAAGAGAGAGAAATGGGTGAAGCTGAAGGTGCTTCCCATCCCCGTCTGGGAGAGAAAGAGAGTGAAAAGAGAGACATGAGTGGAGCTGAAGGTGCTCCCCATGCCCTTCTGGGAGAGCAAAAAAGACAGAGAAAAGAGAAATTAATGAAGCCGAAGATGCTTCCCCATCCCTTTCTGGGAGAGAAAGGAGAGAAAAGAGAGAAAGAAAAGAGTGAGGCTGAAGGTTCTGCCTTCCTTCCATCCCTTCTGGGAGAGAAAGAGAGAGAAAAGAGAGAAATGAATGATGCTGAAGGTGCTTCCCATCTCCTTCTGGGAGGGAAAAAGAGAAAAGAGTGATGCTGAAGGTGCTGCCTCCCATCCCCATCTGGGAGAGCTGATAAATCCCCGATGCTCCTCCCAGCAGTGCAGTGGGAGTGAAGTTAATGTGAAATTAGAGGGGGAATTAGATTTTAGTGGTTCTGCAGCAGAGTTATGGGTTTGGGAGGAGCAGATGGAATTCTTCACTCTGCTGAGGGCATGAGGAAGGGAGATGCAGTGGCACGGGAGCATTTAGCAATAAATGATGAGATGAATGTAAGAAAAGAAGGAGAAAAGGCACAGCGGAAAAGGATTTCCTGCCAGCCCGTGTCTCTGAGAACTCTCTGAGTGGGATTTGTGCTACTGAACTCTCCAAACATGTGTTTTTTGCCCCAAAGCTCTTGTATGTTGTTGCTGCTGAACACACCTAGTTGAGCATCACATTTGCATAATTTGTATAATTGGCACAGCCACTGCCAGCCAAAACCACTCAGGCTGCACAACTTCGCCCTTTGCGCCTTTTTCTTACCAGTTTGCTTCACTCTCCACCCCTTCTGCTGAATTCGAGCTTCTCCAAGTGCTCAGGATTGTATTTTTTAATTGGGCTAGAAATAGGAATGGTGGGTTTGTTTTCCAGGAGGAGTTCTTCAAGCTGCAGCTGCCTTTCTGCCACTGACTTCATACTGGCTGCAGGAAAGTCTTTGTGACTCAGTCCTCCTCTGTAAAATGGAAATATTAATGTGCTGCAGAAAGGTGTTGATGACGTCAGTTCAAAGCAAAGGATCTCGATAATCCTTTCATGTAATGATCCCAAATACCAAGGATACTTTTCCCAAATTCTCAGCCAGTGTAGATAATTTTAGTGTCAGCCAATTGCATGGTAATGTGTGCTCTCTGACCTGTTCTGGTGTGATTAGTTTGGGATTATATGCTATGCCTGTTTTAGCCTCTCAGACCAGATTTAATGACCCATGAAGCAATTACTGAATTTATATTCCTATGGAGGAATATTCCTAGGAGACTCAAATTTGTGTGGAGCTCCATGATTTTTGATGGGCTGGTTTTGTGGGCCATGTCTAAGGGAGATAATGAGGTGATGGTGTTTAATCTTAAATTACTGAGCTGGATGTGTCAGTATGCTGAGTCAGTGAGAGTGTTTTTAATCTTTGTTTTTGATAAAGAGTAACTTGAGCATTTCCTGTTTAGCACAACACCAGTGGGATCAGGCATTGGGAATCCTGCATGAGGATCTGAACATGCAGTGTCTGGTTTCTGCTGTGAATTGATAACGTGGAGAGCAGTGGATCAGTGGTGTGTCTGGGGATATCGATTTATTGGTGTGAACCAAACTAGGATTGTACCAAAATCTGCTGCACAGCAGAGCTGGAGCCTTGGACATCCCTGGGCACGGGGTGTGGGTGATCCTGAGTGGGATGAGTGATGCTGTATGTTCTGATCCTTTAGAGAAAGGATCCATGCACACACAGCCTGCTATGAAATCTTATCCCCAAAATTTGTATTATCAGGGAAATGTGCTTTGTTCTCCAGCCACAATCCCAATGGCCTTCCCAGTGATTCCAAGTGTGATGAGTTATAAAATCTGTCCCCCAACATTCGTATCATCAGGGAAATGTGCTTTGTTCTCCAGCCACAACCCTGTGGCCTTCCCAGTGATTCCAAGTGGGATGAGTAATAAAATCTGTCCCCCAATATTCTTATCAGCAGGGAAATGTGCTTTATTCTTCAGCCACAACCCTGTGGCCTTCCCAGTGATTCCAAGTGGGATGAGTAATAAAATCTGTCCCCCAATATTCTTATCAGCAGGGAAATGTACATTATTCTCCAGCCACAACCCCATGGCCTTCCCAGTGATCCCGAGTGGAATGAGTTATAAAACCTGTCCTCCAATATTCTTATCAGCAGGGAAATGTACATTATTCTCCAGACACAATCCCAGCCACAATCCCAAAGGCCTTCCCAGTGATCCAAGTGGAATGAGTTATAAAGTCTGTCCCCCAAAATTCATATCATCAGGGAAATGTACATTATTCTCCAGCCACAACCCCATGGCCTTCCCAGTGATCCAAGTGGGATGAGTGATGCTGCCACGTCCTGATCCCTTCTCTCTCCCTGCACACACAGCCTGCTGTGAAATCTGTCCCCCACCGTCCTTATCAGCAGGGAAATGCATTGTTCTGCACCACAATCCCTTCCCAGCCCTCCCGTGGAGAGCGATGAAAACCTGGCTGGTGAGCCCCCAGTGCTTTTATCACATGCAGCAGGGCAGTGAGCCAGAAACCCAGAGCTGATCCCTGCAGGTCAGGCAGAGCCATTAGAATGTGGGCTGAACAGGATAATTCAAACCTCCTGAAGGCTTTTCTCCAGCTCACCAGTAAATACCTTCGTGTTTTGACTTGAGGAGAAATGGGGCTTGATTAATGTTCACAAGCCCTGTGCTGCTTTCTTCCTTACAGCTTCCTTTATATCCCACCAGCAGCTGCTTTTCCCCTTTCCTGAAGGCACTTTCTATGGATTTTTGGTCAAGCTGTTCAACTCTGCATAAATATAACATATTTGCTTTCCCCCTCTCTGCCTGGTGCAGCAGCTTTGGGATGAGTGAGTTGCCTCGTGCAGGAGAGATGAACTTCCCCACATGCTGGCTGCTCTCTGGAGGCTGTGCCACCCCTGAGCTGTCACCTGGGACAGTGTCCCCGAGCTGGGTCACTTCAGGCTCCTCCAGGGTCCTGAGGGAGCAGGGGATGATGTCCAGCAGCTGTCAGAAGAGGACTGGTTTGTAGCGTGAGTAGGAGAGGCTGAGGTGTGCAGGCAGGCTGGGTTGGAGTCCCAGTTAGCCCAGTTTGGGCTCATCCTTACTGGGAGCTGCAATTCCAGCAGTGCCTTTCTGCAGGAGGTCTGTGAGGGAGATCAGCAGCCAGACTGAGGAGGGACACAGCTCAGGATTGTGGCTCTGTGGTGCCCAGCCCAGCCCAGGGGTGGACATTCCCACAGCCCAGGGGTGGACATTCCCTGCCCCAAACCCCAGGGATGGACATTCCCTGCCCCAAACCCCAGGGATGGACATTCTCTGCCCCAAACCCCAGGGATGGACATTTCCTGCCCCAAACCCCAGGGATGGACATTCCCTGCCCCAAACCCCAGGGATGGACATTCCCTGCCCCAAACCCCAGGGATGGACATTCCCTGCCCCAAACCCCAGGGATGGACATTCTCTGCCCCAAACCCCAGGGATGGACATTTCCTGCCCCAAACCCCAGGGATGGACATTCCCTGCCCCAAACCCCAGGGATGGACATTCCCTGCCCCAAACCCCAGGGATGGACATTCCCTGCCCCAAACCCCAGGGATGGACATTCCCTGCCCCAAACCCCAGAGATGGACATTCCCTGCCCCAAACCCCAGGGATGGACATTCCCTGCCCCAAACCCCAGAGATGGACATTCCCTGCCCCAAACCCCAGAGATGGACATTCCCTGCCCCAAACCCCAGGGATGGACATTCCCTGCCCCAAACCTCAGAGGTGGACATTCCCTGCCCCAAACCCCACGGGTGGACATTCCCTGCCCCAAACCCCACGGGTGGACATTCCCTGCCCCAAACCCCACGGGTGGACATTCCCTGCCCCAAACCCCAGAGATGGACATTCCCTGCCCCAAACCCCGGGGATGGACATTTCCTGTCCCAAACCTCAGAGGTGGACATTCCCTGCCCCAAACCCCAGGGATGGACATTCCCTGCCCCAAACCCCAGGGATGGACATTCCCTGCCCCAAACCCCAGAGATGGACATTCCCTGCCCCAAACCCCCCATTCCCCTTTTGTTCCTGGATCCTCTCCTCCCTAGCCACTCCTCCAGGGATCTCCCCCTGCCCCATGTGTGTTCTGACAGATAATTAACCTTTCAGCAGCTTGATTAACCAGGAGCTGCTGCAGCCCTTCTTGATAAAGCAGCAACTTGCCTGGAAAACCACACTTTTCTCTCGTCCCAGCTTGATTTTTTGAAAAATTTAATCAGTGGGCACTGATTCTTCATCCTATAACCTTTGTTTGCATTGGCTCTGGGTAATGTGAAGGAAACACAACATCTGTCTGGTGGTTAGTGGCAAATTGTCATTTTAAAAAGCTTCTTGTAAAAAAAAAATCACCTATAACGCGGGTAAAGCTGACACTATTTTCTCCCAACTGTGGAAATATTTTCCTGTTCCTATTTGCAATGTTTCAAGGGAAGTCTGCAGTTCTGGTGGTATTTTTTTTTTCTTTTCCTGAGATGGGGGTTACTTGGAGATAAAAGAAAATTTCCCTCAATGCACAGATTGCATTGTGTTTCACTCTGGGGACAAGAACAAAGAGATTTGGCTCGAGATGAAGTGGCACAAATGAGTAAAATCTGCTTCTCTTTGGTCACACGAGCAGAGAAATAGGTGTGATACACATTTGTGGCATTAGGCTCAGACAGGGAAATCAGGAATAGGATTTAGCCTAAAGATGCTTCTGTCAAGCATTTAATCACAGCAGCCTGGACAGCCTCGGGTGTTACCCAGTAGCTCCTGGTTTCTCTGTCTCTATTTTCCCTCTGTAAACACAGCAGGGTGGGACAACACAGACTTTATAAGGCAGTTTGTACATCAATTTAATATCAATTTAATATAAATTTATGTCCAAACTGCTGTCCCAGCTGTCTGTGCTGAGCTTTAGCCTCTTGCAGAGTCCTGGGAGATGTTGAAATGCTCTGCCCTGTGCTGTCTGTGCCTCCCTGGGATTTTCCCTGCCCAGGCAGCAATCCCCACGTGTTTGTACTGCAAGAAGAATCTCTGTCACCTTCCCTGGGCTGCAGCTGCATTTATCCTCCCACCTCTGCTGCTCCAAGCATTGTTCCCAGAGGGATGTGGAGCTCCCTGGATTGGAGTAAAATCCTTTTTTCTCTGCTTTCCCAGGTGCTTCCAAGCAGCTCCAGCCTCAGCAGCATCTCAGAGTCCATGAATGCCCTGAGCTTGCCGTGGGCTGCTCTTCCTGGCTGCTGCTGGAACAGAAAGGGAATTCAGAATGGGAATTTTCCAAGAAGGTAATTACCTTCGGACAGGGAACTTTCCAAGGATTGATAGGGAAAATCACGGATGTATTCTGATAAATTAGAACCTGTCATGCCCCTGGGTTTGCTGAGGAGGGGGAGCTCTTCCAGGGGGCTGTTGTGCTTCTCTGTCTGTCCCAGCAGAGCAATCCAGGCTCTGCCCCACCTGAGGGGCTCTCCGGGGCTTTAAGGCTCCTGCAGCTGAGGCTCCTCTTTAGTGGCTTCTTCCTGCCTCCTTCAGGGTCTGCCTGACAAATCCCAGAATGGTTTGGGTTGGAAGGGACTTTAAATCTCATCCAGTGCCACCCCTGCCATGGCAGGGACATCTCCCACTGTCCCAGGCTGCTCCAACCTGGCCCTCCAACACTTCCAAAGATCCAGGGGCAGCCACAGCTCCTTATTCCTAGGATCAGCCGCCTTGATTTGCTGGTGCAGAAATCCCCAGGAAAGCAGACAGGAAGGCACTGCCCTCCAGCTGCAGCCAGGCTGTCAGACCTGGGATTTCCAAACGGCAGGGATCCACCCGGGCTGGGATGTGGGGCTGGATCCACCCGGACTGGAATGTAGGGCTGGATTCACCCGGGCTGGGATCTGGGGCTGGATTCCCCCAGGATGGAATGTGGGGCTGGATCCACCCGGGCTGGGATGTGGGGCTGGATCCCCCCAGGATGGAATGTGGGGCTGTTGGGATCCACCCAGGCTGGGATGTGGGGCTGGATCCACTCAGGTTGGGATGTGGGGCTGTTGGGATCCACCCAGACTGGGATGTGGGGCTGAATCCACCCAGGCTGGGATGTGGGGCTGGATTCACCCAGGCTGGAATGTGGGGCTGGATCCACTCGGGTTGGGATGTGGGACTGGATCCACCTGGGCTGGAATGTTGGGCTGAATCCCCCCAGGATGGAATGTGGGCTGTTGGGATCCACCCAGGCTGGGATGTGGGGCTGGATCCACACAGGATGGAATGTGGGGCTGAATCCCCCAGGATGGGATGTGGGGCTGGATCCACACAGGATGGAATGTGGGGCTGGATCCACCTGGGATGGAATGTGGGGCTGGATCCACCTGGGTTGGAATGTGGGGCTGGATCCACCTGGGATGGAATGTGGGGCTGGATCCACCTGGGTTGGAATGTGGGGCTGGATCCACCTGGGATGGAATGTGGGGCTGGATCCACCTGGGATGGAATGTGGGGCTGGATCCACCTGGGTTGGAATGTGGGGCTGGATCCACCTGGGATGGAATGTGGGCTGTTGGGATCCACCTGGGCTGGAATGTGGGGCTGGATCCACCCAGGATGGGATGTGGGGCTGGATCCTCACAGGCTGGGATGTGGGGCTGGATCCACACAGGATGGAATGTAGGGCTGGATCCACCTGAGTTGGAATGTGGGCTGTTGGGATCCACCTGGGCTGGAATGTGGGGCTGGATCCACCCAGGCTGGGATGTGAGGCTGCTGGCAGCACTCGCTGCTCCCTGAGCAGACTTGTGCCTGGGGCTGGGCTCCTCCTGAGTTTATCCATGCTTAGGTGTTGATGGAAGGATTATTTTGCTCAGGATCCAGAGGAATTATCTGCAGGGTTCAGAGCCTCCCCATCTCCTGAGCAGCTCTGTGAGCAGGGGAAGGAGGGCACAGTGACTCAGGCTGGGTGAATCGTTCTGGCAGGGCCTGACCCTGATGTATTCAGGTTTATCCAGGCATGGCTGAATGGAGTGGAACGGTCTGGAGTTCTGTGATGATCTTTGCCTGAATTACAGTGAGGGTTTTTCTAGTGGAAGGCTGATATTATCTCCTTTTCCTTTAGCCAAGGTTTACTCCCCTATTGCCTCCTGTTTTAAGGTTGGAGGGCTGTGCAGGTGCTGCTTTATCTTCCCAAAAAATCCCCAAACCAACCCCAAAAAACAAAACCAAAACCAAACAAACAAAACCCAAACCCCAAAATGCCAAAAAAACAAAAGAAAAAAAACCAAACAAACCAACAACCCTCCCCCCCCAAACAAACAAACAGAAACCCCAAAACCCCAAAAACCCTGCATGTTTTCTGCACCCACAAAGATCCCAGGCAAAGCACTGTACCTTCAGCTGTTCACTGTGCAGTTCAGTAAAGAATATCAGAATATCAACCCCCAGAGTGTTTTGGAAATACGTTGTGAGGAGTGTAGAGGCCTTGGATGATTTCAGAGGTTACTTAAGATTTCTCTTTTTTTTCCCCCTCCACTAGAAGTGAAACAACATTTGCCACTGAGGTGGAAGAAACCCTTTTTTCCTCACAGAGAGACTCCTGCAGGAGCATCAGTTCTTTTTTCAGTCCTCAGATAAAGGAAGACACTTTCTTCCTCAGCTGTGAGGAGTAAAGAGCGAAGTGTGGCTGTTTGCTGCAGTTCCTCTTTCGGGGTGACTTCCCAGGGTTTCAGTGCCAGGAGAGAGGGGCAGCTGAGTTAAAAGGGAACAGGAGAGAAGGTGGGAAGCTTCAGCTGGATAAAGGAGGAGGAGAGACTTGGCATCTGCCAAGGTCACACAGTATGAGGAGAGAGCCAAGCAGGAAAGACTCCTGGAATCAGCAGAATTCCATAAATTGGAGCCAGTGATGATTTAGGGGATGAATTTGGAGTTTTGGATAGAGGGACCAGCAGAATTCCATAAATTGGAGCCAGTGATGATTTAGGAGATGAATTTGGAGTTTTGGCTAGAGGAACCAGCAGAATTCCATAAATTGGAGCCAGTGATGATTTAGGGGATGAATTTGGAGTTTTGGCTAGAGGGACCAGCAGAATTCCATAAATTGGAGCCAGTGATGATTTAGGAGATGAATTTGGAGTTTTGGATGGAGGAACCAGCAGAATTCCATAAATTGGAGCCAGTGATGATTTAGGAGATGAATTTGGAGTTTTGGCTAGAGGAACCAGCAGAATTCCATAAATTGGAGCCAGTGATGATTTAGGAGATGAATTTGGAGTTTTGGATAGAGGGACCAGCAGAATTCCATAAATTGGAGCCAGTGATGATTTAGGAGATGAATTTGGAGTTTTGGCTAGAGGAACCAGCAGAATTCCATAAATTGGAGCCAGTGATGATTTAGGGGATGAATTTGGAGTTTTGAATAGAGGGACCAGCAGAATTCCATAAATTGGAGCCAGTGATGATTTAGGGGATGAATTTGGAGTTGTGAATAGAGGGACCAGCAGAATTCCATAAATTGGAGCCAGTGATGATTTAGGGGATGAATTTGGAGTTGTGAATAGAGGGACTGTCACCCCCAGTGCAGTGGGTTTGCTCTCCCCAAGGGGAATACAAACAATTCCAACCCGAGGGTGGATATCAGAGTGTGGCAGCACGGAGAGCTCAGCAGGGCTCAGGGCTGTGGAGAAGATCTGTCCCCAGGCAGTGCAGATGAGCAATTTGGCACAGATTGTGGATCCCTGGCAGTGTCCAGGGCCAGGTTGGACAGGGCTTGGCCCACCCTGGGACAGTGGGAGGTGTCCCTGCCCACAGCAGGGGTGGCACTGGATGATTTTAAGGCTCCTTCCCACCCAAACCAGGCTGTGATTCCATGACAATTTCATTCTCCAGTCCTGACTGCAGACTTGGGAGCAGCTTGGCAAGGGCCAAGAGGCAGCAAGGCCAAGTGTTTGTCCCCACAAGGAGCAGGGACACAGCGTGGCCAGCAGCCACAGAAGCCACCAGAGAGGCCCTGACTGTGTCCAGCAGCAGAAAGGGGAGGTCTGTGGTGCTGGGGAGGCTGGGAAGGAGCCTGGCTGTGCTAAGTGCATAACAACGATCAAAAGCTGAGCCCTTTCGGATAATTGATTAATTACTCCCATTTTATTAGGCAGTGTATTAACTAGGGTTCAGTGCACTAAAAACTCATTAGCTGGGGCAATCAGGGACAGGCACAAGGAGCACATGCAGTCTGATTTTCACCCTCACGTCCACACAAAACCCCTTTGAGGTCCCAAGGCACCTCAGCCTGGATCCTGCAGGAGCAGAAGAGCCCTCAGGACCCTGCCTGGCCTATCTGTGGGACTTTGGCTTTGACATGGTGATGGTCACAAATAAAAGATGCTTTTAAGAGTTTGGAGGCCTCGCCAGAGCCCTGTGAGGGAGCAGGGGTTGGAGAGAGCTCCAGGATGATCCCAGGGATGGAGCAGGAAAGGCTGGGAGGGAAGAAAAGTTGGGAATGTTCAGCTTGGAGGGGAGAAGCTTTGGGGTGACCTCACTGGGGTCTTAGAGTGCCTGAAGGAGCCAACAGGAGACATGGAGAGAGGCTTTCCAAGAGCCTGGAATGACAGGACAAGGGGAAATGGCTTCCCACTGCCAGAGGGCAGGGCTAGGTGGGATACTGGGGAGAAATTCTTCTCTGTGAGGGTGGGGAGGGTTGGGATGGAATTCCCAGAGGAGCTGTGGATCCCTGGCAGTGTCCAAGGCCAGGCTGGAGCACCCTGGGGCAGTGGGAGGTGTCCCTGCTATGGCGGGGGGAACTGGATGATTTTAAGGTCCTTTTCAACCCAAACCATTCCATGATTCCATGATGCAAATGGAACACGAGTGCATAGCCCTGGAATTAAGTGCTGCCAAACTGAATTTGGGTTGGAGACTCTGACAGGGTTTGGTCAAGAGATAAAACCTGAGTGCAGTAACTCCCTAAAAAACTCACCCCAATCCCCATCCTCCCTGGGGCAGCACAGACCAAACAGAACAGGATTTTGAATCCTCTTGAGAAACCTTTGGCTGGATTTTCAGGAACTATCTTGGCAGCCTGTTGTCAACCTTGGCTATTTCATGGGATTTCATGGGATTTCATGGGATCACTCCTGCTGGAAGTGATGACCTGCAGGGATTTCAGGGTGCAGGGTGGCTCCATGGCTGCTCCCCATCACCATCAGTGCACAACTGATTAATTAATGCAGTGCTGAAAGGAAATTTTGCTGTTCAGGGGGATGGATAGGGCCCAGGAACAAGGGTTGGAAATGGTGTCTATTTATAGGCCTCTCACCAAGAGAGATGAACTATAGAATGAAACGTTTTCCCAGCGCCAGAGCTGAGTGAGAGAGCTGCTGACAGCCTGGAGCAGGGCATGGAGAGGCTGGAAAAAGGGTACAGCCTCATGATGGAGGCAAAATCTGCTGACAAATTGGCTGGGTCCCTTTTTCCTTTCAGTTAGGAGTGACAAATGGTTTAATCTATATTACTTCCTGCATTAAACAACAGCGTGGCCAACTGCCTGGAGATCCATCTATGGATGGATTTTCATGTCTTCTCTTTTGAATGTGAATTTTTGCTTTTGGTTCTAGTCTGTTAGGTCCCTGCAATGTGGCGTTTGCAAGAAGGAAGGATTACAGTGCAATTAAAATTCCTTGTCCTTTTTCTCTCTCCTTTCTGGCACTCCTGGGCGAGGAGTGGATTGTTGCTGTCTGGAAGATCCAATTAAGCTTCGACCCTGAAAGACTTCGAGGTTGGCTTTGCAACTCCACATAGGTGGAGCAGGAGAGCTGCAGGACATCTCATTTATTTCACATTCTTAAATACTCTTTTTCACTCGCTGTGACAATTAGAAATATCATAAACCCAGGCAGGAATAACTCTTTGGTTTGCAGTGCTGAGAAACGCTGCCCGTGCTTTCCAAAAATGGGATTAACCAAACCTAACTTGCTCTCCACGCAGAAGAATGCAGAGACCTTTCTCAGTAAGTATTAACATTTTAGTGGGCTCTGATTCAACTCTCCCAGACAGTGCTGAAAATTTTAATCAGGTGGTATTTTTAACTGTGGCTACACAAAATAGCTAATTTCTAGGAACGGGAGGATGGTGAAGAAACTGGGAGTGCTGCTTTGGTTGGATTTGGCTTCGTTTTCTTCTTTGGATTTACCCACTGACACATCCAAGTTTTTTCTCCATGTGTGTGTTTGTCAAAAGCAGCCCCTGATGGATCTCTGGGTGTAATTTTGTTCAACACCCTGAACCCACCCTGGGGTGAATCCCTGTGCCCAACAGGGACCTCTGGGACCTCTGTGCAGCCCTCAGATCTGACCATCCTGAAAACCCTGCTGTTCTCTCTCTGTAAAATGGGCACAAAGGGATTCCTCTCCTCCCTTGGCTTGCTCAGACTGAGGAGATTTGGGCTTCGGGGTGGAGGCAGTACCGGTGATGCTCCAGTTTCAGTTCTGCCTCACCACTAAGGGCAGCAGAGTTGCTGCCAGCTCCAGGCTGAGTGCTCTGAGACCTCCTTTGTGGCCAAATCGCTGCAGCAGTGCCTCCTGCGCTCCTGGTTTGGCTGCTTCTCACCGAGCTTTGCACAAGAATTCGCAGCTGATGCACATCCGAGGGCGTTTCCCTCAGGTTTTGTATTTATTTGACTGATCCGTCCAAGCCCAGCTGTCTGGGAGAGGAAATCCCTCGGAAAGCAGGGAAAGCTGGGCAAATCCGAGGCGAAGGCAGATTTCGGGAGAGGCTTGGCGAGGGGTAACCAAGGCAACGAGGCCTCTTTAGAAATCAGAGCTTGCTGCAGCCCCCCAGCTCGTGAGGAGAATGGTCAGCATGGAAAATTAGGGAGGAAAGGTGAGAGGTGTGAGGCAAACAAAAGCATCAGGCAGTGCTGCTGGGTGGGGGAATGGCCAGGTGGGGATGGACGGTCACTGCTGGGCGTTCATTGCCTCAGAACTGCTGAAAGAAGCTGGTTCTGCTCACCCAGAAATGGAAACTGCAAGATTTTTGGCAGAAGCGGTCCCAGTCTGCTCTGCTTTCCCACTGTGAATCTGCGGCAGAACTCAGACGGCAACTGTTTATTAATAGAGGAGGGAAATGCAGCCCAGAGCCTGTGCTGAATGGGGAAATTCCTCTGGGTCTGATCTTAATCGCTCGATTTGACATGGGGATAAACGGCAGGGAGACACGGGGAGTGTTTGAAGGCACTTTTGTGCTCCCATCATCTGTTAAAAGCCCCGGTGGTGAGCAGGTATTGTGGCTGCTTTAATTTACATTCCCACCGTGGTGTTCTTTGGCTGCTCATCTCTTTCTTTGCGCTGAATATCCCTCAGCATCTCTGCTGGCCAGTGTTGAAATTGTGATTTTAGGCTTTTAGGGGATGGTCTGTGGAGCAGGGAGGATCTTATATGGGTGTATCTGAACCAGACCTTGGCTGTGGGGTTTCTTACAATTCCAGGGGGTTCTCTCTGTCCCAACCAGCATCCCCCAGGGCTTTCCCGTGGTTTTGTGTGGATTTGTGAGAGATGGGCTGAGTTTTAGCCCAGCACTTTTGGAAACTGAACCAGCACCGCCGAATTCATTTCACACCAGCCTCTTCCAGGTGGGCTGAGCCAGAGAAGACCAGCTCTGCAGGAGTCTCAAGGCCAGGTGTGGAGCTGCTCCTGGACACCTGAGACCCCCTTGTCACCCCCTTGTCACCTCCTGGTCACCCCCTGGTCACTCTGCTGCCCAGTGGGATCACAGCAGAGCTTTCACCTGCTGGAGTTGGACAAATCCACAGCTGATGAACTGCCTGGGAAAAAGCTTTATTTAGGGGAGAGTTCTGCAGCCACAGTGCTTCTTGTCACATAAAGCCAGCCTGATCTTTTTATTCTGCAACCAGGGGTGACTTTTTGGCTGCTTCAGCCCCTGGAGCAGTGAGGAGGTGCCTGGCTGTGCTTTGTCCTCAGCTGGGCTTAATTTCAGTGTGGATTTAAACTAAAATTCTGTGCAATTCTGCCGAAGGGAGAGGCTTTTGGAGCTGCCGGGGCTCGCAGGAGCTCTGCCCTCTCGCCGCCTCATTCTGCTGCCATTGCTATAGTAACTTTCTGCCTCCCGGTTTTGTTCTGCATGGCGCTGGGGAAGGCTCCGTGCAGCCCCAGCTGATGCCCTGCTGTTCCAAACATCCTCACGGCTTGCCTTTCCTTTTTAACCCCTGCGAGCCCGGGGCTCCCTTTGTGAGCTGGGCTGGCTGCCTTTGTCTCTGTGCGCTCTGCAAGGAGCCATATGGCTGTGGAGCACAAAGAGGGGATTTTGGGGGTTTTGGGTGGTGGGATCTTCGCAGGAGGGAGTGCTGGTGGGCGTTTTGGGGAGGTGGAGGTGATGCTTTAGGATTTTAGCTGCTGTATTTTTGGTGTGTCTGTGATTTTAGTGTGTAACTGGACTCCTTGTAGGGTGCTGAGCTGCTGTTCTCAGCATTTTTAGACAAAACAGCTCCTCTCTAAGCTCAAAACCCAAGGATACTTTATCATCTCAGGCCCCAAGACGTGTAAAAAACAGTGAATTGGGGGAGCAAACTTGGAGTGATTGACTTCATTAGCTGGAGGTGTAATTGGAGGATTAAAGCTCAAGATGCAAATGGACAGAACTTATAAAGTATGAAAAACCTGTGACTTTGTGTCCATTTTGGGTGTAGCCCTGGGTGAGCTGTGAGTGCCCTGAATGCACCTGAAGCCCTTCAATAAATTTAATTGCTTTTTACTCTCTTAACTTTGTCTAACCTCTGTTTTAGCCAAGCCCCTCAAGGCCTCAGCAGCTCAGGGTGTTTTTGCAGGATGAACCAGGGCCGGTGGGGTCAGCAGCTCCCCGAGCTCTGCAGGCTGAATTTGTTCTCCTTTATCACAATCCAGGCATTCCCTCTGCACACACAAAGCAGCTCTTTTCCTTCTGCCAGCACTGCTCTCCCTCTGGGAGCTGCTGCTGCCATGGAAAACATCGGAGAGCAGGGATGGATCTGTCCTGGAAGCTCAGGGTCGATGTTATCTGAGATATTTGAGTCCTGTCCGTGGGTCACACCGAAGGGATGAGGCTTGTTCAGGTTGAAGGAGGAGAAACTCCCCCTGAAGTGGGGAAGGAGCTCTGTTGATGGTGTTTCAGATAATTCTGTTGGTGCTGAGTTGTGTTCATTTTCTTATTACCAAACAACTGCTTGCTTTAACACTAATATTTCTCAAACCTGATTTTTGAGATGCTGATGTATTGGTGCAGTAGACATCTTAAGTAATTTCATTTTGTTGTTGTGTGTTTATACCTTTAATCCCCACATCCAATTTTCTACCCACTAAAGAATTAATGGGTTAAAAAACCAAAGTATTGATTTCTTCACATTATCCAAATATTTATAAAATACTTATTCAAATATCCTTGCAGGTAATTAAGTGATTCTTAAACTGCAGCTCTTCATCTTGAAGTCAGAACTTCCTCTGCAAACATTTCCTTTGATCCTACAAAAGTGTAACTCCACCTGCTTGGCCCCCAGAGGAGATGTTCCTTATCAGATGGAAATTTTACATTTTGATTGACTCAAGTTTATTTAAGGAATTGTTTCGTGTTGGCCTCAGATCTTTAAACAAAATCCCAGCACACCAAAGGCTGTTTTGCACAGAATGGAAGAAATTCTGAACCTCCTGGTGCTGCTGCTCTACAAAAGTTAGTGCTGCCCTGTGCTTTCATTCCAACAGGGTTTTTGGGTGATTTTAACAAAAATTTCCATGTTTAAAGCACATATTGGAGGGAATGCAACTTGTACTTTTTTTGAAACATCAGCGCCAAGTTCATGGGATGCTAAAGCAGCACCCTGGGTGTTCCCATCCTCCCTTGAACCATTCCAAGCTCAGGAGCAATGGGATCACAGGGATGCCAGGTTGGTCAGGAGATCCTTCTGGAGAGGAAAAGCAGAGCCCAGGCAGGAGTTAACTCTCTGGGCGATCTGCGAGGCACACAGATTTATGAAATGAAAGCTTGTAATGCACTTTAATAAGATTAGATTTATTTAATAAGTGCAACATGAGGACATTGGCTCATGGCAGCAGCAACCGCAACGCCCCAGACTAATGGGTTCTGCACAGAGAGATCTGGGCTGTCAGAGCTGCTCCTCTTCCCATCCCTTTTCCTATTCCTGATGCTATTCCTGCCTGGAGAGCAGGGCTGGGAGCTGTGAGGACAGAGCAGGGCTGGAGGAGGATCCCCAAGCAGGGCTGGCTGCACACAGAGCCTGGCCTGCTGTCCTGCTCTGTCCCAGGCTGCCGCCGTGGCTGGAGGTGAATTTGAATTTCTATGCCTCATTTCCCGTGTGTACAGCGAGGCCAAGAATGCTGCCTTTGTCCGTGGGGCTGTTGGAAATGTAATGAGAGGAGATTTGCAGGAATGACAAATGGTTTTCGGGGCTGAGGAGGAGCCTGGGCTCTCCTGCTGGGCAGAGTGTCCTGCTCGGGTTTTCAGGCTGGGGCAGCAAAATGAGGAACCCGAGCAGTGCAGGGACAGCCCAGGTCATGCTGCTGCTTGGAATTGGAACTTGGAGCTTCTTCTGAGCTTTATATTAAAATTCAGTGGCACCAAGTGTCTTTCCAGCCTGCACTTGGCTCTGCCAGGCATCACACGTGGAGAGGAGAGAAACCTTTGTGAGAACAACAGAGAAAAGAGAAGATTTTATTTAATTTTTCTTCTGGTTTGATGGCTTGGTTTGGGTTTTGGCTTTGAAATTTCCAGCATGGAATTTTTGTTTAACTGCTCATCCTCCCTGTTCTTCGTTATTGCCTTGAACCAAATCCCAGTTCCCTTGAAATAATGGTGATCAGGAAAACCTTTCCCTGAGACCTTTGGAAAAAGCTGCTGTTTCTGTGTGTGTTTATTTGTTGTACAGCTCATGGCCTGCTGCAATAATCACGTGAGGCCTAGATGAAGCTTTTTTTCTATTTTGTTGACTTGGAAGTATTGCACTGCTTGGAAATCTGGGGGTTTTTTTGTGGTTATTCCCCATTTTTTTCCAGTTGGAGAAGGCACCAACCTGGCACTCTGGCCCATCTTACCCATAATATCCATTGCATTTCCAGTGCAGCAATTCTCTCTCCTCTGTTCTTGTCTCTGGCTGACATTTTTAGAGCTGTTTTCAGAGCCTACCTGTGCAGACAGCACCCTGGGTTTAAAATAGGCTCTAAAGCCATCCCCAAACACCAGGTGAAGCTGCTTAGTGCAGCTTAAGGGTTTTTGTGCAGCAAACTGGCAGAGATTCCAGCAGTGGAGCTCACAAACAGCCAGCAGCACCTTCTGAACTCACCTGGGTGTTTCCATCCTCCATCCCTCCCTCCCTGGAGCCTGGGATGGGAAAAAACCTCTTATTTTTTAACTTTTCAGAGCTCAGATATCCACAGTGAATCCCTGGTGAGGGAGAGGGGAAGGATTTCTGTGCTGTGTGAATGTGTGAGGAATATTCTCAGCTCTGATCCGAGTGTGGATCCTGTTGTTACCTCTAGGTGCTCCAGACTGGCTCCAGCACCCAGGGAAACCTTCCCTGGATATTCCCAGGATATAATTTTGTTCTATCCAAGTATTTGCATTTTAATAAAAGGGGAGGCAGTTTTCCTGAGAGGGGAGTGCTGTCAGAACTGCCAGGGAAGAGCAGGGATGGGAAAGGGCAATTCCAGGGCAGCTGAAAGGGAAGGTGAAGCTGGAATTGAAGGTGAAGCTGGACTTCATTTCAACACAATCACAGCACATTAATCCAAGCAGAAATTGTTTATCATGAGCCTGGGCTCCTCCTCATGTTGAATGTAGAGCTGATTTTTATTTTCAGTGCTGTTGTATCTCAGAGGAGCCCAGGGAGCTCAGAGCCGAGCAGGTGAATTCCTCACAGGCCAAGCTCTGCTTTGTCATTTTTGTCATCATTATTTATTCCCAGAGCACTGGGAAGGTGTGGAGCCACTGGGATCACAGCTCTGGAATGCCTGCAGTGGGGACATCTTCTCTGGGGAGGTGGGAGCAGCCAGGAGATCCCAGTGACAGGACATGAGCTGATACTCACTCCTTCCTCTTTGCTTTTCCAGAGCTCCCTGCCTGGGAAGGTCAGATTTTAAACCACATTCCAACAGTAAATGTTGCCTTTATCCATTCTGGGTCCTTTTGGGATGATGCTGGCAGAATTTTAGCAAATTCCAGTTCCCAAATCAGTGGGTGTTTGCTGCCCAGTCCCAGGGTGTGAGGAGTGGTGAGCAGGAGCTGTCACACTCGGAGAGAAATGTTAATATTTAATGCTGCCTGGCTGTGGTGAGACGGGTGAGGTCTCCTAATGACTCTGTCTGGGAGAAGCATCTCTCAGTCAGCAGCTCGAATTCAGCTCTGCTGAGGCTCCCAAATGTCACAGGACACCCACAGACCTCGAGGAAATCAACAATTTTGGGAATTCTGTGCTATATATGGAACACTTCGGAGAGATTGCTGTTGTTTCTGTCCATGATCATCCTGGGAATAGCTGAGAAAAATCTGATTTAGGGCAGGCTGGTGCCCTTCACACACTGAATTAGGAAGGAGAGATTTTGGTGGCAGTGAGGATCTCTGCTCCCTCTGGAATTCGCTGGGAATTTTGGGCTTCATTTCCATTTGCGCCTTTGGAAAATCCTCTGTTAATTGACTCAATATTTGTACTGTTGGGTGGCACAATGTGGCTTTCAAACCATCTGTTTTCACAGACTGAAACCCACTGGCAACGAAATTTGAGTGGCAGAAACTCGCCAGGGCTACTCCATGTTCGCTGAGGCTGCTGAGGACAAAACCATCCAGGAAAAGTGAGGCACAGGGTAAACAGAAATAAAAAGGACCGTGGGGGACAAAAAAAATGAGCTTTGTCTCAGCATCTGAATGGACTTTATTCATTTATCAAAAGACTTTCTGCTGGTCTTTAATGTTCCCGAAATAATGTGTCTGGGCTTTGAGTGCTCACCGCCAAGAAAAGCTGTCAGCCACTCCAGCAATTATCATATCCCACGGGGAAGCTGCTTAATGATTTCTCCGTGGACAACTTGGTCTTTCAGTCCTCATGCTCTGCCAGAACAATTTCCAACCCAATGAGTTTTAGGATTCGGTTGGATCCTTAAGGAATATTCTGGAAGTGGCGGTTAGTCTGTGCCGCCTCTCGATCCTGCGCCTTGGAAAATTCCAATTCCAAATTCCAATTCCAAATTCCAATTCCAAATTCCAGTTCAGGATGCAGGGAGAAGCAATAGGTCAGGCAAGACCCAGAGAGAGGGAAAGTGGCTTTCCCAGCTTCTGGCCGGGCAGGGAAATTCAGATTATTGCAGTGGCACATGCACTAAGTTGATATTTTTAAGGGCTGAGTAATTTTGCAAGCAGTGCTGGTTATCCCAGACCTTTGCTCTGAGCATCCCTAAAATCTGGTTGTTGGTTTAAATTCGAGCTGTGTTCAGCTTCTCTTTGAAAATCAGAGTGTTTGGGGCTGGAAGGGACCTTAAAGATTATCCCCAAACAGGGATCCAGCCTGGAGATCTCCAAGCCACCCCTAAATTAGAATACTGACTCCTGCCAGGCTCTTTCTTTGCTCATTTTCACTGGAGAATTGGCTTTGTGGAGTTCTGCTTCTGCAAACACCCAAATTTCCCTGGGATCCTGCCTTGCATGATAAATCTTGCACCCACTGGCAGTATTAATAATTAATTGTTTGCAGTAGGGAGAGCCCCAGATTTGGGAGTAGTTGGTGTCATTTAGTTCAATAATGGTGATTTAATGGAGGGATATACTGCTGTCATTTCTGTCTGCATTCTTAATTGTTAAATAATGAAGAAAATTCTGGATTTGCAGCAATTATCTCACCTAAGGATGGAAGGCAAATAAAGCAACATCGAGCTTATATTTCTCTGCTTCTAATTCAAATCAAGTCTGATTGTTCAGCCTTGGAAGTGACTTTGGGAATGAAATGGAATAAAGCAGCTTCAGACATTTCATGGGTGAGGAGCAGAATCAGAGAATCCTGGCATGGTTTGGGTGGGGAGGGACCTTAAATCCCATCCAGTGCCACGCCTGCCTTGGACACTGCCAGGGATCCAGGGACAGCCACAGCTCCTCTGGGAATTCCATCCCAGCTCTCCCCACCCTCCCAGGGAGGAATTTTTCCCCAATATCCAATCTAAACCAGCTCTCAGTACATTTGAAGCCATTCCCCTTGGCCAGGCCCTTGTAAAAGTAACCAGGGATGTCTCAGCTGGGTTGAATAAGAGATCAGAAATCTCTGATCACCCCTGGTGTGACACAGGGATCAATCCTGTGCTCCTGAGGTTCTCCAGTCTCATTCCAGGGCTCTCAGTATGAGAGCAAAGAGACCAAATTTTCCCCTTGTTTGATGAGGAGCCAACCCACTGCCCATCTCTGTGCTCACATTGCTTTCCTATCAGTGTAAAATTCTTTTATTAAGAAGTTTGTGCACTCCAGGCTCTCGGTGCCATCCTTCCCCTTGTCCCTGCCAAGGCCAATCCCCAGGCAGGGATTCTCTCCTCTCCTGGGCTGCTGAGTGCTCAAGGCAGGCAGTACTTATGGCACTGAAGGACTTTTGTGCAAGAGCATAAAGGAATCTCAAATTAGGCCAGTTCTGCTGCTCTGCTCTGCAGTTCCAGGCAGGCTCTCTATTCATCACTTCACTTTTCTGGGGTGTAATTCCTGCTGGAAGTCACTTGTTCTGAGGTGTCCAGAGCTTTAGGATGATAAAAACTGATGATGTGTTTCTCTTCAGTTTCCCTCTGCTGTTCCTTTTATCAATTTATACCATCCACATGCCATATTATGAATTTAACCCATTTTCACGTGTTGCTAAATGGTTTATCTGCAAATAAACACTCAGGTTATCCTGCTCTGCTCACCCCTGTCCCTGGTATTGCAAGAACTAATTAATGCTCATTACAGGAGCAGAATATGAAGCTGCTGCATGGAGACTGGAGCTGCCAGTGTTATTCCAGCTGATCCATTTCTCAGGTTGTGTTTAGGTTTCTCCAGTGTTTCCCCACCTTTGTAGGGCCAAGTTTGAGCAGTTTTCTGAGGAATTTTCACATTGGTGCTGGGTTTATGAAATTCAGGTGAGGATCAGTGTCATTCCCAAAGTAATTTGTGTGGTTCTCAGTGAAAATAGACACCCTATGGGATTATCCAACACTTGGATTATCAGCTCCCAGTGATTTTTCAGGATTATTTGGTTATTTTCATGCTTAGAGCACGGGCATATCCAGTTGCTGGTTTAAAGTTACCACTCAGGAATTGTTCTGTGTAATGCAGCTGAACTCAAACTGAAATATAAATTCCATCACCCTGTATTCTCTTTATGATTACAAAGTTGATGGGAATCTGATACACCTGACTGGGAATTCTGGAATCTCTACAAGGTTTTGTGTCAGGCACTGTAGAGGCTCAGTGGGACTCCTGTGGGCAATGATTTCTGTCTGGTCCTGAAGTCAGGGTGATTTTGGGGATCTGAGTTCTCACTGCACTGCCTGGTGCAGCTTTACTCATGATCAGAGTCTTGCTGGAGGAAGAAATATTTGAGGAATAAAGCTGTGGAATCACACAGGTATATTTAAATGTTTCAGTGAAATAGAAGAAATGGAATTTGCTACAGCTGGGAGTTCTGCAAGATCTGACACTCGATTTTCATAGGTGGAGTTAAAAACTTTTTAAAATTGCCTCCTTTCCTTTCAGTGTCTGTGAAAGGACCATAAAACCAGAAAGTGTGTTATACAGATACTCTGAAATACCCGAAAAGGAGAATACAGTCCAAGGAGGATGTCTTTCAGCAGTTCAGTCTCTTTTGGAGTGCCTGAACTTCCTTCTGGCTGATTGAAATAATCTTTGATTCAATACGTGAGACCAGCCAGAGCCTCAGCAGATCAGCAGACACAGCTCAGGTCTTTGACAGACTTCCCACGAGCCTGGCTGGAAATATAAACCCAAAATACCTGAAATTCTGCTGAGTGTGTCCTCAGTGTGAGCAGAAAGGGACAGCAGTTGGAGATGGAGGTTCAGATGGAGGCTGAGGGGTTATTGTGAGAGAGGCAGATCCATGCAGCAGGAAGGCTCAGCCTTTGGCAATGACCTTTAGCAGCTCCGAGACGTTTGGAGTTCAGGATTTCACTCCTGTCTGCATCCCTCCGGCTTTCCTGGCACATCCTCCCCATCCCTGCACAAATCCCGTGGCCATCTGAGCATCTCCCCGGGCCGTGCCAAGGGATGGAGGAGCTGAATTCCAGGCTCCCTCCCTCCCTCCCTCCCTCCCAGCAGACTGCAGAACGTGTCAGCACAACCCCTGCGAGGCTTTCCTCCTGCCGGAGCCTCCCCAGCGCTCCTGCTCGGCGCTGCTGTGGCCATTAATATTTATAAATGCTCCATCGAGCAGCGCTGCTGTGTACCTGAGAGCCCAGCTGGGCTCCGAGCCCCAGCCACGCACCTGAGGTCAGCCCGGCTGGATCCTCGGGCATGGGGAAGGAGGTGGGGCTGCTTCCCCGGAGAGCTCCTGCCTCTGGATTCCTCCCTCCTTCATTAGTTACCAGAGCACATCATCCTCATCCTTCAGGGCCAAGCTGCAGGCTTATTATTTTTTTTTTCTTTTTTTTAGTCTGGAGTCTTTTATCACTGTGCTGTGCATTTATTACAGGGCTTCGCTCAGCTGTGACCTTGGCTTTGGTGGTTTTTCCACCTTTTGGTGCAAACGCCTTGAGTTGGGTGTGGTTTGCAGGCAGAGAGCTCCGGGATGATTATTATTTTTTAAATACACCTCGATTTATTGCTTTTAGTGCAGTTTTTTTTTTTTCTTCTTTTTTTTTTTTCAATCTTGCCAAGGTGCTCGGTAGCCATTTGGACACAGATGCCTCTCAATTAACAATGAATGTATGCATGTGCAAAGAGGCCTAGCAATGAATAATGCATGGCGATCGCCAGCCTGGCCATTGGGTTTGGCCAGCACGGGCATTGCATGTGGATTATCCTGGCGGCCTCAGAGCACACGTGAAGAACGAGTTACCAGGTGGGGACAGCCACGCTGGGCCCATTGTGTGCTGCACTTGTCACCTCTGTGACCAGCCTGGCTCTGCTCCCTGTCCCCAGGGTCCGGTGGGGACAGCCCTGGGGAATGACCGCAGCCCTCCCTGCGCCCCGGAGGGGCTGGTTTGGGTACAAACCCCGGGGGATGAGTCCCACAGGGTCCTGGTCACCCGGAGCAGGCGCTGGGCAGCGAGAGCCCGGCCGCGCTGACCCTCCGCTCCGGCCGCGTGGTGCTGAAGGGACAGCGCCGGTGGCCGGGCGGGGACCAGCCGGGGGCCTCGTCTGTCCCTTGTCCCCGTATCTCCTCTGCCCCCATCTCCCCTTTGCCTTCAATCTCCCCCCTGCCCCCATCTCCCCTTTCTCCCCATCCTTCCTTAGTCGCCATCTCCCCTCTGCCCATCTCCCTCTGCCCATCTCCCCTTTGCCCATCTCCCTCTGCTCATCTCCCCTTTCCCCATCTCCCCTCTGCCCATCTCCCCTTTCCCCATCTCCCCTCTGCCCATCTCCCCTCTGCCCATCTCCCCTTTCCCCATCTCCCCTCTGCCCATCTCCCCTCTGCCCATCTCCCCTTTCCCCATCTCCCCTCTGCCCATCTCCCCTTTCCCCATCTCCCCTTTCCCCATCTCCCTTTTCCCCATCTCCCCTTTCCCCATCTCCCCTTTGCCCATCTCCCTTTTTCTCTGCCCATCTCCCCTTTCCCCATCTCCGCTTTCCCCATCTCCCCTTTCCCCATCTCTCCCTGCCCATCTCCCCACCCCGCCGCCTCTCCTCTCCCCGTGGCAGGGTCGCTGTCACGGCGGGCAGGAGCGCACGGTGCTGCTCTGTCTCCTCCTCTAGGAACCTTCCCCGAGCCGGAGCCGCCTCTGGCTGCCTCCCCTGCTCCCCCGCAGGGAGGAACCGGGGTCTCCTGGCACTGCAGAGGCTTCATTGACTCGCAAGGTCACTAATTTCGGCTCCCGGAGGTAAGTCCTGGCTGCCAGCTCGTTTTCCTCTCTCCCCCGTTTCCCACAGCCCTCTCCCATCTGTCTCTCTTTCTCATCCTCTCTCCAGTGCCATCAATCAGCCCCTTTCCCCCTCAAGAGGGGCTGCAGCAGCGATGCCCCGAGCCCCAGCAAGCTGAGTCAGCGCTCTGCTCCCGCAGCCCCACTGACCCAGCCGCGCTCCCAGCTGCTCCCGCCCTCCGGCTCCGCGGCGCTGGGAAAAGTGAGGAACAATGGGATTCCCGGAGCTCTCCACCATTGCGGGGCTGGGGGAGGCTGCGGGAGGAAGGGAGGGAAGGGGCTGAGCACCTCTGTGCCCTGCCGGGGAAGGGGAGGAAGTGCTGTCCCCATCCGCCTCCCCGGAGCAGCGAGAGCCACCCGCCGGGGAAGGGGAGGGGGCCAGGGTGGGTGTGATGGGGGCTGCTGCTCCAACCTGATCGAGTCCATTTGCCAATTCACCGCTCGCATCACTTCCGGAGCAGTCCTCAGTTTCTGCTGCAGAGTGAGCATTTTTTTTTTTTAAATTATTTTTTTAATTTTTTTTTTTCCCCTCTCTCTCTCTCACTCCTTTTCCCTCCCTCCCCATCTGGCTGCTGGGAACTTGAAGCCTCCTCCCTTGATTGCAGCAGGATCTGCCCCATCCTCGCCTCAACTTTGCGCCGCATCAAAGCCACCGAGCGAGCCACAGGCGGGCTGGTGCCGATGGGGGCAGGGGACGTGCCGGGCACAGCCCTTTGCAGCTGATGTCGCCGTGTCTCTAGGACCCAGCTCCATCTCTTTCCCATCGCTTCCCTTCTTTTCCCCCCCACCTCTCCTCTCCCCTCCTGTGTGTGTGTTGTGCGTGCAGAATCCTCCTGGTTACCGCTGTTGTTATCCCCCCCGAGCAGGGCGACCATGGCCGAGAGGAAGCAGAACGGGCGGCAGGGCGAGGAGGAAGAAGTGCCAGCCTTCTTCAAAAACCTGGGCTCGGGCAGTCCCAAGCCCCGGCAGAAATTCTGTGGCATGTTCTGCCCTGTCGAAGGCTCCCTGGAGAACAAGACCATCGACTTCGACTCGCTCTCGGTGGGCCGCGGATGTAACAAAGTGGTGGCCAAGCAGAAGGACGTTGCCCACCTGGGTCCGGATGCTCCGTCCGTCTACTCCAGGCAGAGCGGGAAGGGAGGGGAACCATCTGTTGAATTCGGGAGGAAGGTGGAGATCAGGAGTGCCACGGGGAAGGAGGCGCTGCAGAACCTGAACGACAAGGTGGGTGCACCCGTGGAGATGTATTTATTTATATATTTATCTATGTCATGCGAGCACGCGATGGGAACCGCTCCTCTCCACCTGCGGCCGCTCGGTTTACATCCCTGCATCCCCGCTGCCGTCGGGAAGCAGCATCTCCCGCCGAGCCTCCTCTCCAGAGCTCCCCGCAGGTGTGCGAGAGGGAGGCAGAGAAGAAAAGAAACCCCCAAACACCCCCGAACACCCCGCCCTGCCCTCCTGCTCGGGGAGAACCAGCCACTTTTTTGTTAGTCGGGCGATTCCCCCGGCACGAGGGGAGGGAAATGCCCCACCCAGGCGGGGAATGCAGCGCACCGAGCAGAAAGGAGGCTGCGAGCAAAAGGAGCATCACTGAGCCTCCACCTACCGGGATCAAATCCCTGCAGGATTCCTCCAGGGGCAACTCCTGCCGCTGCTCCCCGGGGAGGATAGAGCGGAGTGACCCCTGGCAGCTGCATTTCAGTGCTGATTTTTCAGCATTTCCTCTGGCTACGGTGGGGATTTTTGACTCGGGAAGATCTGGGACTTTTCGCAGGAATGTGGCATCCTCGTAGCAACCCAGAACTCCTCCCAGGTTTTTAAGACTCCTGCAGATATTTCTGGTTCTCTGGGTCTGGCAGGGTGTAATAAAGCCTGATAATAAAGCCCATCCTCTCCCCGAGGCAAAACCCACCGAACCCATAGGTCTGGCTGCCCGTGCCCATTTGCTTTCCTCAATAAATCGATTTAAACAGGGATTTATTCAGCTGTGAGCCAGGAAATGCTCGGTGCACGCCTCTGACAATGCTGGCTCCTGTGCAGAGGCTGGAAGAGCAGAAAGAAATGAATGAATAAATGAATGAATGAAGCACCCACCAGCAGCCTGCTCAACTCCTGGCGCTGGGCAGGAGTTTCTCTGAGCAGCCTCCCATGGGTTTGGAGCAGCTTTTTCTTCTGGAAGCTGTTTCTGGGATGTGCCTCCTGATTTTTGGTACTGATATGGGTTGTGCATGCAGGGCAGAGTCTGCCTGGAATTCACAATATGGGTTTGTTCATCACTTTCTCCTGCGTTCAGAAAGGTGCAGCGTTGCTGGAGGTGATATAAAAATATAAATTAATAAAAATTATGAGGCGTAAAGTATAAACCAGGGGCTCATCCTGCCCAGGTCAGCCCCACTGCAGTGACCCAAGGGCTCCATCCAGCCCCATTCCCACAGATTTGTTGTTACAAAGAGCTCACAAGGGCAGGCCCAGGTTTTTGGGATTCCCACACACCAGGGGGATTTGCTCCACGCTGCTGCAAACCTCCTTTCCCAAACCCAAACCAAAGTTTGCCCCTGCAGATGCCTGAGGTTTGCTCTGACCATGCTGGAGTTGCTACCAAAGGAGTAACTTCCCACGATGAGTTAGTCTTGTTGGACCAATCAAGGTGCATTTCAAGAACAAAGGGCTTTTTTGTCTCAGGGAGTCAAATGTTCTGCCATTCAGGACACTCTGAGAGCTAATTTTGGACAATTTGATGTCCTGTGGGACATAAGTATAAGCAGGAGGTACATTAACCCTGAAAAGATCAATTATTTTCTGATTAAATGGTACCAGCATAATAAAAACTTGACGTACAACCTCGTGAAAAATCAGAGCCCACACAGGATATCAATAATTTTCTTCTAAAACAGTGATTTTGGTTGTATTTTTAAAGATTATTGTCTACATGTTAACTGAGGGGATGAAATAATGGGATGGTACAAAACATTTGAGTTTTCTCTCATTAGCTTTCCATAACAGTGATGCCAGTGGATGGTGTTGTGAGGAGTGGTGAGCACTGGGGGAAGTGAAGTCTCTTGGGATAAATGTCATGCTTTGGATCAGGAATTTATTGCAGGAATGCTTGATCTTTGGTTTTCCAGCTGGCTGCACCCATTGCCTGAATCAATGGTTAAATCCTCAGCAGGTAAAATGTGCTTTATGGGTTTAAAACACTCATCCTGTCTGTCACTGACAGAAAGATCTTGTCTTAATCCCCTTTGAAACAGTTAACAAAGCAAGGTGGACAAGCTATTTTTTATATTTTTCTCCGAGGTCTTAACTGTCAAGAGGATCAAGAGGGGAAGGTAATTATTCCACATTAAACTGCAATAGATCATTCTGTGGGGCAAGATAAGGGCAATCCAACCTCTGTGTCTGGGACATTTTGGAGCCATCCATCACGTGCTGCCCCTGGGCTGTGCTGCCTCGTAACTCAGGGTTCAGATCAGCTCTGGAGGCTCAGGGAGGCTCAGCCTCACTCCAGCAGTGCTCAGTCAGCTCTGGCTGATTCAACAGGTCTGCAGCTCAGCTCGGAGCCAATTCCAGCTGCCAGCCCTTGGAGAGCTCTCTGGGCTTCTCCTTCCCGGCTGGATTTCCTCATCTTCCCCTCTGGGCTGCTCCTGGGGCTGCTGGTTCAGTGGCTGGGCTCTGCTCTGGGGTGCTGAGCTCGGCTCTGGGGTGTGCCAGGAATGTCACCGTCAGGTGTGGGGACAAACCCTTGGCCTGGCTCTGGGGAGCTGCTGTGCACCATTGCCTGCTGTGGGGTTTGGTGTTCAGGGATTTGCTTCTGTGGGGTTTTGGTGTTCAAGGACTTGGTGCTGTGGGGTTTGGTGTTCAGGGATTTCCTGCTGAGGGGTTTGGTGTTCAGGGATTTGGTTCTGTGAGGTTTGATGTTAGGATTTCTGTTGAGGGGTTTGGTGTTAGGGGTTTCCTCTGTGGGTTTGGTGTTCAGGGATTTCCTGCTGAGGGGTTTGGTGTTCAGGGATTTGGTGCTGTGGGGTTTGGTGTTCAGGGATTTGGTGCTATGGGGTTTGGTGTTCAGGGATTTCCTGCTGTGGGGTTTGGTGTTCAGGGATTTGGTTCTGTGGGGTTTGGTGTTCAGGGATTTGCCTCTGTGGGGTTTGGTGTTCAGGGATTTGGTTCTGTGGGGTTTGGTGTTCAGGGATTTCCTGCTGAGGGTTTGGTGTTAGATTTGGTGCTGAGGGGTTTGGTGTTCAGGGATTTCCTGCCATAGGGTTTGGTGTTCAGGCAGTGCCAGGACAGGGAGCTGTGGGATCATTCCCAGGATCAGGCTGCCAAAGCCCTCCTGGCTCTGTGTCCCAGCTGTGCCCAATCCCCACCTTGTCCCCAGCCCAGAGTGCCACGTCCAGGTGCTCCTTGGACAACACTGCAAACCTCCCTGCGCAGTTCCAATCCCTGATCTCCCTTTCCATGAGGAAATCCCTGCTGCTGTCCCCCCTGAGCCTCCCCTGCCCAGCCTGAGGCTGTTCCTCTCCTCCTGTCCCTGTTCTCTGGGTCAGACCCCAAATCCCCCTGCTGTCCCCTCCTGGCAGCAGCTGTGCAGAGCCACAGGATCCCCCTGATCCCTGTTTTCTCCAGGCTGAGCTCTTTCCCAGCTCCCTCAGGATTCTCCAGCCCTTCCCAGCTCCCATCAGCTCAGCTTTGAGCTCAGAGCAGAAGCTGGAAGGTTCCTGATCCCCAAGAAGGCACTGCTGGAATGACATCCAGGTCAATATTCCTGTTCCTTACATGACCAGTCCTGAGAGAGCTGCATCCAGCTGGGCTTTGAAAAGCCTTGGCCACTGATTCTTGACCTGTGCCATTGTTCCCAGTTCATTTCCCAGACTTCCCAAGTGTGTCATTGCTATTCCTTCTGTTTTCCTCACCCGCTGACCTTTTTGGGACAGAGACAGCTTTTTAGGGATCGTCTACAGAGAAAAGCAAGGTTGGATTGCAACAGGGATCAAACCCAGGGGCTTCCATCTGCTTTGCAGAGAGCCTGAGCAGCTGCTCAGACCCTTCAGCAGCAGTCCAAGCCCTGGGATCCTGGATCTCTCCCTCATTTTCCATCTTGTCACTGCTCCAGTGGTCCAGGTTTTTCCCCTGTGCCCCTTTCATCCCCTTTTTGCCTCCCCTCACAACAGTTCCTGGCCCTCTGGGAAGCTCAGAGCACAGTGTGTAAACTGCTGGGCTGAACCAACAAAGCCTTTTGTAACAACAATGAATAAACAGAGAGTAGGAAAATGTTTTTATTTTAGAATTGACAGGAGAGGACTCGCTTGCAAAACACTCTGATGAAGCTTGTGACATGACTGGACTTTTTCCTAAAACCTCAAAGCTCTCAGGGTCGTGGTTGTCCATTCCTGGAGAGAAATAATGAATAACAGGATGTTGTTGAGAGCTCAAATAATCACAGACTCTGGAACATTAATGGAACTGTTGTCTAAAACAAAGGAGCTGTTCCAGACAGCTGGAAATGCAGTCCTGAGTTTAATTTGTTACAATGCCTGCAGTTTTTCTAGCCTTGTTTCGACAACCATTGCTTGCAAAAGAATCATGAGGGAGGATGACTTGCATGTTCTTCCAGTGGGTCAGGATGGTTTGGGGAAAAAAAACTAACAGTGATGACCAGAAATGCTAAATTCATCTGAATTTCTTCTCAAAGCCTTCATCCTGGTCAGCTGCTGCTCCATGCATCCAATGGGTGTCTCGTGGAGTTTTACACCCAAAATTTACCAAAACCACGCTCTCATGCAGGAAGGAGCAAGGGGCTCTGACACAGAGCCAATGTGTTATTTGGGTTAAAGATTTGAGGGGGAAAATTAAACATTTGGGGCCAGATCTCCCTGCTCAGTTTGGAGCTGATGCAGATTTTATCCCAAGGGATAAATGCAATTCCTGGCACTGTGACAGTGGCACTTTGGTGTGCCACCCTGGGCCATCACTGGGCAGGATCCATCTGGTTTTAGTGGGTGCTGAACAGTTATTTTTTTTGGAGGAAATGTAACCCTGAAGTTCTTTACCTGCAGGGTGGTGTCTGACTGTCAAATCCAGGTGTATCTGCTGGGATATTGTGATAAAATTGGGAAATGATGTTGGCAGCAAAGCTCAGGTGGGGTTGGGAGGTTTGTGGTTCTCATGAACTCTCAGAGCCCAAAAACCATCAGCATTTGGGAGCAGGAAATCCACCAAATCCCAAATTTCTTTGAATTTGAGTGTGCTGATCAATGTCCTGTTCTGTGGTCCCCTCAGGAATGGATCTCAGGGTGGGAGAAGAGAGGTCAAAATTCCATTTTCTCCCTGAGTGATGATCGTCCTGCAGCTCAGAGGGAGGCAGAGCTGGCTGGACAGCAGGGGCTGAGAGCTGATGCTGTGCCCTGTAGGTTTTTGGGGCAGAAAAAGGGATTATAATGGCCAAAAAACCTGCAAATCACTGAAAACAGCCATTTCTCATCCCCTACCCGTGGTTCCCATGGGCCTGGAGGTGTCAGAGGGTGAAAGGGACAGGTGGGGACAACGACATCTGAATGTCCCATGCCTCTGTTCCAGAAATTCTGCATTGAGCTGTGCTGCAGGTCAGGGCAGGATGTGGCTGTGAGCTCTTTGGAGAGAACAGCAGATTTTTGCTGGGGGTTGGACAACTCCTGACAGAGCAATCCCTGTCTGGAACCCTGAAGAGAGCTCAGCTCATTCCAGGGACAGCACGGGGAATGAACTCTGGGAGGACAATTCACATCGTGGTGCTCGGGACGTTTCCTCTGGAAAACACACTCCAGCCTCCTTGAAATGCTATTTTTGGAACCTCCTGAAGGGTTCTGGGGATGTTAAAAGCAACCAAATCAATTGGAAGGTTAATTTGAATTTGCAGATCGAATGTACATTCGCATCGACCTGTTTGTGTGGCTGGAAAGTGAATTTCCCCTCGTAAAATGAGATAGTTTGGGTGCAAAAAACCATCAGGCTGTTTCTCTGAGAAGTTGTAGGATTTTTTACCTCCTCAGAGTAAAAAATGTTTGACCTGATCCCCACGGTCGTTTCCATATCATGACACTTAATTTGAATTTTCTCCTGTAAGTTTATAAAACAAGAGATGCCCATTGGCAAGTAAACTCCCTTCTGTAATTTAATTTATGGGGATAATAGTGGACAGTTCTTTCACCATCATTTGGGAAGGACAGATGTAGCTCTTCCAGCCTGGATTTCATCCTCCCAACACTTGCAGGGGTTGCTGGATCCATGGAAAACTCCTTTAAAATCACCAAGAGTTGCAGCTAATGCATCAACTGGCATGGGCAGCACCGTGACAGAAAATCAGCCTGATGGGGGAACTCCTGAAAGCTCTTTTGGCCCAGTTTGTTTCAATCCATCTCCCATCCCTCTTTTCATTAGGTTTTGAAATGGATATTTCCATTTGCAGGATCTTTAATTCCACGGCAAAATGTCTTTGCGGACACACCTTGAAGTATTCAGAAGCCAAGTGGGTGTTGCAGAAATTCTGTTGGTTTTGTTGCCATTACACTAAAATTCCACAGAGGAAGAAACTCTTTTTAATTCTTTTTTTTTTTCCCCAACCATCCAGTAACTCCACAGTGGGAATAAAATTTCTTTGCCAAGTGCTTTCTGGTAGCTCACAGAATCTGCGAGTTGAGATTCAGAGCTGATGTAAATTGATTTCCACTGCTGATTTATTCCAGCATAGATTTATTTTGATGATTTTAGCATAGATTATCACCGCACAGAGATTCTCATTTTCCCTCTAGACCTTTCCAGGAGATAAATTTAGACATCTATATGTTCCTTTAACATGAAAGAAGTTTTTGCTGCCAAGAGCTTCACAAGAAGTGCTGGGCAGGAAGGGCTGATGACAATCCTGGCCAATATTCCCCCAAATGCCCAAAACCTCTCATCCTTCCCTTCATTAGCATTGATTAGGTAGTGCTCATTAATGTGGCACCTTTAATTTCAGCCTGCTCAGCCCCCTGTGTGCATTAGCAGGCCTGTGGAAGGCAAAGTGCATCAGCACTACCCAGAAATTCCATCACTTCCCACAATATCCTGGCACTGCTGGGCAGCTGGACTGGATCCAGGATTTAAGGAGGAAGCTCAATTATCTCCTTTTAACAAAGAACCCAACCCCTGCCTTTCATGTTTCATAAATAGTTGCTTTTCTTCATTTAACTTGTGGGGCAATTTCAAAATTATGTATTTTTGGCAACATCTTAGCTCATTACAAGGAAACTGGGCCATACTGGTGTGGTGTGGTGGAGCTGAAGGACAGCAATGGGAGCTCAGTTTTGGTCCTAAATCACAGAAATTTCAAAAGATCTGGTGCTGGGTAGATGTTGCATCTTGAAGCACCGTGGTTTTCCAGTTTAATCTCTTAATTTGTGGATTCCTCTCTGATTCTCTCCCACCTGCAAGCAAAGGCATGGGAGCACTCAGAGATGGAACTGAGGAGGAGAACGAGCATTAAAGGGAATAAAAAGGAACAGTTGCACTGTCTAAATTTAGAGATCTGCTGTAGAGCCTTGCTGCCACGTTCTGAGCAAAAATCTGCTGAGCTCTCAAAACTTCTTCCAGCACATATCAGAGGGTCAGGATAACTCATTCAGGGTTGTCTATTCTAATCATTAAATCAAAACAGAGCCCCGCAGGCTGACAACTTAATCATTTTGTCACTGTCATAATGAACCCCTTTTTCATTTGTTGCTAATTGGGTATTAACTGATTGGCATATCAGCTCCTTCGGTGTGGAGTGATGCTCTACCTGTGTCCAGGAAAAACTCTTTCACTCCTTTCCTTAGAGCTTCCTGTGGAGATGTGAACATGAGAGGTGCTGATAGGGGTCTGGTTGAACAGATGTTGTGTCTATAATTATTTATTGCTCTCCCAAACCAAAGGTCTCATTTCTCCCTGGCTGTTCATGGTGGTTTTGGGTGTGCAGAGATCACAGTTTCGTGGCAGGCAAAGCTGCACTCTGTGTGGTGTGAAATTCCTCACGACCGAGGGAAGAAGGTAAGTCTTTGGCCATTAATTATCTGAGACAACCTTCGGGCAGAAGGGGATTTGTGACACTGAGCTCTCCAGAAGGTGTGTGGTACAGAGGAACCTGCCTGGCCACAATCCCACCTCCCTTCCCCGCAGTGGGGCAAGAACGCTGTAAATACCCAGGAGATATTTCTGCCGTTTAATGCATTTCTTTCCTTGAAGTACCAGCTTGTGGAGCTCAGGGAGTGAGAAATTTAAGGCTCCAAGTGTGGCTGAGACGTGGAACATGGAGTTGGCAGCCCTGGAGCAGTAAGGAATGGCCAGAGGGACTGGAGAGGATCCCCATGCCTGGGTGGGTAGCTCTGAGCCCACATTTCCCTGCCACCGAAGCTCCAGGTCAGTGACCACAGGTGTCCTGGGGGATGGATCCGGGCTGGATTTGCTGCACCAGCTGTGGGAAAAGGCAGACTGGGAAAGCAAAGGGTCGGGAGTGGTTTCAAACCTTCATTTCCCCTCCAGTTTGCTAATTGGGAGCGCCGGGGAAGGCGGGGTGGGACAAGGAAGATGGAAAGCAGAGAGTTCCCCACGGGACATCCTCTGCTCCTCCCGCGGGGCTCGGATGGTGGGGTGTCGGCAGCCCCAGCAGGGAATACGGGGATCGTTCCCGCTCCTCCCGGGGGTTCCCGCAGCCTCAGCAGGGCATGGATGGGGTGACCGCATCCCAGGGATGGAGAGGTCATTCCCGCTCCTCCTGGGGGTCCCGCAGCCTCAGCAGGGCATGGATGGGGTAACAGCATCCCAGGGATGGAGAGGTCATTCCCGCTCCTCCCGGGGGGCTGCAGCCTCAGCAGGGCATGGATGGGGTAACAGCATCCCAGGGATGGAGAGGTCATTCCCGCTCCTCCCGGGGGGCTGCAGCCTCAGCAGGGCATGGATGGGGTGACCGCATCCCAGGGATGGAGTGGTCATTCCCGCTCCTCCCGGGGGCTGCAGCCTCAGCAGGGCATGGATGGGGTGACGCATCCCAGGGATGGAGTGGTCATTCCCGCTCCTCCCGGGGGGCTGCAGCCTCAGCAGGGCATGGATGGGGTGACCGCATCCCAGGGATGGAGTGGTCATTCCCGCTCCTCCCGGGGGCTGCAGCCTCAGCAGGGCATGGATGGGGTGACCGCATCCCAGGGATGGAGTGGTCATTCCCGCTCCTCCCGGGGGGCTGCAGCCTCAGCAGGGCATGGATGGGGGATGATCGCACCCCAGGGATGGAGAGGTCATTCCCGCTCCTCCCGGGGGGCTGCAGCCTCAGCAGGGCATGGATGGGGGTGACCGCACCCCAGGGATGGAGGGATCGTTCCGCTGCGCCCCGCCCTGCCCTCCTCCCGGGAAGCGGCTCGGTGGGAGCGCGGGGACCGGGCGGGCGGTGTCTGGTGTATCCCGATACATCCCGGTGTATCCCGATGTATCCCCGTGTATCCCGATATATCCCGATGTATCCTGATATATCCCAGTGTATCCCCATGTATCCCTGTATATCCCGGTGTATTCCGATATATCCCGGTGTATTCCGATATATCCCGGTGTATCCCGATATATCCTGGTGTATCCCCATGCATCCCGGTGTATCCCCGTATATCCCGGTGTATCCCGATAAATCCCGGTGTATCCAGATAGATCCCGATGTATCCCGGTATATCCCAGTGTATCCCCATGTATCCCGATGTATCCCGATATATCCCGATATATCCCAGTGTATTCCAATATATGTAATATATGGTTATATATTGTATCATATATTTATCGTGTATCCGTGTATCCGATATATCCCCGGTGTATCCGGTGTATCCCGATATATCCGGTGTATCCCGATATATCCGGTGTATCCGGTGTATCCCGATATATCCCGGTGTATCCCGGTGTATCCCGATATATCCCGGTGTATCCCGGTGTATCCCGGTATATCCCGGTGTATCCCGGTATATCCTGGTGTATCCCGGTGTATCCCGATATATCCCGGTGTATCCCGGTGTATCCCGATATATCCCCGGTGTATCCCGGTGTATCCCGATATATCCCGTTATGATATATCTGTATCCCGGTGTATCCCGGTATATCCTGGTGTATCCCGGTATATCCCGGTGCATCCCGGTATATCCCGATATATCTCGCTCCGCGTCCCCGCGCCCGCGCTCCGCCGCCGGGAGCGCGCAGCCCCTCCCTCTTCATTTGCATACCGGCGCGCCCTGCGCTCTCCCATTGGGCGGAGGCGGTCGCTAATTTGCATCCCTGCGGGCGCTCAGCCAATGGCGCGGCGCGCCGGGCGGGCGGGGCCGGGGAGAAGGGAGCCGCATGCGCAGCTGCCGCCCCGCTGGTGCTCCGGGCTGGGCCGGGCTGGGCTGGGCCGGGCTTTGGCGGGGCTGGGCCGTGCCTTGCCGGGGCTGGGCCGGGCTTTGGCGGGGCTGGGCTGTGCCTTGCCGGGGCTGGGCCGGGCCTTGGCGGGGCTGGGCCGGGCCTTGGCGGGGCTGGGCCGGGCTCCGGGCACAGGGAAGAAAGGGAGACGCGCAGGGCTGGCTGCTTCTCCCGTTCTGCCATCGCGGAGAGCACGGATCGCCTCCCGCGCCGCGCCGCGCCCCCCGCTCCCCTTCCCCGGGATCGCAGCGATTTGGCCTCGGGGGATTTATTTTTATTCCGTTTTGGTATAATTTTTTTCTTTTTTTTTTTTTTCCTTTTTTTTTTTTTTTTTTTTTTTGATCCGAGCACCGGTGGAGGGGGAGGTCGCGGAGCAGGGAGACAATAGCGGTGCAGCAGCCGCCGCGCTTCTCCTTAAAAAAAAATCATATCTATATAACATTACCGAATAAACACATCGCGGGGTTTCATTTCCCAAGATGTCTTATCAGGGGAAGAAAAACATTCCGCGGATCACGGTGAGTGGAGCGCGGGGGAATAGCGGCGGCGGAGGGGGAGGGGATGGATGGAGCCCTTTGTGTGCCGGAGCGATGCGGGGCTGGGGCAGGATAATGGGATCAGCGATAATGCGGCGCTTCCTGTGCTGCAGCGCCGGGGGGGCTCGGGGGGCTGGGGGTCGGCGGAGCCGGGGGATGCTGAGCTTCGGCCGGGGGCGGATGGAGCGGCATCGCCCCGCGGCAGCGCAGCGCCCTGCCCGGAGAGCGCCGGGGAGCCTCGGGCTGTGCCCGGGGAGCGGTCCCTGTGCCCGGGGAGCGGTCCCTGTGCCGGGGAGCCTCGGGCTGTGCCCGGGGAGCCTCGGGCTGTGCCCGGGGAGCGGTCCCTGTGCCCGGGGAGCGGTCCCTGTGCCCGGGGAGCGGTCCCTGTGCCCGGGGAGCGGTCCCTGTGCTCGGGGAGCGGTCCCTGTGCCCGGGGAGCCGCGGGCTGTGCCCGGGGAGCGGTCCCTGTGCCCGGGGAGCGGTCCCTGTGCCCGGGGAGCGGTCCCTGTGCCCGGGGAGCCGCGGGCTGTGCCCGGGGAGCGGTCCCTGTGCCCGGGGAGGGCTCCCTGTGCCCGGGGAGCGGTCCCTGCCCTGGGTCTGTGCCCTGCGGCTCTCCCAGCCCTCCGGCAGTGCCTGGGAGGGGCTCGCTGCCCGCCCGGGGGGATCCATCCCCGCCAACCGAAGGGCGGCTCCGGGCGGGGGGATCAAGCCGAGCCCCCAATCCCCAGGGCCGGGCTGGCGCTGGGGATTTTCCAGGATCGCCTTTTCTCCGCCGGGAAGCTTCTGGCGAGGCGCAGCCCGGGGTGCGATCCCGGGGGAGCGGGAAGGAGCGTTATATAAAGCCCTGCTGGGTCTGCTGGCTGTGGAGCCGATTTAGGGCAGGTATTGCGGCTCCCAGGGTACCAACTTGGGGTTACGTAAGATATCCCCGGCTAACGGGCTGTCCAAAAACCGCTGGGCTTTCTTGGCCGCGAGAGTTTTTCATCCTTGGCAGGCGCTGCTCACCCAGCCCCACGGACACACCCATCCCCGGCCTCCTTCCTCATCCTCGGGGGCAGGAAAAGGAGCTCCAGACGGGGTTTGACGTGTCGGCTTCGGGCACGGCTGGCTGGGTGGTACGATTGCAATGCTCCAGGAACGCGGGGGATGTGCGAATCGCTGATTGATAAACGCGGCATCACCCGTTTTTTAAAATCATTTTTCCTGTGCGAAGGGGGGGTCGGTTTCCCTGCGAGAGCCCGATGGTGAGGAGTTTAAAAAGCTGCCTGTGTTGAAAGGGCGATGGAGGCTCCTGCTCAATCCCTGTCACGGGCCAGGAGGAGCATGACGCATTTTCCTTCTGGCTGAACGCTCTGGTTTATGCTGTGTGCACCCGATCCCCCTGCAAAAAGAGACAGAAAAACCACATTCTGCTCCCGTTTGCCATCATGCAAACCTGGAATCACCGAGCGAGGCTGATGCTGGGAGCAGGAGGATAATGGATGCGTGGCTGCCCTGCTTTTGCTGCTGCACAGACCCAGATTTGGTGGCAGGCCCTGGCAGGGAGGCGAGCTGCGTGTGCTTTTGTCTCCAAGGTGCTTGAGACGAGCAGGAGGATTCACCCTGAGCCCAAAGCTCTCTCCTCCAGCCGCAGCAGCAGCCCTGCTTACTGCCAGCAGCATCATTAAAACCCTCCAGGCTGCTTTTTTATGGCCACTTCATATATTTTTTTCTCCCCTCCTTTTTCTCTAATTAACGCCCAGTGCATTAGGGCTGGGGCTGCTGGTGACATCCCAGCCAGGCTGTCCCATTTTGATGGCACCAGGAGCCTGCATTGGAGGTGAGCACCAACACTGCAGTGCTGCTGGAAATGGGAAACATGTAGGACAGTTCGCTGGAGAGGCTGGCATTGAAGGACAAGTGGGTTTTTCGCACCCCACGTTGGTTTGTTCAGGCTTGTTGGTAGTCTCAGCGGCTCCTAAATTTAAATTTTGGGGGTTTCTTTGTATCTGGGGTCGGTGGTATTATCCAGGGGAGCTCTCCATTGCAGCAGGAGGAGGAAAAAGAGGAGGGAGATGGATTTACCATCTCCTAGATGTTAAGCAGTGATATAAAGGATGGGTATAAGGGTATAAATCAGTATCTGGTGCAATTCATGGAGCCCTTTTGGTGTCAAAGAGCTGTGTCAGTTGAGAATTGGGTGCTCCAGCTCGTCAGCTTTATTAAAAGCAATTTGGGAAAACGCCTGATTGTTCCTTCTGTTCGACCAGTGAAGTTGGCACCTCGAAATTGGGGCCCTGAGCACCCCTGTCACTGTTTTAGATGTATATTTTCTAAGTTTTTGTATCTATTTTTCTATAAGTTCAAGGCACCTCTGAGCTCAAAGTCCACCTCTTGGTTTCCCCAGCCTTTGGCTGTGCTGGTCTGGCTTTGTTCTCTTCCAGAGGCATTTTTGGGAGGAGGAAAAAAGAGAATCAGAGTGAGTACAAGTGCAGATCTGAGGGCCGAAGGTGTGGTTTCAACCAAACACTGCACAGCATGTACAGGCTGTGCTTTAAATATTCATCTGCTGTAAAAATGCATCTGTGATGTGGGGAATGAAGGGACCAGGGGGATGCAGCAGCCACTTTGGACTCTCCTCCCATCCAGGGCTCTGCAGTGGGTTTCACTCTTGTTTATGACTGCTGCAAAGAAAAAAACCCGAAACAACATTTGTTTTTGACCTAAAATCTTGCAGAAGTGAACTGTAACCTGGGCTGGGAGAAAATCACCCTGCCTGCTAGCTGCCTTTTGATAATGACCTTCCCATTCCTGCCAAACTGCCCTCTAATTTGAGCAAATCTTAATGACCTCTCTGTCAATCCTCCCCTTAACCCTAATTTGCTAATAACATTCTTACTCCCATCTGGTTCTGCAGTGGTGCTGGGGAAAGGCGGGGAAAGGATGCACTGCATCGAACCATCACTAAATGGGACCAAAGGAGTTTGTTTGTGTTGTGTAACCCCTGGCAACAGACTTTTGGGCCATTTCCCTGACAGCAGTTGACTCACGTTGAGCCAAGTAGTGACTCCACTGTGTGGGTGCATATAGGAAATTTTTGCATACGACCAGAGGAAAAAATAAGATAAGAAAAATATCTGGCTCTTCCACATCCCTCCAAGTGTTATTATTCAGTGATGGTGGCAGGCTGCAGGTAGGAGTGAAGCTGCCAAAGCAGACCACTGGAAAGGCACCTCCTTCCCTCGTTCTGATTTTTTTTTATTTTTTGATCACCAGCCTGATGAAAGGCCCGGCGGATGAAATAAACCATTTTATCTCCCCCAGTTGAAAGCGGAGCATCTGACTGGTGTTTTGACGGGCGCTGGTGAATAATGCAGAGCTTGCTGCCTTCCCTTCCTCTTTCATCTCTGGGGTGACACTGCAGACTGTCAGCTCTCCCTCGGAATAATTTGTGTCTCGCCTTGTGCTCCTTCTCGTTGCAGAGCGATCGTCTCTTGATCAAAGGTGGTAAAATCGTGAACGACGACCAGTCCTTCTATGCAGACATTTACATGGAGGATGGGTTGATAAAGTAAGTGGAGGGAAGCCTCGTGGTGGGGCTGGGGATGTGCAGAAATGCAGATTGGCAGGAGTGGATTCATCTCAGAGAGCTCTATTCAATTGCAGCGAAAAATGAATATTTCACTTCTGTATGGATCTAAATCAATTCCTATTAATGAAGGAGCTTTAAAAGCAGAACTGAATTAAAGAAACAGCTCCCAAAGCCTGCTGGCTCCGAGGAGGAGCTTCCATGTGCTTAATTTTAGCCATGTGGGCAGCCCCACGCTGAGATGACACATGTGTTTGAAGTTATCTGCGCTGCAACATTTCACTGAGTTATGACTTCAGATATTTTGAATCCAGAGTTCAGCATCCTAACGCACTTAATTCTGCTTCAGGCTCCGAGGCTGGACTGGGGTGACCTCTGGAAATCTCCTGCAGGGCTGATTTCTCCGGGGCTGTGATGCAAGGATGGACCCAACCCCCCCTGAAAGTTAAAAATGAGGCTGCAGTGGAAGAGGTTCAGACCTCTCCCTGTGTTTTCAGGCCTGAAACATGCGTTCCTGGCACGTTAAATGTGTTACAGATTTCTTTGGAAAATCACTCCTAGGAAAAAACGGACAAGGCAGAGGTTATGAGCGAGGAATTTTCCTGTTCTGGCTAAACAGCCAGCACATGTGCTTTGTTAATCAAGGTTAAAAGTTAAGGGAGGCAGCCAGAGACAGCTAATTAATTGCAGAGTGTCATCCACTGCTGCACTGCTAAAAATAAGTGTGAGGAGCTGGACTGGAGAGACCTTGGAGGGTCTTACCAGGAATTTGGTAACCAATTCCTGCCTGGATTTGTGTTTTTGCAGGGGCTCTGCAATACTGACATAGGTAAGGAAGGTAGAAAATAGAGAAGCAAAAGCTCTCCCAGTGCTCCCAAAGCAATGGGAACATTGAAATTGCTGTTGGAGAGCTCGACTCAAGGGCTGAGCTCCTCTCAACCAAATCCAGCCCCAGTAAAGCTGCTTTTGGTGCAGTGATCCCCCAAACCCTTCCTGCAGCACTCCCTGAAGGAGCTGCACACCTCACTTTCCATGCTGCAGCTCTCCCAGGGGCAGAACAAAACCCCCTGAGCGCCAATCCTGTGCCCTGCTTTCCATGGAAAAACAGCTCCAGGTAGCACAGGGTGTTTGTTTACAGGCTGCTCTCTGGGTGTGCCTGACCTGCTCCTCGACCCCTCTCTCCCCAGGCAAATAGGGGAGAACCTGATCGTGCCAGGGGGAGTGAAAACCATCGAGGCTCACGGCAGGATGGTGATTCCCGGCGGGATTGATGTCCACACTCGGTTCCAGATGCCGGAGCAGGGCATGACATCTGCTGATGATTTCTTCCAAGGGACCAAGGCTGCGCTGGCTGGAGGCACCACCATGATCAGTAAGTGGCTGCTTTCCTCCTCCTCCTCCTCCTGCAAAGCTGGAATTTTCTCTTTCCCAGGTGACAGCTGGAGCTGTGGGAGTCACCTCGTTCCAGACCAGGGGGTGATGGATGTGTCTGGCCCGGCTGCTGGGGGAAGTTTGTGGGAATTGGGGTGGAAAAGCAGGTTCATTTCACTCATTTCCCTTGCTGGGGGTGTGACCTCAGCGGGTTTTTGGGTCTGGAAGCAGTGTCACTGTTCCTCTGTGAGCAGCAGATGCCTGTTTTCTGTGCCTCAGTGCCTTTTCCCCCAATGTCTGGGGAGAGATGTGCATTGTGTGCTCACACCCACTGCTCTGGGAGTGCCTTGGAAAACTGGGCCACTTGTTTCAGGCTCTGCACATGCCCAGCTTCAGCAGCAGGGTTTTTGTGAACGTGGCTCTGTTTGTGCTCATCTCCTCCTCTGGAGGAAGAGAGGAACTGGGAAGTGAAAATACCTCAAAATAAAAAGGCAGCCAGACTGGCTGCTGTGCTGCCAGCAGGGTTAGGCACTCCTGGTGTTCCCCTCTGAAATGCCTCAGGAGTGACTGCCAGGCTCTCTGTCCCTGCTTGTGTTGGCCACAGGATCTTCAAGCTCCACAAATGAGTTGTGTTGGTGACTTTGCTTGAGCCAGAGGGAAAACCCAACCCTTTGTTGCAGGGCAGCTGATCAGGTGTCAGACTGTCCCGTGGTGTCCCAGGCTCTGCTGAGTGTAGGAACGAGGCACAAAGGTGTGAAATGATCCAAAATCCAAGAATTTGCAGTGTTTCATGTGCTCTGAGTGCTGCCATTGCACAGCTGAGGTGCAGAGGGATGGAATAAGTTGGTTCAGAAGAGGAATGAGTGGCTGTTGTGCAGTCCGTGGGTATGAAGAGATCTCAGGCACAGCCAGGACTCAGCCCAGCTCCTCTCACTTCAAACCAACCCCCATGTGGAGCTCATCCTCCTCTCTGCCTGGGAGCAGTGCTGCATCCCTGCTGGGTGGGTGGACTGGGATTGATTGCCAGGAGGCTGCGAGTAGGTCTTGCTCTGATGCTTCAAAGAAATAATCCTAAAATAACCCAGGAAATGATTTTTCATGTTATCCCTTCCGAGTGTGAGGTTTGTGGCTGCAGAGAACCTCCCACACCCAGGGCGTGTGGCTGTGGATGCTCCTTTTGTGCACACTGACACCCAATTCTCCTTCAAATCTTTGCTCTCAATTTAAATCAACAGCACTAAAGTGGGTTTTTTTATTTTTTAAATTTTTTAAAATTTGTTTTCAGCCTCAGCTCATTGACTTTGTTTCCTCGGTGGTTCCTTTGTGAGGAATCCACCTGGTTCCCACTTGAATTATCGCTTTGTTCTTCCCTGTTCAGTTGAATTAGATCAAAACAACATTCTCTGTCACCTGCAGGTGACCTTTCAGCAGCACCATTCCCCTCAGTGGCACTTTTTTAAAAGCAGAAATTGCTTTGGCAAGAATTTTTTTTGGGAGTAGCCCTTTGGTTTGGTTGCCCAGTTTGACACAAGCAGAGTCTCGTGCTTCAGAAATGGCTGTAAATATTTATTGCCTTCAATATTTGAGGTTTAATATTTTTATATTTGAATATTTCTTCAATAGCTGAAGAAATAATGATAGAAAATAATCAGTTGAATATCTGAGTATCTCAGCAATGGTGAGAGAACACTTCTCTGAGCTAGGGAGGTTGGAGGAGAACTTCCCATTTTACAATTTCTCCTTTCACAGCTGGGAAAATGAGCAGAATTTGGATTATGACCATTTAGAGGAGGCTGGTGATTAAACCTGGCCTCAGATTAACACACCAAAATCATCTCTTAAACAACAACAAAAAAATCTCCCTAAGACTGCAGCAAGGACTAATTGGGCTGAATGGGATGATGGAGAGCCATTTCTGCTGGGTGGGAATCACCAGCTGGAGAGTGCAGAGCAGGATGGATGATCCAAATTAGCCTTCAAAGCCTCTGCCCTGTCAGCTCAGCTGCTCCTCCCAGCAAAATCCCAGCATTTGCAGTTTTTCCACAGGGAAAGCTCCCTTGCTGGGTGGCCTTTGGGCTTCCCCAGAGCAGGTGGGAGTGGTGGAGGATGGCAGTGGTTTTTTTTTTTCTCTTAAATAGGGCAATATTTAGTGAACTGGCTGTGTGTTATCACAAATTGCAGCCTGGAAATGAGGCTTTTATCTCGTGGATTTTAAATGCTGGGATTTTTTAAAGGGAGTCTGCTCCTCCCATGGATTTGTATCCAGCTGGGTCTCTGCTCCTCAGGCTTTTTTTTTGGGAGAAAAAACACCTTTTTGGATGTGAAATTTGAGGCAAAAACCCACCCAATTTCCTCATTAGTGCTTTAAGCAAACTTTGCAGGATTTATTTACAAATCCCTTTGCTCCATCCGTTCCTCTGCTCGATGCATAACCCTCACTCTTTTTTGGGGAGAAAAACCACCTTTTTGGATGTGAAATTTGAGGCAAAAAACCACCCAATTTCCTCATTAGTGCTTTAAGCAAACTTTGCAGGATTTATTTACAAATACCTCTGCTCCATCTGTTCCTCTGCTCGATGCAGAGCCCTCACTCTGGGCTCACAAGCAGGTTCCTCAGCTTCATGCTTCAATTTGTTCCACATTTTTGTGCAGGAGGGCACTTTAGGGCTGTTTACTCTACAATCACTGCAGGGAAATATTTATTTTACACGCAGTTTTCAGCGAAATTAAAACAAGAGCCTTGGATAGGTTTCCACTGATGGGTGGTTTTGTTAAATCTGGGGGTGAAATTCTGGCTTTGGTGAGTTTTACATCAACCTGCAGTGCCAGGAGTTCACCTGGAGGAGCAGCTTTGGTGAAGCTGATCTTCAGCTCAGATCAAATTCGGTGTTGCTCCTTTAATTCTGATGTCAGACACAGCCAGGGGAAGCTCACAGGAGTTTGGGAATTGTTTCTCATTGCTTGTTCCACTCCAAATCCATCCCTGCAGCATCACAGGGGTGGAAGCAGGTGGGTTTTGGTGTCAAAAGGAGCAATTTTGGGTCTTTTATGGCACCAGGGGGATTTATCCTGGTGGGAAGCAGCTCTGGCTGCAATCCAGATCTTCCAGAGAGTGGGAATCAGGTGGGTTTTGGTGTCAAATGCAGCAATTGTGATTTTTTATGGCACCAGAGGGGATTTATCCTGGTGGGAAGCAGATCTGCCCCTAATCCAGATCTTCCAGAGAGTGGGAATCAGGTGGGTTTTGGTGTCAAATGCAGCAATTTTGGTTTTTTTATGGCACCAGGGGGATTTATCCTGGTGGGAAGCAGCTCTGGCCCCAATCCAGATCTTCCAGAGAGAAGGGATCAGGTAGATCTTGGTGTCAAATTGACCAACTGTGATTTTTTTTTATGGCACCAGAGGGATTTATCCTGGTGGGAAGCAGCTCTGGCTCCAATCCAGGTCCTCTAGAGAGGGGGAATCAGGTAGATCCTGGTGTCAAATGGACCAACTGTGGTTTTTCATGGCACCAGGGGGATTTATCCTGGTGGGAAGCAGCTCTGGCTCCAATCCAGGGCTTCCAGGGAGTGGTAATCAGGTGGGTTTTGGTGTCAAAAGGAGCAATTTTGGTTTTTTTATGACACCAGGGAGATTTATCCTGGTGGGAAGCAGCTCTGGCTGCAATCCAGAGCTTCCAGAGAGAAAGAGTCAGGTAGATCCTGGTGTCAAATGGACCAACTGTGATTTTTTTTTATGGCACCAGAGGGATTTATCCTGGTGGGAAGCAGATCTGCCCCTAATCCAGATCTTCCAGAGAGTGGAAATCAGGTAGATCCTGGTGCCAAATGGAGAAATTGTGATTTTTTATGGCACCAGGGAGATTTATCCTGGTGGGAAGCAGCTCTGGCTGCAATCCAGATCTTCTAGAGAGTGGGAATCAGGTGGGTTTTGGTGTCAAAAGGAGCAATTTGGTTTTTCATGGCACCAGAGGGGTTTTATCCTGGTGGGAAGCAGATCTGCCCCTAATCCAGATCTTCCAGAGAGTGGAAATCAGGTGGGTTTTGGTGTCAAATGCAGCAATTTTGGTTTTTTATGGCACCAGGGGGATTTATCCTGGTGGGAAGCAGCTCTGGCTCCAACCCAGAGCTTCCCCCCTCCCCAGGGAAGAGGAGCTGGGTGTTGATGTCCCAAATCTGCCTTTTCCCCTCTCGATCTCTCTCTGCTCAGCCCTCCCCAGGCTGCTGCACTCAGGGCTGATTTCCTCCTCCTCTGGCTCCCCTGAGGCCATCCGAGCAGGAATTCCAGCTATGATCCTTCTGTCTCTCCCCTCTGCAGTGCCAAAGGCAAGGCTCCAGCTGACTGTGCTCAGGGAGGAACAAAACACAGTTGGTTTTGCCCGAAATGAAATGACGTCTCTTGATATCTTTGTTTTTCTGCAGGGACAATTCACTGCCCGTCCTGTGCTCTGTCCCCACCTTAAAACAATATTGCTGTGGGGATGTCAGCTGAACTGCCCTCCCCGTGGGGTTTTGGGATAACATTGGTGCAGGGGAAAAAAAAAAACCAAAAAAAACCTTGGATTGTTGCCCTTTGGAAATGTCAGAATGCAGTGTTTGGGCATTGAGTTGAAAGGAGAATTCCAGAATGATCCATGGAGGGTTTTGAAGGAGAGAGGAGAGTTAGATTTGCTCCAACCTGTTAGTTATATTCCTGTTTCATTCCTGTTTCATTCCTGTTTCATTCCTGTTCCATTCCTCTCTTTCTCTATGGAAAGAGAGCAGAACTCCCAGAGTTTTGGGAAAGAATTCTGTCTGAAGTTGCCCTTTACGAGAGGTTAAAATTTTGGGGAGCTAAAAATGGCATTTTTCACAGTCACAGAATGTCCCGAGCTGGGAGGAATCCACAACAAGGATTCAATCCACAACAAGGAACCCACAAAGGTCATCCAAGTCCCATTCCACACCTATTTCTGAGCCCCTCTTTTCCCTCCCTGAGCTGGGTGAACACCCCAGGATATAACCCAGCCCCCATCATCCTATTCAGCCCAATTAGTCTTGCTGCAGTCTTAGGGAGATATTTTTTTGGTTGTTTAGAGGTGATTTTGGTGTCTTCATCTGAGGCCAGGTTTAATCACCAGCCTCCTCTAAACGGCCATAATCCAAATTATGCTCGTTTTCACTGCTGTGAAAGGAGAAATTGTAAAATGGGAAGTTCTCTCCAACCTCCCTAACTCAGAGAAGTGTTCTCTCCCCATTGCTGAGATACTCAGATATTCAGCCATAAAGACAGTAAATATTTACAGACATAAGGAAAAGGAGGAAGACTCCCTGTGAGGAGCAGGATGGAGCCTGGTGATGCTTTGGTCCCTGCTGAGCTGTGATGGCTGAAATCCCCATCCAAACCCCTGGCAAAGCTGGAAAAGGGCAGGGAGGCATGCAGAAGTTAAACTCTGTGCATTTTCTGGCTCTCTGATCCCTTTTTTCCACCCCCTGGGAGCTCCATGCACCCACACACATCTCACCCCTCCTCCAGGCTCTGCCTCTCCCCTGGCTCTGCTGGCCTTGGGTGAAATCTGCTGCTGACATTGCCTCTGTTGACTCAGCCAACCGCTGGTGTAATCAGAGAGAGAAATTACAGTGAGGGAAATTATAGCTTTTTCTGGCCTGGTGGCTTGGAAAGCAGCAGCCTTTTGAACTGGAGCTGCAGTTTATCCTAATGACACGGGGAGGGCAGGCTGGGGAGGGAGCTGGGGAGCTTCAGGAGATGAAGGAGAGCCTCACCAGGGCTGCTGGTGGCTTCCTAATTGCTCAGCCTGCTATTAGAGAGCCCCGTGGGCAGCAGGGCAGGGCTTGGGCAGGGCTGGAGCTGCCCAGCTGCAATCCAGTTCAAAGTGAGGTCTGCCAGGTCATCCTGAGCATCACCACCTTGCTGGGAGGAGATGTTTCCAGTCAGGAATGCTTCCTCACCTCCTGGGTTTTGATCTGAGCATGGCAGAGGATGGAATTGCCCCAGAGGAGATCAGGGTCTGGGATCACCTCAGCTTCACGTGGGGTTTGGACAGGATGAGGAGGTTTAAAGTCACCAGTGGAGATTAAATCACTCTTTAACTGACTGGAAGTGGGGTTTGGACAGGGTGAGGGTGTTTAAACTTATTAACTGACTGAAAGTGGGGTTTGGATACGTGAGGGTGTTTAAACTTAATAACTGATTGAAAGTGGGGTTTGGACAGGGTGAGGGTGTTTAAACTTAATAACTGATTGGAAGTGGGGTTTGGACAGGGTGAGGGTGTTTAAACTCACCAGTGGAGATCAAATCACTCTTTGACTGACTGAAAGTGGGGTTTGGATAGGGTGAGGAGGTTTAAAGTCACCAGTGGAGATTAAATCACACTTTAACTGACTGAAATTGGGGTTTGGACAGGGTGAGGGTGTTTAAACTTATTAACTGACTGAAAGTGGGGTTTGGATAGGGTGAGGAGGTTTAAACTCACCAGTGGAGACTAAATCACACTTTAACTGACTGAAAGTGGGGTTTGGATAGGGTGAGGGTGTTTAAACTCACTAACTGGCTGAAAGTGGGGTTTGGATAGGGTGAGGGTGTTTAGAGTCACCAGTGGAGATTAAATCACTTTTTAACTGACTGAAATTGGGGTTTGGACAAGGTGAGGGTGTTTAAAGTCACCAGCGAAGATAAAATCATAATTTAACTGGCTGAAAGTGGGGTTTGGATAAGGTGAGGGTGTTTAAACTCACCACTGGAGATCAAATCCTACTCTAACTGGCTGGCTGCCTTTATTTTACATTACCAGGGTTAGTCCTGTGCTGTTCTGGAGCCCAAATAGTGAGTGAGAGGAGGAGGAGGAGGAGGAGGAGGGAGGCAGGGACAGCAGGAGGTGACAGCAGTGCTCAGGCAGGGCCTTGTGGCCAAGCTGGAATTATAAAAGGGAGTTTTTTCCATGCAGGAGCAGCGACCACAGAGCTGCAGTGTGTGCCCAGGGCTGGCTGTGTGGACACAGCCCTGCATTGTTCCCAGGCACCAACCCCACTTTTGTTTCTCTTTGCACCCAGAGATGAAAGAGGAGCTGTGCTGGGCCTGGCCCTGCAGACAGGCCGCCCTGGCTCTGGGTTCATTCCTCTTCCTGGCAGCAGTTCTTGTGCCCCAAAGAATGTTTTATTCTCTCCAAATGTAGTGAAAGTGCCCACAGATTATTGGGGATTTTTATGAGAGAAATCCTTGCTGTGCCTGACAGGGGTAACAGCATCTCCACACAGGGATGCAGAACCCCAAACTCCAGCCCTTCCCCTCCTCTCCCCAGCTCCCCTCGGTGCTTCTTACACCCTAAACTCCACTCTTGGCCCTGATTCACTGTAAATCTCTTCGCTTCACCAGCTCCCCTCAGTGCTTTTTACACCCCAAGCTGCAGCCTTGGCCCTGATTCACTGTAAATCTGTTTGCTTTACCAGCTCCCCTTGGTGCTTTTTACCCCCCAAACTGCAGCCCTGGCCCTGATTCACTGGAAATCTCTTCACCAGCTCCCCTCAGTGCTTTTTACACCCCAAACTCCACTCTTGGCCCTGATTCACTGTAAATCTCTCTGTCTTACCAGCTCCCAGCTCCCCTTGGTGCTTTTTACCCCCCAAACTGCAGCCCTGGCCCTGATTTACTGTAAATCTCTTCACTTCACCAGCTCCCCTCAGTGCATTTTACACCCCAAACTGCAGCCCTGGCCCTGATTCACTGCAAATCTCTTCCCTTCACCAGCTCCCAGCTTCCTGCTGCTGCCTTTGTGCCTTTTATTCAGGGCAGCCTTCAAACCCTCCACGAGAAAGTGGGGCTGCAGCAGCTCTGGGCAGTTCCCTGGGGTGATGAGCTCCTTTTAAACCCCTCTAAGCCCATCAGGCTTGAGGTTTGCAGCCTCTCAGCTCTGCTCCCACATCCCAGTGCTGCTGGAAGGGATCCCCCATTGTCCTGCTGGGGATTCCAAGGGCTCAGGGCATCTGCCAAGCCCTTGGTGTGCCAGAGAGCCCAGGAGGGAGCAGCTGTGCAGAGCTCAGTGGTGCTGTGTGTGCTGGGGAGGTTTTTCTGACCTTTCAGGCTGCAGCTATTGTTTGTCACCTCTGTGTGCTGTGAGGAATGAGCTCCTGGGAGGAGCAGGCTGCTGGGAGGGGCACAGGAGGGCTCTGTGGGGTGCTGCAGGAGCTCTGTGGGGTGCTGCAGGAGCTCTGTGGGGTGCTGGTGTGTTTAACCCCACTGTCACATGCCATTGTCCCCCCGCAGGGCTGAAGGGTGAAATCGCTGGGCCTGGCAGTCCTGGGAAAGCTCTGCAGTCCAGCCTGGCTGGTTTTTGAGTCAATCAGTGGATTTGTCCCTGTTTTCCCATCTTTTCCTTCCCCAGAGCTGCTGGGGATCCTTCCCCTTGTTCCTGTGCCATCCTTCTACCTCTTCTCCCATCCTTCTGCCCCTTCTCCCATCCTTTTCCCTCTTCTCCCATCCCTTTTCCTCCTCTCCCATCCTTCTACCCCTTTTCCCATCCTTTTCCCTCCTCTCCCATCCTTTTCCCTCCTCTCCCATCCCTTTCCCTCCTCTCCCATCCCTTTTCCCTCCTCTCCCATCCCTTTTCCCTCCTCTCCCATCCCTTTTCCCTCCTCTCCCATCCCTTTTCCCTCCTCTGCCAGCACTGATTTCTCAGAGAGCAGTGAGGAATCCCTTTCTGTGTCCGTTTTGCCCCGTTGTGCTCCAACCTCTCCCTGTGCAGCAAGGAGGAGAGAGAGACAATTCCAGAGAGGAGGGAGGAAATTCTCCCCAGAATGGAGGGAATTTGGAGGCAATTCCACCCGTGCTGGAGGCTGCTTTAGGTGTGAACACCCCAGAGCTGGAGTGGCAGCAGCTCTGACAGAGCAGATGTGGCTGACCTAGATTTTCCTGTGCATCCAGAAAGGGATTTATTTCAGAAATTAACCCATGTTGTCTGTTGCTGCAGTAGCATTTAATGCTTCTTATTCCATGGAATGCTGGGGATTGGGGTGCTGCTGCTTTCCCACTGTGTTTTGGGTTGGAAGAGCTGCTTTTAGATATTTTTCTGACAGAATCAGAGTGGTTTGGGGTTGAAAGGACCTTAAATCCCATCCAGTGCCACCCCTGCATGGTCAGAGACACCTCCTGCTATCCCAGGTTGTCCCAAATTCTGTCCAGCCTGGCCTTCAACACTTCCAGGCATGAATTGTTTCCAGGATTCCAAACCTCACCACCCTTAGAATAAAGAATTTCTTCCTAATATCTCATTTAAACCTTCCCTCCTTCAGCTTAAGGCCACTCCCTTTGTCCTATGACTACTTATCCTTGTGAAAAATCCCCCAAATCCCCAAATTCTTGCTTTCTAGTGCTCTCAGCCCCGAGTTCCAGGCCTCAGAGATGTCACTAAAGAGAAGGAGAGAGGCTGTGGGTCTCTGTGCTGTGCTGTGTCCCACTTACACCACTGGAAAAGGATGTTTTCAAGGGTGCAGGTGAAAACTTTGGCTCCTCCAGGTCTGCTGCGGATGGAAAAGAGGAAAAAAAAAACTTAAAAAATAAAATTAAATTATCCACCTTGCTTCATATAACATCATCAGCTGCCTGTGCTGGGTTTTCAGGGCATGTGTGTTAAACCTTGCTGGATCAAGTGTTTTAATCACCTTCAAGTCTTGACAAGGTCTTTAAACAAACAGCAGGAAATGCTGCCTGGGGCTCTTCCCTTGGCCTGCTTTGCTGGGCAGGGAGATTTTTGCACTTTTTGCCTTCCTGACTGTTCAACCCTCGGCTGCTTCTGCCTTTCCCTGAGCTTGACTCAGCAGAAAATGTCCTTTCTGGTCAGGCAGGACCTTTCAGTTTTAGATTTCCCACTTCCAGCTCTCCGCGTTGGCATTGCCCTGGGAGGGGAGCAAGTGGAGCTTGAAGGAAACAAAGGCTGAGAGCAACTGCAGGATTCCAAATGGGGGTGAATTTGGAATTTATGGAGTCAGATTTGGTGACTTTGATCAGCAGAACCTTTTTTTCCCCTCTTCCCCTCACCCCCCACGCCTTCAGAGTTCACAGATCCCATCTGTTCCTTAGAAACCGGATTTTTTTTTTTTTTTTTTTAAAAATCTTTCTGGTGAGAGGGAGAAATGTTTGAGGAATACAAATGAGCTCCTCCTGTCTGGCATGCTTGAATCACACCCAGGAGCTGCCAGTTGTTGCTCTGTGCATTTGCAGGGAATGCAGGGATGGACTTTTGGGAATTATTGCTCCTGGGAGAACTCTTTTCTTCCCTTGGTACACTGAATTTAGTGCTGGAAGCACCTCTGTGACAATGGGAATGTCATTCCCTTTCTCCATGCTGTTCAGATGGGGAGGTGGCTTTAATTCAGATTAATCCAGCTCACTTAGAGCCTCCTATCATCAGGAAAAAGTGATTATTTTTGTGGAGAGGAAATATGAGAATGCCTGAGAAGCGAGGAGTTAATCCCTGAGATAATTCCTGTGCCCATCCAGAGGAAAGTGCTTTTGCCTTCCTGTTTGGAGTAACAGGAGGAACTTTCAGATTTCCCATGCAAATATTATTTGGGAAATGCTTTGGTTGGTCTTTCAGAGGCCACCAAAAAGGGCTCAGCTTTGGGAAGTTCTGGCCACTTCCAGCAGATTGTTTTCATGCCTGGAAGCAGCTCTGTATGAGCAGCCTGGATATTTCTGGAGTATTTCTGGAATTGGGGTATTTCTGGAATATTGGAATATTTCTGGGGTCTGGGGGACTTGCTGGTGGTGTTTTACATGTGAATGAAATTCCCTGGCAGCAGGAGCTTGAAAAGGAGATCCTGGAGAACTAACCAGAATTATTGCACAGATCTGGGTTGGTGTAGGGAAAGGGGGAATCTCCCAGATTGAGGGGTTTGTGACCCCAAATTGGGGTTTTTCATGGATGTGAGGAGATTCTAGGCTCCCTGAAAAGCCAGGCAGGGTTGGTTCAGCAGCTGGGGGCTGTGCAAGAGGATTCTCTGTTCAAATATCCCAATATTGCCTCAAAAATCTCATTCCAGAGTGTCAGTTATTGACACTTCCCAGCAGGCTTTCCTGTAATTCAGATGGGATTTCTCAGGAAATTACCTTACCAGTGTCCAGGAGAAGAGTTCAGCCACTGATGGACTACAGAGGACTTCTCAGCCTGATGGGCAGAGACTCCTGGGGAAAGTTCTGTAAAATCTTCGTGGCACAGCTGAGAAAAATGTAGATTTTAATGCAGAATTAGGCTGTGGAAGGAGCAGAGTTTGGGATTCTGAAGCTGTCAGTCCTTTTGCAATGCCAATAGTGTGATGAAGGGGAAGGTGGCACCTGCATGGAGCAATCCATGGAGCTCTCCTGCCTGGATCCAGGGGCAGTTTGTGGGATCATGGAGTGGTTTGGGTGGGAAAGGACCTTTAGGATCATTCTGAAGAGCTGCTTGTAGGTGCTTTTCTGACAGAATCACAGAATGGTTTGGGTGGGAAAAAGGACCTTAAAGCTCATCCCATCCCACCCCAGCCATGGCAGGGACACCTCCCCTATCCCAGGCTGCTCCGTCCTGGTCTTGGACATTCCAGGGATCCAGGGGCAGCCACAGCTCCTCTGGGAATTCCATCCCATCCCCTCCCACCCTCTGAGCAAAGAATTTCCCTCTAACACCACGTTTGAGACAGGAAATCAGGCTGAGGTGTAGAAAGCCACAGTTTCCCCTAAAAACTTCGCGCGTGGAGAAAACCAAAAGGCAGATGTTGCGTGCAGGATCTTCCCAAAACAATTTGGGAACAGCAGGCTGGGTGTCTCCCTTTGGGTGGGCAGCTCAGGAGTGCTGCTTTGTGCCCCAAACCTCAAATTCCTCACGGATCTGGGAGCCAGGCAGGGGAATAAAGCCACAGGAGTGTGTTTAACGTGGGATAATGAGGTTAGGACCTCCCGCAGGGTAATGATTTCAGGCAGCCCCAGAGCTGATTTGCAGCAGTAGCAGCTCTGCAGTGGGGAGAGCAGAGCAGTGGGCAGGTGAGCTCAGGAAATCCCTGCGGGAGGCTGAGGGTGCTGCTGGATCTCTGGGCTTTGGTGGCCAACAGGTTCTGCTGAGCTCCACACCACATCCCACCGGGTTTCCCCATAAACACGGGGATGTTTTGGGGTGATTTGGGCTTTTCCCATAAACACGGGGATGTTTTGGGGTGATTTGGGCTTTCCCCATAAACACAGGGATGTTTTGGGGTGATTTGGGCTTTCCCCATAAACACGGGGATGTTTTGGGGTGATTTAGGCTTTCCCTATAAACATCAGGGATGTTTTGGGGTGATTTGGGCTTTTCCCATAAACACGGGGATGTTTTGGGGTGATTTGGGCTTTTCCCATAAACACAGGGATGTTTTGGGGTGATTTGGGCTTTCCCCATTAACACGGGGATGTTTTGGGGTGATTTAGGCTTTTCCCATAAACACAGGGATGTTTTGGGGTGATTTGGGCTTTCCCCATAAACACGGGGATGTTTTGGGGTGATTTAGGCTTTTCCCATAAATACTGGGATGTTTTGGGGTGATTTAGGGAACCTCAAGGGACTGGGGTGATTTGGGCTTTCCCCATAAACACAGGGATGTTTTGGGGTGATTTGGGCTTTCCCTATAAACACAGGGATGTTTTGGGGTGATTTGGGCTTTTCCCATAAACACAGGGATGTTTTGGGGTGATTTGGGCTTTCCCCATAAACACAGGGATGTTTTGGGGTGATTTAGGCTTTTCCCATAAACACAGGGATGTTTTGGGGTGATTTGGGCTTTTCCCATAAACACAGGGATGTTTTGGGGTGATTTGGGCTTTCCCCATAAACACTGGGATGTTTTGGGGTGATTTGGGCTTTTCCCATAAACTCAGGGATGTTTTGGGGTGATTTGGGCTTTTCCCATAAACACGGGGATGTTTTGGGGTGATTTGGGCTTTTCCCATAAACACGGGGATGTTTTGGGGTGATTTGGGCTTTTCCTATAAACACAGGGATGTTTTGGGGTGATTTGGGCTTTCCCATAAACACAGGGATGTTTTGGGGTGATTTGGGCTTTTCCCATAAACACAGGGATGTTTTGGGGTGATGGGACTCGGGGGGGTGATTTGGGCTTTCCCCATTAACACGGGGATGTTTTGGGGTGATTTGGGCTTTCCCCATAAACACAGGGATGTTTTGGGGTGATTTGGGCTTTCCCCATAAACACAGGGATGTTTTGGGGTGATTTGGGCTTTTCCTATAAACACAAGGATGTTTTGGGGTGATTTGGGCTTTTCCCATAAACACAGGGATGTTTTGGGGTGATTTGGGCTTTCCCTATAAACACAGGGATGTTTTGGGGTGATTTAGGCTTTTCCTATAAACACAGGGATGTTTTGGGGTGATTTAGGGGTGATTCAGACCGCATTTCCTTGCTTCAGTTGTGTGGCAGTTGGCAGAGTGGGGACAGTGTTGCCTGTGGGTTGGTGGAAATATGAGGCAGGCACAGCTAAAAAGGGGTAAAAGGGTTTTATTTTGGTGTTTAATAGGATTTTAGGTGCACAGCTCTGCAAAGGTGGAACACACCCATGTGCACACTCACCGTATAATGCAAATACAATTTTATGGACTTTGCAAATTAGCCAATCTACTTAAAATCTCCCAATAAGAAACTTAATAAATGAAGTAATTGTCCCCCTATTTTAATTCCTCTCCCCTAAATGAGGCTAAAGCTCAGTTTACAAAATATATTCCAGAGAGGAAGTTTCAACCAAGGTTGAAACCTCAAGTTTTTGATAGCACAGAGCTCTTTAGCCTCCTGCTGTGAATATTTGGTTTTTCTGCCTTGCAGGACCCCAAAACTAAGCTAAAATATCAAATTGCAAAAATCACAAGCATGCAGGCTAAGGGTACAAAGAGTGTATAAAGGGTACAGAAAATACAAAAAAGGTATAAAAATGTATAAAAGGGTATATAAAAAGGCAAAAATCACCAGGCATGGACAGGATGGGGACAGGATGGGGACAGGATGGGGACTCCTGGTGTCACAGTGGAAGTGGTGGTGGTTTGGCTGTGTTGGTGACAACTTCTGCCTCAGAACATGATGTCACCTTACCACAGCCACGAGGAGAGGAAGTGTCTGCTCCTCATGCAGCCAGGGGAGATGTTTATATGACAAATACAGAGGGTTTTTAAATCCCCATTTCCCTCACCAGCGTGATTGTACAGAATCAAAGCTCTTCGCATTTCGTTTCTTTAGGGAAAAACCCAATTTTTTCTAATCCCAAACACACCAAACCATCCCAAATCCCCCTTGCCAAAGCTGCAGCCCTGTTCCTCGTCCTCTCCAGCACCCCTGAGACAGCTGCAGGCCATGAGATGAAAGTGAGAAGCCAACCCTTGGCGATAAGGATGCAAATCCAGAGCTGCCAGCGAGTGGAAAAAGCCTGAGAGGCAAAACCCATCTGCAGTGACCTGAGAGGGACAGGGCTGGCTGGTGGCACGTGGTTTCCTGTCCTCCTGTGCCTGAGCAGCCCTTCCCCTTGGATGTGTTGGTAATTCTTGTGTTTGGGCTTGAGTTGACGTTTGAGGGCTGCAAATTGAGGTTTTTCTCCATCCCAATCACACTTCAAGTGTGGAGTCATGCCTGAGAGAAAGGAGAAATCTTAGAACCACTTCAGGGTCTCTTTGGAATTTGGTTTCCCTCCCTCTCTGCCCTGGTGACCTCCTGAGATACAATAAATTCACAATAAACCTGGGCTGGGAAGAGATGGAACCTTTTTTTTTTAAAATTTTTTTTTAATCTGACCTTAATACGCTGCCATTCCAGCTGCTGGGGAGGGTTATTAATTAGTGTTTGAATTCTTGACATTTGTGTCCAGCTGGCCTCAAAATATGGATTCATATTTTGGCTTTAATCAGCCAAAAGGACAAGTGAAATATCTGTGTGACATCAGTGAGGGAATAAGGGAAAAGTCTGAAAATGTAATCAGTGCAGCAGGATGTGGCTGATTCTTCTGAGCCTCGTCCAGCTCCTGATTTCTCTGCATCAGCTCTCACAAAGTGGAGCTGAACTGACAGAAAACAACGTGTGATGTCATTTAGGCTGCCTTTTCCATGAATTTGGCAGGAAAAATGTACAAAACCCAGTCCTTGGGTAGTTGGATTAGCGCTGTGAGTGGTGCTCTGGGCAGGGCTGTAACTCTCCAGAATAATCTCTCTTATTTCGCTGTCTTTGCTTGGTGGGGAGAGAAAACAAGGATAAAATAAAATTTTAATTTAATGGAATTAATCCCCACAAATACACAGAGCTGAAATCTGCTTGCTGGAGCCCGGATGGGAGGAAAACCCTTGGTTGGATTTCTCATCATTCCCTTCAAAGCCATTTTGTCCTTCCTTGTCCCACATCAAAGCTGACCCAGAGCGTGGCCTAGGGCAAGAATTGGGATGGAATCAGCACATCTGGATCACTCAATTTGGGATTTTTTGGGCTCAGAGAAGGGCTGAGATCTCTCTAGCCTGGATGGATGGAGGGCTGCAGAGCTGGAGGTTGGTTTTTAAAACTTGAATCAGAATTTTTGCTGCTGAAAGGTTTGACTTTGGCACAGATTTTGGCAACTCAATTCCTTGACACACAAAAGGGTCATGATAAGTGAAGGTGGAAGGGAGTGTGATGTTTTCCCAGCTGAGAGTTGGAAGCCTCTGGATGAAAGCAGGTCTGTGATTCTGGGATAATCTCCTTCCTTCCAGTGCCTGGATGTTGATTTTATTCCTCTTGGCTCTCCCAGCATCCCTCCCACTTCCCACCAGCACCAGCAGGATATTCCTGCAGCCACAGCCTGACAACCCCAAAAGCAGGGAGCTGTGCAATTAGCAGGGCTGAGTTTAATTACACCCTCCCAACAAACTGCCTTGTGACAGAACATACAACTCCATAAATTCCCCAGATCTCATCTCACGCAGTCGCTGGGGGGATTAAGGAGAATTAAACAGGCAGATGTGCTTATAGTGATCAAGCTGCTATTTAAAGTTTCGGGGCAGGGGAGATCTGCCTGCTAACAGTTCAGCTGAAATGTGAAGGATTTGCACCTTATAAACTGCTCTTAAACAATAGGCACATTTAATGCTGCTGGGAGCAGGAAATAATGTGTAAACCTGCAGTTTATAACAGCAACCGGAGCCCTGGCTACGTGGTTTTATTGCAGACACAATTTTGGTAACATCTGACCCTAATTCATGTTTATATTGTCCATTTCAAACGAGTTTTTTTCTCCTTCCTGGGAGTGGCAATCGCCAGCTGAAGCCCCAGAAAAATTTCATGCACGCTGTGGATGACAATTAAACCAGTCAAAAAAAAATAAATAATCCTTTCCAGGGGAAAGCTGGGAGCCAGGGCTATAAATAGAAGCTGCAGGAAGGGGTTGCTTGCAAGCCAAGGCCTGCTCAACTGAGGCAGGATGCAAAAAAAGAATAAAAAAAATAAAAAATGCACATGCCACAATAGCAGGAAGCTGTAAAAGCCATTAATCCCCACCCAGGAGCATCCATCCCAAAGCAGAGTTTTGTTTTCAAGGCTGCATCCAGCTCTGCCTCTGAAGCAGTAATTTCTCTGGAGCTTAGCAAGGGGTCAAAAATATAAAGGCATTGCTCTTCATCTGCTTTGTATTTTTGGATTTTTTTTTTTTTTTGAGGAGAGATTCCAAGCGCTGGAAGGAGATTATATGGGATTTTTTTGTGGCTCTGGTAGAAAAGAGGCAGAAAAAATGGGTAATTTGTTGGGTGATTCCCCAGCCTTCTGTGCTGGATGCTTCATGCCCATCTCCCTTCACCCTGAGGAGCAGAAAACCCCTGCTTTTGGGGAAGGAAGGCAGGATTTCCTAAAGGCACCCTTTGGGGCTGAGGTTGGCACCGTTTCCATGAGTTAGGGAGGACAGGGGGTGGGTGGGAAGGCTGGGAGCAGCTGCGGGGAGACAAGGAGATGGTTCAGCCCTTGGTTCAGCTTTTTTAGCTTTTTGTGGGTCACTCGTTGGATCTGGGCTTGGATTTGGTGCTGGTGGGTTCCTTCCAGCTCAGGGTGTCCCATGGCTCTGGGAAATTGTGGAGAAAAGGGATGATCTGAGTTGGGAAATGGCCTGTGTGTGTGTGGGGTTGTGCTGGGATCTGATTTTAGTGAAGGTTTTGTGGTGATGTATGGTAAGGATGGTGATGTATGATATGATACAGATGTAATATATCTGTAATGTCTATAATAGATTACATGCAATGTATATTACATATATAATTATATATATAATATACATATAATATGTATACATATAATAGATATTACATATCTATATGTATACATAGATATGTACATTACATAGTATGTAATATATTACATATAATGTATATTACATATATATGTGTGTATTACATGTTTATTATGTAAAATATATATGTAATATACAATATATATGTGTATATGTATATATATGTATATACATATAATGTATATAATGTATATTACATATAATGTGTATTCATATATATGTGTGTATTACATGTTTTTTATGTATATATGTAATATACAATATATGTGTAATAGACATATATATGTAATATACAATATATATTTAATAGACTATGTATATGAAATATACAATATATATGTGTATATGTATATATATGTATATACTTATAATGTATATTACATATAATGTATATTATATATATAAAATATACATATATATTATATATACACGTACTGTATATGTACTGTATATTTAATATATATATGACATATATGTAATACATGATAATAATAAGTGATACTGGCACTTCTCCTACCCTATATAGAAATTTCTCTGCTTTTATAAAACCAGCACTGCTTTATTTTCCCCATCCTTGGGACATTCCTGCTTTGTTTTCCCCATCCTTGGGACATTTAATCCATTCCCCCAAGTTTCTGCCTCCTCCTTTCCTGTCACACCCGAATCTCATCCCAGCAGTCTGGCTGATGGGATCCAGAATATCCAGTGTGGAATATTGTGTATCCCATGAGCAGGGATATTCTCTGTGGTGTGCAGAACCCCCTGGATGCACAGGAATATTCTGTATTTTATGATATTCTCTGTGATGCAGAAGAACCCCCTGGATCCCCAGGAATATTCTGTATTCCATGATATTCTCTGTGGTGTGCAGAGCCCCCTGGATCCCCAGGAATGTTCTGTATCCTGTTGTACTCTCTGTGGTGTGGAAGAACCCCACGGATCCCCAGGAATATTCTGTATCCTCTGTGGTGCAGAACCCCCTGGATCCCCAGGAATATTCTGTATTTTATGTTACTCTCTGTGGTACAGAAGAACCCCCTGGATCCCCAGGAATATTCTGTATTTTATGATGCTCTCTGTGCTGCAGCAGAACCCCCTGGATCCCCAGGAATATTCTGTATTTTATGTTACTCTCTGTGGTGCAGAAGAACCCCCTGGATCCCCAGGAATATTCTGTATTTTATGTTACTCTCTGTGCTGCAGCAGAGCCCCCTGGATCCCCAGGAATATTCTGTATTTTATGATACTCTCTGTGGTGCAGAAGAACTCCCTGGATCCCCAGGAATATTCTGTATTTTATGATGCTCTCTGTGCTGCAGCAGAACCCCCTGGATCCCCAGGAATTTTCTGTATTTTATGTTACTCTCTGTGGTACAGAAGAACCCCCTGGATCCCCAGGAATGTTCTGTATTTTATGATACTCTCTGTGCTGCAGCAGAACCCCCTGGATCCCCAGGAATATTCTGTATTTTATGATGCTCTCTGTGCTGCAGCAGAACCCCCTGGATCCCCAGGAATATTCTGTATTTTATGTTGCTCTCTGTGCTGCAGCAGAGCCCCCTGGATCCCCAGCAGTGGTTCGGAGCTGCTGCCTCCCTGCAGCTCCATGTCTCCCCCTAATCCTGAGCCCATCAATCCTGCAGGGAGGGCAGGAGAGCAGCCCAGGAGAGCAGCAGATGCACCTTGTGGCTCAGGGTGCTGCCAGGAGAGCCCAGCAGCCCTGGGAAGGGCAATTAAGGCTCTGGATAATTAGGGATGCAGCACGTTGGGTGCTCAAATCCCACTGCCCTGGCAGGGAGCTGAGAGCCTGGATTGGCTGGGAGGAAGATAAACAGACTCTGCAGGCCTTTGGGGATCCTGTCTGTGTTTTAACAAGGAAAAAATCAGATTATTTGTAGTGTCTGGTAATGGTTTTTCTTGGTTTTTTGTTGGTTTTTTGTTAAGAAGTTCCTTGCTGGTGTAGCAGCCTTGTCTGCTCTCAGCCCTGGCCTGCTGTGTTTTGGATTCTGCAGCTCAGGAGGTTAAAAAGAGAAATTCCAGAATGTTTTCTGCTCCTAGCTGAGAAACCGCTGTCACCCCGAGCTTGGCTTTGCCAAGAGGGTGTTAAATAAAGAGAAACATTAGGATCAGCCCTGAATTCCCTCACATTCAGGGAGCCACTACAAGCCCCACCAGCTATTTAATTCCTCCTTTGAAGGTTTCAGCACTGATGAAGTGACACTTAAATTATCTTTTCATTTTTTATTTTTTTCCCCTTTTTAAAAAAATTTTTTCCCCTTTTTTTTCCCCTCCTCGTTTTATTTCTGGTTTTTGGAGCAAGCTGTGAGTTCAAAAACGAGCTGGCAGCCTCCTCCTCAGGCCTGGAGCAGCTGAATTTGCAGAGAGCAAAAATCAGCGATTTCCAGGGAGAAAACATCAGTGCTGGCAGAGGGGACAGAGGGGTGACAAGAGCCCCGTGTGACACAAGAGCTAGTGTCACAAACTGAACATTCCCAGTCCTGAGATGGTGGGAGGGAGGCAGGATGGGGATTCCCAGGGGGAAGGAGCTCTGTGGGCTCAGGAGCACTGCTGTTCCCATGGCAGTTCTGTCCTGCCCCGTGTCCTCCTGCTGTCCCCAAGTGTCACATCCTGTGGGGATGGAGCCTCTGCCGCTGCTTGTGCTGCTCTGGGGCACAGGGACCTGGGAAAAAAGGAGAATAAAAAGCTTTTTGTTTTGCTCTGAGCCGTTTCTGAGGGCTGGGAGAAGTTTCTGAGCTGCATGGGAGATTCCTGGCCATGCCAGGGGCAGAGCAGCTGCAGAGCTCTGATCTTTTAGGATCAGGCAAAGAACCAATTTTTACTCCCAAACTCAATCTTTGCTCCTCTCCTTTCCTGCCTCTGGGCTCATTTTTCCTTACTTGGAACCCCAAAAATCCCAGCTGTGAGCTTGGAATGTGGTTGGTTCCTTCCTTTGTAGAGGCTCCAGAGTAATTCCTGGGAATCCAGAGCAATTCCTGGGAATCCAGAGCAATTCCTGGATATCCAGAGCAATTCCTGGGGTTCCAGAGCTGTTCCTGGCCCTCCAAAGCCATTTTTGGAGCTCCATGAGTAATTCTTTCGGCCTCCAGAGCCATTCCTGGCCCTCCAAAGCCATTCCTGGAGCAGGATCTTTTAGGATCAGGCAAAGAACCAATCTTTGCTCCCAAATCAATCTTTGCTCCTCTCCTTTCCTGGCTCTGGGCTCATTTTTACTTACTTGGAACCCCAAAAATCCCAGCTGTGAGCTTGCAGTGTGGTTGGTTCCTTCCTTTGTAGAGGCTTCAGAGTAATTCCTGGGAATCCAGAGCAATTCCTGGGGTTCCAGAGCTGTTCCTGGCCCTCCAAAGCCATTTTTGGAGCTCCAGAGTAATTCTTTGGCCTCCAGAGCAATTCCTGGCCCTCCAAAGCCATTTTTGGGGCTCCAGGGCCATTCCTGGAGCTTCCAGATTAATTCCTGGGGCTTTGGAGCCATTCCTGGAGGCTCCAGAGTCATTCCTAGGTGCTCCACAGCCTTTCCTGGGGGCTCCAGAGTAATTCCTGGGTCTCCAGAGCCATTCCTAGGTGCTCCACAGCCATCCCTGTGGAGCAGGATCTTTTAGGATTAGGCAAAGAACCAATTTTTGCTCCCAAATCAATCTTTGCTCCTCTCCTTTCCTGCTTCTGGGCTCATTTTTACTTACTTGGAACCCCAAAAATCCCATGAGCTTGCAGTGTGGTTGGTTCCTTCCTTTGTAGAAGCTCCAGAGTAATTCCTGGGAATCCAGAGCAATTCCTGGGAATCCAGAGCCATTTCTGGGGCTCCAGAGTGATTCCTGAAGGCTCCAGAGTAATTCTTTGGCCTCCAGAGCAATTCCTGGTCCTCCAAAGCCATTCCTGGGGCTCCAGAGACATTCCTGGGGCTTCCAGATTAATTCCTGGGGCTCCAGAGCAATTCCTAGGTGCTCCACAGCCATTCCTGTGGAGCAGGATCTTTTAGGATCAGGCAAAGAACCAATTTTTGCTCCTAAATCAATCTTTGCTCCTCTCCTTTCCTGGCTCTGGGCTCATCTTTACTTACTTGGAACCCCAAAAATCCCAGCTGTGAGCTTGGAATGTGGTTGGTTCCTTCCTTTGTAGAGGCTCCAGAGCAATTCCTGGGAATCCAGAGCAATTCCTGGGAATCCAGAGCCATTCCTGGGAATCCAGAGTAATTCCTGGGAATCCAGAGCCATTCCTGGGAATCCAGAGTAATTCCTGGGAATCCAGAGCAATTCCTGGGAATCCAGAGCAATTCCTGGGAATCCAGAGCCATTTCTGGGAATCCAGAGCAATTCCCGGGAATCCAGAGTAATTCCTGGGAATCCAGAGCAATTCCTGGGGTTCCAGAGCTATTCCTGGCCCTCCAAAGCCATTTTTGGGGCTCCAGAGTGATCCCTGAAGGCTCCAGAGTAATTCTTTGGCCTCCAGAGCCATTCCTGGCCCTCCAGAGCCATTCCTGGGGCTTCCAGATTAATTCCTGGAAGCTGCTGAGCCATTCCTAGGTGATCCTGAGCCATTCCTGGCCCTCCAAAGCCATTCCTGAGGGCTCCAGAGCTATTCCTAGGTGCTCCACAGCCTTTCCTGGGGGCTCCAGAGTCATTCCTGTGTCTCCAAAGCTATTCCTGGAGGCTCCAGAGCTATTCCTAGGTGCTCCACAGCCTTTCCTGGGGGCTCCAGAGCCATTCCTGGGGCTCCAAAGCTATTCCTGGGGGCTCCAGAGTCATTCTTGGGGCTCCAGAGCTATTCCTGGGGGCTCCAGAGCCATTCTTGGGGCTCCAGAGCTATTCCTGGGGGCTCCAGAGCCATTCTTGGGGCTCCAAAGCTATTCCTGGGGGCTCCAGAGCCATTCTTGGGGCTCCAGAGCTATTCCTGGGCGCTCCAGAGCCATTCTTGGGGCTCCAAAGCTATTCCTGGAGGCTCCAGAGCTATTCCTAGGTGCTCCACAGCCTTTCCTGGGGGCTCCAGAGCCATTCCTGGGGCTCCAAAGCTATTCCTGGGGGCTCCAGAGTCATTCTTGGGGCTCCAAAGCTATTCCTGGGGGCTCCAGAGCAATTCTTGGGGCTCCAAAGCTATTCCTGGGGGCTCCAGAGCCATTCCTGGGGCTCCAGAGCTATTCCTGGGGGCTCCAGAGCCATTCTTGGGGCTCCAAAGCTATTCCTAGGAACTCCAGAGTCATTCCTGGGGCTCCAGAGCCACTTTTTGGGGCTCCAGGGCCATTCTAGGGGTTTCTGAGCCATTCCTGGGGTTCCACAGCCATTCCTGGGGGCTCCAGAGCCATTCCTGAAGGCTCCAGAGCCATTCTTGAAGGCTCCTGAGTAATTCTTTGGCCTCCACAGCCATTCCTGGGGGTTCCACAGCCATTCCTAGGTGCTCCACAGTCATTCCTGGGTCTCCAGAGCCATTTTTTGGGGCTCCAGGGCCATTCCAGGGGTTTCTGAGCCATTCCTGGGGTTCCACAGCCATTCCTTGGTGCTCCAGATTAATTCTTGGGTCTCCAGAGCCATTTTTTGGGGCTCCAGGGCCATTCCAAGGGCTCCTGAACCATTCTTAGGGCTCCACAGCCATTCCTGGGGGTTCCAGAGGTAATTCCTGGGGCTCCAGAGCCATTCCTAGGTGCTCCAGAGTCATTCCTGGGGCTCCAGTGCTATTTTTTTGGGGCTCCAGGGCCATTCCAGGGGTTTCTGAGCCATTCCTGGGGTTCCACAGCCATTCCTGGGGTTCCACAGCCATTCCTGGGGGTTCCAGAGGTAATTCCTGGGGCTCCAGAACCATTCCTGAGCCATTCCAGGGTCTCCAGAGCCATCCCAGGGTCTCAGTTCTGGGCTCTGAGGACTCTGTGTTAACCCCTTGGTGACCTCAGGCAGGATTTCCCAACTCCCAGGAGCCACCCATGGATTTGGGGCTGACAGATCTTGTCTGGAGTGGGGATGGATTCATTCCTGGCTGTGTTAGAGATTAAATAGGCTTTTTTTTTTTTTTGCTTTTTAATGATCCATTTGTGTAAACAGCAGACTTCTCCGTGTCCCACTGGCAGAGCAAAGGGAATAATGTTCTTTTTCTCCTCCTTGTTCATTCTGCTGGAGCTAAAGGTGAGCTTTGGCAGAGGGACAGGAGCTCTGGGCTGGCCAGGAAACCAGCCAGGCTGAGTTCTGCCCACTGGGGAGGAGCAGATTACAGCACAGAAATGGGATGGTTTGAAAAAAAAATTAAAAATAAGTGTTTAAATTCAATTTTTCCTCCTCTCCCAGCTCCGTGCTGGAGGTGTTGACTCGCTGCTTTCATTCCAGCAAAGATCTCAGACACTCCATAATAAAATAAATATTTTTTATTTATGTCAAATAAAAAATAAATAAATTTTTGCTCAAATAAAACCCCAAAAATCAGAAATTTTCTGATCCTGGTGCCTCGTGTCTCCCTTTGAGGCTGTTCTGCATCACCTGCAGCTGCCTGGGAGTTCTGGATTTGGTGTGAGGATGGAACTGGTGTAGTAACAACTCATTTTCCTTCAGCTGCTGCTCTGTAATCTCCTTCCCTGAGAAATTTCCTGAGAAATTTCCTGAGAAGTTTCCTGAGAAAATCCTGCATTCCCTGAGAAAATCCTGAGAAAATCCTGCATTCCCTGAGAAATTTCCTAAGAAAATCCTTCCTTCCCTGAGAAATTTCTTGAGAAAATCCTGCATTCTCTGTGAAACTTCCTGAGAAATTTCCTGAGAAAATCCCTGAGAAAATCCTGCATTCTATTTGAAATTTCCTGAGAAAATCCTGCATTCCCCTAGAAATTTCTTGAGGAATTTCCTGAGAAAATCCTGCATTCCCTGAGAAAATCCTGCATCCCCTGAGAAATTCCCTGAGAAAATCCTGTGTTCCCTGAGAAATTCCCTGAGAAAATCCTATATTCCCTGAGAAATAATTTCCTGAGAAAATCCTGCATTCCCTGAGAAATTTCCTGAGAAATTCCCTGAGAAATTTCCTGAGAAAATCCTACATTCCCTGAGAAATTTCCTGAGAAATTTCCTGAGAAAATCCTACATTCCCTGAGAAATTTCCTGAGAAAATCCTACATTCCCTCAGAAATTTCCTGAGAAAATCCTGTGTTCCCTGGGAAATTTCCTGAGAAAATCCTGAGAAATTTCCCGAGAAATTTCCTGAGAAATTTCCTGAGAAAATCCTGCATTCCCTGAGAAATTTCCTGAGAAAATCCCTGAGAAAATCCTGCAACCCCTGCGCAATTTCCAACTCAGGAACATTTCAAGGTGGAAAAGGATGGGAAAAGCTATTTCAAGGTGGAAAAGGATGGGAAAAGCTATTTCAAGGTGGAAAAGGATGGGAAAAGCTGTTTCAAGGTGGAAAAGGATGGGAAAACCTATTTCAAGGTGGAAAAGGATGGGAAAAGCTATTTCAAGGTGGAAAAGGATGGGAAAACCTATTTCAAGGTGGGAAAGGATGGGAAAAGCTATTTCAAGGTGGGAAAGGATGGGAAAACCTATTTAAATGGGGAAAAGGATGGGAAAAGCTATTTTAAGGTGGAAAAAGATGGGAAAACTTATTTTAAGGTGGAAAAGGATGGGAAAAGCTATTTCAAAGTGGAAAAGGATGGGAAAACCTATTTCAAGGTGGAAAAGGATGGGAAAACCTATTTAAATGGGGAAAAGGATGGGAAAACCTATTTAAATGGGGAAAAGGATGGGAAAACCTATTTCAAGGTGGAAAAGGATGGGAAAAGCTATTTCAAGGTGGAAAAGGATGGGAAAACCTATTTCAATGGGGAAAAGGACGGGAAAACCTATTTAAATGGGGAAAAGGATGGGAAAAGCTATTTCAAGGTGGAAAAGGATGGGAAAACCTATTTAAATGGGGAAAAGGATGGGAAAAGCTATTTAAATGGGGAAAAGGATGGGAAAACCTATTTCAAGGTGGAAAAGGATGGGAAAAGCTATTTAAATGGGGAAAAGGATGGGAAAACCTATTTCAAGGTGGAAAAGGATGGGAAAAGCTATTTAAATGGGGAAAAGGATGGGAAAATCTATTTCAAGGTGGAAAAGGATGGGAAAACCTATTTAAATGGGGAAAAGGATGGGAAAAGCTATTTAAATGGGGAAAAGGATGGGAAAACCTATTTAAATGGGGAAAAGGATGGGAAAATCTATTTCAAGGTGGAAAAGGATGGGAAAACCTATTTAAATGGGGAAAAGGATGGGAAAAGCTATTTAAATGGGGAAAAGGACGGGAAAAGCCTCTCACCAGTGGGTTTTTTTCCCTTTCCCAGTTGACCATGTGGTTCCTGAGCCTGGCACCAGTTTGCTGACAGCCTTTGACCAGTGGAGAGAGTGGGCAGACAGCAAATCCTGCTGTGACTACTCGCTGCACGTGGACATCACCGAGTGGCACAAAGGGGTGCAGGAGGAGATGGAAGCTCTGGTGAAAGATCATGGTAAGCCTGGCCCCTCCTTGTTTCTTTAATTTACGATTAATTTTTTTTAAAAATTAATTTTTTAAAAATGAATTAAAATGTTTAAAAAGAATTCATTTAATTTTCGGCTCCCCTAAAAAATGTAATAGGATCCCCTAAAAACCGAGATTTCAGGATTTTTTACGGCTGTCTCTCGTGTGGTATTTTAATTTTGCATCCTAATAAAGCTGGTTTTTAGGATCCCCTATTGTTTAGTGCTATTTCTCATGCGGCATTTTGCTTTTGCATCCCAATAAAGCTGGTTTTTTAGGATGCCCTGGTTTTTAGGGCTGTTTCTCGTGGGGTATTTTGCTTTTATAAAGCTGGTTTTTAGGATCCCCTATTGTTCAGGGCTGTCTCTCATACAGAATTTTCTTTTGCATCCCAATAAAGCTATTTTTTTAGGATCCCCTATTGTTCAGGGCTGTCTCTCATGCAGTATTTTGCTTTTGCATCCCAATAAAGCTATTTTTTTTAGGATCCCCTATTGTTTAGGGCTGTTTCTCATGCAGTATTTTGCATCCCAATAAAGCTGGTTTTTTTGGATCCCCTATTTTTTAGGGCTGTTTATCGTGCAGTATTTTGCTTTTGCATCCCAATAAAGCCATTTTTTAGGATGCCCTGTTTTTTAGAGCTGTTTCTCATGCAGTATTTTGCTTTTATAAAGCTAGTTTTTTAGGATCCCCTATTTTTTAGGATTATCTCTCATGAAGTATTTTGCTTTTGCATCCCAATAAAGCTGTTTTTTTAGGATCCCCTATTGTTCAGGGCTGTCTCTCATGCGATATTTTGCTTTTATAAAGCTATTTTTTTAGGATCCCCTGTTCTTTAGGGCTGTTCCTCATGCAGTATTTTGCTTTTGCATCCCAATAAAGCTATTTTTTTAGGATCCCCTATTCTCTAGGGCTGTCTCTCATGCAGTATTTTGCTTTTACATCCCAATAAAGCTCTTTTTTAGGATCCCCTATTCTCTAGGGCTGTCTCTTTTTTAGGATCCCCTATTCTTTAGGGCTGTCTCTTTTTTAGGATCCCCTATTCTTTAGGGCTGTCTCTTTTTAGGATCCCCTATTCTCTAGGGCTGTCTCTCATGCAGTATTTTGCTTTTGCATCCCAATAAAGCTCTTTTTTAGGATCCCCTGTTCTCTAGGGCTGTCTCTCATGCAGTATTTTGCTTTTAAATCCCAATAAAGCTATTTTGGACCTTTCTGGCTCCTTTGGGGTTGCAGAGCCTCAGGGGTTTTGGGACACACTGATTTTCCAGAGGTGACCCTCCTGCTTTTCCTGTCTCCAGTGAACACCCTCATGGTCCAGCACTGCCCCTTGGTGACACCCAAATCCCCTAAAACACTGCAAAAAAGGGGAATTTCAACCCCAAAACGAACCATCCAGCTCTGCCTGCTGAAAGTGAAGAGCTTTATTTCACATTATATTCATATTATAAAATGACCTCATGGGTTTTTCCCTCTCTTGAATTTCCCCAGCGTTTCATCCTCAGGCTGGAGTTGTTTTCCATCCTGTTTGGAGTTCAAAACTCAGCATTTCCCACCCTAAGGAGATCTTTCCAGGAGTTTTTAGGGATTCCAAAGGCTGGGGAGGGAAATCCAGCTCAGGGTTAGTGGGTCAGCTTGGAGAAATCCCAAATTTTCCATTATTCTCCCTGCAGGGAGATTGGGATCAGCCAGCCAGGCTCAGGCTCTGCTTTTGTGTTGGATGCATTTTGGCTTTTTACTAGTATTTATTATTATTTATATTTATATATTTATATGTTATTTATATTTTATTTATTTATATATTAGTATTTATTTACGTTATTATTTATTTATATATTAGTATTTATTTATATGTTATTATTTATATATTATTAATATATTATTGATATTTACCAGTATTTATATTTATTTATTACCAGTAGTATTAGTAGTAGTAGCAGTAGTATTAGTATTAGTAGTAGTATTATTAATATTACTAGTATTATTAGTATATTTTAATAATAACAACATTTTAATTTTAGTAATGATTATATCAATGGTTTATTTATTAGCATTAGTATTATTTAATAGCATTATTATTATTTATTGGCATTATTATTTATTACTAGCATTAATCTTATATTATAATAACTATATAATAATATAATATATATATATATATATGTATTTTATTTATTATTAGCATTATTACCACAGTGCTGGATGAACGGTAATAATAAATTATTATCTATAAATAAAAATATGGAACTATTATGGAAATATATTTATATATGAAAATACATAAATTTTATATATAAATTTTATATATATTTTATTAAATTTTTTATTTTTATATGAAAATATATAAATTTTATATATTTATATATTAAATTTATATATATTTATATATATATATATGAAAATATATAAATTTTATATATAAAAAATAAATGGAAATACACAGAATTTCTGCTTTGGGGTTTGCATTGCCCAGCCTCACCTGCAGTGTGCTCTTCCCCCAGGGGTGAACTCCTTCCTGGTGTACATGGCTTTCAAAGATCGCTTCCAGCTCAGTGATTCCCAGGTAATTCCTGTTCAGTTTGTCACAAATCAGGGCTAAATTCAGTATTCTGGCAGTGCTAAATTCAATATTCTGGCAGTGCTAAATTCAATATTCTGGCAGTGCTAAATTCAATATTCTGGCAGGGCTAAATTCACTATTCTGGCAGTGCTAAATTCAATATTCTGGCAGTGCTAAATTCAATATTCTGGCAGGGCTAAATTCACTATTCTGGCAGTGCTAAATTCAGTATTCTGGCAGTGCTAAATTCCTATTCTGGCAGTGCTAAATTCACTATTCTGGCAGTGCTAAATTCAATATTCTGGCAGGGCTAAATTCACTATTCTGGCAGTGCTAAATTCAATATTCTGACAGTGCTAAATTCAATATTCTGTCAGGGCTAAATTCACTATTCTGACAGTGCTAAATTCACTATTCTGGCAGTGCTAAATTCACTATTCTGGCAGGGCTAAATTCACTATTCTGGCAGGCTAAATTCACTATTCTGGCAGGCTAAATTCACTATTCTGGCAGGGCTAAATTCACTATTCTGGCAGTGCTAAATTCAATATTCTGGCAGGGCTAAATTCAATATTCTGGCAGGCTAAATTCACTATTCTGGCAGTGCTAAATTCAATATTCTGGCAGTGCTAAATTCAATATTCTGGCAGTGCTAAATTCACTATTCTGGCAGTGCTAAATTCAATATTCTGGCAGGCTAATTCACTATTCTGGCAGTGCTAATTCAATATTCTGGCAGGGCTAATTCACTATTCTGGCAGTGCTAAATTCAATTTCTGGCAGGGCTAAATCACTATTCTGGCAGTGCTAAATTCAATATTCTGATAGTGCTAAATTCACTATTCTGGCAGGGCTAAATTCAATATTCTGGCAGGGCTAAATTCACTATTCTGGCAGGGCTAAATTCACTATTCTGGCAGGGCTAAATTCACTATTCTGGCAGGGCTAAATTCACTATTCGGCAGGGCTAATCAATATCTGGCGTGCTAAACACTATCGGCAGTGCTAATCAGTTTCGGCAGCTAATTCAATATTCTGGCAGCTAAATTCAATATCTGGCAGTGCTAAATTCAATATTCTGGCAGGGCTAAATTCACTATTCTGGCAGCTAAATTCACTATTCTGGCAGGGCTAATCACTATTCTGGCAGGCTAAATTCACTATTCTGGCAGTGCTAAATTCAGTATTCTGGCAGTGCTAAATCACTATTCGGCACTAAATTCAATATTCGGCAGGCAAATCAGTATTCGGCAGGGAAATCACTTTCGGCAGTGCAAATTCAAACGGCGCAATCAATATTCGGCAGGGCAAATTCAATATTCGGCAGGGCTAAACTCAATATTCGGCGTGCAAATCAATATTCTGGCAGGGCTAAACCACTATTCGGCAGGGCAAATTCAATATTCTGGCAGGGCTAAATTCAATATTCTGGCAGTGCTAAATTCAAATTCGGCAGTGCTAAATTCACTATTCGGCAGGGCTAAATTCACTATTCTGGCAGTGTTAAATTCACTATTCTGGCATGCAAATTCACTATTCTGGCAGGGCTAAATTCAGTATTCTGGCAGTGCTAAATTCAGTATTCTGGCAGTGCTAAATTCAATATTCTGACAGTGCTAAATCACTATTCTGGCAGTGCTAAATTCAATATTCTGATAGTGCTAAATTCAATATTCTGGCAGGGCTAAATTCACTATTCTGGCAGGGCTAAATTCAATATTCTGGCAGGGCTAAATTCACTATTCTGGCAGGGCTAAATTCACTATTCTGGCAGTGCTAAATTCACTATTCTGGCAGTGCTAAATTCACTATTCTGGCAGTGCTAAATTCAATATTCTGGCAGGGCTAAATTCACTATTCTGGCAGGGCTAAATTCAATATTCTGGCAGGGCTAAATTCACTATTCTGGCAGGCTAAATTCACTATTCTGGCAGGGCTAAATTCACTATTCTGGCAGGGCTAAATTCACTATTCTGACAGTGCAAATCACTATTCGGCAGGCTAAATTCACTATTCTGGCAGGGCTAAATTAATATTCTGCAGTGCTAAATTCAATATTCTGACAGTGCTAAATTCAATGTTCTGGCAGGCTAAATTCAATATTCTGCAGGGCTAAATTCACTATTCTGGAGGGCTAAATTCACTATTCTGGCAGTGCTAAATTCACTATTCTGGCAGTGCTAAATTCACTATTCTGGCAGGGCTAAATTCACTATTCTGGCAGGGCTAAATTCACTATTCTGGCAGGGCTAAATTCAGTATTCTGCAGGGCTAAATTCAATATTCTGCAGTGCTAAATTCACTATTCTGGCAGTGCCAAATTACTATTCTGGCAGGGCTAAATTCAATATTCTGGCAGTGCTAAATTCAATATTCTGGCAGTGCTAAATTCAATATTCTGGCAGGGCTAAATTCACTATTCTGGCAGGGCTAAATTCACTATTCTGGCAGGGCTAAATTCACTATTCTGGCAGGGCTAAATTCAGTATTCTGGCAGTGCTAAATTCAATATTCTGACAGTGCTAAATTCAATGTTCTGGCAGGGCTAAATTCAATATTCTGGCAGGGCTAAATTCACTATTCTGGCAGGGCTAAATTCACTATTCTGGCAGTGCTAAATTCACTATTCTGGCAGTGCTAAATTCACTATTCTGGCAGGGCTAAATTCACTATTCTGGCAGGGCTAAATTCACTATTCTGGCAGGGCTAAATTCAGTATTCTGGCAGGGCTAAATTCAATATTCTGGCAGTGCTAAATTCACTATTCTGGCAGTGCCAAATTCACTATTCTGGCAGGGCTAAATTCAATATTCTGGCAGTGCTAAATTCAATATTCTGGCAGTGCTAAATTCAATATTCTGGCAGTGCTAAATTCACTATTCTGGCAGTGCTAAATTCACTATTCTGGCAGGGCTAAATTCACTATTCTGGCAGTGCTAAATTCAATATTCTGGCAGTGCTAAATTCAATATTCTGGCAGGGCTAAATTCAATGTTCTGGCAGGGCTAAATTCAATATTCTGGCAGTGCTAAATTCAATATTCTGGCAGGGCTAAATTCACTATTCTGGCAGTGCTAAATTCACTATTCTGGCAGGGCTAAACTCAATATTCTGGCAGTGCTAAATTCAATATTCTGGCAGGGCTAAATTCAATATTCTGGCAGTGCTAAATTCAATATTCTGGCAGGGCTAAATTCAGTATTCTGGCAGTGCTAAACTCAATATTCTGGCAGGGCTAAACTCAATATTCTGGCAGGGCTAAATTCACTATTCTGGCAGGGCTAAATTCAATATTCTGGCAGTGCTAAATTCAGTATTCTGGCAGTGCTAAATTCAATATTCCGGCAGTGCTAAATTCACTATTCTGGCAGGGCTAAATTCAATATTCTGATAGTGCTAAATTCAATATTCTGGCAGTGCTAAATTCACTATTCTGGCAGTGCTAAATTCACTATTCTGGCAGTGCTAAATTCAATATTCTGGCAGCTGGCACTCTCCCCTGCTCCCTGTGTGTGTGACAGAACCTGACACTGGCCACAGCTCTGCTTTGTGGATTATATTTTTAATTAAAAATCAAACCCTGGAAGGCTTGGCTGGGGGCAGCAGTGGTGAAATCCTCATTTTGAGAGCTCTCAGATTTTTTTCCAGCCCCTCTAGGGTGACAGCAGTGACAATTAATTCCCTGAATTGCTGCTCTGTGCTGAGCACAGGGAGATCTCTGCGGTGATTATTCTGTTCTCAACCTAAAGCTGACCTCCTCCAGAGGTGGGTTTTGCTGCCACACCCTCCACAGGCATCCCTGCCCTCCTGCCTGCTGGTCTGGTGGCACTTTGGGGCACTTTGTGTCCCTGGAGGGTGGCAGGAGGGGAATACCTGCCGGTGCAGATAATGTGGAATTATCTCTGAGCGCTCTGCAAACATCTCACTGGCGGCGCCAGTCGGGGTTGCTCCACCTGAAACCTCTCAGAGAGGTGGCTGGAGTGGGAAATCAGAGCTCCTGACTCCCACTGCAATTTTTTCTGCCTTTTTCTGCATTTTTTCTGCCTTTTTTCTGTATTTTTTCTGCCTTTTTCTGCATTTTTTTCTGCATTTTTCTGCATTTTTTCTGCATTTTTCTGCATTTTTTCTGCATTTTTCTCCATTTTTTCTGCATTTTTTTCTGCCTTTTTCTGCATTTTTTCTGCCTTTTTCTGCATTTTTTCTGCCTTTTTCTGCATTTTCCCCATTTTTTCTGTATTTTCCCCATTTTTTCTGCCTTTTTCTGCATTTTTTCTGCCTTTTTCTGCATTTTTTCTGCCTTTTTCTGCATTTTCCCCAATTTTTCTGCATTTTCCGCATTTTTTCTGCCTTTTTCTGCATTTTTCTGCATTTTTCTGCATTTTTCCCATTTTTTCTGCCTTTTTCTGCATTTTTTTCTGCCTTTTTTCTGCATTTTTCTGCATTTTTTCTGCATTTTTCCCATTTTTTCTGCATTTTTCTGCATTTTTTTCTGCCTTTTTCTGCATTTTTTTTCTGCCTTTTTCTGCATTTTTCCTGCATTTTTCTGCCTTTGGGGTTATGCAGGCAGGATTCTGCCACTGTCTGTTTTAGCTCCAATCTCCTGGCCTTCCCTCCTGGTCGTTATTTTATCAGATTTCCAGTGAATTAGCAGATTTTTTTACTCTGTGCCCAATCCAGCCATCAGATTTCCATGGAGAGCTCACCCCCAGCACTCAGCAGAAGGGATGTTTCCATGCCAGGCACCAGTAAATGAGACAAGAAATTCTGTGAGTGCTTTAAAATCACCCAGCTGAGCCTTGTGCTGTTGGTGTTTCTGCCTCCTGTGTGGAGGGGAATACTCCAAACCTGGACAATCTAAATACTCCAAACCTTGATAATTCAAATACTCCAAACCTGGACAATTCAAATATTCCAAACCTTGTCAATTTAAATACTCCAAACGTGGTCAATCTAAATACTCCAAACCTTGATAATCTAAACACTCCAAACCTTGACAATCTAAATACTCCAAACCTGGACAATTCAAATATTCCAAACCTTGACAATTCAAATATTCCAAACCTTGTACAATCTAAATACTCCAAACCTTGACAATTCTCAAACAATCTAAATACTCCAAACCTTCACAATTTAAATACTCCAAACCTTCACAATTTAAATATTCCAAACCTTGTCAATTTAAATACTCCAAACCTTGTCAATTTAAATACTCCAAACCTTGACAATTTAAATACTCCAAACCTTGACAGTTTAAATATTCCAAACCTTGATAATTTAAATACTCCAAACCTTGATAATTCAAATATTCCAAACCTGGACAATTCAAATATTCCAAACCTTGTCAATCTAAATACTCCAAACCTTGACAATTCAAATATTCCAAACCTTCACAATTTAAATATTCCAAACCTTGACAATTTAAATATTCCAAACCTTGACAATTTAAATACTCCAAACCTTGACAATTCAAATATTCCAAACCTTGACAATTTAAACACTCCAAACCACTGAAAACTCCTCTTTTCACCATATCAGCATCACCCAGCTGTAGAATTTTGAGAGATTCAATTCCAGGCATGAAAACAAACTCCAGCAAACCAGTGCTGCTCATCACTGCTCAATGCTCCTCTTCCTCTTCTTCCTTCTGCAAAATCCTGTTTGCTGAGGGGCTCTGGGGTGTCTCAGGTGTGTCCCTGTGTGTCTCAGATGTGTCCCTGGGTGTGTCAGGTGTGTCCCTGGCTGTCTCAGGTGTGTCCCTGGGTGTCCCTGGCTATCTCAGGTGTGTCCCTGGCTGTCTCAGGTGTGTCCCTGGCTGTCTCAGGTGTGTTCCTGGCTGTGCCAGGTGTGTCCCTGGCTATCTCAGGTGTGTCCCTGGCTGTCTCAGGTGTGTCCCTGGCTATCTCAGGTGTGTCCCTGGCTGTCTCAGGTGTGTCCCTGGCTGTCTCAAGTGTGTCCCTGGGTGTGTCAGGTGTGTCCCTGGCTGTCCCAGGTGTGTCTCTGTGTGTCTCAGGTGTGTCCCTGGCTGTGTCAGGTGTGTCCATGAATGTGCCAGGTGTGTCCCTGGCTGTGTCAGGTGTGTCCCTGGCTATCTCAGGTGTGTCCCAGGCTGTCCCAGGTATGTCCCTGGCTATCTCAGGTGTGTCCCTGGCTGTCTCAGGTGTGTCCCTGGCTGTCTCAGGTGTGTCCCTGGTGTGTCCCTGTGCTATCTCAGGTGTGTCCCTGGCTGTCCCAGCTATATCCCTGGCTATCTCAGGTGTGTCCCTGGCTGTCCCAAGTGTGTCCCTGATCTCAGCTGTGCCCCTGGCTGTCCCAGCTGTGTCCCTCTGTATCTCAGGTGTGTCCCTGGTGTCCCAGGTGTGTCCCTAGTGTATCTCAGGTGTGTCCCTGGTGTCCCAGGTGTGTCCCTGGCTGACGTGTGCTCTCTGCCCCCCAGATTTACGAGGTGCTCAGTGTGATCCGTGACATCGGCGCCACAGCCCAGGTGCACGCTGAGAACGGTGACATCATTGCTGAGGTATGGGCTGCGTGTGCTGGGGAGGTTTGCTCCAAACCGCTGCCAGGGGGTGGAATTCTCCCTCCAGAGGCTCCTCCTGTGCACACAGAGAGCCAGCCAGGATTTTGGGAGTGTGGCAGGGCTGGGTGGTGGTTTTATCCCCTTTGATGCTGATAAACCAGGTTTTTGTGGCAGATTTTATATTTTTAGGTGGAATTCTCCCTCCAGAGGCTCCTCCTGTGCAGACAGAGAACCAGCCAGGATTCTGGGAGCTTGGCAGGGCTGGGTGAGGGGTGTGAGCAGAGCTGTGCAGTGATTTAATCCCTTTAGACATTGATAAACCAGGTTTTTGGGGCAGATTTTTGATTTTTTGGTGGGTATTGGCCACCTCTGCCCAGAAGGGAGGAGCTGGGTGTGGCTGTCACTGCTCTGCAGGAAATGAGAAGAGGGGAGTGGGAAGGGATGCAGCTTCATGCTGAATTTTGGGGTTCATCCTTCAGGCAGCAGCGAGGGAGAAATGTTAATAAATATATTATTATATATTATAAATATAATTATGTATATATTATTATTTATTATTTATTATTTATTATTTATTATTATTCATTAATTATTTATTATAATATAGAATACTATATATTATAAATATAATTATATATTTATAATATAGAATATTATATATTATAAATACAATTATATTATATTATAAATAAATCTATTCCGTTTAATCTCCTCTCCAGCTCATTCTGTGCACTCTCTCTGCAGCCCTCAGAGCATTTCTGCATTCCCTGTCCAGACAAAAAGCCACCCCACTCCTTGAGCCCAGCTACAGGAGGATTTTTTTCCCCATCAAACCTCATTTTTTCCCATCTCAGAGATGATTTTCAACACCCAAACAAGTGCTGAAAGTCGAGGAGCTGCCAACCCCACGTGGGGCAAACCCGAATTAAAGATTTCCTTGAGCTGCTGTGACCAAAGCAGGTTATTCTCTGGTGATTCTGGTTATTCTCAGCCAGAGGACAGGACTTGCTGCCAAACCCCATGGCATTTTCAGGCAGCACAGAGGCTCAAGGATCTCCCTCCTGCCTCTTCCCAGCAGCTGTGTGTGCTGGGAGAAAAATCCCTCCTGCTTTAAAAAAAAAATAAAAATAAAATCATCTGTGTATTCTCTCTCGGCATTAGGAGCAGCAGAGGATCCTGGAGCTGGGCATCACCGGCCCTGAAGGACATGTGCTGAGCAGACCTGAGGAGGTGAGAACTCTCTTTTTAATCTTCTCAATTTATAATATTTCTGCATGGCCATCAAGTACCTAGTGTTGGGATGAGTGTGGCTGGAAACCTGATTTTTCTGCATTTCTTTCTGCATTTTTTCTGATTTTTTTCTGCATTTTTTCTGATTTTTTTCTGATTTTTTCTGCCTTTTTCTGCTTTTTTTTCTGCCTTTTTCTGCACTTTTTTCTGCATTTTTTCTGCATGTTTTTCTGCATTTTTCTGCATTTTTTCTGATTTTTTTCTGCATTTTTTCTGCATTTTTCTGCTGCTTTTTCTGCCTTTTTCTGCATTTTTTCTGCCTTTTTTCTGCATTTTTTCTGCCTTTTTCTGCATATTTTCTGCATTTTTTCTGATTTTTCTACATTTTTCTGCATTTTTCCTGACTTTTCTTGCATTTTCTCTGCATTTTTTCTGCATTTTTTCTGGGTTTTTTTTCTGCATTTTTCTGCATTTTTTCTGCTTTTTTCCTGCATTTTTCTGCCCTTTTTTCCCTGCCTTTTTATGCATTTTTTCTGATTTTTTCTGCATTTTTTCTGATTTTTTCTGCATTTTTTCTGCATTTTTTCCTGCCTTTTTCTGCATTTTTTCTGCTTTTTTCTGCATTTTTCTGCCTTTTTTTCTACCTTTTTCTGCATTTTTTCTGCATTTTTCTGCCTTTTCCTGTATTTTTTCTGCCTTTTTCTGCCTTTGGGGTTATGCAGGCAGGATTCTGCCACTGTCTTTTCTAGATCCAATCTCCTGGCCTTCCCTCCTGGTCGTTATTTTATCAGATTTCCAGTGAATTAGCAGATTTTTTTAATATGTGTCCAAATCCTGGAGTTATCTGAGGTACTTCCACAGCTTCCATTGCTGTGATATTTGATATTTTACTGAAATTTTCCCGAATTTTTATTGGGTTTTCACACCGATGAATTCAGGGTTTTGCTGAAGGCACAGAAAATGTGTAGCAGAGAGGGGAGGTCAGTTAGCCTAGTTATCCTTTATATTTCTCCAGGGATGAGCACCCCGATCCCAAAAATAAAATAAAATCCCAAATATAAATAAAATAAATGAAATAAAATGAAATGAAATGAAATAAAATGCAATAAAATAGAATAAAATAAAATAAAATCCCCAAAACCAAACCCCAGGAGTCAGAAAAAGCCTCCAAACTCTGCCTTGGAGGTTGCATTCTTCGTCCCAGCCCTTCAATACTCCGGGCTGGCCAGCAGCCCTGGCATTCCTGGGCTGTGGCTCCAGCTGTTCCCTTTGTTCCTGCAGGATCCCTGGCCTTTGCTGCCTGCCAGATGTGGCAGCTGGGGCTGTGAGATCATCCCAGTGCCCTCGGGCTCCACTTCCTCCCCTCCCTGCACTCAGGCATGGCAGGAGGAATAGAAACCTGTCTGTTGCTTGGGAGGAAATGAAAAAATGCTGTTTGGACACAGGGAGTGAATCCTCGCAGGCTGAAGGAGCTGAGATCTTCTGCTCCCTGAAATTGGGAGCAAACACTTGGAGCTTTCCAGTCACACCTTTAATTTGGGATTTTTAATCAATTTTTTGGCCTGGCTCAGGATTTGAAGGAGCTGAGATCTTCTGCTCCCTGAAATTGGGAGCAAACACTTGGAGCTTTCCAGTCACACCTCTAATTCGTGATTTTTTAAATGAATTTTTTGGCCTGGCTCAGGGGATTTGAAGGAGCTGGGATCTTCTGCTTCCTGAAATTGGGAGAAAACACTTGGAGCTTTCCAGTCACACCTCTAATTTGTGATTTTTTTAATGAATTTTTTGGCCTGGCTCAGGATTGGGTGAAGGAGCTGGGATTTTCTGCTTCCTGAAATTGGGAGCAAACACTTGGAGCTCTCCAGTCACACCTCTAATTTGTGATTTTATTAAATGAATTTTTTGGCCTGGCTCAGGATTTGTGTGTGGCTGGAGGAGCTGGGATTTTCTGCTTCCTGAAATTGGGAGCAAACACTTGGAGCTTTCCAGTCACACCTCTAATTTGTGATTTTTAATCAATTTTTTGGGCCTGGCTCAGGATTTGTGTGTGGCTGAAGGAGTTGGGATCTTCTGCTTCCTGAAACTGGGAGCAAACACTTGGAGCTTTCCAGTCACCCCTTTAATTTGTGGTTTTTAATCAATTTTTTGGCCTGGCTCAGGAGGTGGGAAGAGCTGCTGCTGGGATAATTCAGGGAGTTCAGTTTGTGTCATTTCCAGAGGAAAGCTGCTCTTACCTTTGGGTAAGTTATCCAGAGGCATTTCAGTAGGAATATAAACCTTTCTGTTGCTTGGGAGGAAATAAAAAAATGCTGTTTGGACACAGGGAGTGAATCCTCACAGGGTTTGTGTGTGGCTGGAGGAGCTGGGATCTTCTGCTTCCTGAAATTGGGAGAAAACACTTGGAGCTTTCCAGTCACACCTCTAATTTGTGGTTTTTTAATCAATTTTTTGGCCTGGCTCAGGACTTGAAGGAGTTGGGATTTTCTGCTTCCTGAAATTGGGAGCAAACACTTGGAGCTCTCCAGTCACACCTCTAATTTGTGGTTTTTAATCAATTTTTTGGCCTGGCTCAGGGGGTGGGAAGAGCTGCTGCTGGGATAATTCAGGGAGTTCAGTTTGTGTCATTTCCAGGGGAAAGCTGCTCTTACCTTTGAGGATCTGGACATCAAACCCACTGTATCCAGAGCTCATCCCTCCTGGCTGCAGCACTGCAGGGACTCTGTGCTTTTCAAAACACCCCTGGGCTGTGACAGTGGCCAAATCCCAAATTCCTGTTGCCTCCAGGCTCTGCTGTGTCCCTCTGGGGTGCTGGTGACACCAGAATTGGCTTTTCCTGCTGCCCTGTGGGGATGCAAATCCCACCCTGAGGATGGTTGGCATCTGAGTGGAGAGACTCAATTCAGCTCTCCAAACCTGCAGGAGTTGCTGAGCGAATCTAAAATATTTATTAACTCAAAACTCCCACTCATTTCAGAGAGAATTGCATCAGAGAAGCACTCAGGGGTTTACCAGGTGCAATTTGTGTTTTGGAATGCACCCAGCTGAGCTCCAGGCTGGCAGGAATTGAGGCTCAGACTGAGGCTGAAGTGGCACTGCTGGCTCAGGGCTTTAGCTCTGCTCACCTCTGTCACCTGGCCTGAGCCAAAGGGACAACGTTCAGGATGTTATTTCAGCCAGAAAACAGGCTGGGGTTGAGGCAGCACCACCCCAAGCCAGCCTCACCCATCACTTTCTGGAAAACTCTCCCTTCTCACAGCTCAGTGATGAATTTTCGGAGCGATACGTCATTTTTTGTTTTTATTTCAGCCACAAAAACGCTGGAAGCACAGCCAGTCCAAGTGCTCCAGGAAATGTCTGTCTTTTTTATTCTGTTGTTGTTTTTTTATTGGTTTTTTTGGTTTTTTTTTCCAAGAGAACTGCTGTGCTAAGGCTTCCAACTCGTCCTGGTAATTGCAAACATTCCTCTCCGGACTACTCGTTGGGTTATTGTTGTTTTACTGTCACCATAGCATTTGGGCACAAGGCAGGGACTCGGCAGCCTCGTGCACAGAGTATTCTCCTGCTGCCTCACAGCTCCTCAAAATGCACAAAATCCTGGGGGTGTGTAGGAAAGGTGGTGATGAGAGGGGAGGGCAGCTCGGTGTCATTTGATTTCTGTGGTCACACTGGGCGTTTTCTGGCTCTGAGGTGGGAAATGTCTTCTCACTGCCTTGTGCCTGGAGGGGCTTAGCTAAAACAGAGGTTAGACAGAGTTAAGAGGATAAAAAGTTAAATTTATTGAAGGCCTTCAGGTGCACTCAGGGCACTCCCAGCTCACCCAGGGCTACACCCTAAATGGACAGCAGGGCACCAGTTTTTCATACTTTATAAGTTTTTTATAAGGTCACGAGTTTTTCATACTTTGTAAGTTCTGTCCATTTGCATCTCAGGGGTTAATCCTCCAATTACAGCTTCAGCTAATGAAGTCAATCACTCCAAGTTTGCTCCCCCAGTTCATTCACTGCTGTTTCCATATCTTGGGGCTCTGAGACAGTGAGGTGTCCTTGAGTTTAGAGAGGTTTAGAGAGGAATTATTTTGTCTAAAAATGAGAGAGAACAGCAGCTCAGCACCCTGAATGGAGCCCAGAGTTACACACTAGAGAATTACAGGATTAATGGATATATACAGATATATGGATAATGGATAAATACAGATATATGGAAAATACAGAATCTAAAATCCCTGTTTCCTGGGCCCCAGCTGGCTCTGTGAGCCCTGAGGATGCTGTGCTTCCCCTGACCTGCTGCTCTGTTCCCCAGGTGGAGGCTGAGGCTGTGAACAGAGCAATAACCATTGCCAACCAGACCAACTGCCCGCTGTACATCACCAAGGTGATGAGCAAAAGCGCTGCTGATGTCATTGCTCAAGCCAGGAAAAAGGGTAAGTTATTTCCCCCTTGGCTCATGCACTGCAGCTCCTGCCAACAGCAGCTTCACCCCTGCAGGAAAAGCTGCTTTTTCCAGCGTTATCATCCAGGCTGTTTTTTAAAAAGTCCCAAGCAGCTCCTTCTGCTTCATCTCCTCCAGACAGGGATTCAGTGGTTGTGTCAGCCAGGAGCTGCTGGTTCTGCTCAGCCCTGAGCTTGTTTCCTCACTCTGAGCCCTGTGCCTCCTCTGTGATCCCCCAGAGTCATTCCCTGCTCTCTCCATGCCCTGAATCCCCCTGGAGATGCAGCTGGCTGCTCATTCCAGCTGCTGTGGCTTTCCTAGCTGCTCGGGGTCAGCAGGGATTCCTGACGGAGATCTCGACTCAGCAGCCCTGCTGCATTCAGCTGGAGCAGCCAGAGCCCACAGATTCCTGCTGGGCTTTCTTGTGGAATGGGTGCTCCTCCCGTGCTGGAACTGCCAGCCTGACATCCCAGCAGGGATTGGGATCCAGTGTGGGAATTGCCTGGGATAACTCTGCTCCAGGCTGCTGCACAAAGCCAGTCTCAGCCCTGCTGTGGATGCTGCTGCTGCTGCGTCTCTCCTCTCAGCTTGGGAAGGAGCTGAGCTGCTCTGAGGGCTGCAGGAGCTTCCCCAAGCCCTGTTCCTGCAGAGAACCAAGGCTGCCCACAGCATGATCTCTGTCTGCTGCTCTATCCTGTGACTAAACCCCTCACTGCTATTTCGAGCTGCTCGGGGTGGGTGAGGAACCAGCAGGGATGATTTCCCCCTTCTTCCCTCCCTCGGCTTGGGTTGGATTTTCTGCCTCCTGAATAAGCCTGGATGGGTGTAGAGATGACATCACTTTCCATCTGGCTGTTTGGAGTGAGAAGAGCTGATCTCCAGCAGTGTTTTGGTCCCGTGATTCAGGAGGATCGATTCCCGAGGTTTGTGGGAACTGCCAGGGATAAACCTTCCTCTCCCAGCTCCATCCTGGGGGATCATCCTGAAGGAAGACGTGCCTGCACCCCAAAGCTTCATCCCCCCTGGAAAGAGCTTGATTTCTCCATGCAGCTGAATCCTGACAGCCAGGGAATCTTCCCTTCCCTTTTCCAGATGAAATACTGGAGCAATGTGCACTGCAGAGGTGGAGCACCGACCCAAACACCACCTTGCTGCCTCCCCACTGCCCCGAGCCCACCAGCTGCAAGTGCAGTGGGGTTTTGGGATGAATGACCACACACTGGGATCACAGGAAGCCATAAAACCCAGCTTGGCTTGGGTGGATGTTCTCCTGCCTGAGGAAGGTGCTGGGATTATCCCAGAGGAATGATCCACGGGGTTTTCTTCACCCAGCCAGACCACGCCGTTTCCATTCAAAAAAGCGTTTTCTCCTTAAAAGGAGAGTTTGGGGTATAAACGGTGCCCCTTCCTGTTCCTTTAGTCCAACAACTCCATTTAAATGCTGCACAGTAACCCAGCAGGGCCACACACACTCCCAAACAACAGAGGAAACACAACTGCAGCCATCCCAGGCGAAAACAAGCCGGGATTGATCGGCTGGCCGGGGAAGAACGGACGCTATTTAACTCCAGATGTTGCCAGTGGGGTTTTTTTGGAGGAGATTCCCTGCAGACTGGCAGAGCTGAGCCCCGAAGACATCACTCCCTGCAGAACAATCCCCACAGTGTGCTGCATTCCCATTAATAACCAGCGTGTGTTTGGCCTCGCCGTGATTTCAGCCCCTATTTGTGGGCTGTGATGTCAGGGAGCTTCTTCCTGTGCTGCTGGAAACCCTCTGGCAAAGGCTGTTCTGCCCCTCGAGTGCCAGTAGGATCTGGGAGCTGGAAAGTCCTCGTCCTGCCTCGGGAATGGGATGTGGTTTTCCGGAGGATTGGCGCTCAGGGGGTTTTGTTCTGCCCCTGGGAGAGCTGCAGCATGGAAAGTGAGGTGTGCAGCTCCTTCAGGGAGTGCTGCAGGAAGGGTTTGGGGGATCACTGCACCAAAAGCAGCTTTACTGGGGCTGGATTTGGTTGAGAGGAGCTCAGCCCTTGATTCGAGCTCTCCAACAGCAATTTCAATGTTCCCATTGCTTTGGGAACACTGGGAGAGTTTTGGCTTCTGTATTTTCTACCTTCCTCACCTATGTAAGTGTTGCAGAGCTCCTGCAAAAACACAAATCCAGGCAGGAATTGATTGTCCTGAGCCCCCAAAAGGTACCACAGGAGCTCTGGCAATGCAGTGAAAGAAATATCCTGTATTTTCACCCTGCTGAGCAGCTCTGCTCATGCCTCTGCCCGTTTTCCTGCCTGTTCAGGGCTGGCATGGAGCAGATTTTGGGTGCATTTGGTGAGCAGAGCCCCGGGGCTGCCAGCTCGTGCTGCTTGGGAAGCTGCAGCACTGCTGGGTGTGCAGATGGGGCTTTGCATTGCAGCCTGCAGAGCATCCTGGCCTGGAGGAGCTGCTCTTCCTTCATGTGGTTCCAAAAATGTTAACGAGGAGGAAAAACGCCCTGGACAGTCAGGAGAGGTGGTTTTGCTTCTCCAGTTCTGCCAGAGAGCTGCTGTGTGCCTCGGGGGGATCACAGAGCTCCTCTGGGCTGCGTTTGTGGACCAAAAATTCTGATATTTCGCCTGGTTTTGGCTTGTTTTGTGTCCAGAAAGACTTTCCTGGGGGGATTTTCTCCCACCTGGTCTATGCAGAGAACTTGCTCCAAGAAACCTGGCTTACATATTAATTTATAAAATCATTGCAGGCCTGGTTTTTCTCTTTCTCTTTCTTCCACATTTCATTCTCTTTCTTCCATATCTCTTCTAGATCTCATTGGATCTCCTCACACCCTGAATTCTTCTCAGCCTCTTCCACAAAGTTCTTGATCCTGGATAAATAAATAATAAATATAGATACATAAATAAATATTTATTTAAAATATTTAATTATATTTTATATAATTAAATATGAATTAATATTTATTTAAAATATTTTTAAATTTTTAATTTAAAAATATATAGACAGTAAAATTAATCTTCCCAGTCACCATTTTGAGGCCAACTAACCAGTGCCAGTCTCTGCAGCTGTGTGATGGTTTGTGCACATTTTGCTGCTCCCAGCTCTGCTCAGCGGCAATATCTTTATTTCATGCTGCAGAGGAAATGCCAGCAGTGCCAGTCCTGTCCTGGGAGGATATTCCTGCCAGGAAACCAGGCTGGAAATGCCAACCTCAGTGGGTTTGTGTGTTCCTCTGTCCCACAGGCACTGTGGTTTATGGAGAGCCCATCACAGCCAGCCTGGGCACTGATGGATCTCATTACTGGAGCAAGAACTGGGCCAAGGCAGCAGCTTTTGTGACATCGCCGCCGCTGAGCCCTGACCCCACCACCCCTGATTTCCTCAACTCCCTGCTCTCCTGGTGAGTGCACATCTCTGGGTTTAAACACATCATTCACCAGGAAACAAGTGGGGTAAAATCAAGGCTGTTGTTGCCAGCGAGGAAAAAGCTGGTTTTACCTTTTTGGGTAAAACAAAACGCCTTAAAATTGCTTTTGTTGTTTTTTCCAGTGGAGACCTGCAGGTGACTGGCAGTGCCCACTGCACCTTCAACACTGCTCAGAAAGCTGTTGGCAAGGACAACTTCACCCTGATCCCTGAGGGAACCAATGGCACTGAGGAGAGGATGTCCATCATCTGGGACAAGGCTGTGGTAGGTTTTGGACATTTAGAGGGGAAGGAGAAATAACACACTCAGAATGTGTGATTTCCTTGTCATGCCCCTTCCACTTGGGGTTGTTCTCCATCTGCTGAGCTGATGGAACCACTCAGTGACCCCATGGTGTCCCCTAGGTGACTGGGAAGATGGATGAGAACCAGTTTGTGGCTGTGACCAGCACGAATGCAGCCAAAATCTTCAACCTGTACCCTCGGAAAGGCCGCATCGCCGTGGGCTCTGATGCTGACCTGGTCATCTGGGACCCTGACAGCGTCAAGACAATCTCTGCCAAGACTCACAACATTGTAAGGATGTCCCCTGCCATTCCCTGCCACTCCCTGCCATCCCCTGCCATTCCCTGCCACTCCCTGCCATTCCCTGCCATTCCCTGCCATTCATTCCCTGCCACTCCCTGCCATTCCCTGCCATTCCCTGCCACTCATTCCCTGCCATTCATTCCCTGCCACCCTCCCTGCCATTCCCTGCCATTCCCTGCCATCCCCTGCCATCCCCTGCCATTCCCTGCCATTCCCTGCTTCCTTCCCCTGTAGGATTTGTAGCCTGTAGGATTAGAGGGTCTGTTTGTCGGTTTTGGATGGTTGGGACAGAGATGAGAGATCTCTGGAGTCAGGTCTGAGAGCATGGGGTTTGTTGTGAAATAAATAAACCCCATGGGTGGGTGTAGGAGAGCTGCCAGGGGTGCCAGATGAGCCCAAAGCAGGTCAGAGAAGCAAGAGAGAGAGAGAGCAAGAGAGCTAGGTAGAGATTCCCGTGGTTGCCATTTACAATACAGTAAATCATCTTCTATGTTGAATATTCTAATTCTCATTAACCAATCCAGAACAAGCTACAAACCCTACAGCATTTACACACAACCTATAAGAATCTTATATTTTGAATATTCTAATTCTTGTTAACCAATCCAGAACAAGCTACAGACTCTACAACATTTACACACAACCTGTAAGAATCATCCCATTAGCATACGGGGTTATATTTTAAATATCCTAATTCTCATTACCCAATCTAGACCAAGCTCCAAACCCTACAACATTTACACACAACCTATAAGAATCTTATATTTTGAATATTCTAATTCTCATTAACCAATCTAGAACAAGCTCCAAACCCTACAACATTTACATACAACCTATAAGAATCATCCCATTACCATACAGGGTTATATTTTAAACCCTAAAAACTGCTTTCTGGACCCAAGTTGGCAGGCTCTGCTCTGACCCTTGGAGCTGTCTGCAGCCAGAGGGGATTGTTCCATCCAGAGGAGATTACCTCCAGTCAGCCAAACCATTGTTTTATAGTTGTTCAGTAACTCAAAGCTTGTCTTCATTTCAATTTCCCTTATATTTTCCATATTCTGCCAGGTAATCATATTTCTAAGGCTTTCCTATTTCATCTTCCCCACCATTCCCCCTCTCCTCCTCGGTGCTGCCAGCAGCAGAGCTTAGCACAGCTCAGGGCTTGTTGTCCCCAAATCTGAATCCCTCACTGGGTGAGCCCAAATCTGGGATCACATGGATTCCCCTGGGAGCAGGGAGTGTTCAGCTCTTCCTGAGTGTTGGCTGGTTGGATCTGAGCACACAGACAGCTCTTTGAGTCCTCAGAAATATCAAAAGGCCTCGTAGGACAATGCTGTGTTTATGACATTCCCAGGGAATGGGAACTGCTCCTCTCTTTTCCCTGCAGCTTTATCAGCTCAGGGAACACTTTTGCTGGAAATCTGGCTCAGATCCAGGGGCTGGGTGCATTTCCAGCCCCTCCTGCTCTGTCCCACGTGTGGAGTCAGGATTTTGATCACCAGCACCCAAACCAGCCAGCCCTTCCCTTCCTTCTCCTGCAGCTCTGTGGTGACACTTTGGGGACACTCCTGCTGTGTCCCCTGCCTCACAGCTGGCCCTGCAGGGACCAGGCTGTGGGAATCTGCAGAAGATCCCAGAGCAGAGCTGCCTGCAGCCTCCCTGTGACATTGGAGCTCCTGGCTCAGAGAAAGCAGCCACTGTTTGCATTTGTTGACAGCTTGTTTCCCTGCTGGCCATGAACCTATGGAATGTCTCCCTGGAAAAAAAACAACCTCCTTGTTCTTTTCTCCCCTGAATGCTTTCATTCACTCTGGAGCTGAAGGAGCAAAATTTTCTTCCACACTTGGATCCCTGGGCGCATTCACAAAGAAACTTTTTTTTTTTTAATTAAAAAAAAAAGTTTGGTTCATTTCCCTGTGACTTAACTCTGTGCCAGAATTGGTCACAGATGGCCTGGCTTCATCCTGACCCTGCTGAATCCTCTGAGAGAGGAATTCCAGGAGTTCGGTCACTTCAGTCACCTCAGAGGTGCTCCCAGACTCCTTCCAGTCTGGAGAGGAGTGACTTGGAGGAGGAAACTCAGGGATTCACTGCTTTAGGTGCCAGATTTTGTGATCTGAACTGGTTTTGTGCTTCTGAATGCTCAGAGAGCTGCAAGTAGTTTAGGGTGGAGCGTTTGAAAGTCATTGCCGTTTAATTGCTGTTGCCTTTAGGAAGTGACCTGAGCTCTTGACATTTCCTGACACACAACTCCCAGACTTTCCCTTTTGTGGGAATGCCCCAGTGCAGTCAGCATTGGATTTTGGGTGGATCTGGGCAGGGCTGAAGGAGAACCAGCTCCATTCAGAGAGATTTTTGTCTGCTGAGAGCTGCAGGTTCCCCAAAATCCTGACGAGCCTCAGCACCCAGCTGTGGCCAAAGAGCTTGGAGGATGAAGGGCTGTGCTTCCCAAGAAGGAAATCACAGCTTTGTTTTGGTTACAAATCCATCTCTGACCTCCTCTGCTGCCATCGCTTCTCCTGCTGTGCTTGGTGTCACACCTGGAGGGTCTGGAGAGCTTCAGGTTGGACATCAGCAGGAATTCCCTCATGGAAAAGGTGATCAGAGCTGCCCAGGGAGGTTTGGAATCCTCATCCCTGGAGGTGACACTGAGTGCTCTGGGGACAAGATTGGGCACAGCTCAACCTCAGTGACCTCAGAGCTCTTCCCAACCTCAACGACTCCATAATTCTGTGTTTTTTATATCTCTCTGCACTTTGCCTTGTGCTGGAGGAGCAGCTAATCCAAGTGATGCCCTGGCATCCTCCTGCTTTGGCCAAGCAGACAACAAAAGGCCCTTTGACAGTCAGGCTCAGGGACACCCTCTGATTATGTGGCCTTGCATGATTGTTACTTTCTCAAAACGTTCCAGCGACTTACGGGTATTTTCCAAGAATTCACACTGCTCTTGCCACTCTCTGGCAAGGCAAACCAGGAGCTGGGGAGGGAGGTGGTGTTGTTCTTGGAAGCAGCATAACCCATAAGCTCTGTCCCAGCTCCTCCTGTGCCACCAGAGTTTTTTCCAGGCTGGATGCTGTTCAGGCTGGGTTGAACCGCTGGCCTGGCTGATTGCAGAGCTGCTCTCAGGCTGCCCATACTTGTAACACACTTCAAGGGCAAACTCCATCATTAAGTGGGTAAAACAGACCTGCCTTTGACTCCGAGATGGTCACTGGGGTGACAGCCCCCAAATGACATGGTTGCAGAGTATTTCACTCCAGGCTGTTTGCATTTGCAGTGATTCCTGTCAAAGTTGCCTTTTTGTCCACGGTGTGATGTTTCCAATCCTGTTAATTGAGGATGAGCAATCCCATTAGAGTGAAACGAGATTGTCCAGCTCCCTGACCCATCGACCAAAACACTGGTTTGGAATCCAGATTTTTCACAATTATTATTTTTAGGAGGAAAGTCAAAGCTTTATTTAGCTCCTAAATCCCTCCCTGCTCAGCAGGATAGGAGCCTAAGTGCATTTAAACAGGGAGGTTCTGAGATATTCTCATTTGAAGCTGTTTTTTCAAGCTATGGCTGTCCCTGGATCCCTGGAAGTGTCCAAAGCCAGGCTGGACAGGGCTTGGAACAACCTGGGACAGTGGAAGGTGTCCCTGCCAGGGCAGCAGTGGGATGGGATGAACTCTAAAATCCCTCACTGAGGTTTGGGAATCCCAAACCATTCTGGGATTTACAAATCTCATCTCAATGGAAATTTTGCATTAATAAACCCCCAAACTTAGCCTGATAATTAAGAGCAGCCTTTTTTTAAATCACAGCAAACACAGCTCAGGTAAACACTGCCGAGTTTGCTTCCACCTGTCCTTAAAATTTTATCAATTAGCATGGCTGGTGATTACTAATTAAAGCCCAGCAGGTCCTGCTGGGTGAATATGTTTGCTTCATGTACAGCCATTCAAAACCAGCCATTCAGAACCAAACCTGTCTTTGATAATGCCTGAATTTGCCTGACAGGGCAGGTGGCACCGAGCTGAGTTGCTGAGAATTGAAGAAGTTTTATTTCTAGATGAAATAATTTGTGAGGAGAAATGATTTTGCAGTTTGAAGTGTTGTCCTCTCCTGGACAGCTCCTGAGCTGGGTTGGTTCTGCTGGACATTGCAAATCCCATTCCTTGCACATCCCATTCCTTCCAAATCCCATTCCTTCCAAATCCCATTCCTTCCAAATCCCATTCCTTGCACATCCCATTCCTTGCACATCCCATTCCTTGCAAATCCCATTCCTTGCAAATCCCATTCCTTCCAAATCCATTCCTTGCACATCCCATTCCTTGCAAATCCCATTCCTTCCAAATCCATTCCTTGCAAATCCCATTCCTTCCAAATCCATTCCTTGCACGTCCCATTCCTTGCAAATCCATTCCTTGCAAATCCCATTCCTTGCACATCCCATTCCTTGCAAATCCATTCCTTGCACATCCCATTCCTTGCACATCCCATTCCTTGCAAATCCAATTCCTTGCACATCCCATTCCTTGCAAATCCCATTCCTTGCAAATCCCATTCCTTGCACATCCCATTCCTTGCAAATCCCATTCCTTCCAAATCCATTCCTTGCACATCCCATTCCTTGCAAATCCCATTCCTTGCAAATCCCATTCCTTGCAAATCCATTCCTTGCACATCCCATTCCTTGCAAATCCATTCCTTGCAAATCCATTCCTTGCACATCCCATTCCTTGCAAATCCTATTCCTTGCACATCCCATTCCTTCCAAATCTCATTCCTTGCACATCCCATTCCTTGCAAATCCCATTCCTTGCACATCCCATTCCTTGCAAATCCCATTCCTTGCAAATCCATTCCTTGCACATCCCATTCCTTGCACATCCCATTCCTTGCAAATCCATTCCTTGCACATCCCATTCCTTGCAAATCCCATTCCTTGCCAATCATCTTCCCTCTTTTTCCTTTGCAGTCTCTGGAGTACAACATCTTCGAGGGCATGGAGTGCCGTGGTTCTCCCCTGGTGGTGATCAGCCAGGGCAAGATCGTGCTGGAGGATGGCAACCTGCATGTCACCGAGGGCTCGGGGAGGTACATCCCCCGGAAACCCTTCCCTGACTTCGTCTACAAGCGCATCAAAGCCAGGAGCAGGGTGAGTGGGATGGGCACTGCACCTTTGTCCTCTCCCTCTGAGTTAAAGTGGCTAAAAACCAGATTTTTCTGTCTCCCCTGTCTCTGGCCATGCTGCTGTGACTGAATGGAAACCATGTTTGGTTCATTGCTCTGCTGGTTTTGCTGTTCACTGGAGTGGTTATAGGGATGTGTTATGTGTTACTATGCAGGTTCTGCTTTTTGGGTCTTTAATTCTCTGGGTGATGATGCCTTTAGGTGATGCCTAAAGCAGGGATTACCTGAAACAGAGGTCAAAGTTAGGAGAATAACTTAGTTACAAGAATAGAAAAGCAGATTACTTTATTAAAGGCCTTTAGGTACATTCAGGGCAGACAGAGCTCACTCCAGAGGCTACACCCAAACTGGACAGTGAGTCACGAGTTCTTCACATTTTATAAATTCTGTAATTAACAAATTGAGCCTGAACCCTCCAATTCCACCTTCAGCTGATGATGTCAATCACCCCAAGTTTGCTCCCCCAATTCACTGTTATTTCCATATTTTGGGGCTCTGAGGCAGCAAAGTGTCCTTGGATCTCGAGTTTTAGAGGAATTGTTTTGTGTAAAACGCTGGGAACAGAGGTTTTTAGCACTTTGTATGGAGCCTAGAGCTGCATAGCAAAGCTACAGATACATGAAAAATAGAAGTTATAATCCTCAAGGCATCATGGGGACACCCAACCAGAAAATGTGTCCAGTCTGTCCAGGAGTCAAACTGCACAGAACCCAGCAGTTTCTCCTGTCCCAGAGGTCCCAGGAGAAATTTCCAATGGCATTTATACATCAAACCTCCCAGCAGCAATTTGGAGTTTATTGTTACAGATAAGTTATGCTGCTTTCCCTCCTGCCAGATACGATCAGATGCTCTTGTCTGGTGACTGGTGACTCACAGGCACAGCCTACAGACTGCTTAAAAGGGAGAATATTCTATTTTTGAGAGCCTAAAATAGTTGGAAAGTGATTCTGTAAAACACAGCCATTCAGAACCAAACCTGTCTTTTGATAATGCCTGAATTTGCCTGACAGGGCAGGTGGCACTGAGCTCAGCTGCTGAGAATTGAAGAAGTTTTATTTCTAGATGGAATAATTTCTGAGGAGAAATGATTTTGCAGTTTGAGGTGTTGCCCTCTCCTGGACAGCTCCTGAGCTGGGTTGGTTCTGCTGGCCACGAGGGATCCTCCCACTCCTTGCAAATCATCTTCCCTTAATTGTTCTTTTTGAAGAAATTGCAAGCTATCCAAGTGACAGCCTGGCCTAACTGAGCCCCGTGGAGCACAGATCCCTGATTGCTGCTGCCTCCTGCTCTCCCACAGCAGCACATGGCTGACCTGTAAATCCAATTGGGCAGCATCTCAGCTGGAATAATTGCGTTTATCCCAATCTGCAGCTGCAGGGCTGCTGATGGAAGCCAGCCTGGCTCCTCTGCCTGCCTCAGCGTTTGGGGGATGAGTAATAAAGTGCATTTTAGGGCTGTCAGGAGCCTTTAATCCCACAGCTAGGTTGGGATCATGAAAGGACAGCACCTGCAGGGCAGGGGACAGACTGGCTGGAGCCACAGCACATCCCGTGGCACTTGGTAATTAGTAGGAATTCTGTGCTGCACAAAAATCTGGAGCTGTGTGTAAAACCTAACCCCATTCCATACTCCCTGTGCCCCACAGCAAGGGTTACCCCAGGATTTTGGGGTTTTTGGGGTGCCAGGGAGCCTTGGGGGGCTCAGGGACTCAGAGCCCCTCAGCTCTCCGTGGTGGAAGGTGCTGAGCTGCACAAACACTGGTTTAGGTTGTAGGAAAATAGAGCAAATTTACCTTTGTTTGCTGCAAAAATGGTTGGGTTGGACAGAGACACAGATGTGTTTTATATGGGTATGGATATAAAATAGAAATAGGTAGAGATATAGGGAAGATATGGAGATAGATATAGGTATGAAATAGAAATAGACATTATATACATACAGAATTATATATAAAATAGAAATAGATACAGATATAATACAGACATAGATATAAAGATATAGGTAAATATAGATATAAAATAGATAGATATAGATATAGATATAATACAGATATTGATATAAAGATATGGATATAATATGGGTATGAAATACAAAGAAGATATAGATATAGATATAGATATAGATAATACAGATGTAGATATAGGACTAGATATTGAATAGAAATAGATATAGACTTAGATACAGATATAGGTATTATACAGATATAGATATAAAGATATATATGGATATAATGTAGATATGGATATAAAATAGATGTATAAAGACATAATACAGATATAGATAAACAGAACTAGATACAAAATAGAAATAGATACAGATATAGACATGATATAGGTATAGTACAGGTTTAGATAAATTACAGATATAGATATAAAGATATAGATAAATGGGTATAATACAGATATAAAATAGATATAATATCAAATAAATGCTGATAAAGAGCAGCTCCCCAGGGATTTGCATAGAGGAGTTGCTGCACACTCTCAAATCCTCTTCCTGAGAACCAATCCCAAACTGTGTGTCACTGGCTGAGCCACATCTGGGCAGCTGTTGGGCTGTGTTCAGGCTGTGTTCTGCCTGTGTTCAGGCTGTGTTCAGGCTGTGTTCTGCCTGTGTTCTGCCTGTGTTCTGGCTGTGTTCTGCCTGTGTTCTGGCTGTGTTCTGCCTGTGTTCAGGCTGTGTTCAGGCTGTGTTCTGCCTGTGTTCTGCCTGTGTTCTGGCTGTGTTCTGCCTGTGTTCAGGCTGTGTTCAGGCTGTGTTCAGGCTGTGTTCAGGCTGTGTTCAGGCTGTGTTCAGGCTGTGTTCAGGCTGTGTTCAGGCCGTGTTCTGCCTGTGTTCAGGCTGTGTTCTGCCTGTGTTCTGCCTGTGTTCTGCCTGTGTTCAGGCTGTGTTCTGCCTGTGTTCAGGCCGTGTTCAGGCTGTGTTCAGGCTGTGTTCAGGCTGTGTTCTGGCTGTGTTCTGCCTGTGTTCAGGCTGTGTTCAGGCTGTGTTCAGGCTGTGTTCAGGCCGTGTTCAGGCTGTGTTCAGGCTGTGTTCAGGCTGTGTTCTGTCTGTGTTCAGGCTGTGTTCTGCCTGTGTTCAGGCTGTGTTCTGGCTGTGTTCTGCCTGTGTTCTGCCTGTGTTCTGCCTGTGTTCTGCCTGTGTTCTGGCTGTGTTCTGCCTGTGTTCTGGCTGTGTTCTGCCTGTGTTCTGCCTGTGTTCTGGCTGTGTTCTGCCTGTGTTCTGGCTGTGTTCTGCCTGTGTTCTGGCCTGTGTTCTGCCTGTGTTCTGGCTGTGTTCTGGCTGTGTTCAGGCTGTGTTCTGCCTGTGTTCTGCCTATGTTCTGCCTGTGTTCTGGCTGTGTTCTGCCTGTGTTCAGGCTGTGTTCTGCCTGTGTTCTGCCTGTGTTCTGCCTGTGTTCAGGCTGTGTTCTGCCTGTGTTCTGCCTGTGTTCTGCCTGTGTTCTGCCTGTGTTCAGGCTGTGTTCAGGCTGTGTTCTGGCTGTGTTCAGGCTGTGTTCAGGCTGTGTTCAGGCTGTGTTCAGGCTGTGTTCAGGCTGTGTTCAGGCTGTGTTCAGGCTGTGTTCTGCCTGTGTTCAGGCTGTGTTCAGGCTGTGTTCAGGCTGTGTTCAGGCTGTGTTCAGGCTGTGTTCAGGCTGTGTTCTGCCTGTGTTCTGCCTGTGTTCTGCCTGTGTTCTGCCTGTGTTCAGGCTGTGTTCAGGCTGTGTTCTGGCTGTGTTCAGGCTGTGTTCAGGCTGTGTTCAGGCTGTGTTCAGGCTGTGTTCAGGCTGTGTTCAGGCTGTGTTCAGGCTGTGTTCAGGCTGTGTTCTGCCTGTGTTCAGGCTGTGTTCAGGCTGTGTTCAGGCTGTGTTCAGGCTGTGTTCAGGCTGTGTTCTGGCTGTGTTCTGCCTGTGTTCAGGCTGTGTTCTGCCTGTGTTCTGCCTGTGTTCTGGCTGTGTTCTGCCTGTGTTCAGGCTGTGTTCTGCCTGTGTTCAGGCTGTGTTCTGCCTGTGTTCAGGCTGTGTTCAGGCTGTGTTCTGGCTGTGTTCAGCCTGTGTTCAGGCTGTGTTCAGGCTGTGTTCTGCCTGTGTTCTGCCTGTGTTCAGGCTGTGTTCTGCCTGTGTTCTGCCTGTGTTCTGCCTGTGTTCAGGCTGTGTTCAGGCTGTGTTCAGGCTGTGTTCAGGCTGTGTTCTGCCTGTGTTCAGGCTGTGTTCTGGCTGTGTTCAGCCTGTGTTCTGGCTGTGTTCTGGCTGTGTTCTGGCTGTGTTCAGGCTGTGTTCTGCCTGTGTTCTGCCTGTGTTCAGGCTGTGTTCAGGCTGTGTTCAGGCTGTGTTCTGCCTGTGTTCTGGCTGTGTTCAGGCTGTGTTCAGGCTGTGTTCTGCCTGTGTTCAGGCTGTGTTCTGCCTGTGTTCAGGCTGTGTTCTGGCTGTGTTCAGCCTGTGTTCAGGCTGTGTTCAGGCTGTGTTCTGCCTGTGTTCAGGCTGTGTTCTGCCTTGTTCAGGCTGTGTTCTGCCTGTGTTCTGCCTGTGTTCAGGCTGTGTTCAGGCTGTGTTCAGGCTGTGTTCAGGCTGTGTTCTGCCTGTGTTCTGGCTGTGTTCAGGCTGTGTTCTGGCTTTTTTGTTTTTGTGTTTCAGGTTCGGTTTTATGTGCTTTTTTGTTTGTCGGTGTTCGGTTCGTGTTCAGGGTGTTCGGTGTTCAGGTGTTCAGTTGTGTTCATGTTCAGTGTTGGTTGTTCGTGTTCTGTTTGTCGCTTTCTTGTTCGGTTGTGTGTTGTCGTGTTGGTTGTGGTGTTTTTTGTTTTTGTTCTTCTGTTGTTGGTTTTCTTTTTTGTTCAGTTGGTCGTGTTCGTTCGTTCGTTCATTTCTGTTCAGTGTTCAGGTTGTGTGTTCAGTCTGTTCTGGCTGTGTTCTGCCTGTGTTCAGGCTGTGTTCTGCCTGTGTTCTGGCTGTGTTCAGGCTGTGTTCTGGTGTGTTCAGGGTGTTCAGTGTTCGGTGTTCATGTTCGGTGTTCAGGTGTGTTCAGGCGTGTTCAGGGTGTTCAGATGGTGTTCGGTGTTCAGGCGTGTTCAGCGTGTTCAGGTGTGTTAGGCGTGTTCAGGCGTGTTCAGGCTGTGTTCTGCCTGTGTTCAGGCTGTGTTCAGGCTGTGTTAGTGTGTTCAGGCTGTGTTCGGCTGTGTTCTGGCGTGTTCAGGCTGTGTTCAGGCGTGTTCTGGTGTGTTCAGGCTGTGTTCAGATGGTGTTCAGGCGTGTTCAGGCTGTGTTCTGGTGTTCTGTCTGTGTTCAGGCTGTGTTCAGGCTGTGTTCTGCCTGTGTTCACTGTGTTCATGTGTTCAGGCTGTGTTCAGTGTGTTCTGGTGTGTTCTGGCTGTGTTCAGGCTGTGTTCAGGTGTGTTCTGGTGTGTTCAGGCTGTGTTCAGATGGTGTTCAGGCTGTGTTCAGCTGTGTTCTGGCTGTGTTCTGTCTGTGTTCAGGCTGTGTTCTGCCTGTGTTCTGCCTGTGTTCAGGCTGTGTTCAGGCTGTGTTCAGGCTGTGTTCAGGCTGTGTTCAGATGGTGTTCAGGCTGTGTTCAGGCTGTGTTCAGGCTGTGTTCAGGCTGTGTTCAGGCTGTGTTCAGGCTGTGTTCAGGCTGTGTTCTGCCTGTGTTCAGGCTGTGTTCAGGCTGTGTTCAGGCTGTGTTCAGGCTGTGTTCTGGCTGTGTTCTGGCTGTGTTCAGGCTGTGTTCAGGCTGTGTTCAGGCTGTGTTCAGGCTGTGTTCAGGCGGTGTTCTGGCTGTGTTCAGGCTGTGTTCAGGCTCTGTTCTGGCTGTGTTCTGGCTGTGTTCAGGCTGTGTTCTGCCTGTGTTCAGGCTGTGTTCAGGCTGTGTTCAGGCTGTGTTCAGGCTGTGTTCTGGCTGTGTTCTGGCTGTGTTCTGCCTGTGTTCAGGCTGTGTTCTGCCTGTGTTCAGGCTGTGTTCAGGCTGTGTTCAGGCTGTGTTCAGGCTGTGTTCTGCCTGTGGTCTGGCTGTGTTCTGGCTGTGTTCTGGCTGTGTTCAGGCTGTGTTCAGGCTGTGTTCAGGCTGTGTTCAGGCTCTGTTCTGGCTGTGTTCTGGCTGTGTTCAGGCTGTGTTCTGCCTGTGTTCTGCCTGTGTTCTGGCTGTGTTCTTCCTGTGTTCTGCCTGTGTTCAGGCGGTGTTCTGGCTGTGTTCTGGCTGTGTTCAGGCTGTGTTCAGGCTGTGTTCAGGCTGTGTTCTGGCTGTGTTCAGGCTGTGTTCAGGCTGTGTTCAGGCTGTGTTCAGGCTGTGTTCTGGCTGTGTTCAGATGGTGTTCAGGCTGTGTTCAGGCTGTGTTCTGGCTGTGTTCAGGCTGTGTTCAGGCTGTGTTCTGGCTGTGTTCTGCCTGTGTTCGGCTGTGTTTGCCTGTGTTTCAAGGCTGTTCTCCCTCTCTGCTCAGCTGGCCGAGCTGCGCGGTGTGCCCCGCGGTCTCTACGATGGCCCCGTGTGCGAGGTGTCGGTGACACCCAAGACTGTCACACCAGCGTCCTCCGCCAAGACCTCTCCTGCCAAACAGCAGGCACCCCCCGTGAGGAACCTGCACCAGTCTGGCTTCAGCTTGTCTGGTGAGTGACTTTGGGACTCATTTCTTGCTGACTGATTTCTTGCTGATTTCTTGCTGACTGATTTCTTGCTGATTTTTTCCTGACTGATTTTTCGCTGAGTGATTTCTCACACTGAAATCATGGCTGGTTTGTGTTTCCCTGCTCTGAGTTCATCCTGCTGGGTTAGGGAGGCATCAAGAGAGGCTCTGGGGGTTTTCAGCTGGGAGGTTTTGGCTTCAGGGAGGAAGAGGAGCAGGACAGGAGTTGTCATAAAGTGCTCATGCTTCTCCTGCTGTGTCATGAGCGCTGAGCCACCCTAGTGTGCTCTGGGCTCATTCCTCAGCTGGGAGAGGGCAAATCATGGAATCATGGAGAGGTTTGGGTTGGAAGGACCTTAAATCCCATCCAGTGCCACCCCAGGGACACCTTGCACTGTCCCAGGGTGCTCCAGCCTGGCCTTGGACACTTCCAGGGATCCAGGGGCATCCACAGCTTCTCCGGGAATTCCATCCCAGCCAGAAATTCCTTCCCAATATCCCATCTAATCCCACCTTCCTTCAGCTTAAGACCATTCCCCCTTCTCCTTTTGTTAAAAAGGGAGAATTTTCTGGTT